>OY787615.1:5000-605000 GCA_963678935.1 Umbilicus rupestris | reverse complement strand
ACATCCCTTCGTGTGCCATTTTTAAGTTTTGCACTTAATCATAAGGACTCGTTTGGCGCTCCTACCTCTTTACTCATTCAACGGATATTTATGTTAACATAATTAGACATTGCATGAGTTGCCCACCAAACACACCCTTACTTCCCAACGGCCCAGTCTGTTGGACCAACGACAACCCATACGTTCCTGAATGGACCCTACCTCATTTGGGCCCCTCAACTATTCATCCACAAACAAATAAAAATTTCTCAATAAAAATTTAATTAAGTTAATTTCAATGATTTATGATTCAATATTATTTTCAATTAGTTTCAATGCGAAATACACACATTTAGACCCTGTTTTTCATACACTAAAATTTAAGTTAAATAAAAAATACTTTAATAAATAAATTCAGTCAAAAAATAAACCCTTACGCGCAAAAAAAGAAATTTCGGAAATTAAAAAAAAAACAGCATCCTGAGAAACAACCTGGAAAAATGAAGCTAATCTGAACCTTTGTACAACAAACAAGCACAAGCCATCTTGTTCACTATTGAAAAAAAAGTTGAACAGATATACAGGCTTCTTCATCACACACTCTAAACAGACGAAAAAGAAAGCGGCCGAAAGTTGTCAGTGAAACACATACAGAGAAGTTCGAGCAACCTTACCAAAATGGGGCCTTGAGCAAGACGTAGGATCACATATTGGGCGCGGAGGATAAGTGGTTCAAGGCCTCTTACTCGTGGTTGCCGTTCCGTCTTAATTGTTGAATGGCACTGTACAACTTTCTTCTCTGTCCAACAGCATTCACTCCCATCTCCTTGAGGTCTTCAGAAGTCAGGAGCGGCAAAGCTTCCTCATCCACTTCATGCATTTCAAATATTTTGACGTACTTCCCAAACCCGTTTCGTTCCAGCCATTTATCAATGCCGTATAAAACTGTCTCGTCATTGGACATCTGGTCGGTGCCAGTGCGATAGGGAAACGGAGGTTCCACAATATAATCGTCAAAGTCTTCCTTGCTAGTGGTAGAAATTTCAGGACCCGAGTAACTGGTGCTTCCGATGACATGGTAAAAGTCCGAGCTCCCAAATGAGTTGAAATGATAACTCTCTTTAGCCTTTTTTTTAGTATCTTCACCGCTCTCGTTTGACCCGAGTCTAGAATTATTCAAAGCACTGCCAAAGGAACAGTCTCCGGAATTCGAAGTCCGCTTCCTGCGCTTCATTACACTGCGCTTCTTGGTAACATTTCCAAACTCCACCTTCACCTTGCCCAAACCAAAATCCTCAGAATTTAAAAGCCCGAACCCCGGTTTGAACGAATTAGGATTCTTGTTCTCAATATCCCGCCACACTTCAGCTGAGCTGGAACTATTCTCCACCTTTCCCGAATCTACACGGGCAAAGCCCTCAATAGCCCGATCATCAAATTTATATCCAACAAGATTAGCAGAAGTATTCGACCCATTGCGCTGCAAACCACCCCTAACTCTGTTAACGAATGACACTGCGGCTGGCAAATCGCCAATCTCTTCCAATCTGACATTCGGGCGCCTTTCTCTCTTCGTATTCATGCTCATTGTCGTCATTTTCACATACCCTAGAAAAACTCGAATCCCTAAATTACAACGTTTAGCAGAAACCCAACACCATTTATACCAACTACAGTCAAATGATTGAACAAAACTCCAATCCTCATCTACAAAACCCTAAATTCAAAACTAAGTTAATCCTAAATCAAATTCAATCTTAAACAACAACTCTATAAATCTGCAAAAATAACTTCAAAAGAACAGTATCCACATTTTGTGTAAACCCTAGAACAACTTCAATCCTCATCTGCAAAGCCCTAAATTGAAAAATAAGTTAACCCTAAGTCAAATTCAATCTTAACAAAGAACTCCATAAATCTGCAAAAATAACTTCAAAAAAACAATATCAACATTTTGTGTATCCTCAACAGCAGAACTTAAGCATCCAACAACCAATAAAACCCTCCAAACCAGGAACAAATTTCAGCTAATAATCTCGAAACTCAGAGCTCTCCAAACAGATACCCAGATAAAGAAATGCTTCAAGAACAAACCTTTGTGAAGAACCTCAGCTGATTCACACCGTGGGGAGATGAAGCAAGTACCAGAAACAGTGAAAACTGAGAAATTTGGAGTGGGAGTTTTCAGGATTTGGGGGTCTAAAAATGAAATTTGAAAATTTTCAAACTGCGGAAGATTTTACAAAGTCCTTGAAATTTCAATCTTTTCCTGGAGAAAGTCGGTGCTGATACAAAAAGGGAAAATATCTTTAGATTCGTGTTGTGGGAAGGTTACCAGAATGTTCGGACACGTGCGGGATCATTAGCCGTTTTTGCCACGTGCCTTCTGCCGGATATGTCGTCTGTGAAGCTTATCTTATTTGCTCAGCCCATTGGGCTTTTTTTGAATTTGGGCCGCTTTTTAACAATATTGTTAAATAGTTTCTTTTCGTTAATTATATTGAATTATTAATTGAGTAATCATATAATTAAGTAATTTCAAATATGAAAGAAGACCGTTCATCAGGGCATGATCTAGTGGTAAAGGAACGTCAAACATATCAACGAGAAAATTCAAATTGTCCGATCTTATTTTGTTTCAGCTTTTTACGACAAACCAAAAATAACATTTTATTTTCTTATAATTTCTTTACGTCTTTCAAATTTTTAAAAAACCAGAGTGTTGAATTTCGGTCTCGAATCTTGAGATAAGTTAATGTATGCGACTACCCATCAAATATGAAAGGGAAAGTTTTGAAATAATCAACCTAATCCTCACCAGCAATGTACTTTAATTCGACATCTTTACCGATCTGCTTTAATAAAAAAAATGTCCCTTTCCGAATCTATTGGCTAGCCAAATATCGAATGATAAGATTAACTCGACTTCGGTTTTATTAATATCGGTTCGGCTTAGTCAACATATTTATAAATATCTTAGAAACTCATAATGAGTTTTAGTTCATTTGGGTATGAGACGTCATGGAGGCAACTAAGTGTAATTTGGGGACTAAGAAATATTAAAGATTAATTTTCTTCAACGAAATAAATAAATATTTTCAGCTCTTAGATAGATTTGATGCTCTGCACTCATAATGCGCTGAGATCTCAATTTTAATATATCGAATTTTTAAATAATAAAAAATTGGACCAGATATCGATGAATCAGACCGACCAACCGGGCCGGTTCAATAGCTTTATTAAAATTAGTGCTAACCATGATAGTAAGCGTTGGACCAAGTGTCGCAGATCAATCGGCAGGTGACATTGAATCTATTACACCCGACAGACACCTCCACGTGGCACGATAAGATTCTACGTTGATTTGAAAAATATCAACGGTCAAGATCGCGTGAACGCTTCCGATCCCACCGTCCACGTCACCAGCTTCGCGAGTCTTCTGCAAAACATGTCAGTAAAATATTTATTTATTGAAAGCGTGTAGATGAGTAATTACCGTTAAGGACATTCCAATATTATCTGAATTTAAGGTAAATAAAAATTCATATTAATGGAATCAAATCTGGAATAATTAAGGAAAAAAAAACGACTTGATTTTGGAAGTCGAGGAAGTACCTAGCTTGATTTTAGCATCACATTCACTCACAAATCTATTTATTTTAGGTATATATTACTTCTTTATTTCTAAGATAGACAATTACAAATGAAATATCGTCATGAAGCTTGTACATATCTATTTTGTCGCAAGCGTTGAATGTAATCATCCCTTAAAATGATTCCATCCGCGAGACAAAAGTCAACTTCTGTCTCAAGCCGATTCTGTGTGTGCACCGATACAGTTATAAATACAGTCGATTATGACGTGACGTGAATTATATATTTTTTATATAATATTTACGAAGAAAAAATATACATTTTTAATATCGTTGTATTTGATTTGAATGTAGTGATAGAGAAATAGGGATTTTCTGTATATTAATTTGATAGGCATCATTGAAAGGGTGTTAGTGTCATTTTACAGGACGGTCACGTGCTTAACCGTGGTTAGGTTAAAGGCGAAGGGTCTGAGAGTGTCATTACAAATATAGTGAATAAACGATTGAGACGGAGAGACGGGAGAGCGAGAGCGACAACGAGAGAGAGGGTTTCTGAGGCCGGAGAAGAATTTTTTTTACTCGGGCGAGGTCGACAGACAACGATGGATCCAGTCTCAACTCCTGAAGCCGCCGTCGTCGTTCGGTCTTCAGCTTCTCAGATCCCGATCCGATTTTCCTGATCAACTCCTCCTCAATCTCGCTCTTCGACTTCGCCGATCCTGCTGATTCAGGCATTTCCGATTTCAAGGCATTCTTGGCTATACTTGATTTGTTTTGGTTTGTTTTATTTGTCGCATTTGTAGTTTTGAAATGATTTGATTTTCGGAGAATTAGGTCATGTTGGAGTAGATCTTGAGATTTATTCGGTTTGATGAATCGGCTTTTTGATGCGGTGTTGTAGTTATCTTGACGGATTTGATTAGGTATGGTTTAGGTAGGTTTTGGATTTTTTACAGGCCATTAATGGTGCGTGGCTTGTTGTGAATTTTATGTGTTTGCGGGAGAATGTAGGATGTATTGCTGATGAAATGAAGGAATGAGTAAGTTTGGGATTTGGTTTCATTTGGTTTTTTTTAATGACTTTCGTAATTACATGGTGTTGCTGTGTGTGGCGCCCTTGCTTATTATGGTTGTTGAAATTTTGGTGTTTTATGCCTGTTATGATGTAGTTCCAGTGAAATATTTACTTAGTTTTGTGCATGAATGGATTTTTACGTGTTTGATGGAGAATGTAGAATGTATTGCTGATGAAATGAAGGCATGAGGAAGTTTGGGATTTGGTTTCATTTGGGTTTTTGTGTTTTATGACTTTTTGAATCACATGGTGGTGCTGCGTGTGGCCCCCTTGGGTTCTTATGGTTTGCTAATATGTTGAAGTTTTGATTTTTTAATACCTATTTTGATGTAGTTTTAGAAAAATAATCACTTAGTTTTGTGAATGAATGGACTGGCTGTCATCAGTTTTGTGGGTTAAATTAATTGGATTTTTTCTTTTTTCTTTTTCGGATGCTATGCTTTTAGTCTTACAGTTTGGTTAAGTGATCTGGATGTTGGTTTCCTATTTTTTTTGCAGGTCAAATGGCTATTCGACTACCTGAATTTCATCTTTCTAAAGCCTTAGCTTCTTTTCTTGCAAGTGACTGCATGGCTGATTCCTAGAGTTTAGCTTTGCTTCAACTTCTTCAGCATCTCTAATTATTGTTTCTCGCCTCATGTAATAACTAATGGGATAGAATGTCAAGGAGCTTAGCAAAATGAAGTGATATATGCTTTCGTGGGTGAAGTTGTCTCATTTAATTGGTGTCAGCAGTGTGGGTTGGCATCTGTTCGGGAGAAGACCAGCTACTTGATTCGGGCTCTTTGACTACTAATGTCTCAGAAGTCAGATACTCCTGTCATGACTCAGATGGCTACGGCTCTCAGAGTACCTTTCAGTAGCGAGTACAATGGGAGTTCAAGATCAGAGGGGAAACTTTCTGGAAGTAGGCGTGTGTTTGTGCAAACTGAAATGGGATTTGTACTAGGAATGGATTTGGAACGGGAAGATAATGCTCATACAGTGAAACGAAAGTTGCAGCTTGCACTCAATGTCTGTACTGAAGAGAGTTCTTTGACGTTTGGAGACCACATTCTGAATAATGATCTCAGCGCTGTTCGGAAAGATTCTCCTCTTCTTCTTACCAGGAACACTATGCACCGAAGCTCATCGACTCCTTGTCTCTCTCCCAGAGATGGTAATCCAAAGCAAAAAGACAGAGGTGGTCCAATTGAGATGTTGGGTCCCTCTGACCGGTTTTGTAGAAGCAATGAGATAGTGAAGGATATTGTAGAGGCAATCAAGAATGGTGTTGCCCCAGTCCCCGTTAATGGTGGCCTTGGAGGTGCTTATTACTTTAGAAACTGTGATGGCGTAAATGTTGCTATTGTGAAGCCTACTGATGAGGAGCCTTTTGCACCCAACAATCCAAAGGGCTTTACAGGTCGAACTCTTGGTCAGCCAGGTTTGAAGCGCTCTGTCAGAGTTGGAGAGACTGGATTTCGTGAAGTAGCAGCCTATCTTCTAGATTATGATAATTTCGCGAAAGTACCACCTACTGTACTTGTGAAGATCAGACACTCAGTCTTCAATGTAAATGATGAGGTAGTAAATGGTTCCAAGCTTGCGAAGAAGAAAAAAGTAAGCAAGATTGCTTCTCTTCAGCAGTTTATTCCTCATGACTTTGATGCCAGTGACTATGGAACCTCTAGCTTTCCTGTTGCTGGTGTCCATAGAATAGGAATTTTAGATATTAGAATCTTTAACACCGACAGACATGGAGGAAATCTTCTAGTGAGGAAACTTGATGAAGTTGGGAGGTTTGGTCAGGTTGATCTCATTCCAATAGATCACGGTCTCTGCCTTCCCGAGAGTTTAGAAGATCCATATTTTGAATGGATTCATTGGCTCCAGGCGTCTATTCCATTTTCTGAGGATGAGTTGGAGTACATCAAAAATCTAAATCCAATTCATGACGCTGAAATGTTGCGAAGAGAACTTCCTATGATACGAGAGGCCTGTCTTCGTGTGTTGGTACTCTGCACATTCTTTCTCAAAGAAGCTGCAGCTTTTGGACTTTGCCTTTCTGAGATAGGTGAAATGATGAGCAGAGAGTTTCGAAGCAATGTAGAGAATCCAAGTGAAATTGAACTAGTATGCATGGAGGCACAACGAATGATTTCTGAGATAGATGTATTCTCAGAACCTTCAACAGGCGGCCATGAAGATTTTCAGTTTGATCTAGACTGTGAGGATAACCCAAGTCTCAGCCCAAAAGTTTCTTCTTTTAATGGAAATGTGTCAGTTGATATACCCAACAAAGTACTGAAAGTTGGGAACTGGCATAGTTCACTTGACAAGCTAGAGGAGTGCACCGAAGAGGATGAAGTAGATCCCATCGATAATGTACCAGCAAAAGTTAATAAAATCACGTGCAGGAAAGATTGGGACCGTTTTTCAGATGTCTCTAAGCTATCCACTTCGCTTCAGCAGACGAGCATCGGCCCCAAAGGACCTGGTCGTCATGGTGGGAACACAAAGAGCAGCGACATTCGTTGGTTGCCACTGACATCTAGAAGAAGTGCGAACGAGCAGCTGCCCTTCAGCACAACGTTTGTGAAGTTCTCAGATATGAACGAGGATAATTGGAACATGTTTCTTGATAAATTCAAAGAACTTCTTCCCCCCGCCTTTGCCAACCGAAGGTCCATAACCATGGGTAAGAAGACGATCCAGAGGCTCGGGACATCGTGCAGGTTTTGAGACCCTCACGCTCCATTATTATATATATCTTCGGTTCAAGACAAGAACCCAGTCAGTCGTCAGAGTTCACAACATCCTTAAAGACTCCCTGTGAAGAGTAATGGTTTGTATATAGTGTCTGAGCCTCAGGCAAGATGGTCCTAGTTGGTCTGGTATCTCGTGCGCCCTTCTCGTCATTGTTTTTCCAGTTTCAAGTCAGAAAAGAAACAAAAAAACCTTAATGTTATGAATAAAATAAAACCAGAAAGTTCTGTACAGAAGTTAGTTTGCCTCTGTTTTCTTACCAAGCTCAGTTTTGCAACTTTGATCTGCTGTCTGGAAGAAAAAGGACCAACAACCCACAGGCGTAAAAACATGTTACAGTGATCTTTGGTTGGTCAAGATTAAGATGCAGGCTGGCTGGTTAATTAAGAAGTTTTCATGCTTATATCAAACCATCAGCATATCTTCGTAAATGGTTCTTTAGTTTTAAAGATTCTTTTCTGACTACTGACTCCAAAGATACTCGACATAACAGTCTTACACTTTGTCCTCGAGCTCCATAATTTAAGCCATCGCACGTGCGTAATTGTCACAAGCACCGAGAAGCCATGATCCAGCTATTTATTGGTTCTCAGGTATCAGCATTGTGTGTTATATACATGATTCAAATATGTCCGTTTGGTGCTTACCCCAGTTTAGCATAGAGTCCCTTTGTGTCGGTTCCTGCTTTTATGTTCCGGCTAGATAACTTGTTCAGGTTTTTTGGTACTTCTTGTTCTGAATAAGTTTGCAGGTATAAGGGTTAAAAGTCTTAGCTGAAATAGGGAAGTCGTTTAGAGGTGATCAAAACGGTGTCGTTATAGCATTTCTTGTTTTTTATTTTTTATTTTTCAATCTTCGAGGGGGGTTCGCCAAAGCATACTCTTTCCCCCTCCTTATTCACTTTTGCTATGGAACGGATGAGTGAGCGTTGAATTATGCTGTGGAGGAAGGTAGCATTTTTCCTTTTCGAACTAAGGGTGACATTATTTATGTTACTCATTTACTGTTCGCAGATGATTTGTTGATCTTTACCAATGCTGCTTCTAACTCTGTTTCTAACCTGATGGAGTTGATTGAGAAGTTCTGCGTGATCTCCAGCGAGCAACTAAACCCGGAAAAGAGTATGATTATTTTTCCTAAATGGTTCTCGACAGATCAAAAAGCTGACAGTTTATCCCTCACCGGATTCACAGAGACAAAGCTGCCATCAAGTATCTTGGGACCTCCTCTTTAGGGGAAGAGTGTTTATTTAATATTTCTCGCATTTAGAAACAACGTTTAAAGATAAAGTTAATGGTTGGGCTTGGAATTTTCTCTCCATGGGTGGCAGAGTGACCTTGGTTAATTCGGTTTTAAATACTATTGGAATTCATAGTATGGTGGTACTTCCTGTGCCCTTTACGACCCTCGACCGCCTCATTTCCATTATGTCTAGCTTCATTTGGGATAATAGACAAGATCGTCGTAGGCATTGGATTGGTTGGGACAAATTATGCACTCCGTTTAAAAGCGGTGGCCTTGGAATTCGGAATCCCAAAGGCCTCATGACAGGTTTGCACGGTAAGCTTGCATGGAGTTACATTCAAGGCAAGTCGCTTTGGGCCAAGTTTGCTCGATCGCGGTTTCAAGAAGGGAGAAAAGGATCAGCTTTATGGAATTCTTTTAATCATATCATTGCTTCTGTTCGTGAGAACTGCACCTGGAGGATCGGTAGAGGAGATACCTTTACTTTTGAATACCTAATTAAATCAGGGCTTCGCATACCTTCATCCCTGCCTATGTGGAAATAAGATCTATACGGGTTAATTCTAGTTCGCGGCTTTTTTAAATACGCCCTTCCAGAGGCTGAGAAACACAACTACGAAAGAGCGGTTTTTTCTAACTCTAATGATTCTCTTGTTTGGAAGGTGACCGGTACAAATGAGTGCTCTGTCAAAAAAATTTGGTCCTCCTTTCAAACTCAATATGAGAAGACGGAGTGGAGCTGTCATCTTTGGAATAAATGGATGCCGATGAAGGTGGCTTGTTTTATTTGGAAGCTATATCACAATGCGCTGCCTACAGATGATTGCATTAGACATGCTGGTATTTCTATCACTTCGAGATGCACTTGTTGCACTAACCCTTCTGTGGAATCAGCAAGCCATCTTTTTGTTGAGAACGAATGGGCAGCTAAGCTTTGGACTCATTTGTCCATGATATTTGATAGTAGGGTTGGTGCTCCGATCATCAATATGCAAAGTTCTCGTCCATACATGACCATGCTGCAACTTGAAGACTCCGAAATCCCAACGGATATTGTGCATTTTTTGAGAAGATTCCATTCGACTCATCCAAGTGTTCGATGTAACAGGACTTGTCCAAGGCTGAATGGGGCGACCATTACTCTTGTATGCGCTACTCAACCTAGAGTATACTCTAATCCCTCTTCCCTTCCAAAGCCGGTAGTTAGGGCCTTGAGATCAGATGCGGATTCTGTTCCAAGTTTTTATGCGGATGGTTGTTATCAAGGCTGGTTTACAGCTCCGAATATGACTCTTGATGATAGTTTCAGTATCAGAAGAGAGAAATATCATGTTTCTTCATTCCCGGATGACTCTAATATATAGTTTCCTCGTCTGGAATTTTGTTTTAATTATTAGCCTGCTCGGCATTTTTAGGCCCTTGGATTATGTCTCCGGGTCGGTACTTCAGGGCTTGGTATCGTAAGTTACTTGGGTCTATTTTGTTTTACTCGAACCATCGAGATTATTGTAATTGCGTGATCTGGCTTGCATGGATCAGAGAGAGCGAAATCGAAGAAGGAGAAGGGAAGCTCGAAGGCGAAGACTGAGACTCCGAAGACGAGACGCTTATTGATAGGGGCGGTCGCTGTTCATCAACTGGTGTGACGAGCCGAAGGAGTGTGTTGCTAGTCTTCGGCATCGCTCGGACGCTGCGCCAGGGTCAGATCTTCTGGCCTAGGTTTAACAGGGAAGTTCGACATTCCCTTTTCTGCCTCTACTCAGTTTTTGTCTTCGCTGCCTTGTGCTGTTGTGGCCTTGTATCAGAGTAGTCAATTTTAGGGTTCTTTGTATTGTTGTAAAGAACTGGTTGAATTGGCCTGATCAGTCAATTTTAGGGTTCCTTGTTCTGAGGTTCCATGGATGTAGAGCCGTTCACGGCTTGAAACATGTGAAAAGTCTGGTTTCATTTACTGTTTTCGTTCTTGCTTGTTCTTAACTGCTCAATTGAATTGGTTAATTGCGTGAGTAAGGTTACAGTGGTGATACATTAGATTTACATTGTGTCATATTACAGTCTTCAGGAATATCTTCCCTTGCAGCTTGCATATCAGCTCCATGACCACATTTATGTCGCGTAATTCGACACTGCCTCAGCTCAGCTTGGCTAATGCTGTGTCTGCTGGCCGCACACCATTTCCTATGTGCCTGCCTTCTGCCTCAAGTGAGTTTTAATTCTATCCATTTCAAAATAGGTTGACGACTCCTCCAGGCCATGTTATGAATTGGAGCTTTTTTGCAGGTACATGGACGACGCGAGGATCAAAGAGGCCAGGGAATGTTCGCGCAGGTTGGTTGAAATGTCCAGCTGATTCAACCTCACAAATTTCCACACTAGGAGATATGTTGCCTTCTTATGCACTGCACATAAGTTTATGTTCCAACTGAATACCTGCAGGCTACAAAGAGATATCCGCGAACAGGCTTAAGATCATCCATGATAATTATTTGGAGGATGAGAAGAGTAACGAGGTACAAAAACTAGGACATGTTGTTTATAAGTGTGTACTTTTTGAAGAAAAGGAACCAATAATTTCTGGCACATGAATCCTGCGTATATGAATCAGGTATCGACTGAGACCCGGAAAAAAATTGAGTTGATCAGGAAATTACTGTCATCAATGGAAGATGGAGAGATCAGTGTGTCTGCATATGACACTGCTTGGGTTGCTCTTGTCGAAAGTGTTGAGAAAAATGGTGTGCCTCAGTTTCCAACTGCTTTAGAATGGATTTGCAAGAATCAGCTTCCTGATGGTTCTTGGGGCGACAGGTTGGTTTTTTTGGCTCATGATCGGATCCTTAACACGAGCTTGCGTAGTCGCTTTGAAAACCTGGCAAAGTCATCCGGAAAGGATCCAGAAAGGTAAAAAATATTTACCAAGAACATGTTAAAGTTTTGAGCAGAATGTAGAGAATCAAGAGATGCAAAATTTGCAGGGTTGAGATTTATAATGGGGAACTTAGGAAAGCTGGAAGGAGAGGATGCTCAGCATATGCCTGCAGGATTTGAAGTAATATTTCCTGCACTGCTTGAAATGGCTAAAGCCTTAGGCTTGGTTGACGTTGCTGATATGCCTTGCATACAACATATTGATGCCAAGAGAGATTTAAAGCTGGCAAGGTATTTCTTCAGACGCGGATAGTTACTTAGAAATATACTTGTTACTGTCATTCTTGTCGCACATTCATAACTGTGTGTTACAGGATTCCTAGGGAAGTAATGCACACAATGCCGACAACTCTCCTCCATAGCTTGGAGGGAATGGAGGGATTGGACTGGAGGAAGCTTCTAGAACTTCAATGCGACGATGGGTCATTTCTGTTCTCCATAGCCTCCACAGCCTTTGCTTTTATGCAGACTAAAGATGAGAAATGCTTGACTTACCTTCAGAAAATTGTTGATAAGTTTCGATTTGGAGGTATAAAGTTTACACAGTATCTGAAAATGGATTGAACAGTTGAGAATTTTTAAGACTTGTGTTTTCTTGGTTTTACAGTCCCTTCTTTCTATCCTATCTCCATTTACGAGCGCTTATGGGCCGTTGATAAACTTGAACGGCTTGGCATTTCGCGACATTTCCAGTCTGAGATCATGGAATGCCTTTGCTTCGTTCATCGGTATGTATGCATTTCAAGACTCAACTGGTATAAAAATTTATGAAATCTATATGACATTTTCTTTTGATTTTTCGATGATTTAGATTTTGGAATGAGAAGGGATTGAGCTGGACAGAAGCTTCCCCGGTTAAAGATCTTGATGACACTGTCATGGGATTTCGGCTTCTGAGGCTTCATGGCTTTGAGGTATCCCCTGGTAAGAATTTCAAAACCACCCTTTTCATATGCCTCAGCAAATTCAGAAATTTAACCTTTAAGTAAACAGATGTGATCAGGAACTTCAAAAAAGGCGACGAGTTCTCGTGCTTTGCAGGACAGATTTTGGAGGCTCCATCAGTGATGTTTAATCTCTACAGAGCCTCTCAGGTGCAGTTTCCAGGTGAGATCATCCTGGAGGAAGCTAAAAAATACTCACTTGAATTTTTGAGCCGCCAACGAGCTTGTGGGGAAATTTTTGATAAATGGATGATACTCAAGGACTTACCCGGTGAGGTACAAATCAGCTTTTTGTTTTCTCATTCTGAACTAGAAACTTCCATCTTCTAACAAAACATACTTACGGACACCAGATCGGATACGCAGTGGATGTTCCGTGGTACGCCAGCTTGCCCCGATTGGAGGCCAGAGCGTTTATCGATCAATATGGCGGTGAAAACGATGCTTGCATCGGCAAGAACATTTACAGGTCCTCCTCTCATAGACATACATTGTGATCACAATTTCTTCAGAGCTTAATAATTCATTCTACTCCATTTTCCTCAGGCTGTCTAAAGTAGCAAATAACACATACCTCGAACTGGCAAAATCGGACTACAACACTTGTCAGGCCATTCATCAGCAAGAATGGAATTCCTTGGAGCAGTAATTTTCCCTCCTGGATCAGACGGACAGTTATAATTCTGAAACCGTCTAAACTATGTACTAAAATATTCGATTTTTTTTTTTGGGATTTTCAGGTGGTATGCTGCTGACAGTAAAATTTTTAAGGCCTTGGGAGTCAGAAAAAGGAACTTACTGGTATCTTATTACCTAGCAGCTGCCAGTATTTTTGAACCGGAGCACAGCCTGGAACGAGTTGCCTGGGCTAAATCCTCCATACTCGTCGAGTCAGTCATTTCTTACTTTGGCTCAGGTAAAAACTCCGGTCACAATTGCAAGAAAGCCGCCTTCTTAGATGAATTCTTGAGTAGAATTTCAGTGATCTACTGGACAAACTCTCAGCCAAGCCGGTAAGCCTTGCCATTTAAGTCCATAAAAGTACCCATTTCGATAAAAATGTAAACAGATGTTTTTTTAGAGCAACGAGCAGGAAATCTTGGGATCCATACAATGTTGGACAGGAGCTGGTGTTTTGCTTGCTCAGGTTTCTGCATCAACTGTCAATGGATTTGCATGTGTTAATCAGGCCGGAAAGTTTAACCCTTTTGGGTCAAGCTGTGAGTGGTCATTTTTCTCCATACATAAAAAATCAAAGGTTTTTTTTTTTTTTTCCCATGCGGATAGATTGAAAGCACCTGGTGCGCGCAGTGGGAGAACTGGTTGCGCACAGCAGACTCCGCGGCTGAAGTGGGAGGATCCATGTATGGAGAGGAAGCTGAGTTGTTGATCAGAACTATTAACATCTGCCGTAAGGGAAGATTCGATTCGTCATCGTATCTTCAGCTTTCGTCGGTGGCGAACAAGCTCTGCGCCCAACTTCGCCCATGCAACATCCGGCAGGTCTGATCACTCAAATCTGCAATGTCAATGGAAAACAAATTTCTTGGTGAAAATTTCTTGTGGCACATTTCAGGTAACTGGAAGCTCCAACACCGGCGAGGATGGGAAGATTAGGATCGATGCGGAGATGGAACTCCTCCTGCAATTAGTCCTCCGGGAGACCTCGGACGAGGCGGATGCCGGTTTCAAGCACACATTTCTGGCCGTCGCTAGGAGCTTCTACTACATTTCTTATTTTGATCGTCCGACCGTGGATTGTCACATACATAAAGTCCTCTTCGAAACCATCTAGTAATACGTATCATTTTCAGTTTAATATCTGATATGTGATTCAATGAACTTCTAATAATTCGTATTATTTTCAGTTTAATATCTGATATGGGTTTCAATCTGAATGTAATAATGTAACTTGTTTAACTATATTTGGAGCAGGCGGTTAACGAACTCATTCAAATCCGTTGCTGAACTCCCGCCATTTTTAACGGCTTTGAGAGCCTTCTCTTTTAACTTCATAGCTCGCTGATTCAAACCGGACGACGAGTGACCGGTCACCGACTCGCTCAAAGCTCGGCTCAGCTCTTCCGAGTCAGGCACGGTTGAGGCTCCCTCGCACACTCTTGCTCCGATCTTTAAATCATCCACCACAAGGGTCGCGTTGGCAAATTGATCGGCTCCCATCGGCCAAGTCAGCATCGGAACGCCCGCTATGATCGATTCGGTTACCGAGTTCCATCCGCAGTGAGTCAAGAACGCCCCCACGGCTCGGTGACTCAGTATCGCCGCCTGTGGGGCCCATCCACGCGCCACCATCCCTCTTCCCGCCATCCGAGATTCAAATCCTTCCGGAACCGTTCCATATCCACCATCCACGTGTCCTCCTCCAGTGGGGACTTTAACAGACCAGATGAAGCGGGCCCCACTCTTCTCCAGACCGGCAGCTAAAGCCGCCATCTGATCATTTCTCAAAGTCGCCTGACTACCGAATGCCACGTAGACGACCGAGTCATCATCACACGTGTCGAGAAAATCCGCCACGTCAGCGTCAAGAGTTGGGCTGCTGGATCCGGCCCGTCCCAGAATCAGCGGCCCAACAGCCCAAACCCGATCATTGCCTAGTTCCTTTCTCAAGTAGTCCAAGTACTCTCCCTCCACGTCATCAAAAGTATTCACGACGAGCCCCCAGCACTCCAAATTCGACTTGAACCCGTCCTTCAACCGCTCCGAACCCGGATCCGAATCATGACCCGAACCAGAGTGCTTGTATGTTCTGTACATCGGGGAGATTTTCCACCAGGGGTATTTTGGGCATTTAGGAATGTTATCGAAACAAAACTCCACCGTCAAATCCTCGTCCGGCGCCGGCATGTGTTTCCAGAGCGAGTAGATGATTGAAATGGCCAAAGCTCCGGACGGGGAGAAAACGATCCTCCGAGCACCAACTTCGGCCGCAAGCCTCTGCGTCCAGCCGAGGAAGAAGTCAGATAAAATGGCGGAAGGTGGCGACGGGTGTGACTCGAACCAGGAGAGGAGAGGCCGGTACAAGCTCCAAAGCGCGTCGATCATTACCGCCGGAGATGAACGCGGAGGTAAGTCCTTGGCGTTCTCGACGCCGCAGGGGATGCTGGGGTGAGAAGGGAAAGGGAGGATTAGGGTTTCGATACATGGGTGGAGCTGGAGGAATGGTTTGAGGATAGGGAGATTTTTTGGGGTGACGAGGATGGTGATGGTGAGGTTGGGGATGCTGTAGAGCTGGTGCACCAGGTCTAACAATGGCAGCATGTGTCCTTGAGCCGGGTAGGGGATGATCAAGATGTGTCCGCATTGGGAAGAGAAGATCGCCATAGATTAGGGTTTTCAGATTCTGACCCTGCACCTCATTCTCTCTCTAGAAAATGGAAGATGAAAACAGTATCTGCGTTTGAAGAAACTCAAATATATAGAGGAACTTTTTTTTATCAATTTTGTGACGTCATGAAGATGATGAGCTAGGGAAGATGATTTCCATTAACATGGTCAAACGGGAATGTGAAAAGGTTTAAGGTATGAAAAGATTCTAGAAGATTTCACACTGTTTCTAAAATATCGAACATTGTGGTGCACCCTAATTGGTAGATGATGGAGAATACGGAGAGAAATAGAATTGGGAATTTCAATTTGATTTGATAATTTCTTTCTCGGATTGTGACCTATTTTTATACATATACGATTTGTAGGGTTGATAACTTGCTTATTGTTTGACCACTCAAAACAAGTCAACTCTAAAAATGGACACAAATCAAGGATGATCAGGAACAATTCTAGACCTTTCTAAATTTGGTAAGCAAATTGAATTAGTAACTTTCTATTTGCAAATATATTGCCAAACTTTTCAGGGATGAGACTCCAAATTTTTTTTATATATTGAATTTAAAAAAATTACAAATCTTAAATAATTATGTTTCTAATTCTTATACATATATGTCCAATACATGTACTAAGTGAGAAGGTCAACTAAAACAAGTTAATTAATTTTTTTTCCCTATTCTACTCTCGAACCCACTCTGGTCGTTAAAATGTTTGACGTTCTTTTTGTCACTAGACACGCTTTGATAGACAAGTTAATTAAAATTTCATTACATGTTTTACAAGACGTGTACTCGAGCTCTAATCTGCTTTTTATATGGAGGAAAATAAATATATAATGCCAATTAAAATATATCTAAATAAATAAATAGGTAAGCTAGCAAAATCGAGGAACACAAATTGTAAGTAAACATTGCTAGTTGAGCAGCCACTGATTAATTGTTCCTGGGCGGGTGTTGCCTGGGTGCTCGGTAGTCCTCCGTGAAGGCCCCAACCCTGTCCGCATCGGTCCGCCGCTTCGAGCTTCCCCTCTTTCTTGATCCTCCATGGCTTGAAGTAGCAGCAATGAATTTGGCTTGGCTGGATCCTGTCTTCATCAGTAGCTTCCGGAGGGCCAGCTGAATGAATTTGAAGATCAGAGATTTAGATTTATGTAACGTTTAGGGTTTAGGGCTTAGGGTTTTTCGCGAGGTAAAAGGGTCATGTGTACCTGCTCGAGATTGTTGTCAGAGATTTTCCTTGCTGGGTTGAGTCGCTGGAAGCTGTGATCTCTCGCCGCCGCTGCATCGGAAAGTTTTGCTGGCTTGCCCAAAGCTCGCCGGAGATCAGAATCCCAAATGCAGATCAAGAAAACGAGAACCAGAAGAGGAGCAAGAAAGCAAATATCAGAAACCCTCATGGCTTTTCTTCAGCTCCTCATCTACTTGAATCACTGCATGTTTTAGGGTTAGGAGAAGAAAAAGTGGAGAGGAGAAATGTGGAGCAAGAAAGGGGGGATTTATAGGAGAATTTGAGTTGGAGTAATTAGGTCCAAGTCAAATATGTAGTTAGATTTCCAAGATGAACACTCTACTTTTTTCTGCATATTCATACAGTTTAGTAATTTTGTAATCCAAGATAGTTTATTGTACTTAATTAGGTCAAGTAAAGTAATGGTTAGTGGGGGGTCATGGGGAAGTGATTTGGTGTGTTTTAGGGTTCCAAAGATATTTAGGAAAGTGGTGTAATGGAAGATGCTGGTTTTTGTGCCTGTCTGCCGCCATGCATGCCAAAAGGTAAGGCTTGCTAAGTAAGAGTGAAAAGTGCGTTTTACTGAACTGAACTGAACCCAGACGTAACATTTAATTGTATGTATAAATATTAAATATGATGACTAGATTAAAAAAACTTAACTCATAACCTTAATTTGAATCCTTAACTTTTCAGTTAAAAGTCAAATATCAATTTAAATGAAACACACTTGGAAAGTTACATTTACCCAAGTGTGAATATGAGAGCTAGGAACCCATTCATACTCAAAGCTCAACTTATGGGGATTAAAACCCTAACAAAACCTGCTTAGGTTCTTGTAATTTACTTTTAATATATTCAATGGTAAGTTTGAACTTGGTATGAAATTTACTGTTCTCCTTTTGACCGATGTATTTCGTACAAATTTTATTATTATGAAAAATGATTATTTGTCTTTTTTTTTTTGTTTGAAATCCTCATTTATAATTGTCTCATTTTAAATTATAAAAATGAATATATAATTTAATTAGTGAGTCTATAATATAAAAATGTTATCTTTTTTAGTCCATAAATTATGAGAAACGACCCGAATTAATAAACTGCAAGGCATAACGACTCGAATTCGATCATCCTCACACAAACTATTCCAATCGTTACAATATAGTTGGTAGATAATTTATAGTCAAAGGAGACAATTTGGAACTTAGGGAACTCAATCATTTGGTTCGAGGCTATGCTTGCTTGGTCCTTTGTCCCACATATTTGACATGTGACATTATTGAACTCTTTTGACCTTTTAATCCTTGTTTTTTCCAACAACAACATCGATCACATCAAAATATGTTCCTAGGAAAATAAATAATAAAAGAAAAAGATAAAATATTGACGGGCTGAGAAAAGGGCCGAGCTTGTACATTGGGCCTTATTGGGCCAGATACGGCGGCCCAATCCGAGCGAAGAACGGACATACACCTGCATCGAAATACAGCTATTTAGCCTCTTCAGAATATTTCTTATTTTTTTTTATTTTATTGAAGAGAAAATGGCAGCAGTAACCACCGCCTTCATAGATTTCCTCGAACATCAGCAAGACGATCTCGGCGTCGAAGATGACGACGGTGATCACCAGCAACGAGGACGCGAAGCTACGGGCCGTGGCCGTGATTTCTCTACTCTGTTCCCCTTGTTGTTGGAGGAATCCGAGGATTTCGAGGATTTCTACCATTCCGATTCCGAGCAATCCGTCGACCTGGAATCCCTCCACCTGCGTTTCGCTGTCGATTACGACGAAATTGATGGCGAAGATTTTTTAGAGGAGGTGGGCATGGTACCGAGCGTGGCGGCCGTGGATGGAGATTCGGACGCGGATTCGGTTAGGGAAGGTGGCGTCTTTCGTCGCGAGAATAGGGTGAATTTCGTGAGAGATTTGTTTCAGGATCGGGTGGAGCAGCATCAGAGAAGTGAGTTGGTGACCGAGGGTTTGAGTGCGTCGGATTCTGGGGTAGTTGATGATTCGAATTATTTGGATTTGGGTCTAGGGTTAGGGTTGGATTTTGGGGATGAGGAAAATTCGGATTTTAGGATGGGGGAGGTGGAAGGTGATTTCTTTCTTGGAAATCGAAGGATGGAGGGTGCTGAGTTTGAAGCTGATGGGAGTGATTTTTCTTCCGAGGAAGAGGACTATGAGATGGATTATGGGAATCCAGTTGATGATGTGAGTATGAGTTTGTGTTTGGATTCTTTGCTGTTGGAGGATCAGAGAGAAGCTGATGAAGAGTTGGAGTGGCAGGAGGTTGGCGATGGGGGGATTGAGGAGCTTGAGAGGGATGGATCAGCCATGGCATTGGATGGGGAAGAGGATATTGCTTTTGAATCCGTGCTTCAGCTGAGGAATGAGGAAGTTGCGCGGGAGAGGGTGGTTATGGGTTGGGAGGTGTTGTTAAATGCAGGGGGTGGGATTTGGGAGCTTGGGAATGAGGATCCGTATTTTGGTCCGGAGGGATTCACTTATGCAGATGACTATGAAACTTTGTTTGGGCAGTTTGCTGAAACTGGTGCGACAGTGAACCCCCCTGCTGCAAAATATTTCATGGATAATTTGGCTATAGTGGATGTGACGCAAGTGGATGTGGAGAGCAATAATGCCCTTTGTGCCATCTGTAGGGATGAGATGGGCGTTGGGGAAAAGGCAAAAAGACTGCCTTGTTCACATAGGTTCCACGGGGATTGCATTGTCCCGTGGCTCAGTATCAGAAATACTTGCCCAGTTTGTCGCTTTGAGCTTCCAACAGAAGATGCTGCTTATGAAAGGCGGAGGACGCAGACGACTCGAAGAGCGCAGTGATTGCTGGTAATCCATAGGTGTAGGTAAGATTGTTTTTTTTTGTCTTTTCACATCTTTTTGAGAACTGCCTGCTTGAAATGTAGATTATGAAAATGCATGCAATTTGGCTCTTAAATATTTTATTTTCTTCAGATGGCAAGGAGATTTCCAGGAAGTACAGTAGATGTTTTGCATCTAGATCATGAATTTTTTCACTGGAACAAGATTGTAATCCCTATTCGACTTCAAGTAAATATATTACACTTTTACGCCACTCCTTTGTTATACACTCCATGATCCATAATACTAGGATTGTTTGCTGAGAGAAATGTTGTGATTTCATCGTATATGTTCGAGCTCGATTAGTTTAATTTTTACGAAATCTGATCCGTGTTCGAGATTTATAGTTAGAACAAACTTTTAATTGATCCTGACCGAATTATTTGTTTGTGAACAGGCGAGAGATAATTTTTTCAACACATTTCAACCATCCAGAGATGTTAGGATGGATGTACATCATCCAATCACCCCCTGAATGACACCGGCCTGACTGATCCAATCCTTATGTCCGAACTTTCATCTCCATAGATTCAACAAAGTCGTCGTCGTTTTCACCGGAAAGTTCCTCGAGGGACTTCCCATTAGGCTCCGGCACCAAGAAAGTAAACAACATCCCAAGGAAATTCACTCCACCAAGCAAAAGAAGTGAATTCCTGACCCCAATCCCACCAGGGTACCCAGCCTCCCTATCCTCCCCTTCGCCCCCTTGGGCTGCGTACAAAAACCCAAACGCCCCGACGATGGCCCCAGCCTTCCCTGCCGCGGCTGAGATCCCATGACAAGTGGATCTCAGCCGTGCAGGGAAGATCTCAGCCGGAACAACAAACGTAGTGGCGTTGGGTCCAAAGTTGGCGAAGAAGAATGTGAGGGAGTACATCACGAGGAACCCTGTGTGGTGGCGGGGAAGAGTCCAGTGATGGTAAGGAATGGCGAGACAGAACATGAAAACAGTCATGAAGAAGAATCCCATGAGTTGGATTTTGAACCTTCCGATTTTATCGATGAACGCCACCGTGAACCAGTAGCCCGGAACAGTGCTGCAGAGAGCTATTAATGTCTGAGCCTTGGCGATCTTGTACACTTCCTGAACAGCATTCATGGTACTGGCCGGAGGAATCCATCCTATGGCGCTGAAAATGTCCTTCTGGAACAGATTCTGGCTGTAAAACGCAATGTCCAGTAAGAACCAGGTCGAGGTGGTCCCCAGGAGGTGCAGGCCGTGTCGTTTCGCAAACTGCCTCGAAAAGAGACCAAAAGTGTTCGATTTCCTCTTCGTCAAGGTTTCCAGTATGAACTCCTCCGGCTGAATTTCCACCTGTAGAACCCTGGACATATCTGCCGCCGCCAGCTCCGCATTTTTCGCAACCAAGGCGGTGTACCGGGCTGTTTCCGGCATCTTCATGCGCCAGTAATAAGTCAGGGCAGCTGGGATAGCCCCAAACATGAGAATGATTCTCCAGACAAAATCCGCTTCCGGGACGGTGGACTTAACAGCATCCACGGCGTAGGACGGCGCGTTAAACGCCTTGTTGAATATATCCGACACTACCAGCGCCACCACCCCGCCGCCCAAAATCCCGAACCCTTGCATCGCAAACACCGCCGCTATAAACGCCCCTCTGGTCTTCTTGTTGGCATATTCCGACATGATGGTGGCCGACAAAGGATAGTCTCCTCCGATCCCGAACCCGAGCCAGAACCGGAAGAAGCACAGAGTGCCCATCACGGCCTTCGGGGTGTGCCCGAACGACAATCCGGACGCTACCGAGCAAAATATCATAAGCACCAATGTAATCCCATACACCTTTTTCCGCCCAAGTTTGTCCCCGAGCCACCCGAAAAAGAGCTGCCCGGTCAATGTTCCGACGAACGCCACGCCGTTGACCGCCGCAGCCACGCCCGGCGGTAAGACCCCCGGCCTGCTTGATCCGTCGGCGTGATAGTAAATGCGTCCGAGCAACTTAGTGACTAGCGAAATGGAGAAGAGATCGTATGCATCTGTGAAAAATCCCATCCCTGCAATCACAATGGCCATGAAATGGTACCATTGGGTCTTGGCCGCGTCCAACGCATTCAGCACTTTCAGCTGCTCCCCCGCCATTGTCGAGTCCTCCTGGTTGGATGAAGAGGCGGTGGTTTTTATAGTGATGATGAAATTTCATTGTCAACTGGGTGTGGAAAAATCGTGCCACACTCAACTCATAAGACTTTCATTTAGCTTCAATAAATATATTGTTGGTCTCACGATGTTATAATTTGACTTTTTGAAATTTGTGGGACATGTCAATTTTTATGTTTGCTAATATTATTTGTTGACCCCTGAAGATAAACCCTAGCCTATTTCCAACTCCCAGTCAATTTCAACATATTTGTCTGATTCGTTCGACCAAAGCGGATTACGATACATGGAGCTGGAGGGCACGCCGGCGCTCCATGGATACACTATGCCAGCCGAGTGGGAGCCCCACTCTCAGTGCTGGATGGGTTGGCCAGTGAGTATACATTTTTATTTCTCGATTTGATGTATGTGCTCTTCCGACCGTCTCTTTGCCTGTTTGATTTGCTTCAGTTGTAGTTTTTGGAATTAGGGTTTCTGGATATTGCGTTTCGTTGTCTGTTTGTATGTTCTTCTTGTGCAATCCGGCTTCTGACATTGTCTGAGCTTGCCGTAATTTAGATTTTATATGGTTTCTTTGTAAAGGAAGAAACTTTTGGAAATGTTCGTAGTATTTGGTGAAGTTGAAGCCTGCATTTGATTGGACTTTTGGTTCAAGAATTAGGGAGTAGAAGTATTTCTGCTGAAAATTTATACTTGCGAAACCGAGCGAAGTTGTAGGTGATGTACAGGACGCGAAATGACGGGTGATATGTTGAGTTAGTTAATGTCGTGAGTAGATGTTTTCATAGTTTATAATTCCGGCATGTTTTAGCTGTAGAAATGTCAAGGCAGATGGAATATGAATTGGTTGGGGGTGTTAACCGCATAGAAATAAGCCTCGTTTTACATATCATACAATCCGATTTCCGGTACATACTTTACTTCTTAGAAGTTTCGGTTGATGTTTACGGATTACGCTTGTAGATCTAGGTTTCTATTGAAATGCTCCACTTAATCTTTATAATGTCCTCGATTATTTTCACTTACCAGCAAAAATATAGCCAGCCTTGCTGCAACCCGTCCTTGTCTCGCTGTGACGGGGAACTATGTTTTATGGTGGGGATCTAACTGAAACATGTATACTGTTACCAGGAACGTTCAGATAACTGGAGAGAAAATGCAAAGCATGGACAGGAAGTTTTTGCGAAAGTAGCAGCTGCAATATCAAAATTCGAGCATGTGACTGTTTGTGCTAGTTCTAATCAGGTGAGAAATCCTAACCAATACCATCCGTAACATTTAACATTGGAAATTTCTTTGCATTTTTTTCTTGCGCTGAAACTTTGAAGTATTTGTATCGTCAGTGGGCTAATGCACGCAGTCAGTTACCCGCTCATGTAAGAGTTATTGAAATGAGTATGAATGATTCCTGGTTTCGTGATACCGGACCAACAGTGAGTCCCCCTGCATCTCCGTTAAATATTTAAGCTGTTATATCTTCATCTTAACTGTAATTTTGAAAGTTAAAATCAAAGTTACTACGTGCGCTGGTGTAGATTGTGGTAGCAAAGAACAAACCCCAATCCGAGCAGAGGATTGCGGGAATAGATTGGACTTTCAACAGTTGGGGAGGTATGTTTTTCAGGCATTGAAGATGGATACGTAATAATATTTATACCGTACACCTTATGGCTAGTCTATTATTTACCATGGATACGTAATAATAACTCCGTTTGCTATCCTTGCTTTGTTCGTCCAGGCGTTGAAGATGGATGCTACCAGGACTGGAGTCATGATGTTCATGTGGCAAGAAAGGTTTTCGTTGTTGAACTTGCAACTTTTAGTACTTTTTTGTTTCGTCTACGAACTGCAGACTCCTTTTTCATTCATTCTGATTCTAGACATGTTTTGCTTCTTAGATATTGGAGATTGAAAAGATCCCCAGGTTTCCACTGTTGATAATTCTTGAAGGCGGAAGCATCCATGTGGATGGTGAAGGTAACAAACTGTTTGATTTATTGATGGAGAGTAATAAGATTAGCATAAATATTGCAGAATATAATGACTGAAACGAGTCGGCCCTAAATATGTTCTTCGTTAGGTACATGTCTTACCACGGAGGAGTGTCTCCTGAACAAAAACAGGAACCCGCACTTGAATAAAGAGCAAATAGAAGATACACTGAAGGCATGTCTCGGGGTATGCAAGATCATATGGTTACCTCGTGGATTATATGGTAGGTGTTTTCTTCTTCGATGATACCAAGCTCCACGTTTTCGGTTATCTTACACATAGTTATTTATAGTTCTACCATAAAAGGTGTCTTCGTGCATTTTCATCATTGGAGATGCATTTCTTCCCACGCTAAATTCTCATGCTAACAGGTGATGATGATACCAACGGCCACGTCGACAACATGTGCTGTTTTGCTAGGCCTGGTGTGGTTTTGCTCTCATGGACAGATGACAAAACAGATCCCCACTATGAGCGTGCCATAGAAGCATTTTCCGTTCTCTCCAATAACACAGATGCAAAAGGTAGAAAATTGGAAATTGTAAAGCTCCATGTACCTGGACCACTGTACATGACCGAGGAAGAGGCCGCTGGTATTAGTCAGGTAGCTTTCTCAAAATTTAGGCCCATGTTTTTTCTTCTTCTTTTTATTAATGCTAGTAGGTATCTAGAGCGAAAACATGTCTTCAAAACTCGTGCAGCTTTTAAACGGGTATTTCATTTAATGATTGCTAGGATGGAGAAGCCAAACCAAGACTTGCCGGTACAAGACTCGCAGCTTCCTATGTGAACTTCTATTTCGCTAATGGAGCCATCATCACCCCACAGTTCGGTGACGAGAAGTGGGATCAAGAAGCCATTCGTGTCTTGTCCCAAACATTCCCCGATCACCAAGTAAGCAATAATAAGTAAACTCTTCACCTCTCGTCAAATTCTCACCTCGTACATTTCAGGAAACCTAGCATCTACCTAGTATTGAACTACTAACTCTCAACTGAAGTACCCTAAAAGCTCGATTGATCCATCCAGGTTGTGGGAATAGAAGGTGCGAGGGAAATTGTTCTTGGAGGAGGGAATATTCACTGTATCACCCAACAACAGCCTGCCATTCCTGGCCAGTAACTGGACAATATCAGCCACTCGCCGCAGCCCAGATACGCGCCTGCACCATAAATATCCGACTCGACGCCCCCTGGTGCATCTTATTACTCTAAATAACGATTCACAGCCTGAAGAGAGCCTCAGCAGTTCATCCAGCATAGCATTGTCTCTGTCACAATAATGAAAACTAGCATCAAACTCTGAAGGGTATGTTTGTAATTTCAGTCTCAGTGAAGTTTCATCCTATTAAACTGATTTTGAATGAATAGTAGAGTGTGGAAAGCTAAAGTGACCGTACAAAACGACGAATAATGTTGTCGTTTGGATCAACTCTACAAAACGGCATGCTTCTTTGTCGTTAGCTTGTGACGCAACAGACCAACTCCAATCTGCCACGTCGAGCATCATCAACAGTTCCGTCATCAATTCGTCTCGAGCTTCCAGAGATTCCCGAACCTAAAAATCCAATCGATTCGATTCGATTCCATTCAATTCGCTCACTGCGATCTCTCTGATTCACCTTCCATGCCGTAACGCGGAGCTTCTGCGATTTTCATGACGAATTTTTCCGTGTCTGATTTCATCACTGTTTGATTTTGCAGGCCAGAACACGGTGAGACGTCTGGTCAGCTCTCGAGTCCGATAAAACGCTCTGTTTGCACCTCAATGTCATCTTGTTGCAGTGGCTGAACATTTATCATGTTTTGTAGATTTGTCGGGAGAGTGTAGGAAGCCGTAGAGAACTATCATATGACGAAAGAAAGCTTTGGGGCTGAGTCACCACGGCCTAGGTCAAATCTTTTGAGAGATCAAGTGCAGTTGATTAAAAGAAGGGATTCAGATCGCTTTGAGATTGTCCCGTTGCCGGATCACTTGTCGTTTGAGAAGGGATTTTTCATTGTAATTCGGGCGTGCCAGTTGTTGGCTCAAAGTAATGATGGGTTAATATTGGTAGGAGTAGCTGGTCCATCAGGGGCCGGAAAAACAGTGTTTACAGAGAAGGTGCTTAATTTTATGCCCAGTATCGAAGTAATATCGATGGACAACTATAATGATGCTAGCCGTATTATTGATGGCAACTTTGATGGTAATTCTCCTTCTCACTTTTGCTCATGATTGCAGCTTAGTGCTGGTAGCTTGTAGAACAACATTTTTTTTTCTTCATTATTATGTTTTAACAATGGCGGTCTTTTACATGTTTAGTTCTGATAAAGCATGCCACAATAATGACTCACTATCACACTCTTTTTATGTTTTGTGCTTTTTTATGTGTGCATGAAGAATGCTATTTCTTGACCAGTTGAAGATGTGAAAAACTTAGCTCTAATAACTGTCATGTTTTTCAACAGACCCTCGGCTGACAGATTATGACACATTGCTTGACAATATCCATGGTTTGAAAGCTGGAAAACCTGTTCAGGTTCCAATATATGATTTTAAGTCTAGCTCCCGCACGGGTTATAGGTTATATTTCTTCGCCTCTGGGACTCTCTCAATATTTTCTGCTGTTTGTACTGACCGAGTCTTGTGAATTAGTGTTATATAATAAAACATTTTTGTACTAAGAATAATAGCTTGAACTGATGCATTTGCAGAACTGTTGAAGTCCCTAGCTCTCGCATAGTCATAATTGAAGGTATATATGCATTGAGTGAGAAACTACGACCTTTACTAGATCTCCGAGTGTCGGTCACTGGTGGTGTTCATTTTGACCTCGTCAAAAGGGTTCTGCGTGACATTCAGCGTGCTGGTCAAGAGCCTGAGGAAATAATCAGTCAAATATCTGAAACTGTAATGACTATTATGTATTTTGGCATTTGCTCTGGTATTTCCCTTTAATACCACTTGTGAAGTGGCATCATTTTTCTGAGCAGGTGTACCCTATGTACAAGGCTTTTATTGAACCAGATCTTCAAACAGCTCATATAAAGATTCGTAACAAGTTCAATCCCTTTAGTGGATTCCAGAGCCCCACTTATATATTGAAGGTTTTCCTCCTTCCCATTTGTTTATATATGGCCTGGATTGTACTTGTGCCCTCACCTCAATTTTTTCTATTTTTGATGGTGGTAAGTAATGCATCTTTGCAGTCCGTAAAAGCGGTTTCAGTGGATGAAATCAAGGCTGTACTTTCTGAAGGATACTCAGAGAGCACAGAAGAAACTTACGATATATATCTCTTGCCACCAGGAGAAGATCCCGAAGCTTGCCAATCTTATCTTCGGATGAGGAACCGTGATGGAATATACAACCTTATGTTTGAGGTGTGATTTAAAGTTAATTCAGCTTGACTTGGACGGTTAAAAGTTGAGTTTTCTTATTTCAGTTAAAACTGGTGTTTTTCTGCTGAGCTTTTGTTTCAGTAGTAATTCATATGTTTAATTCATATGTTCACAGCCTGGACTTGACTAGGCGACATAATTCCCTACAAAGATCCATTGATTATAGTTTATACCTAACACTTGCAATAACTACGATTCTCTATCCGTACCCGGCTATATTGAACTCTTGGTCACGTTTATCTGTACAGTCTTCATGAAGATCAAATTTACACTAGTATTACTATCATAACTATGTTTTCGGTACTCATCTTGGACATAGAAATAAGGCTTTTACACGTTGATAGGCTGGCCTTAAAGACAGATAATAAATAAAGAATGGCCTTCAAAACCTCAGAACTTGTGGAAATTCAGTTCATGATGGTTGGCCTTACATATTTATGCGAGCTGGTTTCTGAACCTGTATTGCCGTGTTTAGGATTGGATCACTGCTTTACATTGTAATCACGCAAGCCTCGGGTTTAGCTTTATTATTTGTTGTTGCAAATGAACAATACATGTAGGTTTGATCTTCGGTATATTGCCGTCTTATCTCGTTGACCCCTAACTTTCTGATATACTGTACATTTTAGGAGTGGGTTACTGATTGCCCATTCATTATATCGCCAAGAATAACATTTGAAGTTAGTGTGCGGCTTCTTGGAGGATTAATGGCTCTTGGATATACTATAGCCACCATTCTGAAAAGGAGAAGCCATATATTTTCTGATGATAAAGTATCTGTCAAGATCGACTGGTTAGAACAGATAAATCGTCAGTATATCCAGGTATACCTTTATCATAATATGTTTGGATTTATTATACCACATGGTGCATTAGTGAGTGCGAATCCTTTTTAGATCAAAATTTACAACCCAAAATTCACATAAATATTTATGTCGAAATCTCCTTTGGGTTTATTTAAAATTTATTCTATTATAGAAGGGAAATGTAAGTATCAGTATTCAATACATCTAGCTGAAAACTTGGGCTCTGAGGTCAAAGACGTTAACTCTTGTTGCGAATTTTATAATGACTTCTTACTCTATCATAGTATGTTTATAATGATTTCTTTATGCGTCATAAAAGGTGCAAGGAAAAGACAGGTTGTACGTTAAATTTGTTGCAGAGCAGCTGGGCTTGGAAGGTTCTTATGTTCCTCGTACATACATAGAGCAAATTCAGCTGGACAAACTTGTTAATGATGTCATGGTATAAACATGTTCCTTTCCAAAAAACATATATCTCTTGCTTCTTTGGAGTTTATAGTTAAGGGATCTACAGGCACTTCCAGATGATCTGAAGACAAAACTAAGCATAGAAGATGATTTGGTTTCAAGCCCTAAAGAGGCTCTATCTAGAGCTTCAGCAGACAGAAGAACAAAGTACCTGAATCGGTAATATGGTTTACATTTATTTTATGCATAATTTGTTCGCAATTATAACAGGTTTTATACTTTTTATGTCATCGGGAATATGTTTTCTGTTTGTTTCCTTACCTATTCTACCCGTTAACCCCACCAGAGTCTCTGCTCTGATTGCATCAGGAATCAAATTCTAGTGGTGTTGGATATTTGATGTCCTTTTTGCCACTAGGCTATATCCTGATGGGCATCTGGAATATGTTACAGTAATATCTATGAGACACAAAGTACGGAAAGAAAGAAATCAATAGTCTAGGTCCCATTGATTGGGTGGTACGATATTTCTGCTTTATGTTTTGTCTTGACCATCAGTACAACATGAAGATATATTTATATTATCTGTCCGTCATTTGTTTTGACGAGAATTTTATCTTTTATGAAAGCATTCTAAACTTAAGATGTATTATATCTTTGATGTGTTATGGGCAGTGGTATATCTCAGTCATATTCTACACAGCGAGAGAAGAACATGTTGAAGTTGACAAACCTTGCTGTTAATAGTAGACGGTTTGATGGCAGAATTGATTCACCTGTAGCTGTTGCCAACCAGGTATATTTTCATCTGACTTGATTCCTACATTTTGATAAGTGTCAACCAGAATCAACAAAATTTATTCCGAGTAGACTTTTTAAGAAATTACGGTTGTACTAGGGAGCCATCACTCAACTGTCAGAACAGATATCCACTTTAAATGAAAGGATGGAGGAGTTCACATCACGCATTGAAGAGTTGAATTCCAAATTTAACACGAAAGTCCCTGGCAGTCAACAGAACTTGGCTGAAGTTTGCAATGGCTCCGGACCCACTTCGCTCTTTGTATCTGGCCTAGGTAATGGTTCATTGACAGGATCAAAACTGACCAATTCGTCTTCCTCTTCTCAGCTGGCCAAGGAAAATCAACTTTTAGAGGAGGTACAAAAAAGACTATCTTTACTCCTCCTAAGCTCCCTAATATAAATTATCAGACTTTAGATCTTCACGCATAATGGCTACCGTTCTTTGGTTCCTGAACAGATAACGGTCATGACTAGGGGACAGCGGCAAGTGATACATCAGTTGGACAGTTTGAACAATCTTCTCCACGAATACTTGGGAGAGAGATCCCAGAAAGCAAGGGTTGACGGGTCAAGCAGTATACCTGACATTGAGTCCTTGTGCATTCCACTAATATTAACTCTGGCCATTGGCGGCATAGGAGTCTTCCTGTTTAGAAGCCTGCAATCACACAAGTGATCACTATGAAATCCCAGGTACAACCCAGTTTCAGTGGTTTCTTATGTTACATCTCACATTTCCTACTTCAATAAAATTTAGATTTTCAATAGTTAAATTTTATTTGCTCTAAATATGTTCAGGCATAACTACTAGGTGGTATTAGCTTCCAGTCTTCATCTTGTTAAGTTTTGTGATGAAAAGATTTCTGTTAGCTTGTTACATAATTTTTTTAAACCTAGTTTACCCAAACTCTCACCGCTTTTTATCAGAAATCGAATAGTAGTCAGCTGAGATGTTTGACGTTATTTTTGTCAATTTTTGTCACTAGACATGGGCATTACAGGGATGAATGGTTGCTTGAGTTGTGTGTCCTCTCATATCCAGTATCTTCAATTTGCTACTTGTGGCTGGAATTCAACTGCCCCATGTCAGAATAGTATCAAATTCTGTGTAGAAATCTATAACTTTTACAGTAGAGAATCAAAAACCCAAAGCATGATGAAGAAAGAATACAGAAAATTGGGGGTTTGATAAAATGAGACTCAAATAGATGTTGTGATTCATTGTTAATGTTCAGTTGATACTCTGATTCGGGATCTTTGATATTTAATGGTTGGACAATCCCTCTTTTGATACAACAAGAGATCTGTCTACTCTTCTTCACAACTTGTAATTTTCACGTTAAACAGTTCCATTGAGCACACTTTAAATTGCTCATCCACCACAAAATTATTCTTTGTCACCAAACATGACAAAATCTCCTTCACTTCTTCATGTCAAAACTAATAATTTCTACTCTCCTTCAACTTTTCCAGAAGCCTCCTCCGCAGTTCCACATCTTGAAACTCCAGACAGCATGGCCGTTAAAGGGGATGCCTCTCCCCCACATCAATGTCTTCAGCATAAACCGGGAAGCAATGTAGCACGAAAAACGAAACGGAAACGAAAACTCGAAAAAAATAAAAAGTGGAAAAGTCGATTAATTATATTTAATTTTATAATTTTGAAAGTACTAAAAATATTTTTTAATAATTAGTTGAAATAAACAAGTGCAAATATTCTTAACATTGCAAAAATATAAAGTCATAATCCAAATATTAACAAATTCATAATCCAAACATAAACAAAATCACGAAAAAGATTCGTGCTACATTTTTATGACTGTCTTCAAAAAATACATTTTCCAAATGCGGCTCATCAAGGGAAAGATCAGTAAATTCAAGAAAACCCTTGTTGTCCAAGATCCAAATGCATCACCACCAACATCCCACAATTAGGTATTTTTATTAAGATATTTCAAATTATTTCTAGATAACAGGGGAAGGTTATTGTGAATAAACACTAGACCTTCAGCACGCTTTGGATTCAACTTATTCCTCTTCAAAGAATGAATGAAAGAATAAATGCTCTAATTTCGTCCACAACATGACGAAGAAGTAGGTTGTCCAAGTAATCGAATAGCTAATCCTTGAAGAAAAGGTGTCCCCGTTCCAAAGTTAGCTTACAATTTTCTTGAATCCATTGTATGCCTCATTTGAATAGCATCAGGATCACCAATATGTCCCCCTCTAGAAAAAAATAGCATATTCATTCATAACGTTGTTGTAATCATCTTGACTTGGAAAAAGCCTTTTAAATCGCTTCCTTCATTCCACGGAACTCTCAACATCCTAATGTGAAGGAACTCTAATAGCAGCATATGTAAGCAATTCGTGACTATTATACCTATATAAAAAATATACAAGTGTCAAACGTTTATCAAATAACTATAGCATCTTGAAATTAATAGCCTTAGTATAAACTTCTTATGATTCAAAGAATGAGCTAAACAATGAAGATGTGGGTTACTTTTGGCCCAACGAGCAATAAGTATATCATGCATCAGATCATAGAAAGTGGAAATTTCAAACTCATCAATGTGCTCATAGATAACCTTCTTGACCTTCTCAATCATCACAACCAACATCTCATACACCAATTGCAGGCAAGGCTTATCAGTGTCACAAATTCTAATTATTTCATATAATGGAATTGTAAAATCAAGAATGTAATCCTCTTCATCCCATAAATATTCATTCAATATCTTCTTCCTCACAAATCTAGCCTCCAGTCGATCATCATCTCGATATGAAAACCATTGGTCACACACAACCATGACTTCCAAAGCGTGTTTAATAAATTTAAACATTTTAAGCATGATAACTATTGAAGCACATCGAGTTTCAGCAATTGAAAGAAACTTAAGGGGAGTGCAATGCTTATAAATAGATAACCCCATGCCATATTCACAATGAAGTTCCTGATTTTGACAACATCATTGTGTATTTGAGTATCTCAATGACATTGAACATATGTTTACTATAAGTTAGCGATCACAATGATTAGGGGAATACCCAGGACCTCCATAGTACATTGAGGAACTATTTGTTACGTGATGGGGAATTTCTACCACGACGTCATAACACAAAGGCTTCTTCACATAGACTTCATGTTCGCGTAGATGGGAAAGTTGGTCGCTGCTTGAATGCTGCATCACTTGTATAAAGTTAACACCAGCAGCTTGGGTTTCCCCTTCATGTCCGTATCGACCATTTCCCATCTGGGTAGTAGTATGTCGACCGAAATTCCCTCTGTTAAACACTTCTCCACCAAAAAGTGCTAGTTCGGCACCATTGTGAAGAAAGACCGAGAAAATGGAGTGTGGCCAATATCCTACTTCTACACAATCTTTAAATAGCCACCAATGTCCTAAATAAGAATCCTGACACACGTAAGAGATGCGAGAAATAATAAGTATTGTAATATGTATGTCATTGATTCTATAGTTAAAAGTGTTACTATAACATGTTTATCATATATTACTTGGAATATAAAGATCGCCATCTGAGTGTGGATCGGTAAAGCTCCACCGATTTCAATTTGACGATTCATTTGTACGAATCCGGAACATTCCAAATTGTAACATCCCGTCACCGAAAACCCATCTCTCTAATATAAAAGTTCATCCAAAAGTCAAATTAGAGCACTAGAATATACGTAACTAAATAAAATCATATCACACAAGTCATTGCGAGGAATATAAAATTAAATATTACATACCTTCCATCTTATAAAGAACCGTGTTGGGAGCGGTCTGGATTCAGGCCATGACATTTTAGATACCTTATACATAAGCGAGAAATATAACTATGCGGCTGTTCGGACAAGTACATTATAGAAAAAAAAAAGTCGATAAACTTACTTTCCAACCAGCATGGATAGAGATTTGATGCCCAGTTTCATAGCCTGAAACAAGCGTAACCTGAGCAAGGCTATATTCATAGTTATAAACCACTTTAGGATTCAACACTTCAAAAATGGCCCCGACACCAAAAACATGGTCATCTCCTCTTCTTGTGCCCACATTGGCAAACTAAAATAAATCAATTATATTACGTTTATTACTAATACTGAGCGCACAAATTTAAGAATGTAAATCGAACAAGATAAAACACCATAATGATAATATGCATATAAATACAATACATACCTCGACACCAGAGTGGATATTGTTTGTCTTATGGACGTCATGTTTGTATGATCTTATAATGGGAATCGTCCCTTTCGGGCAATGATATGTGATGTTTCGTTCATTCTGAACCATTGAATGCTTTGGTGGGCAGCGAACATTCTTGGGAAACCGTTTGGATTTCCTCTAAATATATTTTTTGAAGAGAACATTATACGAAAACATAATTGATTAGAAAACACATAATATGTTATAATTTGGAGTGGTAAGCATTATATGTAGAGTTTTATAAATAATTGAAATACCTAAATTGTATGATTGACTAAAAGTTTATTACCCAACGCTAGTTGTTGATATATATATATCAATATAATCAAATATATGTCGAATCCCATGAAAAGTAGAACACCCATTTACTGGGTCACCCCTTCCTAAAGGCTGCTAGGACGATGATTGATGGGCACATTATCTATGGAGGTAGAAGGCGAAGTGATCCTCTTCAACATCCAAAAACCCGTGCAGTATCCAACATTACATGTAATTGACACCATAGATGATCTTGTTTGCAACTTGAGACCAATGCATGGAGACGACCCTTTAGAGCTCTCACTTAAGGATGCGGCTTTCTCACACGATAAATCGTATGGATTTATGGAGGATGCGATGGATGCCATGGCACAATTAAATGTGTCATAACTCTTGACACCCGGGTATGATGTTAGTGAAATCAAATTATTTAAAACTAAGAAGTGTTGTCTTCCGTTGTGCAACCACCATTCTTGGAGTTGAAGCCTCTACATGACCACCTGAAGTATGTGTTCTTAGGGAAAAAATGATACACTACCAGGCATCATCAGAAAGGGATTAAACGCAAAACAGGAGAAGCGCCTAACAAAAGTGTTGAACAGACACAATCTGGCCATTAAATGGACACTTGCAAATATCAAAGGAATAAGCCCTACTCTGTGTATGCATCACATAATTTTGGAGGATGGTGTCAGACCCTCGCATGAACCTCCACATCGTCTTAACTCACTGTTGACGGAGGTCGTGCAGAAAGAAATTCAAAAGTTGTTGGATGCCGATGTTGTCTACCGTATCTCACACAGGCCATGGGTAAGTCCATTACATGTTGTGCGAAAAAAGACAGGTATCATAGTTGATAAGAATGCGAAGGTAGAAATGGTAACTACTAGGGTCAAGAATGGTTGGCGTATGTGCATTGATTACATGAAACTGAATGCAGTCACTCATAAGGATTACTCTCCTCTTCCATCTATTGATCAAATGCAGACAGGTTGGCAGGTAAGCCTTATTTTTGTTTTCTTGATTTTTTGTGTGTAGATATAATCAAATCCCCATTGCACAAGAAAATCAGGAAAAAATCACCTACACTTGCCCCTTAGGTACTTTTTCCTTTCGTCGCATGTCTTTTGTCTTTTGTAATGTACCTAGTACGGTTCAATGAATTGTCACCAACATATTTTCTCATACGATTGATAATTTTATAGAAGTTTTCATGGATGATTTTACCGTTTATGGTGACACTTTTGATGCATGTTTGGAAAACCTGAGTAAAGTAATGCAGAGATGCGTTTCTAAGAATTTGATGCTTAATTATGAAAATTATTACTCTATGGTTACTCATGGTATTGTGCTACGACATAATGTTTCGCATGAAGGCATCAAGGTAAACAAAGTTAAAATTGATTTGATTCTCAATCTTCCTTATCCATCTAATATCCGTGATAATTAAATCTTTTCTCGGGCATGCTTGATTGTATGGTAGGTTCATTAAGGATTTTTCTAAAAAGCATCAAGATAGGTCCAAGACATCATCTTTGTATGATTTTATAATGGGAATTGTCCCTTTTGGACAATGGTATGTGACGTTTCACTCATTATGAACTTCTGAATGTTTCGGTGGGCAGCGAACATTCTCAAAGAATCATTTGGGTTTCTTCTAAATATATTTTTAAAGAACAAATTATATGAAAACATAGTTGATTAGAAACACATAATATGTCATAATTTAGAGTGATACACATTATATATATAGTTTTATAGATAACAGAAATACCTGAATTGTGTGATTGATTAAAAGCGGATGATCAAATGCTGGTTGTTTATATATATTGACACAGTCAAATATATCGCCATATTCATTCTGTAGGATATTGTTTTTTAAAAATAAATAAGTAAGTGATGCAAAGAAACATGCTCAACGTTACAAATTATTTATTAAATGACCTCATAAGTCTTCACAATTCCCTTATGCATGTCAAGCCGCCTTTTGTTTGCAATGTCATTGCTGGTTACATTGCTTAAATTGCGACCAAGGATAAAGAAAATAAGTACGCGAACATATGGAAAAATCCAATGCATATTAGCCATGTTCTTCTTTTATATATAATACTTTCGATTGTAATAAAATTGAGAGTTCAATTCTGTTTATATAGGGGAAAACATTTCCATTTTGCCACTCATTCATAACTTTTTTCGTTATTTGCCATCTTTTTAGAAAATATTCTCAATGGCGATTTTTGAAAGAAGTGGCACGAATCGAATTTTTTTAAAAGGAATGACAGATAAGAAAAACATTTATGAATGAATGCGAAAAGAGAAAACTTTCTATATAGGAGTCGATATTTTAAAAAGGTCATATTGTTCTAATTTTAAGGTCCTTAAAACCTTTTTATTAGTTGTTTTGTAATTAGTAATTTATGCCTAGTAAAGTGATCCATATTTTCTATCATAATGAGACTACTTTATTAGACATAATATTGTGACTACTTGTTTTGAAATTCGTTCTTACTGCTGTTTCATATTTTGTTTACTAATCCTCAGTACATATGTCTATGAATAAAATTGGTAGCTAAGTGGAAACTTTGTCGTAAAGCGTTTATACTTGTTTAATTCCTACCGTTAACACTTAGTGAAAATTTTATCGTAAAAGTAAGTAGTAATTATTATGTTAAATATTACATTTGTCGGAATGTATATGCCTATGAGAATTAGTAACATGTCCCCTTTGTTGGGGATATGATTGTGAGGTTGCTACCTATGTCGGAACAGCCTTTTAAGAAATTACGATTGTACCAAGGAGCCATCACTCAATTGTTAGAACAGATATCCACTTTAAATGAGGAGTTGAAACAAGAAAGTCCCTGGCAGTCAACAGAACTTGGCTGAAGTTTGTATCTGGCGTAGGTAATGGTTCATTGACAGGATCAGAACTGACCAATTCGTCTTCCTCTTCTCAGATGGCCAAGGGTTGACGGATCAAGCAGTATACCTGACATTGAGTCCTTATGCATTCCACTAATATTAACTCTGGCCATTGGCGGCATAGGAGTCTTCCTGTTTAGAAGCCTGCAATCACTCAAGTGACCACTATGAAATGCTATGTACAACCCCAGTTTTACTGGTTTCTTATGTTACATCTTGTTGGATAATTAATTAGCATTTCCTCTTGAATAATTTCCTCTTGAATAATTCAGTTTTGGGTTATTCGAGAGGTATTGCAGCAGGTAATACATTAATAGCAGCGGAAGTAAAATAAATTAAAATATTATAAATTACGAACTCTTACGATTTTGAGTGGAAACCCCAATGCTAATCAAGCACCGAGTAAAACATTACCTTCCAGTATTCGCTGGAAGGATTTGTGAAAGACGGATCGCCGTTTTATTTAGATATCTCGTCAAATACAAAATAAACAACTTTTCGCCTCTAACGCCTAAGCTATTCTTTTGTAACTCTTGACTCAATCCAACCCTCGGACAATTCTTCTTTCACTCTTGAACTGGACCGTCCAAGAACACAGATCTCACGCTTTGTGCACGCGTCGTTCTTGTTCACCCGAAACCGTACTTACGCAACCTGTAGCTTGGTCACTTAAATAGCAGTGCATGGTCTCTTGGATACATTGATTGATATGCTTGATTTCCAGCAATCAGATTTCCAAATCTGCATCAAATCAAATATCAACTGAATATCCTTTATTTGAAATAAGGAAAGTAAATCAATTTTGTTTCCTTATTTAGATGAAAAGATAATATTTGAGATCTTATATATATTCCGTAATATATATTAGATGTATTCAAATATTCCTAAGAGATATTCGAATATTTGCTAGATTGTGTCTTTGTTGATCTTGATTTCGTGTTCTAAGATTTTGCTTCGGACAGCTCGATCCTCCCTTGGCCGAATCACTTTCTGATCCGGTCAATCTTACATGTGATTCGGTCAAACCACTCAAGTTCTCTCCGAGTCAATTTGATTCGTGCAGCTGAGGGTGATTCGGCCAAGCAGATGGGCGAATCACTTGATTCGGGCGAATCACTTCTGCAGTCTTGTCCAATCTTGCTGTTTTTGATCTCGATCGATCGAAATTCATTCAGATTTTCTTCGGGCCACTTCGTATCATGTAGTACGCATTTTCAACCTGAAATGGAGAAAGAAAACATCAAATGACTTTATAAAATAACAGAACAAACAAGAAGTAAGGGGAAAATTATGGACAAATATAAGGTCATTTGTCCGCTTATCAATGTCCAACCCCTTTGCCTTGAGTAACAGTCGCTCTTTAATGACCCTCCTTAAGAGGGACCTTGAAGGCTTTAGCCCCTTGACTCCCCTTGAGTAACAACCCCATCTTTATGTGTGTATTCAGTACTGGTAGACTTCACTTAATCCTAGGCCAACAGCTTGAAGGAATCCTATGTTGGTTAAGATGCTTCTCTATGCTTTTGAGGGTCATTAATTCTTCAAGTTCACTTTCATTTGGTCCATGAATTGCACCATTGGCTGGACCAACCTGCCTCTCATTAACAATTGAACCAAGCAACTCTTTGGTTCAATCAAAACCACCTGAGTATTTCCCTTCTTTTGCTCTTGACAAAGTCTTTGCTCATTTCATTCCCGAATGATTGAGTGAGGCCTTGCTCCAACTACGCAATAAAACTCCAAAGCGATCCTGATACACCTCCGATGCGGAACACTACAAATAGGTAATCTGTGACGCAAAATGCAACTAAATAATGGGAATAAACAACTCGATAGAACGTAGAAATACGCTTCATCAGCAAGCCCAAGTCGAGTCTCAAGGAAGCAAGATAAGCATGTGTACTAAGTAAGATGATGTTTCAGTTTAGCTATTCTAACTTGAATAATAAAGCGTGTAACCTAAAAACTAATATGACGAAACATTAAGGATTTCCTAACCCATATAAGATAATATTCCAAGGTCACTACTTCACCTATATGATCACTCAAGTAGATAATGAATGAAGCATACATGCAATGTCTAATGAAAGATGAGAATAAACCGAGTATGTATCTGAGTAAATACCAATCTACCCTTCAAACATACACCTTAAATATGAGTCCCCTTTGTCGAGGCGTATACTCGATTATTTCTAGCTCGTTTAATCACCAACTATCGTTTCTTGATTAACCGAGATAGAAATCAATAATTCCTAGTCTTCTAAGCTAAATACTAACTTCCCCAATAAGATTGTAGGCCACCATCGTGGTCCCTAATACTTAAGGTTGATTCAATAATTAGTCGAGTTTTCTACCTAATCATGTCGATTTATTGGTAATAAACTTATGTGTTCATGCTTTTAGACACTTCAACAAACACCTTATATGCATAAATTAAGACCTGTAATCATATTGAATCAAATCATCAAATTGACATCAAACATATTCATAGCATAATCATGAGTCGAGTACAAGTAGGATTTGTATGACCCAAGAACAAGGGTCACTACTCACACATCAAGCTATTGTACATGGCATACACCATAAAAGATAAATCTGGAAAATTTTGAAAGAAAAACAATAGAAGAATGATGAAACTTCTTAATGTGTATTGAATCTTCTATTCCCTTGATGTTGCCTTTCTTTCTTCTACTTATTTTCTATTTAAATGATATGGATTTAGGCTTCTTTTCTTGTGCCCGTACTGGCCCGGGAGGTTCATATCGCTCCCAAATGATTAGACCATATAGGTCAATTTAATTCAGTAGGGTCTTGGACCCGTATCGATTTGGGGATACGGTCGTACAACTTTTTGGTACGACAATATTGGTTCTGAGGACATAATGGGGCATTGAAGTTTATATGGGTCTCGTGCATTTGGTGGGGTTCTAGACCCGTACTAGTCCAAGAAGTGCATGCGTTTAGCTCCATTCTTTGCCCGATTGACTCTTTTTGCATTATTTTGTTGCTGATCCATTCCTAATATCAAATATCATTCAACACTGGCCTGAAATAATATATAAAAGGGTTAAAAGACTAATGAAGTTCGAAAATGAATTAAACTTATTAAGAATTGGAAGTAGAAATGGTCAAGATTTTGATCGATCATGCATCCTCCAAGAAGATTGGGCCCGAGGAGAAGTCCTTCAAGAAGAAGCAACAACCAAAGTTTGTGTGTAAATAGTTCACTTGTTACATAGAGGGTCACATGTCAGTCGATTGTATAAGACCCCAACGAAAGAAGCGGAAGCGAATGCAAACTTCCTCGTGGCGGTGATATTTGAGCTCAGCTTGATGGATTCGAACCTTAAAGAGTGGTGCTGGACACTGGAGCAACCCGCCATATCTACTCAAATAATTAGGCGTTCTCTAGGCTAGAACTGACTAAAGCTCGAGAAAAACTATACATGGACAACTCTACCACCTCTGAAATCAAGAGAAAAGGGACGAGGGTCCTGAAGCTGACCTCGAGGAAGGAGTTAAAGCTGACAAAGGTAGTACGTGCCTGACATTCGGAAGAACTTGATTCAGGAACACTTTTAGATAACCAGGATTCAAGATGGTATTCGATTCCCATAAAATTATTCTTACCAAGAATGGTATGTATGTGGGTAGAGGATATGCGATAAATGGCATGTGGAAAATGAATGTAATGATCATCATACCCAAGAGTATTATCAATAAAGATATTTCTTCTCTCTATTTGCTTGAGACCTCTAATTTATTACATTATATATTATGCCATGCAAATTATGACACAATAAGAAAACTAATGAATTTGAAGTGTATATCCAAATCTCAAATAGATTCCAAGCACAAGTGTAATCTTATGTTGAAGCAAAATTAACGAGAACCTCATTTCAAAGTGTTGAAAGAAAAACTGAACCCCATGAATTAATCCAAATGGATCTATGAGATTTGAAATTCATGTCCACCAGAGGTGGTAACAAATATTTAGTGACTTTCATAGATGATCGTACAATGTATTGTTATCTGTTTTTGCTTAAAGGTAAAGATGAGGCAGTTGAAAAGTTTGTCATATACAAACTAAAAGTAGGTAATAATTATACAAAAGATTTCCATAATGAAATCAAAGAATGCACGTTCTTTGAAGATATATTTCCTTATAAGTTTAAGGAATACGAATCTGGTTCATCTTAGATGATACTCGAGGATGTTGAGCAATTAACTTAACGACTTGAGGGAAAATGTGAAAAGGAGATAGAACCGGAAGAGCTTATGCGAAGTAAACTGATTTCTAAACATGTTGCCTGAAACTGAAACTCACTTGTATAAAGAGGCTATCGGTTTAATAGAGGGTCCCTTAAAAGAATCCATAAGAAGTGAGATAGACTTCATAACGCAAAATCATACTTTGGAGTTGGTTGACCTTCCTCCTGGAAGTAAACTACTTGACTTCAAATGCGTCTTCACTAGAAACATGAAGGTGGATGGGTCGATAGACAAATACAAAACAAGACTTGTTACCAAAGTGTACAGATAATAAAAAGGTCTAGGCTACTTCAACACGTATTCTCTGATAAGAATAACATCCATTAGGAAGATAATAACCATTGCAACTTTGCAATTTAAAAATTCACCAAATAGATGTGAAAACAATCTTCCTCAATAAACATCTTTAGGAGGTAGTTTATATGGACCAACCTGATGACTGTATAGTGTCGTGTCCAGAGATATATGTTTGGAAACTTATAAAGTCTATCTATAACTTAGAAGAAGTCTACATGGACCAACCTGAAACAAGTAATACTTACAATCCAAGATACGTGTCGGGTCACGTATAATCCAAGATTGCTTATATCACTAAGCTTGCCGTCAAATAAACGTTCAATACCTTGTATGGTGATAATAGAAGCTGTTTGGCCTTCCGAACACTTGAAGATCGGCCACTGCCTATTTCAGTTAAGGTATGCCGGCCAATGGGCTTCAAGTTGTCACTTCTCCCCCAGAAGTCCAAATTGGACACTGCGAGCCAAAAATGTGAAAATGTTGCTCTGCTAGTATCCCATCGGTTCAAAATTCTTGAATAGCCACCAATTCTAAAAAAAGTATCATCATATCGCATTTTTAAATAAATAATAAATTTCAAAACAAAAAAGATACTAGATCATTTTAAGTCATAAAATCCTGTCCGTCGATGCCCATATCTCTGGCACAGATTAATTTGTTAATCCAAATCAGAACACTAAAATAATGACGAATTCTTAAAAATTTTATTTCAAACAAAAACTTTATTTTATTTTAAATTAATGAGAACAATAATAATTATACCCAGGACCACCATAGTACATTGCTAAACCACTTGTTGAATGTCTTTGTATCATGACGTCATAGCAAAAAGGCTTGTTCACGTACAAATCATGTCGGCTTAAATTGGCTAGTTTGCCGCTTTCATAATACATCAGTTGCATAAAATAAATAGCAGCGGCTTCACCCTTTCCTCTACTTCCAAATTGACCGGTGCCCATGTGTGTAGTTGTATGTTGACCAAAATTTTGCATGTTCATCACTTCTCCACCGAAAATTGCTAATTCGGCTTTGGCAATAGACAAGGATGTGAAAATGTTAATCGGCCAGTATCCTACTTCTACAGTATCTTTGTATAGCCACCAATGTCCGTTCTCAGGATCCTAAAATATGAGAAATAAAAGTACTGTAATATGCATGCTAGTCAAGACGTAACTGTTTGGTTAAGGAGCTATTATATATTACTTGCTGTATAAAGATCCCCATCAGACTGTGAATCTGTAAAGCTCCACCGATTTCGATTTGATGATTCGTTTGTATGAATCCTGGACAATCTAAGTCGTAACATCCTGTCTGCGCATACGCATCACGCTGATGTAACAGTTCATCAAAAAGCCACATTAGAGCACTGAGAGAGAGAATATGTAACTAAAATATAATAAAGATATTACAGAAATCGTTACGACGAAAAGAGAAATAAAATTAAAAAGTACATACCCATCTTATAAAGAACCTTGTTGGGAGTAGTCCGCTTTGAATACGTGATATATTAGATACCTGATACATAAGAGAGAAACATAGTCGTTGGATCAAAATCATGCAGCAATAGTATCATAGAATCATAACTAATCGGCTACGCGGACAAGTACATTATAGCTAAAATTTATTTTCAGAAAACTTACTCTCCAACCGGCATTGATAGATGTTTCATGCAGTGTATCATAGCCAGATACAAGCATAATCTGAGCAAGGCTGTATTCGTGGTAATGAGCCACTTCAGGGTTCAACACTTCGAAGATAGCCCCGGCACCACAAAGAGGAGGACTTTCTATTCTTGTGCCCACACTTGCAAACTAAAAAAAACAATGTAAATCGAAAAATTAGGACATAAAGGAGGCAACATGAACTTGTTGTTCAAGATAAACAAGCATAATGACAGTGTACATATAAACACAATACACACCTCGGCATTCGGGATGATATTATTTGTGTTCAAGACGTTACTTTTGTGTGATCTTATAATGGGAATTGTCCCTTTCGGGCATTCATATGTGACTTTTCCCTTATTTTGGACTTCTGACTGTTTAGGTGGGGTGCGAACATTCTCAGGGAACCATTTGGGTTTCCTCTAAATATATTTTTGAAGAAAAAATTATACGAAAACATAGATGATTAGAAAACACATAATATGTCATAATTTAGAGTGATACGCATTATATATATATAAATGAAATACCTGAATTGTGTGATTTATTAAAAGCGGATGATGAAATGCTGGCTGTTTATATATATTGACACAATCAAATATGTCACCATATTCATTCTGTAGGTCATTAAACAAAATAAGTAAGTGATGTGAAGAAACATGCTCAACACTACGAACTAGTTATTAAATGACCTCATAACTCTTCACAGTTCCCTTATGCATGTTAAGCCGCCTTTCGTTCGTAATGTCATGGCTAATTACATAGCTTAAATGGCGACCAAGGATATGGGCAATGACTATCAAAGCATATGGAAAAATCCAATGCATATTAGTCATGTTCTTGTTTTTTATATAATACTTTAGATTGTAATAAAATTGAGAATTCAATTCTCCTTATATTGGAGAAAACATTTCCCTTTGGCCACTCATTCATAAGTTTTCTTTCTTGTTTGTCATCTCTTTTAAAAATATTCTCATGTGCTGGTATTCAGTTCAGATTTTAAGACAAATCAGTTACGGTTTATGAAAAATGAGGCATATGAGGAATGTTTTTAAAAGAAATGACAGATAATGAAAACATTAATGAATGAACGGGAAAAGAGAAAACTTTCTATACACGGTCCATATATCAAAATGTTCATATTGTTCTACTTTTAAGGTCCTTAAAACGTTTTTATTAGGTTTTTTGTAATTTGTGTTTAATGTTTAGTAAATTGATACATATTTTGTATCGTAATGAGATCACTTTATTAGACGGAGTCTAATAACTGCACACCCAAAACATTGGTAAAAAGTTATTTTCTAAGACAATAAAGTTTAGGTAGGATCTTTTTTCTAAAAAATAACTTACAAATAATTTTAAGACAAGTACATCTTTTTTCTCCTTCCCATAGAATTCAAGTAATTTTTTCACAAGTTTGATAATATCTTAATGTGTATAAAATTACTAATTACACAATAAATTGTATTTTTAATTGTCGTTAATATTAGTTATTTATATATTATTATGTAATATTGGAAAATGTAGTGATAAATATATATTAAGGGATGATGAGAAGGAAATGTAGTTATATTATATATTATTATATATTATAAATATAGTTTGAAATTGTATTTTTATTTTTTCACAAGGTCTAAATCTGCCAAGGCGTGTGCGGTTGAAGTGTTAGTATAAAATGTTTATTATATATTACTTTGAGTATAAGGATAGTCAAAAGACTGTCGATTTGTAAAGCTCTGCCAATTTCAATTTGAGGATTTTTATGCACAAATCCAGGACACCTAAGTCGAAACATCCTGCCCTAATATTTTCATCTTTATGATGTAATAGTTCATAGTCATAGTAGAGCATTAAGAAGATATAAATATAAACAATATTAAATGTCATATTACATAAATCATCATGAGAGTAAAACTAAAAACTACATACTATCCATCTTATAAAAAACCGTGTTGGGATCCGTTCGAGACCAGGTACTGACTTGTTAGGTACCTGATACATAATAGATAAATCTAAAATCACATATATATAACTGATTGGGTGCACGGACAACTAAATTACAGCGACGCCATAAACTTACTCTTCAGCCTGCATTTTTAGAGTTTCGTTGTAGATTTGTATCATAGCCCGATACAAGCGTAACCTTATCAAGAGTATATTCATGGCCAAAAGTCACTTCAGGGTTCCACACTTCAAGGATAGCCCCCTCACCAAATACACTATCGCCTCCTCTTTTTGTTCCCACTTTTGCAAACTAAAATTTTATTAATTACATTCTCTTTTATTCGAGATGAATTGAATTGGCGTCATAAATGAAAGTATACAGATTGAAATTTCTGCGCGTCGCTGGTGTTTGAATCTAACGAGATGCTATAACATCCTCTTTCGATACTTGCGGAATAATCTTGCTAAGACTGAACTTGAAAAACACAAGCACTTTGGTAACCCAAATCGGACAGTGCCTACCTCTTCAGGGGACTTCTCACTAATCCCCAAGATTTCACTATTAATAGTTAAAATATAAAGGCTTCAGTTCTCAGCCTACGCTAGAAAAACCTCTACTTCTAACATAGCTAGAATCTACACTGCTCAATAACATAGCTAGATCACACAGACTAGCATACACTGCTCAATGACTCAACACAATATAGTAACAGAATGCTATAACTCTGATCACATAGACTCAGCCTATTCTATTAAAAGTGTTATGGCAGGATAGTATAGCAACTTCTGAACCAAGTTGCTCTTCCTCTTCCTCAAATTCTCAAGGCTCTCCCAACTACTCAATCTTTTTCGAGTTCTCACAACTACGGGACGCTCTCCCTTGATCAGCGACCTCCTATCAACGTCGGGGAACGTTGCTCAACTCCTTGATCGTCGGTGCTTTCCTCACCAGTGACAATTCTCAAAAGGCTTATACTTGATCTTCAACGAGGCTCTGCTCAATTGAACTTGCTGATCAAGCTTTGATCGGACTCTCTCAGTCTTGATCTGTCTCGACTTCTCGGACTAGCACACTCGCTCTTCGCTCTATGCCTTTGCGTGAATGTGCATCCTCTTCTAGCGAGGAGGCGCTGCCAATTATTTACTGGCAACCTATTTGGTTATTATAGAAATCCTAGTCCCACTAGAATTTAGAACACTTCCTAAATGCCTTTTGACAATCCCGATCTATTCCAAGATCTTTGTATGTTGTTGATTCAATTGTCTCTTCCAAAATCTTAGCAAGTTGTTGAGATTTGAAATTCTACTGTGTTGGTGATGCGGAGATATATCTTCTGTTTAAGCACTCTCTGTATCTTTCTGCTAGCAATCTGAACTCTCATATTCTCTTCGTGCAGCCTACACTCTCTCAGTAATAAATAGCTATAGTAGTGACACTCACACTTAGCCTATTCTATTACAATATGTGACTCACAGAATGTTTCAGCACACTCTTTACCAGAGTTGTTGTATCTTCAGTCCATGACACTCCAAGCTCTCCTGCCAAGTAGTCCGACACTCTGAGTTCTTCAAACCCAGCCTCAGCTCCCCCTCAATCAATGACTCCCTCCGTCACTATTGGGTAGCTTCGATCACTACAGCCCGCGACAATGCCTGTCAACGGCTAATCACCGAGGTTCGGTCAATTCTTCAACGAGCACATCTCTAGTTAAACTCCGGATTAATCCTGAATCAAACTCCACGAGTTCTGATTCATTCTGAACACTCCAGTCTTCAACTCAAAGGATAAACCCCGCTAACGTGGTTCATCTCTGTGTATACGCTCGTGCTCTCTCTATTTAGCTCTCGTGTGTTCTGTGTGTCTCTGGCTGCCCTCCGCCTGCCTTATCAAGCTCACCAGCACACCAAAAAATATCAATGATCATTATCAGAATCTTCTCTTAGATTCTTGCAAGGTGGTTGAGAAGATTCCGTTGCCAAATATGGATGTTGCATCTTTATCTTTTCTGGCAATTGCTGAGCTCTTGATGACGTCTACATACCTCTCTAAAGTTCCCCGTTGCCAGCCATATCAAGCTGAAGCCTCACCGTGCAACGCCAGGTTGAGCGAACATTCTACTCTAGCTCTAGATCATCACAAAGTGCTGAAGCAGACTCTGTCTCTTCATAGCTGTCTCTTGCTCATTCTTCAAATAGTGAATCACCTTCAAATCTTCAGGGGTTGCTGACGAGCGGATAAATAACCTTATATTTGTCATTATTTTCCCTTTACCTCTTGTTTGTTCCATTTTTTTATGAAGTCTTTTGATGCTTTATTTATCCATTTCAGGTTAAAAATGTCTATTACATGATCTGAAGTAGCCCAAAGAAAATTTGGATGTATTCCGTCGATGGAGAGCAAAAGGAAAAAGCGATTCTCCCAAGGCAGATTGGATTCAGCCGGAGGGGGGGGGGGGGGGGGGGGGGTGGGGGTGCACGAATCACATGTGACTCGAGGAGAATTCGCCCGAGACCAAATCTGGGCAGAGTGACCTGTTCACCTTCAAAGGCTTGCAGAGCGCATGATTCTTATTTGATTGAGGCGTTCTGTAGCTTGTTGGAAAGCTAATTCAAAGGGTCACAACTTTGTAGATTACATCAAGACGTAATTTGAATGTTTAAAGGGTAAAACAGGCGAGACTCTAGCACTGCAAAGTTGATTCACCCAAGAGGAATTCAAGGCTTAGCTGAATCAAAAAGTGATTCGCCCAGCCTCATTACAGCACTGAGATATTGATTCGAGTAAATCAACTCATAAGCCTTGCGCGAAACACTTTTATTTCGGGCACAGCGGGTGAATTGGTAATTTCCGAAGACAATATAAATAGAAAAAAAGGGAAAAATTAGAGAGAGCCTTGAGGTGCCTTCGGCGCCTAGGGTTCCTCTCTTAGAACGAAACCCTAATTGGAGAACTTGGAGAATTCGGAGAAGATACCTACAATTAGAGATTCTACAATCTCATTCCACTCTATTCCTACTCTAAACCCTACTTCTCTACTACTTTATTTTCTTTACTTTTCCTTGATGAACAATTTCATTATGTTTTGTATTGAACTCACCATGAGTGAGTAGTTGTTTAATAGTAGAGATTCTTATGGATCCCTTAGGTTAGATTGTAATGCAAAACATATACTTTTATCTATATGAGTGAAGTTTGATTGACAATTCTCATGCTTTATCTTCATGTTAATTCTATGCACACCAAGTGTTTGATGAAACACATAAATGAGTATGGATTGATAAAACACCTAGGAATGGAATGAGAATTGAACTTAAGTTGTTTAGAAGATCATGCATGATTATTTTAGATAGCGTTGTACGAGTCAGTGACATTTGCCTTCTATTAGGCTAAGTATAAAGCGGACTTTAGTTAACTATCAATAGACAGAGAGGTTGAGATTAGGAGATTTTTGTTCTACACGGTTCAACAGAGCGAGAGTTTGAGAATTGTGTCACTTAGGTATCATTCCCATTCTAGAGAAGGAGCGAGAGTTGAATTTAGAATGCGTGATACTTTAGCTTTGAATAATCAGTCAAATTAACTCATGAATATATTTTTGTTTTGCATTGCCAATCGTATGACCTAGGGGTAAAATATGATTCCGACTACGTATTCTCTATTATTTTACTTCCACCCAAATTTGAATCTTGTCTTTAGTATTTACTAGAGATATCTCGCCTAGAGGAAAAAACCCCAATTTTATTTAGTAGATTCGCATTAAGCATTACTAGCTAGCTTTAGACTAATCTAGGCTTTTCTCTTGGGTTCGACTCGAGATCACTCGGATTATAATTATTATTTGCCTACCGTGATTGGACTAGTATTTGTACTACCACAATTTCGGCAACGTTCAATTGCTGAAGCAGACTCTGGCTCTTTGTTGTTGTTGTTTTGTCAGTCTTCAGATTATGCTCCGGTCACCGATCTTCAGGGAGTGCTTCAACAGTCTCTTGAGCAGTTTTGTCAAGAATGAAATATTTTCAATAGATTGTAACAACCTCTTTCCTAAAACAATTTAGGAATCATATCATCTTTTTGATCTTTGAAGGTTGTTAACCAATTTGTTGGTGTGGAAATTTCCTAAAACAATTTAGGGAACATTCTCCAGACATCGAACCTAGACTCTGGGCAGTTGGTTGAAAGTCCTCGGTTGACTAACTTCAAGATGCTCCAGGTTTGTATCTTTGTCAAATCTCAAAGATGCCACACTCCCTAACACAGATAAATAACACAAACCTCGATATAATGATCGTAAGCATTTGATTTGACGACATCAGGTTTGTATGATCTTATAACGGGAATCGTTCCTTTTGGGCATTGGTATGTGACATTTCGCTCATTCTGAACATTTGAATGTTTTGGTGGAAGTGAATGTTCTTGGGGAACCATTTTTGTTTTCATATATATATATAAATTATATGAAAACTTAGTTGATTATGAAATACCTGAATTGACATCAAACATTTATTTTCAAAGCATAATCGTGAGTTGAGTACAAGTAGGATCCGTAGGACCCTAGAACAAGGATCGCTACCACACATCAAGCTACTGGACATTGCAAACATCATAGAAGATAAATCTAGAATATCTAGAAAATATAAAATAATTGAAGAATGATGAAACTTCTCTATGTGTGTTGAATCTTCACTTCCCTTGATGTTGTATTCCTTTCTTTTACTTTGGACATGTGTGAGCTCCCTCTTTTTCTATGCGGGCAGGTTTTGACAGTTTTGATTGTATCATTCGTATCGACCATATCGCTTGTTCGATGACCACTATGGGCGACACGGCTACTAAAGGATGCAGTTTGCTTTGCACCATGATTATGACATTGCTCGCCTATTTGACCCTTTAGACCTTTGAATTTCATCTTGAACTCAGTAGAACTTGATCTAGCAGTAATTTTTTTTTGTCCAAAACAGTAAAGTTTGGCTAGCATCTTTCTTCTCAAAAGAACTTATTAATAATTTTAAGAAAACTTTTTTAAAGTAGAAGATTTAAAAACTCCCACCTTTAACAACTTTTTGAACTATCATGTGCTAAATAAAGTGGCCCTTTTTCCTTAATGAAATGTGTTTTTTTAAAGCAAATATTTCTCCAAAAGTTAAAAAAAAACTCTTTATGGTCATATAAATAAATTTTGTAATTTTAACTATCACAAATTGGCCGAGGGGCATCCTTATTATGATCAATATACAAGATTGTAGGCTTAATTAGACTAGGGTAATCGGCCGGTCCAAAGTCGGATTCAAACCGCCTTGAATACTAAGTTGGGTTTGACTTTTAAATTTCCTAAGCATTAGGGCCACCAACGGGATGGGTAGGGCCGGACCGTAGTTTTCCAAGCAGCACTTATAACAACGTAAATTTAATTTATTTGATAGAAATAAATTATTACAATTGTTTTGTCAAACAAATATTATTATTTTTGCTAAAAGTATAGCACTCTCCAATGACTATTTACAAAAATATTAAAAATTACAACTCGTTAGGTAAACAAATCAATCAAAAAGTTAAAATGGTGAAGCCTAACTCAACTCGAGCCGACCTAGGCCTAAATTTTTCGAGCATAATCCGGGCTGGATAGGACCTCAAGGATGGAACTGAGCGCAATTCTCGGGGCGGGCTCCAAACTAGGCTTTGGTCATCTTAGAGTCAACTCGGGCTAGAGTTGTCGGCACACTTTTCGACCGTTCGGACCATTTGATGACCTTATACCCATTCGTATATTTTCTTTTGTTAATAGCTACACTTTAAACATTGTCAGAATTTCATATCGGACAATTGTTTGACGATCAAATTTGGAGTAAGATATTAACACGTGAGAGCATTTGATTTGGCGAAAAATCATGTCACATGTCATGGTCTTATTGGTTATTAAATTAATATATAATAAAATCTATGAAAGACTATAAGAAAAAAATTATATGCATAAATTTTTAAAAAATAATTAACAAATTTTGTTGTTGTAAACTTTAGAAATAAAGATTCATTTTGATATGATTTCAATAAAAAGCACTTTTCGTATCATACTAATTTCTTCAAGTTTTCTCCCTCCATATAGAATTCAAGTAATTAAATTTTTCACAAGTTTGATGATTTCTTAATGAGTATAAAGTTACTGATTAGGTAATAATTGCATTTTTAATTGTCGTTAATTAAGTTTGATGATTTCTAAGTATGATTCGTGATCTTCGATTAATAATCCAAACATTAATAAATTCATAATCCAAACATAAACAAAATCACAAAAAAGATTCATGTTACATTCTCATGACTATCTCAACCCACATCTCATACACCAATTGGAGGCAAGGCCTATCGGTGTGACCAATTCTAATTATTTCATTTAATGGAATTGTAAAATCAAGAATGTAAGCCACTTCATCCCATCAATATTCATCAATATCTTCTTCCTCACAGGTTGATCATCATCTCAATATGATAATCATTGGTCACACACAACCATGACTTCCAAAGCGTACTTAATAAGTTTAAACCTTTTAGACATGATAAATATTGACCACATCGAGTTTCAGCAATTGAAAGCAACTTAAAGGGAGTGCAATGCTTATAAATAGATAACCTCATACCTTGATTCATAATGAAGTTCATGATTTGGACAACATCATTGTGTATCTCAGTGAGCCAATGACATTCAACATATGTTTCTTCTGCCGAGGTGGATCCATACTTCCTTGTGGGGGGTGATATCTGAGCTCCACTTGATGGATTCGAACCTCAAGGAGTGGTGCTAGACACTAGAGAAACCCGCCATACATGCTCAAATAATTAGACATTCTCCGAGCTAGAACTGACTAAAGCTCGAGAAAAGCTATACATGGGAAACTCTAATACCTCCGAAATCAAGAGAAAAGGGACGGTGGTCCTAAAGCTGACCTCGAGGAAGGAGTTAAAGCTAACAAAGGTTCGGTACGTGCCAGAAATTTGGAAGAACATGATTTCAGGAAGAATATTAGATAATCATGGTTTCAAGATGATATTTGACTCCCATAAAATTAACCGTACCAAGAATGGTATGTATGTGGGTAGAGGGTATGCGATAAATGGCATGTGGAAAATAAATGTAATGATCATCATACCTAAGAAAATTATCAATAAAGATATTTCTTCTCGTTATTTGATTGAGATCTCTAATTTATTGTATTATATATAGGTCACGTAAATAATGACACAATAAGAAAACTAATGAATTTGGAGTGTATATCCAAATCTTAAATAGATTCGAAACCCGTGTTGAAGCAAAATCAACGAGAACCTCCTTTCAAGTGTTGAAAGAAAAATTGAACCTCATGAATCCATATGAATTCTATGAGATTTGAAATTCATGTCCGTCAAAGGTGGTAACAAATATTTAGTGACTTTTATAGATGATCATACAATATATTATTATCTATTTTTGCTTAAAAGTAAAGATGAGGAAGTTGAAAAGTTTGTTATGTACAAACTAGAAGTTTGTAATAGTCTAAGCAGAAAGATAAAGAAGTTGAGAAGTGACCGTGGGGGTGAATATGTAGAATCGTTTGGGCATTTTGGGTACAAAGTGTAAATTTTCATGAAGTCACACCACCATACTCGCCTCAATTAAACAGCTTTGCCGAACAAAAGAATCGCACTGTGAAAGAGATGATGCATGTGGGGGGACCCATCTTATCAGCTAATTATCTTTTAAATAACGTACCTAGTATAAGGAGGAGGAAAAGTTTCTTATGAGATATTTAAAGAAACAAAGTCTTCCTATAAATACTTACGAATGTGGGTGTGCCTAGTAAAAGTAATGCACCATATTCCTAAGAGAATAATTATAGAATTTAAAACAATTGATTGTGTATTCATTGGTTATGCGCATAATAGAAATCCGTACATATTCGTTATGTATGAATCGAAAAACCCAATTATACACAAGAATTCCATTTGGAATCAAAGAATGCATCGTTCTTTGAAGATATATTTCCTTATAAGTTTAAGGAATTCGAATCTGGTTCATCTTAGATGATACTCGAGGATGTTGAGCAATTAACTTAACGACTTGAAGGAAAATATGAAAAGGAGATAGAATGAGAAGAGCTTATGGGAAGTAAACGAGCAATGATAGAGAAATTATTTGGTCTTGATTTCTAAACTTATATGCCTGAAACTGAACCCCACATGTCTAAAGAGGCTATCAGTTTAATTGAGGGTCCCTTATAGAAAGAATTCATAAGAAGTGAGATAAACTTCATTATGCAAAATCATACTTGGGAGTTGGTTGACCTTCCTTTTGAAAGTAAATAAATTAACTCCAATTGGGTCTTCACTAGGAACATGAAGGTGGATGGGTCAATAGACAAATATAAAAAAAATACTTGTTACCAAAGTGTACAGATAACAAGAAGATCTAGACTACTTTAACACGTATTCTCCTGTGATGAGAATAACGTCCATTAAGAAGATAATACCCATTGCAGCTTTGCAATTTAAAAATTTATCAAATGAATATGAAAACGGTCTACCTCAATAAATATATTGAGGAAGTAGTTTATAAGGACCAACCTGATGGTTGTATAGTGCCGTGTCAAGAGATACACTTTTTGAAACTTATAAAATCTCTCTATGACATAAAAGAAATCTACATGGACCAACTTGCAATAAGAATTGCTTATAATCCAAGATACATGTCGGGTCCGTATAATCCAAGATTGCTTATATCACTAAGCTTGCCCTCAACTAAACGTTTAATACCTTGAATGGTGATAATAGAAGCTGGTTGGCCTTCCCAACCCTTGAAAATCGGCCACTGCCTATTTCAGGTGAGATCTGCCAGCCAATGGCCTTCAAGTTGTCACTTCTTCCCCAAAAATTCAAATAGGGCAATGTGAGCCAAAAATGTGAAAATGTTGCTCGGCTAGTATCCCACCGGTTCAAAGTTCTTCAATAGCCACCAATTCCTGTATTCGAACCCTAAAAAACGTATCATCATGTCGCATTTTTAAATAAATAATAAATTTCAAAAGAAGGAAAATAAGCGAAAGGATCGAAATAGAAAAGATATTGGAACATTTTAAGTCATAACATCCTGTCTGTCGATGCCCATATCTCTGGCGCGGATTAATTTGTTTATCCAAATCAGAACACTAAAAAATTACGAATTTGTCATAATTTTATTTCAAACAAAAACTATATTTTATTTTAAATTAACGAGAACAATAATAATTATATCCAGGACCTCCATAGTACATTGAGATACCAATTACAGGATGAGGATTTGTTATCATGACGTCATAGCAAAAAGGCTTGTTCACGTAGAAATAATGTTCGCTTAAATGGGATAATGTGAGGTTGCCTGAATGCTCCATCACTTGCATGAAATCAATGGAAGCTGCTTCACCTTTTCCTCTTCTTCCAAATTGACCGGTGCCCATTTTTGTCGTTGTATGTTGATGTCGACGAAAAATATATCTGTTCATCACTTCTCCACCGAAAATTGCTAATTCGGCTCTGCCATTAGACAAGGATGTGAAAATGTTGATCGGCCAGTATCCTACTTCTATACTATCTTTGTATAGCCACCAGTGTCCGTACTGAAGATCCTGAAATATGAGAAATAAAATTACTGTAATATGCATGCCACTCAAGACGAGACTATTTGGTTAAGGTGTTATTGTATATTACTTGGAATATAAGGATCCCCATGTGACTGTGGATCTGTAAAGCTCCACCGATTTCGATTTCAGGATTCGTTTGTATGAATCCGGGACAATCTAAGTCGTAACATCCTGTTCGTTTAAACGCATCACTCTGATGTAACAGTTTATCATGAAGCCACATTAGAGCACTGAGAGAGAGTATATGTAACTAAAATATAATAAAGATATTACAGAAGTCGTCACGACGAAATAAAAAAATAGAATAAAAAAATACATACCGTCCATCTTATAAAGAACCTTGTTGGGAGTAGTCCACTTTGAATACGTGACCTATTAGAAACCTGATACATAAGAAAGAAACATAGTTGTTGGATCTAAATCATGCAGCAATAGTATCATAGAATCATAACTAATCGGCTACGCGGACAAGTACAATATATCTACAATTTATTTTCAGAAAACTTACTCTCCAACCGGCACTGATAGAGTTTTCTTGCAGAGTATCATAGCCTGATACAAGTTTAATCTGAGCAAGGCTATATTCGTCAGTAAAATCCACTTCAGGGTTCAACACTTCCAAGATAGCCCTGGCACCATAAACAGGGTGACCATCTCTTCTTGTGCCCACATTTGCATACTAAAAAAAAAAATGTAAATCGAAAAATTTGGACACAAGGGAAGCAACATGAACTTGTTGTTCAAGATAAACAAGCATAATGCCAGTGTACATATAAACACAATACACACCTCAACTTTCGGGATCATATTATTTGTGTTCAAGACGTTATCTTTGTGTGATCTTATAATGGGAATTGTCCCTTTCGGGCAATCGTGTGTGACGTTTCGCTTATTTTGGACTTCTGACTGTTTCGGTGGGCTGCGAACGTTCTCTGGGAACCATTTAGGTTTCCTCTATATATATTTTTAAATAAAAATTATACGAAAACATAGTTGATTAGAAAAAACATAATATGTCTTAATTCAGAGTGATACACATTATATATATATATATATAGTTTTATAGATAATTGGCATACCTGAATTGTGTGATTGATTAAAAGTGGATGATCAAATGCTGGTTGTTTATATATATTGACACAATCGAATATATCACCATATTCATTCTATAGAATTTTTTAAAAAATAAAAAATGTAAGTAATGGGAAGAAACATGCTCAACACTACGAATTATCTACGATTTATTTATTAAATGACCTCATAAGTCTTCACAATTCCCTTATGCGTGTTAAACCGCCTTTTGGGTGCAATATCATGGCCGGTTACATTGCTAAAATGGCTACCAAGGATATAAAAAAGGATTACCAAAGCATATGGAAAAATCCAATGCATATTAGCCATGTTCTTATTTTTTATGTAGTATTTTTGATGTAATAAAATTGAGATTTTAATTCTATTTATACAGGGGGAAATTTCCCTTTTGCCACTCATTCATAAGTTTTTTTTTCTTTTATCTGCCATCTCTTTTAAACACATTCCCCATGTGTTGTTATCCAAGTAGGATTTTAAGATAAATCAGTTGCAATTTGTGAAAAAAGTGACATATGAAATATGTTTTTAAAAGGAATGACAGATAATGAAAACATTATTGAATGAATGCGACAAGAGAAAACTTTCTTGAGATGGTGGATATACCAAAAAGTTCATATTGTTCTACTTATAAGATTCTTAAAACGTTTTTTTATTAATTTTTTCGTAACACGTATTTTATGTCTAGTAAAGTGATCCATATTTTGCATCATAATGACATCACTTAATTAGAGAGAGTCTAATAACTATTAAAAAACTAGTAATTTTTTTTGTCCAAGACAATAAAGTTTAGCTAGCATCTTTCTTCTCCAAAGAACTTGTAAATAATTTTAAGAAAACTTATTTAAAGTTGTAGATTTAAAAACTCCCACCTTTAACACTTTATGACAATCATGTGCTAAATACAGTGGGCCCTTTTTCCTAATGAAATGTATTTTTTAAAAGCAAATATTTCCTTAAAAATAAAAAAAATTCTTTAAGATCATATAAATAAATTTTTTCATTTTACCTATCACAAGTTGGGCATAAGAGGCATCCTTATTATGATAAATATATAAGATTGTAGGCTTAATTAGACTACTGTAATCTGCGTCCAAAGTCGGATTCAAATCGTCCTAAATGCTAAGTCGGTCTGACTTTTAAATTTCCTAACCGTTAGGGCCACCAACGGTTATTGAACTCATAATTTATTAGATACTTTTTATGAATGTCTACTAAATATCGTAAATCTGTTCCATTATCCAAGAAATAGTCTAGTTTGCATGGTCCAATCATTGATCTTGAAAATTTCTACAATAAATTAGGTTGGTGGCTAGTATAGTTCTATATCCACGATTCTGCTCTTTACTAAACTTATTTAAATGCAATATAGGAAAATACCCCTTGATTGATAGAACTAGTAAGTATTAGTTTGAATGCGAACGAACAAAATTTTAGTATAAATTAGGTGAATAATCGGTTGATAGTTCAATCGATCACTCGGTCAGTATCCCACGGGTTCAAAGTTCTTGAATAGCTTCCACGTATCCGAACCCTAAAAAACATTATCATCATATCGCATATTTAAATAAATATGCTTCATGTTCATCACTTCTCCGCCATAAATTGCTACTTCAGCACCTTCTTCAGACAAGGATGAGAAAATGCTAATCGGCCAGTAGCCTACTTCAACAGTATCTTTCTATAGCCATCAATGTTCCGTACCGAAGATCCTGGAATATGAGAAATAAAAGTATTGTAATATGCATGCCGGTCAAGAGGTGACTGTTTGGTTTAGGTGGTATCATATATTACTTGGAGATAAGGATTGCCAGTTGACTGTGGATCTGTAAAGCTCCACCGATTTCGATTTCATTATTCGTTTGTATGAATCCGGGACAATCAAAGTCATAACATCCTGTCTTCATAAACGCATCCCTCTGATACAGTTCATCGAGAAGCAACATTAGAGCATTGAGAGTATATGTAACTAAAATATAATAAAGATATTACAGAAGTCGTTACGACGAAATAAAAAAATAAAATTAAAAAATACATACCGTCCATCTTATAAAGAACCTTGTTAGAAGTAGTCCGCTTTGAATACGTGACCTATTAGGTACCTGATACATAAGAGAGAAACATGGTATTATAGGATCATAAATAATCGGCTACGCGGACAAGTACATTATAACTACAACTTATTTTCAGAAAGCTTACTCTCCAACCGGCATTGATAGAGTTTTCTTGTAGAGTATCATAGCATGATACAAGCATAATCTGAGCAAGGCTGTATTCGTGGTAATGAGACACTTTAGGTTCAACACCTTGAAAATAGCCCCGGCACCATAAACAAGGTGACCTACTCTTCTTGTGCCCACACTTGCAAACTAAAAAAAAAAAAAAAAACAATTATATTCTATTTATTACTAATACAAAACATGCAAATTTAACAATGTAAATCGGAAATTTTGGACATAAGGGAGGCAACATAACTTGTTGTTCAAAATAAACAGGCATAATGATCGTGTACATATAAAAACAATACATACCTCGGCATTCGGGATGCTACTATTTGTGGTCAAGACATCATCTTAGTGTGATCTTATAATGGGAATTGTCCCTTTCGGACAATGGTATGTGACGTTTCGCTCATTCTGGACTTCTGATTGTTTCGGTAGGCCGCGAACGGTCTTAGGGAACCATTTGGGTTTCCTCTAAATATATATTTGAAAAAAATTATACGAAAATATAGTTGATTAAAAAACACATGATATGTCATAATTTAGAGTGATACACATCATATATATTTAGATAACTGAAATACCTGAATTGTATGATTAATTAAAAGCGGATGATCAAATGCTGGTTGTTTATATATATTGACACAGTCGAATATGTCACCATATTCACTTTGTATGATATTTTAAAAAAAATAAGTAAGTAATGCAAATAAACATGCTCAACACTACGAATTATATATTAAATGACTTCATGAGTCTTCACAGTTCCCTTATGCTTTTTATGCTTTTCCTTTGCCATATCATGACCAGATACATTGCTTAAATGACAACCAAGGATACAAAAAATGAGTCCAATAGCATATGGAAAAATCCAATACCTATTAGTCATCTTCTTATTTTTTTTATATAGTATTTTTTTATTGTAATAAAATTGAGAATTCAATTCTTCTTATATAGGGAAACAATTTCCCTTTCACCACTCATTCATAAGTTTTGTCCTTATCTACCATCTATTTTATAAACTTTCCCCATGTGTTGGTATCCAAGTCTGATTTTAAGATAAATCAATTGCAATTTATGAAAAAAGTGGCATATGAGAAATATTTTTAAAAAGGATGACAGATAATGAAAACATTTATGAATGAATGCGAAAAGAAAAACTTTTTATATAGGGTGGATATACCAAAAAGTTCATAATGTTCTACTTTTAAGGTTCTTAAAACTTTTTTATTAATTGTTTTGTAATTCGTGTTTTATGTCTAGTAAAATGATCCATATTTTGTATCATAATGAGAGCAATTTATTAGACAGAGTCTAATAACTATTAAAAATAATAATAAACAATTTTTTTTTGTAAAATCTAGAAATAAAGATTCATTTTGATATGATTTGAATAAAAATCACTTTTCTTATCATACTAATTTCTTCAAGTTTTCTCCTTCCCTATAGAATTGAAGTAATTAAATTTTTTCATAAGTTTAATGATTTCGCAATGTGTATAATAAAGTTACTAATTACGTAATAATTTTAATTTTAATATTCTTTAATATTAATTATTTATATATAATGGAATATTGGGCAATGTAGTTATAAATATAACAGCAAGAATGACGAGGAAAATTATATAATGGATGTAGGGTATACAATTAAGAGAGAATCTGATGATTTTCTTATTTGATCATTATTAAGAGAGAAAAATAGAAACATACTGCATGATGATCTTTTATGTTAAGAGAATGTCACGACCCAAATCCTAGGTCGAGACCGATGTTTGACCATTTCCAAGCAAGCTTCAATATTGATGGTTTGTATTCCGTATGTAAAGTAATATAATCAAATTACAAAGTGAATTCAATCATTTAGATTGCCAGAATTATTCAAGTATAACGGAGCAGCAAACTAACTGAATAATAGAAATAATTAAAGAGAGCAGTAAAATGACTAACTCGATGACATCATACGTGAAGCAAAACTCTTGCACAACGATTGATAGATGACGGCTCCTGAACTAGCAGTTCACTGATCTAAAATTGGTTGGGAAATGTATTTGTGTATAGGTGGTCACATTAATATATAATATGTGACATTGTAAATAACATATACATGAATGCGTGTATGCATGACAATGCTCAGATCGATGAATGATAACAATGTCTGTGGGCAGTCGTCATTGTCGGTCCGGACCATCATATCACAATGTGGTATAAGCCTCGCCATATCATATCAAAGTTCGGGCCATGCCTCACGCATCACATATCTTATCGGTGTCTATGCATGACGTGTATGTAACAATACATAAATGTCAAATTGTCTCTACAATTTTTCTATACGTACAAATACATTCATGTATCACACTTTATAACTTTGACATCTTTTATAGACGAAGGGGGATTTGATTTTAAAATATTTCGCTATTAACTAAGTAATTAGTACAATATTACATGTAATATTAATTACTTTTAATACGATATGAAATAAATAAAAGCATATTATTTACTCACGGATCGTATAGACAAAATTACAATTTGACTTCAAAAATCATTATGGCTCCATCCACTGTTATCCTTGAAGCAAAGGGCAGTGAAGTGAATAACTTTACAAATTCAGGTTAAGTTGTGACGACTTTGGCCTACAGAGAAACCCTTTTTGGAGGTGTGGACAGGTCCGCCACCGGTTAATTGTTGAAGTTGTACGCTTATGGTTATGGTTGGTCACTCGATGAGTAATTGATATTTTTTGAGTGTTGATCTCCTTAGAAGCACTTGTTATAAAAATAGAATAAATTTATGGTATGGTTTTGTTGCTTACTTGGTCAAATTTTTACTTGCTTACATGTGATATTCGTATCTTTCATCATGGAATACTTAGGAGGTTTTGGAGCGAAAACGGATTAATTAGTCAGGACCGTGGTGGCGAGATGGGCTGAAGCCAATGGTATGGAGCTACGGTAGTACTCTCTATTTTGAAATTATCTTTTGTCACGTAGAAGTCTTTGGCGGACGGATTTTTATTAAGATACGAGTATAGTTAGTCTTTGTCTCAGATCGAGATGGTCCGATTAGTCTGTCATTTCCTCTTTTGATTGTGATTCTCATTTGTAATTGTCTCATATTGAGTTATACAAATTAATATATAATAGCGGAACTTCAGATCCACTGCTACTATTTTTATTTTATTAAAAAACAAATTTTACTTTATTTAAAATAGTTGATAATTTCTTTATGATCGCCATATATTAGGTTCGACCAGGACCTCCATAGTACATGTAGAAACTATCGGTAAAATGATGAGGATCGTCCACTATAAGGTTATAGGATGAAGGCTTATTCACATGGATATCATGTTCGCCTAACTTCTTAAGCGGGCCTGTTAATTGATCCACCACTTGTATGAAGCTAAAGGCCGCGGCAACGCCTTCTCCTTCATGTCCGAATTTACCGTTGCCCATTTCGGTTTTAGTATGTCTACCGAAAACCTCATTGTTCGCTACTTCTCCACCAAAAAATGCTAGTTCCGCACCACCCTCAGACAAGGAGGTGAAAATGTTATTTGGCCAATATCCAACCTTTTCACAATCTTTGGATACCCACCAATTTCCGTCCTCCGGATCCTGATAAAAAATAAATAGATAAATAAAAATATCATAATCTGCCAAGACGTAAAGTGTTACTGTAACATGTTATTTATATATTACTTTGAATATAAGGATAGTCAAAAAACCGCCGATTTGTAAAGCTCCGCCAATTTCAATTTGAGAATTTGTCTGCACGAATCCAGGACACTCCAAGTCGTAACATCCTGTCCACATATTTCCATCGCGCTGATGCAATAGTTCATCAAGAAGTCATATTAGAGCATTAAGAAGGTATATAGCTAAAATATAAACAACATTAAATGCTATATTACAGAAGTCATCATGATGAAAGGCGAGAGTATAATTAAAAGTTACATACCGTCCATCTTATAAAAAATCGTGTTGGGAGCTTTGAATCGGGTACTGACCTGTTAGGTACCTGATATATAAGAGACAAATCTAAAATCACATAAATATAACTTATTGAGTGCACGGATAAATAAATTAAAGCGATGAAAAATATTCCATAAACTTACTCTCCAACCGGCATTTATAGAATTTCGTTGCAGAAGTCTATCATAGGTCGATGCAAGCGTAACCTGAGCAAGGCTATGTTCATGGGTAAAAGACACTTGAGGGTTCCACACTTCAAGGATAGCGGCCGCCCCAAATAGAGGATCGCCTTCTCTTTTTGTGCCCACTTTTGCATACTAAAACTTTATTTAATTACATTCTCTTGTATTCGAGATGAATATAAATGAGAGTATACAGATAAATGTAACACACACCTCGAGTTTATTCTCGTAAGCATTTGATTTGGCGACATCAGTTTTGACATCAAGTTTGTATGATCTTATAATGGGAATCGTCCCTTTTGGGCAATGATACGTGACATTTCTCTCATTCTGAACACTTGAATGTTTTGGTGGGCAGTGAACGTTCTTGGGGAACCATTTTGATTTCATCTAAATATAATTTTTTCAAAAACATACCAAACTTAATTGATTATGAAATGTTGCACACACATATATATATATATATATATATAGTTTTATAGATAACTGAAATACCTGAATTGTGTGATTGACTAAAAGCGGATGATCAAATGCTGGTTGTTTATATATATTGACACAGTCGAATATATCACCATATTCATTCTATAGGATATTTAAAAAATAAATATGTAAGTGATGCGAAGAAACGTGCTCAATGCCACAAATTATTTATTAAATGACCTCATAAGTCTTCACAGTTCCCTTATGCTTCTTTAGCTTTTCATTTGCAATGTTATGACCAGTTACATTGTTTAATTGGCAATCAAGGATATAAAAAATGAGTACTAAAGCATATGAAAAAATCCAATGCATATTAGCCATCTTCTTATTTTTAATGTGGTATTTTTGTTGTAATATAATTGAGGATTCAATTCTGTTTATATAGGAGGAGGAAATTTCCCTTTCGCCACTCATTCATAACTTTGTTTCTTTATTTGCCATCTCTTTTAAAAATATTCCCCATGTGTTTGGTAAGGTTTTTAAACAAACCAGGGCATTCTGTGAAAGAAGTGGCATATTTGAATGTGTTTAAAAGGAATGACAGATCATGAAAACATTTATGAATGAATGCAAAAACAGAAAACTCTCTATATATAATGGAATATTGGGCAATGTAGTATGACGAGGAAAATTATATAATGGATGTATGGTATACAATTAAGAGATAGAATCTGATGATTGTCTTATTTGATCATTATTAAGAGAGAAAGACAGAAACATATTGCATGATGATCTTTTAAATTAAGAGAATGTCACGATCTAAATCCTAGGTCGAGACCGATGTTTGACCATTTCTAAGCAAGCCTCAATATCGATGGTTTGTATCCTGTATGTAAAGTAATATAATCAAATTGCAAAGTGAATTCAATCATTTAGATTGCCAGAATTACTCAAGTACAACGGAGCAGCAATCTAACTGAATAATAGAAATAATTAAAGAGAGCAGTAAAATGACTAACTCGATGACATCATACGTGAAGCAAAACTCTTGCACAACGATTGATAGATGACGGCTCCTGAACTAGCAGTTCACTGATCTAAAATTGGTTGGGAAATGTATTTAATATAGGTGGTCACATTAATATATAATATGTGACATTGTAAATAACATATACATGAATGCATGTATGCATGACAATGCTCAGATCGATGAATGATAACAATGTCTGTGGGCAGTCGTCATTGTCGGTCCGGACCATCATATCACAATGTGGTATAAGCCTCGCCATATCATATCAAAGTTCGGGCCACGCCTCGCGCATCACATATCTTATCGGTGTCTATGCATGACGTGTATGTAACGATACATAAATGTCAAATTGTCTCTACAATTTTTCTGTACGTACAAATACATTCATGTATCACACTTTATAACTTTGACCTCTTTTATAGACGAAGGGGGATTTGATTTTAAAATATTTCGCTATTAACTAAGTAATTATTACAATATTACATGTAATATTAATTACATATAATACGATACGAAATAAATAAAAGCATATTATTTACTCACGGATCGTATAGACAAAATTACAATTTGACTTCAAAATCATTATGGCTCCATCCACTGTTATCCTTGAAGCAAAGGGCAGTGAAGTGAATAACTTTACAAATTCAGGTTAAGTTGTGACGACTTTGGACTACAGAGAAACCCTTTTTGGAGGTGTGGACAGGTCCGCCACCGGTTAATTGTTGAAGTTGTACGCTTATGGTTATGGTTGGTCACTCGATGAGTAATTGATATTTTTTCAGTGTTGATCTCCTTAGAAGCACTTGTTTTGAAAATAGAATAAATTTATGGTATGGTTTTGTTGCTTACTTGGTCAAATTTACTTGCTTACATGTGATATTCGTATCTTTCATCATGGAATATTTAGGAGGTTTTGGAGCGAAAACGGATCGGTTGGTCAGGACCGTGGTGGCGAGGTGGGCTGAAGCCAATGGTATGGAGCGCCAGCAGCACTCTCTATTTTGAAATTATCTTTTGTCACGCAGAAGTCTTTGGCGGATGGATTTTTATTAAGATACGAGTATAGTTAGTCTTTGTCGCAGATCGAGATGGTCCGATTACTCTGTCATTTCCTCTTTTGATTGTGATTCTCATTTGCAATTGTCTCATATTGAGTTATACAAATTAATATATAATAGCGGAACTGCAGATCCACTGCTACTATTTTTATTTTATTAAAAAACAAATTTTACTTTATTTAAAATAGTTGATAATTTCTTTATGATCGCCATATATTAGGTTCGACCAGGACCTCCATAGTACATGTAGAAACTATCGGTAGGTTGATGAGGATCGTCCACCAGAAGGTCATAGGATGAAGGCTTATTCACATGGATATCATGTTCGCCTAACTTCTTAAGCGGGCCTCTTAATTGATCCACCACTTGTACGAAGCTAAAGGCCGCGGCAACGCCTTCTCCTCTGTGTCCGAATTTACCGTTGCCCATTTGGGTTTTAGTATGTCTACCGAAATTCTCATTGTTCGCTACTTCTCCACCAAAAAATGCTTGTTCCGCACCACCCTCAGACAAGGAGGTGAAAAGGTTCTTTGGCCAATATCCAATATTTTCACAATCTTTGGATACCCACCAATTTCCGTCCACGGAATCCTGATAAAAAATAAATAGATAAATAAAAATATCATAATCTGTCAAGACGTGAAGTGTTACTATAACATGTTATTTATATATTACTTTGACTATAAGGATAGTCAAAAAACCGCCGGTTTGTAAAGCTCCGCCAATTTCAATTTGAGAATTTGTCTGCACGAATCCAGGACATTCCAAATCATAACATCCTGTCCGCATATTTCCATCGTTCTGATGCAATAGTTCATCAAGAAGTCATATTAGAGCATTAAGAAGGTATATAGCTCAAATATAAACAACATTAAATGTTATATTACAGAAGTCATCACGATGAAAGGCGAGAGTATAATTAAAAGTTACATACCGTCCATCTTATAAAAAACCGTGTTGGGAGCTTTGAATCGGGTACTGACCTGTTAGGTACCTGATATATAAGAGACAAATCTAAAATCACATAAATATAACTTATTGAGTGCGCGGATAAATAAATTAAAGCGATGAAAAATATTCCATAAACTTACTCTCCAACCGGCATTTATAGAATTTCGTTGCTGAATTGTACCATAGCTCGATGCAAGCGTAACCTGAGCAAGGCTATGTTCATGGGGAAAAGACACTTGAGGGTTCCACACTTCAAGGATAGCGGCCGCCCCAAATAGAGGATCGCCTTCTCTTTTTGTGCCCACTTTTGCATACTAAAACTTTATTTAATTACATTCTCTTGTATTCGAGATGAATTGAATTGGCGTCATAAATGAGAGTATACAGATAAATATAACACACACCTCGAGTTTATTATCGTAAGCATTTGATTTGGCGACATCAGTTTTGACATCAAGTTTGTATGATCTTATAATGGGAATCGTCCCTTTTGGGCAATGATACGTGACATTTCTCTCATTCTGAACACTTGAATGTTTTGGTGGGCAGTGAACGTTCTTGGGGAACCATTTTGATTTCATCTGAATATAATTTTTTCAAAAACATACCAAACTTAATTGATTATGAAATGTTGCACATTATATATATATAGTTTTATAGATAACTGAAATACCTGAATTGTGTGATTGACTAAAAGCGGATGATCAAATGCTGGTTGTTTATATATATTGACACAGTCGAATATATCACCATATTCATTCTATAGAATATTTAAAAAATAAACATGTAAGTGATGCGAAGAAACGTGCTCAATGCCACAAATTATTTATTAAATGACCTCATAAGTCTTCACAGTTCCCTTATGCTTCTTTAGCTTTTCATTTGCAATGTTATGACCAGTTACATTGCTTAATTGGCAATCAAGGATATAAAAAATGAGTACTAAAGCATATGAAAAAATCCAATGCATATTAGCCATCTTCTTATTTTTAATGTGGTATTTTTGTTGTAATATAATTGAGGATTCAATTCTGTTTATATAGGAGGAGGAAATTTCCCTTTCGCCACTCATTCATAACTTTGTTTCTTTATTTGCCATCTCTTTTAAAAATATTCCCCATGTGTTTGGTAAGGTTTTTAAACAAACCAGGGCATTCTGTGAAAGAAGTGGCATATTTGAATGTGTTTAAAAGGAATGACAGATCATGAAAACATTTACGAATGAATGCAAAAACAAAAAACTTTCTATATAGGGTGGATATATCAAAAAGTTCATATTTACTTTTAAGGTTCTTAAACCTTTTTATTAGTTATTTTGTAATTCGTATTTTATGTCTAGTAATGTGAAGAAACATGCTCAAACACTACTAATTATTTATCAGATGACCTCATAAGTCTTCACAGTTCTCTTATGCTTGTTAAGCTCTCATTTGTAACTGTCTCTTTTTGAATTATAAGAATGAATATATCATGCCTTTCCTTTGCAATGTCACGCCTACATTACCAAAATGGCAATCAAGGATATATTATATTGGCAGAGTTCATACTATTTTTGCCGTAACAAAATTGTGAATTTTAGTTAGCTTATATAGGGTCGATATATCAGAAAGTTCGTACTAGTTGTGTCATTTTTTTTATAATTTGTATCTTAAATGCAAGACCTGGATCACTTTACTAGACAAAAAATTCTAACTACAAAAAAAAAAAAATTAGAATTTTTTTTTAGTAAGATGATGTTAAAAGAAAGATGCTTTATTTTCATTGAACATATTTTTGTTTAACTTTTACATATTTTTGTTTTGCTTCGAACGTTCTGAAGCTTGTAACTCACAATAACACAAGAATTGTGACACCATGAGCCGCTTGACGACGTCGTTTAGGTTTCATTTAGGTTAATCGAAACCTGAACTTTCAATAAAAATTAACTAAATTCATAGTTATAGGGATTTCGTGCCAGTTTGAGTTGTGCGTGGGAGAGATGGTTCAGGTTGATGGAGTGGATGGAAGGATGTTTTTGAGCCTGTTGGAGTAAGTCGGGTGTAACGGATGAGGAAATTTTGCAGTTGTTAATCGAGACGAATTCTGTGTCGAAGTAGGAATTTTAGATGACATTTGAGAGAGGAAGCTGCTGTTGTTTGTGTGGATTTTTCTTTGTTTTTAATTCGGGATCGATTATTTTAGCTTAGTTGGATGTCAGACAGGCGTTGATTCATCTTTGAATTGATCTAATAGATCAAACCGTTACTAGCAATGTTGATTTGTTCAAAAATGACAAACGCGTAATGCTTTCAGAATGAATGACAGTTAAGAAAGAAAATTTTATAAATATGAACAAAGTGAAAAAAAATTGTATTATTTATGAGAATTGAGAGCTTTGTTGCAAGCATGATCACGGTAAATATAGTAACAAATTGTGCCAAGTTCCTAATGAAACATGAGTCCGCGAAGATAGTATGTCATTATTCTTTGTTCTACGGTGAGCGGAAAGCTTCACCAGCATGGTGTACAATTCTTAGTGTTGAATCGTTAGTTAGCTGTCTATTTAAGGTAACAGAGTAGTGTGTTACTCGACAGATATAGCAGCAACGGAATATTAAATGAAGAAAAAAGAAAACGGCTAACTCAGCTATTTAGAGTGGAAACTTCAGTACTAATCAAGTAGCTGATTAAAATCACTACATTCCAGTACACTGCAATGATTTGTTAAATGACATGTTTCTATATTTAGGATATGTTTGTCAAGTACAAACGAGTAAGTTACTCACTAATATACTTATTACAAGTTCTAACTTATCTTTGATACTCTGGTTCAATCCAACCCTTGAACAGATTTATCTCACTCTCAAACTTAACTGTCCGAGCTTTTGAGGTTCACAAAAGGCTTTGCTTTGCACGCTCTTCCTTTTTCTCTCTCTGCTATGAGATAATGACATTCTAGCTTGTCTATTTATAGCTTTTTGTGATTTTATGGATATCTTGGCTTGGTTGCCAAATATTTATTTGATTAGATTTTTCAATCATAATCAAATATATCCACTATCCGAATATTGATTTCTTTTATTTAAATAGGGCAACTTTATCTAATTAGATTAGATTTGTTTCCATATTTATTAGGGAGATATATTCGTTCTGTGCAAAATATATCTCATAATATATTTTGGATTTGATAACAACTTCCCATAAATTTACCATCAATATCTATCGGATCTTCTACAAATATTTTCACCGAAATATTCTGCTAGAGAATCTGTCTTTTTTTATCTTTCATTTAATGCAATTAAATTTTTTTTTCCTACACACTAGTTAAATTTATTAATTAAATGTTTGTAATCGTCAAAACCTTAGGAATCTAACACCCAGCCTGCGGCTTTGGAGTCAAGAGCAGCTCCATTCTTGACAGCCTGAAGAACACCTTTACCGCCATAAACGCTCCTCCTATCACCATCCCTAAGCACCAAAGCCTCATTATCATCATATAGCATTTTTTAAAATAAATAATAATTTTCAAAATAAGGAAAATAAGCGAAAGGATCGAAACAGAAAAGACATTGTAAGTCATAACATCTTGTCCGTCGATGCCATACAGATTTATTTGCTGATCCAAATCAAGATACTAAAATAATTACGACATCAAATTTTTATTTCAAACATATTTTTATTATATTTTAAATCAACGAGTACAATCATAATTATGCCCAGGACCTCCGTAGTATTATGCATGAAATTAATAGAAGCGGCTTCACCTTCTCCTCTATGTCCAAATTGACCGGTGCCCATTTTTGTAGTAGTATGTCGACCAAAACTCCGCCTGTTCATCACTTCTCCACCTAATATTGCTACTTCGGCTTCGCCGTTAAACAAGGATGTGAAAATGTTAATCGGCCAGTATCCTACTTCTACACTACCTTTAAATAGCCACCAGTGCTCGTACTTAGGATCTTGAAATATGAGAAATAAAAGTATTATGCATGCTAGTCAAGACGTGGTTGTTTGGTTAAGGTGTTATTATATATTACTTGAAGTATAAGGGTCGTCATCTAACTCTGTAAAGCTCCATCAATTCGATTTGATGATTCGTATGTATGAATTCAGGACAATCTAAGTCGTAACATCCTGTCCGCATAAACGCATCATTATGAGTTAACAATCATCAAGAAGACAAGTTAGAGCAACGGCAAAAAATTCATGACCTTCAGAGATGGCCGGGTTCACTGGAGAAAAGGCAGGTCATCAATTTAACCAGCAGTTTGATACTAATCCGGTCCGAAATTGATTCCTAAAATCGATCCAATTGATTTTGGTATAACTAAAGACCTAGAACCAAAGAAAAAACATTCTGACTGTGAGTCAGGTGTGCAAGTTTATGTCTAAACCGAGGAAGCGTCATTGGGAAGCAGTCAAATGGATTTTCAGGTACCTGAAGGGTACAACTGGACATGGTATTTTGTTCAGCAGCAGTCTGAGCAGCCTTCTATTGTGGGATATGTCGATTCTGACAATGCTGGTAATGCCGATGATAGAAGGTCTACTACTGGGTATGTATTTAATCTAACAGGAGGACCTATTTGCTGGAGATCCTCGGTTCAGTCAATAATGGCAATGTCTACGACTAAAGCAGAGTATATGGCGGTGGCTGAAGCTGCCAAGGAAGCCTTGTGGTTGACAGGGTTAGTGAGAGAGCTGGGTGTTGAGCAAGGTGGAGTTCGATTGCAATGTGACAGCCAAAGTGTCATGGCGAACAATCAGGTTTATCATCCCTTCTCAAAATAATTTATAATTAATATTACAAAAAAATTATTTAAAGTAGAAGATTTAAAAACTCCCACCTTTGACAACTTTTTGGACTATCATATTTTTAAAATATATTTCTTTTAAATAAAGTGGCCATTTTTCCTTAATAAAGTGTTTTTTAAGGAAGTATTTCCTCTAAAAGTAAAACAAGAAACTCTTCCTCGTCATACAAATAAACTTTTTTCATTTTAATGTCACGTATTGGTCGTAAGGACATCCTTGTTTGGATAAAAATATATGGTTGTAGACCTAATTAGATTTTGGTAACTGGCCGTTCAAAGTTGTACTCGGGCCACCCTGAATATTAAGTTATGCCGGACCGGACCTGCTAAGTTTCTTAAGATTTATGGCTGAGCTGAGCCGTTCCGACATTTTGTGAACCGTAAATTTAATTTGTTTGATAATAAAAAATATTAAAATTGTTATATCAAATGAATATTAAAATTTTTACCAAAAGTATATGTACAATGACTATTTACAAAAATAAACTTGTTAAGTAAACAAATTTATCAAAAATATCGATAGCGAAGTTGACATCGTTTGTCTGAAAACCTAGGCTTAATAAATTGAAATTGTTGATAATCCATGATGGGGCAGCATTCAACAGTTTATATTAATTCAGGCAATGATTCGTGATTGGACGGCTTGCCTGATGTTATTAGGTTATTTTCACAACTCCATAACATAGTTGAATTGTTTGAATTATTGCATGATTTGCATGTTAGGCATGAGTGAAGTTTGATTTTGGAATATTGATTTTATTTACATAATCTTGTTCTTGCATCAGAATCACTTAGTTAGATAATTGTAACTTTTCTTTATTAGAATAGCTAACGAATGCACTATCTTGCATAGTATACATATGTATTTGCTTTCTCTAATCGACCATTGGGTTATCAAGGTTTATAAATTATTATTTTCTCCAACTTGACCCTCTAAAACATACACTTGACAACTATAAAGGGTAAAAATACGTTTGTCACCGCTTAACATAATCTTTTACTCGTACTCGTGTATCGATGATCACATTAATATATAATATGTGACATTGTAAATAACATATACGTGAATACGTGTATGGATGATAATGCTCAGGTCGATGAATGCTAATGGTGTTTGTAGGCAGTCATCAGTGCCGGTCCGGACCATCATATCACAATGTGGACTAAGCCTCATCATATCATATCAAAGTCCGGGTCACGCCTCGCACATCACATATCTTATCGGTGTGTATGCGTGATGTGTATGCAAGATACATAAATGTCAAATTGTCTCCACATATTTTTCTATACGTACAAGTACGTTCACATATCGCACGTATTAACTTTAGCGTCCTTTATAGGCGAGGAAGATTTGATTTTAAACAATTTCTCTATTACCTGAGTAACTGATTAAATATTATACATAATATTAATTACATATAATATACGAAATAAATAAAAGCATATTATTTATTCACCGATCATACAGATAAAATTACAATTGACTTTGAAATCAATCGGCCTCCATCCCACTGTTATCCTTGAATTTTATCGGTCTGCATAATCGAAAGGTTACACATCATATAAATGTCTTCAGATTTTCAAACTAATTTATCATTTATTTATGCTTGATGATCATCTCAGCTCAATCTCTCAACCATAAATAGAAAATTGTTTCCAAATATTTCTCTATGATGCATACGTCATCACCATTATCCATCATCATCTTTTAACTTTTGAAGCATAATAAAAACCCGCATGTTTGAGTTGACCTCCTTTGCTATTATTATTATTTTATTTTATTTTAAAACAAAATTTACTTTATTTAGTTGGAAGGCCCGGGACCTCCATAGAACATGGAGAAACCATCCGTTATACCATGAGAACTGTCCACCGTAAGGTCATAGCGTAAAGGCTTATTCATGTGCATATCATGTTCGCCTAATTTCGTAACTGGGCCGCCTAATGTATTCACCACTTCTATCAAGTGAAAACCCGCGGCAATACCCTCTCCTTTATGTCCGAATTGACCGTTTCCCATTTCGGTTTTAGTATTTTGACCGAAATTCTGATGGTTAACTACCTCTCCACCAAAAAATGCAAGTTCGGCTCCGCCCTCAGCCAAGGTGGTGAAAATGTTTGTTGGCCAGTATCCTACTTTTTCACAATTTCTGTATAACCACCAATGTCCGTGTTCGGGATCCTGACAAAAAATATTTTATCTCATAAAAAAATATCGTAATATGCCAAGATATGTGCGGTTGAAGTGTTACTATAACATGTTTATTATTTATTACTTTCTTTATAAAGATATCCATGAATGTGTTGATCGGTAAAACTCCACCGATTTCAATTTGAGAATTTGTATGCACGAATCCAGGACACTCCAAGTCGTAACATCCTGTCCGTATATTTCCATCTTTCTGATGCAATAGTTCATCAAGAAGTCATATTAGAGCATTAAGAAGGTATGTAGCTAAAATATAAACAATATTAAAGGTCATATTACATAAGTCATCACGATGAAAGGAAAAAGTAAAATTAAAAATTACATACAGTCCAGCTTATAAAAAACCGTGTTGGGAGCCGTCCGGGATCAGGTACTGACCTGTTAGGTACCTGATACATAAGAGACAAATCTAAAATTACATAATTATACCTAATTGAGTGCGTGAGTAAATAAATTATATACGACAAAAAATAAACAAAATATTCCATAAACTTACTCTCCAACCCGCATTTATAGAGTTTGGCTCGAGAGTTTTATAGCCCGATACAAGCGTGACTTGAGCAAGGCTATACTCTTTACGATAAGTCACTTCAGGGTTCCACACTTCAAGGATAGCCGCCGCACCAAATACGGGATTGCCTCCTCTTTTTGTGCTCACTTTTGCATACTAAAACTATATTCAATTACATTCTCTTGTATTCGAAATGAATCGAATTGGCGTCATAAATGTAAGTATACAGATAAAACACACACCTCGATAAAATGATCGTAAGCATTTGATTTCCTGACATGAGGTTTGTATGATCTCATAATAGGAATCGTTCCTTTTGGGCAATGATATGTGATATTTCGCTTATTCTGAGCATTTGAATGTTTTTGTGCGCAGCGAACGTTCTTGGGGAACGATTTTGGTTCCATCTGAATATATTTTTTTTTCAAAAAAAAAATTATACGAAAACGTAGTTGATTATGAAATGTTGCACTTTATAAATATAGTTTTATAGATAATTGAAATACCTGAATTGTGTGATTGATTAAAAGTGGATGATCAAATGCTGGTTGTTTGTATATATTGACACAGTCAAATATATCACCATATTCATTCTATATGATATTTTAAAAAATAAATAAGTAAGTGATGCGAAGAAACATGCTCAACGTTACGAATTATTTATTAAATAACCTTATAAGTCTTCACAGTTCCCTTATGCCTGTTAAGCTTTTCCTTTGCAGTGTCATGACCGGTTACAATGCTTAAATGGCGACCAATGATATAGAAAATAAGTAACAAATCATAAAGAAAAATCCAATGCATATTAGTCATGTTCTTAATTTTTATGCAGTAATTTTTGTTGTGATAAAATTGAGAACTTAATTCTGTATATATAGGAGGGAGGGAAATTTCTCTTTCGTCACTCATTCATAAGTTTTTTCTTTATCTGCCATCTCATTTAAAAATACCACATGTTGGTATCCAAGTCAGATTTTATGACAAATCAATGGCAGTTTGTGAAAGAAGTGTCATATGACGAATGTTTTTAAAAGGAATGACAAATAATGAAAATATTTATGAATGAATGCGAAAAGATAAGACTTTTTATATAGGGTGGATATATCAGTTCCATATTGTTCTAATTTTAAGGTCCTTAAAACGTTTTTTATTAGGCATTTTGTAATTCACATTTTATGTCTTAGTAAAGTGATCCATTTTTTGTATCATAGTAACATCACTTTATTAAACAGAAAATAATTACTACAAAAAAACGAGTAAAAGTTTTTTTTTTCTAAGACAATAAGATTTTTTTTTTATTAATTTTTTTTTTAAAAAAAAAAACCCATCCCGTTAGAGCCCCAGCCCTAACACCCACCAGGAATCGAACCTGTGACATGAAGTTTATAATACACTACCACGACCACTAGGCTAGCCCTTGGTGGGCAAGACAATAAGATTTAGCTAACATCTGTCTTCTCAAACGAACTTATCATCCTTCTTCTCAAAAGAACTAATAATTAATTTTACAAAAACTTATTCGAAGTAGAAGATTTAAAACTCTCACCTTTGACAACTTTTTGCACTATCATATTTTTAAAATATATTTCTGCTAAATAAAGTGGCCATTTTTGCTTAATGAAGTGTTTTTTTTTTTAGAAAGTATTTCGTCCAAAAGGACATTCTTTTTTTAGTGTCACGTATTGGTCATAAGGACATTCTTGTTTGGATAAAAATATATGATTGTAGACCTAATTAGATTTTGGTAAAAGGCCGGTTCAAAGTTGTACTCGGGCCATCCTGAATATTAAATTATGCTAGATTGGACCTGCTAAATTTCTTAAGACTTAGGGCTGGGCAGGGCCGTTTCGAAGTTTTCCAAGCCGTAAATTTAATTTGTTTGATTGATAATAAAAAATATTACAATTGTTATATCAAACGAATATTAATAGTTTTATCAAAAGTATATGTACAATGACTAATTACAAAAATATCGATAACTAAAACTTGTTAAGCTCAAGACGAGCCTATGGAGCACAAATCTCTGGCTGGACCCCCTACTAAGCTATCGAGTTTGGTTAGACTCTTTTAGCACAGGCATACGCACTCACAGAAATAATGAATCGAAACGAACAAGACACAAGACGTTGTTTACGCAGTTCGGTAACGATGTGTCACCTACTATGCGGCTATAGAGTAGCTATATCTCCGTTTATTGCTTTCTTTTTGTATTATTTTACAGTATATATACAGTATATGTTGAAAACCCAAAAGCGTACCGAGGTGTTCACATCAATGTGCTTCGTCCTGGTATGATAAACCTGATCACCAAATAAATGACACTTTGGCTGTCACATTGCAATCGAACTCTACCTTGCTCAACACTGAGCTCTCTCACTAACCCTGTCAACCACAAGGCTTCCTTGGCAACTTCAGCCACCGCCATATACTCTGCTTCAGTCGTAGACATCGCCACTATAGACTGAACCGATGATCTCCAGCAAATAGGTCCTTCTGTTAGAGTAAATACATACCCAGTAGTAGACCTTCTATCATCCGCATTACCAGCATTGTCAGAATCGACATATCCCACAACCGAAGGCTTGCTCTGACTGCTGCTGAACAAAATACCATGTCCAGTTGTACCCTTCAGGTACCTGAAAATCCATTTGACTGCTTCACAATGACGCTTCCCCGGTTTAGACATAAACTTGCACACCTGACTCATAGCCTGCGCCAAGTCTGACTCATATCCTGACACTGGGGGATCCACAATCTCCTCAATGACGAGAGATGTGTAACAAGTCCAGACAGTGCTGAAACTTGTCACTAGTGACTGGCTTGGTCAACATGTCAGCTGTATTCTCTGATGTATGCACCTTCTCAAGTACTATCTGTCCGGACACGAGTAGTTCTCGATCTTGTGAAACCTCACATCAATGTTCTTCGTCCTGGCATGATAAACCTGATTGTTCGCCAAATAAATGGCACTCTGGTTGTCACAATGCAACCGAACTCTTCCTTGCTCAACACCTAACTCTCTCACTAACCTTGTCAACCACAAGGCTTCCTTGGCAGCTTCAGCTACCGCCATATAACCTGCTTCAGTCATAGACATCGCCACTATAGCCTGAAACCGATGATCTCCAGCAAATAGGTCCTTCTACTAGAGTAAATAAATACCCCAGTAGTAGACCTTCTATCATCCGCATCACCAGCATAGTCAGAATCGACATATCCCACAACCGAAGGCTTGGTCTGACTACCGCTGAAAAAAATACCATGTCCAGTTGTACCCTTCAGGTACTTGGAAATTCATTTGACTGCTTCCCAATGACGCTTCCCCGGTTTAGACATAAACTTGCACACCTGACTCACAGCTTGCGCCAAGTCTTGTCTAGTAAAGCTCAAACAGCCAACAACACTGGCATAAGGGATCTTTGACATGGACTCCACCTCAACATCTGACTGCGGGAACTGATCCAGTTACAACTTAAAGTGACTGGCCAATGGAGTACTCACAGCTTTCGAACTGCTCATGCTGAATCTGTTCTAGACCTTCTCAATATAGCTTTTCTGACAAAGCCACAATTTTCTGGCACTCATGTCTCTGTAAATCTCCATGCCAAGAATCTTTCTTGTAACGCCCAAATCTTATATGTCAAACTCTTTGCCCAAATTGGATTTCAGCTTCTCAACATCACGCAGATGATTAGCAGCAATCAACATATCATCCACGTATAATAACATAAAAATAAAGGAACCATCATCAAGGCTCCTAACATAAACACAACAATCATACTCACACCTCTTGTAGCCAATCCGAAGCATGTATGAGTCAAAGCGCTTGTACCATTGTCTCGGTGACTGCTTTAATCCATACAACGACTTCTTCAACTTGCAAACCAGTTTGCCCTGACCACAATCACTGAACCTCTCTGGCTGCTCCATGTATATCTGCTCATCTAGATAGCCGTGAAGAAAAGCAGTCTTCACGTCCATTTGCTCCAAGTACATATCATGGCTGGCTACTAGAGCCAGCACTGCCCTAATAAAAGTGTGACGCACCACCGGGGAAAAAAATCTCATCATAATCAATCCTTTTCTGTTGTGAATACATATTCGCAATAAGGCGAGCCTTGAACTTCTCCCCTTCTTTTTCCGTTATTTCAGGCTTTCTCTTGAACACCCACTTGCAGCCGATGGCTCGATTCCCCTTAGGGAAATCAACAAGCTCCCAAGTCTGATTTTTATTCAAAGAGACTCCATCTCCTCCATTATAGCACCCATCCACTGTTCTCGCTCTTGGCTAGCCATAGCCTCACGATAAGTAGCAGGGTCCCTAGAACTGTAATGAGCGCATAACTAGCCAAATCCTCAAACCCATATCTGGTTGGCGGTCTAGTCCCCCAATGCTCTCTATCACGAACAAGACTGTAATCCTGCAAGTCACCTGAATCATCAGGTCCATGGTCATCATCACACCCGGGGTCAAAATTAGACCCGGGAGCAGCATCAGATATCGGTGCCGATTGCTAAATAGGCACCACCTGCATGTTATCCACTACTGGTGGAACTGCCTTCACCTCAATCAGCTGGCCACTAGAAGTCTCCCCTACAGACTCAGAATCAACTGCCTCAACTGACTACCGTTGCATGTGCTGTTCATCAAAGATAACATCTCTACTGATCACCATCTTTCTGCATACTAGACCCCACAACCTGTACCTTCACGCCTTTAACGTAGCCGATAAAGAGACACTTCTTCGACTTCGGATCAAGTTTGGGTCTCTCATCACTGGAAACATGCACATAGGCAGGACACCCAAAAATCCGTAAATGATCAAGACTAATGGGAGTACCTGTTCAAACCTTCTTTGCAACTCTCCCCTCCAAGGACGCCCTCTGTGATCTGTTGATGAGGTAGCACGCCATATGAATAGCCTCCGCCCAGAAACTCTTCGGCAAACCAGCATTCAGAAGAAGACATTTGGCTCTCTCGGTCAATGACCTATTGAGTCTTTCAGCCATGCCATTCTGCTGTGGCGCCTTCCGCACAGAAAAATGCCTCTGTATGCTCTGCTCCTCACATAACCTCATAAAACTGGAGCGGTGTATTCAGTCCCATTATCTATCCGCAAGTACTTGATTTTTCTGCCTGTCTGGTTCTCCAGCTCTGCCTTCCACAGCTTGAACTTGGCAAAGACATCTGATTTCTGCTTCAGAAAAAACACCCAAACTTTACGAGAAAAATCATCAATAAATGTAACAAAATAGCTTGCACCACCCAAAGATACCTCTCTGGTCGGACCCCATACATCAGAGTGCACATAATCAAGAATCCCCACTGTTTTGTGCTTCCCGGTCTTGAACCGAGCACGACTCTGCTTCCCGAGAATGCAAAACTGGCAAAGGTCTACCTTATAACTCTGAACTCCCTTCAAAAGATTTTTCTTATGAAACTCTGTCATTCCACGCTACTCAGGTGACCCAAACGCATATGCCACAACCTGGTTGCATCAGAAATAGACTCCACCAGCGCAGCATTGCCTACAGCGGTGCACCCTGACAAGAAATACAAGTTGCGTTCAGTTCTGTTAGCCATCAGCATCATCTGGCCAGCTTTGGTCACCCGCAAAAGTTCTCGACCTTCAGACTTGAAATCATAACCATTGGCTTGCAAAGTCCCCAACGAAATCAGGTTCTTCCGCAAACTCGGAATATGTCTGACCTTATCCAATGTACGCACGCCACCTTCATCAGCGACAATTTTCACCTGTCCAATGCCAGAAACAGGGCAAACAGTATCGTTTCCCATGGAAACTGCACCAGATGCAACTGGCGTGATAGTAGTGAACCACTCACAGTGCGGCGACATATGAAATGAGCAACCAGAATCAACAATCCAATCATCAGAGTACTTACTAGATACGGCACAGAGCAAATCTCCATCGCTATCACTATAAGTCTGAACCACGTTCGCAGAACTAGACCCCCCACTCTTCGTCTTTGGCTCTTGCCGATCCTTTTGCTCCTTATTTTTCTTTTCAGGACACCCGTTCTAATAATGCCCGAGCTTCTTGCAATGATAACACTCGACTGTCTCCATGCTCAGGGACTTGGATTTCCCTTCTTCCCATCGCCTTTACCCTTGGTCTTTCCGCCACCTCCTTTACTCCCCTTAACAAACAGACCCTCACCCGGAGTAGCCGCTTCTACACTCTGTTTGCGCTGTGAATGGGCAAGCAGAGTAGAAGTAATTACATCAAGGCTAATTGAGTTCTTACCATATGTCAGGGTCGTCACCAGATGGTCGTAGACACCCAGTAACGAGCACAGCAGAATCACAGTCTTATCTTCATCATCAATCTTCACGCCCAGCCGTGCCAGGTCCGTGAGGTAAGTATTGAACGAATTGACATGCTGTTGCAGATCAGCTCCCTCCTGCATCTTAAGACTATAGAGACGCTGCTTCACGAACAGCTTGTTCATCAGCGTTTTTGACATGTACTGACCCTCCAGTTTGTCCCATACAGCTTTCGGCGTCGATAAATCCAGGATGTGATACATCACCTAGTCCGAAACATGCAATGGGATCAATCCCGCGGCCTTCTCCTGCATCTCCGCCTAGTCGGCATCCTCCATGTCATTCGGTTTCGCATCGCGCAGCGCCTTCTGCAAGCCCTGCTGCGCCAACAAGTCCTTAACCCTCCTCTGCCACAGTCCAAAATTACCAATTCCATCAAACCGCGTAATCTCAAACTTCCCTCCAGAATTAAGCGCCATCGTCTGATACCAATTGTTAGCACAGACACACGCACTAACGGAAATAATGAATTGAAACAAACAAGATATAAGACGTTGTTTACGCAGTTCAGTAACGATGTGTCACCTACTCTGCGGCTATAGAGTAGTTATAGCTCCGTTTATTGCTTTCTTTTTGTAGGGTTACAGAAACAGCAACATATATATACAGTACATGTCGAAAACCCTAAACCGTACCGCAGTGGGCTTCGCCCCCCGCACCATCGGCCCGCCCCTTTTCAGCGGACCTATGCTTAACCGCAGCCCAGCCCACATGAGCCACACTCAACAGACTCGCTCGTAGACTTTTCGACCATTGTGACCAATTGATGACCTAAACCCAATCTTATATATATATATATATATATTTTTTTTGTTAATAGCTAAACTTTTAAAATTGTGAGAACAACCTTTTTCATATGGGACAATTTGTTTGACAACCAAATTTGGAGCAAAACATTAACACTTGGCAACATTTGATTTAGTCAAAAATCATGTCACATGTCATGTTTTGTTTGGTCATTAAAATAATATATATTTAAATTTATAAGAGGCATAAATGAAAAAAATAATAGGCATCAATTTTAAAAAATAATTGATAAATAAATATCCATTTTTGTGTGGTTTGAATAAAAAACACTTTTCGAATCATACTAATTTCTTCAAGTTTTCTCCTTCCCTATAGAATTCAAGTAATTAAATGTTTTTACAAGTTTGGTAATTTCTTAACGTGTAAAAAAATACTAATTACTCAATAAGTTGTAATTTTAATTGTCGTTAATATTAATTATTTGTATATTATAGAGTAATGCATCGAATATATCACCATATTCATTCTGTAAAATATTTTTTTTTAAAATAAGTAAGTAATGCGAAGAAACACGTTCAGAAACACTACAAATCATTCAACATCTGACCTCATAGTCTTCACAGTTCCCTTATGCTTGTTAAGCCTTTCTTTTCAATGTCATGGCCGGCTACATAACCAAATACGCACCAGTACCAAAGCATACCGAAAATTTGTTTTTACTAAGACGGTCAATTTTAACCGGTAACTTTCCTTCAAAAAAGACCAAATAAATAATTTTAAAAATTTTATTTAAAGTAGAAGATTTGAAAACTTTCACTTTAAACCTTTTTTTGATCAAATCGCTACTAGCGGTTGTTTGGTCTAGTATATCGATTAAAAGATGAATAGCGCATGCTTGGCATCCAACTAAGAGGTTTGAACAAAAAAATCGGTCAAATCACTACTTCGGATAGGAGTTTGATCCGAAATTAAAAATAATAAAAACCCGCAACAACTTAGGGTGAAAATCTAAAGCTATTTTTAGATCTAAATCTTGAGTTTGGAGAAAAAGAAAATTAGATATGCCCTATGGGCGAATTTGGATTTCAGATTTGCTCTATCTAACAAAAACATTTCAGATCTGTCCTGTGTTTTAGGGGATCGGTCTGCTCTGTTTTCTAACCATTGGTGGAGGAGAATGGCGGAGGAGACTTTGGATAGTGGCAATTTTTTCTGTTTGCATGATTATAAAAAAGAATATCATTTTTATTTTAAAAAATAAAATATATTTCAAAATATAACAAATTTATTCCCTCTTTGTCTGAGAAAGAAAATATTGAAGAGATGGAAAAAAAAAATAATTTCATGAAAAATAAGATTTTCTTATTATGTGTGTTTGGTTTATGGTGGAAAATGTTTGGAAAAGTTGAAGATGGAGGTAGTAAATGAATTGTGATCTTCCCAAAAAACATTTTGTGGAAACTTGATTGAATTTTCCATTCACTTTGAATTATTTTTTGTGTAAATGTCAGTGACTGAAATTTTAAGTTTCAGAAATACCATCTTTTAAAATTATATTATTTTCAATTATCCACCGACTCAAATTTAAGTTTCAGAAATGCCATCCTGTAAAATTATATTATTTCTAATTTTACCACTTTCGATACAAACCCCTTTTGACAGTAACGAAACTCGTTAGGTAAATGATTTTTTGTGATTGCAAAAATAGATTGGCACACAATTACACCACAAGGTAAATAAAGTTAATTTACAGATCAAAACAGAAAATCTACAAGAAGAGAAAAACCAGAGAAACAAACAGCCCAAGTTTTTGTTGCTTGTTCTTCTTCCCATTGTTTCTTTCCTAGGAACCAATCTTGTTTTCTTACCATAAAATCAATATCCAATGCTGCCCATCTTCTCAAGAATCCGGCGGCTTCTTCCGTGTCGTTAATCGAAGAGGATTCGCAAGTATCAAGAAATGGGCAGAGCAAGCAATGTGATCCTCACCGTGATCAACATTGTCACCTTAATCATCTCCCTAGCTATGATCATCGACGCGCTACGCCTGAAGCCTCACGCCTCCGAGTGCAACCGCCTGATCCGAGGCCCGATCATCTACGCCGGAATCCTCTTCTTCATCATGTCATTTTTAGGAATGATTGGTTCTTGTTGCAAGGGGACGGCTGTCATATTCTGGTACCTGGTTCTTGTCTTCCTCCTGGCGCTCTTTCTCTCTGTTTTCGCTGTTTATGTTTTTGTTGTGACGAATAGAAGCGTCAGTGTTGATGAGACCGGATTTTCGGTGTCCTGGTTTAAGGAGAGGAAATTCGGAGAGTATAATCATTGGTTGCGGACCAATGTCGGCGAGCATTGGGGTCTGATCAAAAGTTGCCTGGCCGAGTCTCGTGTCTGCCGTCGCTCCGGGCCTGATCTGGTCACTCAGAAGTTGTCTCAGCTCCAGGTACATCCATCCATAAAAAAACCAAATATGTTTTTGACAGCTGTGGGATTTGAACCCACGCCCTTGCGGACCAGAGCCTAAATCTGGCGCCTTAGACCACTCGGCCAAACTGTCAACATGTTCTACGCGGATCCCAATTTGATCTTGTTGTGAATTTTGTTGTTTGATTTCAGTCCAGCTGCTGCAAGCCTCCAGCATACTGTGGACTGCAACAAAAGAACGCGACATTATGGGAAGTTCCAGAAACCGGCCCAGCCGTGGAAGACAGTGACTGCATAACATGGAGCAACGACCAAACGAAGCTCTGCTTCGACTGCAAGTCGTGCCGAGGCGGGGTTATGCGGACATTCAGGCAGGAATGGAGACATGTGTACCTGATAAATATGTGCCTCATTTTGGCTCTGATGATCATGTATAGCATTGGCAGCTGTGCTTATAGAAACAACAGAGCTTCAGTTTACAAGTATGGTAGATATGAAGGATATCCTTAAAAACATGACACTGCTGATTCTTGTTTCATGAATTGTCTATTTTTTTTATGAATACGATGTTGTTAAATTAAATACTTTAAGTAAGTTCAGCTAAAAAAACGGATCCTTACTTTGGCAAAGAAGCAAACTATGCTTCAGAGCTTCGGTTTGGAGTCGGGAGGGAGTTGAGATAATTGCTGCCGGAGAACCCGTCGCATAACTTTATTGGTTGCTGTTCTTGGCAGAGCTGGGAGAGTCATAACCTTGGAAACCTGTCGGAAACATTGAAATGTGAGTATCCTGAATTCTATGGAAATTTTGGTGTGGAGGGTGGAATTTTTATGCAGCATATTTTAGATGAATATAATTGGAAGAAGAAATACATGCCTTGAATAAGGGATTCAACTTGGTTTGCAAGGCTTTATTGAATGAATTCTTGAGCTGGTTCAAGTCGGGGTTTTTGTCGATTGAGTTCTTGAAAACAACAGCAATGACTAACTGCTCAGGGCCTCCTCCGGGGAGTGGGACTCCAATGGCTGCTGTTTCGAGGATTCTGTCGTCAACTGCATTGCAGATTCTTTCAATCTCAATGGAACTCACCTGCAGCAATGTAACCGACTTAAATTAGAGTATGACATACAGTGACCGTAACTTTTTAAACACGCAAATCGCTACTTTAATGAATTTTCTATGCTGGTGAGAAAGCAACTATCGCTATGTTAGCATACTTACTAAGTTACTATACCTGAACTGATGGCAAGTTCTGATAATCAGTGCAAAGAAAAAAAAAATCTTAGTATTCTTTTTGTTCAGATTTGTATCTAACTTGAGTAATCTCAAGTAACTTTCAAACCTTGATGCCTCCAAGATTCATTGTATCATCAGCTCGACCGTGTGCACGATAGTATCCTTTGGGCGTACGCTCAAATACATCTCCATGCCTCCGCAAAACCTATATAGTAGAGGCAGCAAAGCATTTTTACAATGAACTGGATGCATATCAGTTGGAAAAGTAACGGTGGGATCGGAGGGGATTCAAATTTCAAACCTTGGCATTCCATGTAGGCATTCCTTTGAAATAAACTTCATAGTGATCGGCATTCAAGAGAGTACTTGAAGCTCCAAACATAATGGGACCAAGGGCCAACTCGCCTATTCCAGGTTTGTCCTGAGGCTGGTGTCACATTTGACGCTTGACCCATGAGCAACTAAACGTCTTATTTGTAAATAGTAGCATTAATGCAAAATATTCGACATTGCAGAAAGCCTACATCTAGTTGATGATGGAATACATCAAGGCTGGTAGGATATCAATTTACTTGAGTTAAAATTAACACACTTACAATAGGCGACCCGTCCGGGCCAAGAATAAACAGACTGCATCCGACAGCTGGGGTGCTGAAAGCGGCTAAAGACTGGGCTTGAAGTAGTGATCCACAGACAAATCCTCCACCAATCTCTGTACCTCCACAGCATTCAATGATTGGTTTGTAATTGGCTCTTCCCGATAACCAAAGGTATTCATCTACATTAGATGCTTCACCAGTGGAGGCGAAACAACTGCATTTCCAAACAATAAGTCAATCAACCAATATTCTGATCTAAACAAACGCTCTAGAATTACAACATGTAGTCGATTCTAAACGGGGAATATCGTGGACTAAAGATGTGCTGGCTCAGGATATCAAAGAATGAGATCAAAGTGGGACAAGAACATATTCATTGGGCAACGCCACTGAAATTCTTAAAGATGAAAAAATATTCATCAAATGGGCCAGCTATGAATGAAGTGAAAAGTATTGACACATTTTTGGGTATCCTTTAAATTTCAAATAGTTTAAGTCATTTTGCCAAATCTATAATCAGGAATCAAATTAAACCACGTTGAATTGAATTTGTGAATGCATACGAACTTTAGAGGGAAAAAAAACATACCGAATAGACGACCAATTACAACCAGCTGTGCAATTTGAACTTTTCCATGTCCGTACAATACTTGGAATAACTCCAAGCATCGTAACTTTAGCGTCCTGATTCGAATGGTTTCAGATGAAAGTAGAACAACTCATTTACAAAATATAAATGTAAATCACTTTCATGCAAGTAACATTCCCACCAAGAAAAGACTAAAAATATCGCAAACAATGAAGACATGGATTCGACTCAAATTCCTTAGGTTTTGAGGACAAGGAACGACACATGGTTGGCAAAGGTACATATACAAGGGATGAGACAAATCGGTTAAAATTCATCAAATATTCTTCATTCTGATTTAGAACTCATAAGTCTTAAGCCTTCATCTATTATGTCTATAAAGAAAAAACCCAAACAAGAACTCTCGACCACATTAACGAGTTGCTTATAAAGTCAACTTGCTATATTTCATTACATACGTGAGTTACCCATCATTGCTCTGAACAGCTTTTTGTAATGGAATAAACATACTTTTAGTGATTATGAACTCATCTGCGCCCTTGAAGAATTTTAGACATGTATCAAACTAGTTAACTAACTATTGACTAGTAGATGAAAAGACAGATAAATTACCTGTACAAATTTGGCAAAACCAGAACCAAGAGGGGCTCCATTGTACAATGCCATGGAAGCGCCATTTAACAAAGAGGCATAAACTAACCAAGGGCCCATCATCCAGCCTAGATTAGTAGGCCAAGCAACAACATCACCCTTGCGAATGTCCATATGACACCATCCATCAGCAGCAGCTTTAAATGGAGTCAGGTAAGTCCATGGAATTGCTTTTGGATCTCCTACAGCACACAAAAAAATAACTAAGCTACTCCTTGGGCAATACTATCTTAAATCAACGACTGACGAGTTGCTCTTCAATTATTATGTTAAGGTGAGAACAAATATATTCGACATGATGTTTCACTCTCAGCCAGTTGAAACTGAAAAAAAATACATCTAAATGTACTATTTTTGTGGTATCATCCGTCTCCGAAGCTACAACAATCAAGTTAGAAAAGAAAAAGAAAAGTGCCGAGAGTACCTGTAGTTCCTGATGAAAAAAGAATGTTGGAAAACGAGTCAACTGGTTGCTCCAATGCTCTAAATTCAAGCCCTCTGCAAAAAATGTCCAAAGTTGATTGCTCACTATATTTCAATCCTCAGAATATCCTCACAGAATAACTGAAATTAGAAGATGGCATATTTTACGTCGGGCGTGCTCAACTTTACAAACATCAAGGCTTTACATCATCTCATCTCCATACATATTTATTAATGTTTCAAAATCTCGAAGCCTTGTAGGTGTATTCTTGTTCTATGGTAGTCTATTCATATAGTGGACTGCAGACAACTCCTTATTGCAATTATGCACAAATTAGTTTTATGGTTATGGGTGCACTGTTAACTAAGATTTTTTCGAACTGTCTGTGGAGAATGAAGGTAACAAGGAGACACGAAAAAGAACTTGATAGTATTATATAGGTCCATTGAACGGTATAAAAATGGCTCCAGGTGGGCACTGTACTAAACAGATATAGGTTTAAATATTGGCGAGTCCATTCAAATGGGGGAGCTCCCCTTGATTCATGATTATAAAATCAACAAAAATAATAGTGCCGTAAAATATTAAACTACCTCAATCTCTCCACTCTGTTCATGAAATCATCCCAAGCAATGTCTCCATCTCGCATCTTCATGCACAAATCAGTCCCAATGGCAGGGATAACAATTGCAATTGGTGATTGTGCATCAACAACTTTACTGCAAGATTAAACGAAATAATAGTAAGATAATGTCGTTTGGGAAATATCGAACTTTTAACTTATTTGTCATGACAATATCACCTATACAATGGATGACTTTTTATGCCACGCATTATACAATCCTGTCAAAAGAAATTTGAAAAGACATTCAAAATCAGCAGGGCAAAGAAAAACAACACAGAATATATGAAAAAATAGATAACACATTTAAAATAACTTGTACAGTTTTTTTTTTCCAATACAGTTAGTAGGAGTTAGGACTAACGAGATTAGTACCAAAAATGAACCCACACACACGGGCAGCGGCATATATGAGTTATGAGGCTCCACTTCATGGGGGCTCAAAACCATCTTCAAATTCTTATGGTGATATACTCGGCAGTAAATCACTATCACAGTTCATGGATGAATATTCTAGCTATTCAAATGTGTTTTTGAGCATAATCACCACATACATGTTACATAAATATGTTTTGTAATACGTGTAAATAGAAGATCATTAACAAGTTGTCCGGTTAAAATTCTCCTAGTGGACCAGAGCAAGCCCAAGTAGGCTTTCTATGAACTACATATATTATTCAAGGTTTCGCACGAAGGAACAAATGCAATTTGTTAACTACTTGTTCTCTATCACGACTCCAGAAAGAATGAACAGACCTGAACAAATATGGCTTTTGCTTGTGATATTCTGAGCCTTGTGGAAATTTCAGGAGCTGAAAAGCTGTCAGCAATGGATACAACCACAAAGCCTGCCAGAATAATGGCCAAGTAAATAATCACGGATCTGACATGCATTGGCATGTCTATTGCGATAGCAGAACCCTTCTCCAGACTAAGTGTTCCCAATGCATGTGCAGTTAACCTGAAAAATGAATTTTGAAGACAATTACCCACTATCATGAATGCATTTCAGCCGTGAAAAAAAAAGTGCAGAGTTATCCATGAAAACCAAAAGGATGTAATACTATTAACTCTTTCAACTTCTTTGAGTTCAACTACTAGAAACATGACATCAGAGTTCATATTTAGGTGAGCAACTTGACATGGGTTAGAAGCTTGTGATAGGTTTCATCTATTATAAAGACCGTCAAACCTAAATCGTGTTGTATGATTGATTTGTATTATGCTGGTCAGCCAAAAAAGTAGGAAATAACAAGTAAGCTGAAAGCATACCAAACCTCTTCGCGAAATTCTCTCAAGGTCATCCTTTTTACTGGTAAATCATCATGCCCTTCATCACGCCATATTACCGCGACATCATTCAGATCACGCTTGGAATTCAATGTCAAACAATTCCTTGCGGGATTTACAAATGCCCCAGGAAGCCACTGGCCGCCTGGATACAATGGACTCTCAACTAAAATTCGGCGAGGTGGCACTGAAAACGATATGCACATCTCTTCCAGAATAGTTTTCCAAACCGCCTGGCGAGAAGTAATGATGACATCAGTCAAGTTACTCAAGCATCACTTCACTCCAACCCCAACCTAAATAGCCTTATGCATCAATCAAATGTGGTCTGCTGAATTAAAACACTTCCGATATTACTCGGCAAATAACTCGCTACTGAATTTATCATAAACGAGATGCCAAATCGAACCAATTTTATACTAAAAGGAATGGTAAACACCTCCTGATTCAAAACCGAAAACTCCTGAAAATCTGAGAAGCTCGAAATAGGGTCCTCATATCTGGCACCAAGAAACTCTGATCCACGCCTCTCCAACAACTGGCCAACATTTGTTTCTTCTGCATCCTTCCTAACCACAAAAATCATAAAAATATAAAATTTATTCAAAAAAATATAAAATTTCGTAAGCTCAATCAAAATCCTTATTCAACAACTGGAACAATCAATCAGAAACTTAAACCCTAAACCCCGAAAAATCAAAACCTGTCTGGCAACCAAACCGGAGGATCGTCTCCGAAATCCTTATAACATCCGTAATACATCATCTGGTGAACCGCATACGGCAGCTCCGGCGTGAGAATCCGCTCGCTGATTCTCCTCCACGTCTCGACGCCACCACTTCCCCATTCACTCACGATCTTCGCCAGCTCGGCGTAGAACTTCTCCGCCGCCGGAAATGGAACACCGGCTGCTCGGATATCGTCAACTCCAACATCGTTTAGTGATCTGTAAGACGACGACTCCATCGCTTCCGTTCTCTCTCTCTCTCTCTCTCAGCGCTCTGATTTTGTAGTGAACTTCAGTTTTGTGGGGCCCGCGACAAAAGTTGATAAGGCTTTGTTTGGTTTTATCGTACTGCACGAGCTGACTTGAACTCTGATTTGATGTTTGGACCAAAAACGGTCTATGTGTGAAACCGAACGAACCAATTGATTTTATATAATCCGGTTCAATTCTTAATTTTCATGATGATTATCATCAGTTGGTTGAGCCTCTTGACTGCACCTGCTCTCTCTCTTCTCCTTGTCTGAATCTAAACAAGCACTAAACGAAGGAGTAAGGACCAACAACAATGGATGAATACCCCTTTGAAGATTTGCAATATGATGAAGAACAAGAAGCAAAGACATTGATGGAAAGCTCTCCTCCACTGTTATATATGATCTCTAAGTGAGCTGTAGATAATAGATTCTGATAGAGATAAACGCTTAAGAATTGTCTCACATCGCTAACGTGAACGATAGTTTACTATGATATATTGGATTACAAAATCGTAGTTCTTGAGCTTAAACTTTTGAGTTATATGGGAATATGGTCCGATATATCTAGCACATTCACAGGTTATTCAGCGAGGATATCAAACCCTAGAGCAGATCCAATCTCAGTATCACCATATCCTTTGTTAGGGTTAACAGATCTTGACCTAGCCTGGTTATTCAAGATGGCATGTTCTAAGAGTTGATGCAACCTAGGGTTCTTCATCACCAAGTTGTAGTTCTCTTCTTGTATGCTTGCAACTCCATGGCGTGGAAAGTTGGTTTTAGCATTTCTTCCTAGTAGAACCCTGGCTGCGCTGTCGTACGCGGCGGCCGCTTCCTCTGCCTTGTCGAATGTGCCTAGCCATAGCCTTAGATTTTGGGAGGTGTCTTTGAATTCAGCTACCCATCTCCCTGATGGCCTTTGTCTTACTCCAAGATACCCAACCCTTTGCTGTAGCTGCTTGGTCTAATGTTACTTGGATTCGAGCTCAGGTCCGGCTCATCTTGGTGACCCTTTGACGAAGACTTGTTGCAGAGAGTTTATACTGAGGCTGATGATCATCACCACATGTAGGGTTTCTGATGAGGAGTAAATGACGTTATTCTATTTGCACTGTCGGTGCAGGTTAGCAATTTTTGGACTGTCGAAGTCAGATGAGCATTTATAATATCTTTTTAAAGCGAAATGGGCCCGCGGACCAATCTCACTGACTATGTTCGTGACGTACGGACTTTTTGGCCTATCTGATGCCACCTACTATTTTATTTTGAAGTTTCTTGGATTTAAGGTTTTTTATCGATTGTCATTTTTCTATTTGAGAACATGACAGCGCGTCGTCGTGCACCTCAAATTTGTATTTATAACTCCTGTAAACACATTAGCAAGCGGTAAGCAGGGTCGAAGCCAAAGAGAGCAAGTAAGAAAGAGTTCTAATGGAAGTCACAGTAAAAGGAACAAACTACGGATATCAATTCAGAGAAAATCAATTCGGGGAATACAATGCAACTAGTTATCACCGATGAATACATGCATAAGCTAATGAATTCTGCCTCCGTCCAACATTCCCGCTAAAGATATGTCGACAATCAAATTCTACCTATTCTTAACCGCTAGGTTTTCGAACAAGTGCAATAGTTACTCAACTAACACCACAAAATCGGTTCTACCGCTAGGTTCTCCCCAACAATGCAATCCAATCAAGTATAACACAATTGACATCAATATAGCTCACCGCTAAGATGCACTAAACTGACAATCAAAGCATTCATTCATTCATACAAGGGCAGCAAATCAATAGCTCGAATCATGTATTTATTGACCTTAAACCAAATGTTGCATTATAAACCCCAAACTGAAAATAGGATTTAGCTACTCATATTATCCATGGAATACAATAAAGATGAGTTCATTACACTACAATAAGTTAGAGAACAAAAACTGAACTAAAACAAAATCTGAGTGAATAGTGTTTTCCGGCCGGAACAATGACAGTGAATAGTACGCAATGAACAGTAAAAATGAACAGTACCGGCCATGAATAGTAAATTCCGACGAACTTCCAGCAGCTTCTCTATCTAGCTCGGACTCCACTGCCGTCACTGTAGCTCAGCCGTGAATAGTGCCGTCCAAAAATGGAGTGAAGTGAAGTGAAATGATTATTTTCCTAATTTGTCCATCTTTTAGGTTTAGGGTTTTTGGGGTTGAACCAAAATGAACCACATGTGCTTGAACCGAATCTGATTTCCAATTGAACCAACAAAGTTGACTGTTGTTGACTTTTTGATCTTGGGTGAATGCTTCAAATATGCGATAAAATCCAATGCGATCTTGAACACACCTGCGATACGAAAACACTACAAAAGAGTAATCGATTCACGCAAAATGTAATAAAATTATGGGAATAAACAACTCAATGGAGCGTATAAATACGCTCCATCAGAACATCCTGCATCTCTTTGTAAGACAGTTGAATTATATTGAATGACAATCGAGGGTTCCTTCCTTTAATTTCTATCAATTCTTAGCATTCTGCGGAATCAACGAAATTTGATCTACCCCATCACGTGCGCTGCATCAGATTGGTATCAGTTTTCAGAGATCGTGTGTTATGCCGCCTCGAAGCTAAAGGATACCAAACACTGAGTCTGCCATGGACGACGCTAAGTTGTGACGAGATAATGCTGACCTGCGCTGACAGGTCGAATATCTGACCAGGAAACTAGAGGCGCTCGCACTGTCCCATAATGACGTCGATGATGCGGATGACAATCCGTTCAGATCTGATAAGATTGCACCCAGAGAGGATCAATGTTGGGAATTCGGCTTCAGATTGGATATTCCAGAGTTCGACGACAGCATTCCGGCTGATGAGTTTATTGACATGCTTTCTCAGATTGAGGAGATCTTAGAATTCAAGGAGGTTCCGGAAGATCGTCGCGTGCCATTAGTAGTGATTCGTTTGCGTGGTCGTGCGCAAGCTTGATGGCAACAGTTGAAGAACACTCGCACTCGTGCTGGTAAGGAAAAGATTTCTAGTTGTGATAAATTCCATTTTGTCATATAACTTTGAGATATCAACGGTTTCAGAACCTCCGGTAGGGTTCTCAAACAGTGGCTAAGAACACCACTGACTTCTACCAGTTACTTGCTCGTACTAACCTAAATGAGTCACTTATTAAGTCGGTTTCTCGCTATATTTGTGGTTTGCTTCTGTAGTTACAGGATGTTCTGAATATGTTCGACCCACTAACAGTTGCAGAAGTGCATCAGCGGGCTTCCCAAACAGAGAAGCAATTGGTGAGGCATGCTAACATGGAGTCCCGACCACCCCCTAATTCAGCACCTCCTACGGACAGACCTTCTGATCCCCCTCCATCAGTCCGTAATTCTGCAAACCCTTCCCAGGGACGTGGCAAATGGCGGTATGCGTTGTCTTAGATGCGGCGAGATGGGTCATAGACAAGCAGAATGTTGCAAAGCTCTATCGGGTTCCCGTGGACTCCTTACGAATGATATTCAAGGGGCTGATCTTGTTCATAGTGAGGAAGGTCCTCCTATTTTTGACGATGACGGTGATGAAGCTGAAGTGACTGAGAAATTTGTGATGGGTGCATTGGACCTGTTTTGATGTTGCGACGCACATTCTTAACCCCTAGCACACCAGAACCGGCTGATTGGCTACGTAATAACTTGTTCCAGTCTATGTGTCCATGACGAGAAGGTTTGCACATTTAATATGATGCAGAGAGCTGCGAGAACATTGTTTCAGATGTGGCGGTTTCGAAATCGAGACTCCCTACTGACACTCATCCCAAACCATAGAAGTTGTCTTGCTTAACAAAGGTACTAACGTTACGGTTTCTAAACAGGTACACTGAGTTTCTCTATTGTCCCTATATAATTATACCGATCTCGTCTGTTTTTTAAGCAGAATGGGCTTAACCAGCCCGGTCTGATTAGAAAACACAACAAATCGAGCTTGTTAAACTCGGTCTGATTAGAAAATAGAGAAGACAATATCAGTTTCGAAAAAAATAGGACAAATTTGAAATGTTTTTGATAGATAGGACAAATCTCAAACTCATAATATGATATGGCAATTCTAAAAAAATTCATGATTTATCTATGCCAATGGTCAACCAAGCCATTCCAGATGAGGTGTTCTCCCTAATTTTCTTGTTCTTCCTCGTACCTGCCCAAAACAGTAAACCCCAGGAACAGAATCAAACTGAGGATCAGACAGAGCCAATCCTCTCATGCTTCTTGCTTGTTCTCTCTCTAGATTTGAATAAGTTGACGATCATTTTGCTTCCTGTTCTTTCTCTCTCTCTCCGGTTTCTTCATTATTATGGACGTGGATCAGTTAAACCAGCTAAGAGAAATATTCTCTCGATTCGACATGGACAATGATGGTAGCTTGACCATCCTGGAGCTAGCCGCCTTGCTCCGGTCCCTCGGCCTCAAACCCTCAGGTGACCAAATCCACGTCCTGTTGGCCAACATGGACTCTAATGAAAACGGGTTTGTGGAATTTGATGAGCTTGTATCAGCCATTCTCCCAGACATGAATGAGGAGCAACTGCTAGGGAACCAAGAGCAGCTGCTGGAGGTTTTTCAATCTTTTGACAGAGATGGGAATGGGTATATCACCGCCGCTGAGCTGGCTGGGTCCATGGCCAAAATGGGGCAGCCGTTGACGTATAAGGAGCTGACAGAGATGATCCATGAGGCGGACACGGACGGCGATGGAGTCATCAGTTTTAGCGAGTTTGCATCGGTCATGGCTAAATCCGCCTCTGACCTGTTTGGACTTTCTTTGTAACATAGTGGAAACTTCCATACCCCAATTTATCTGTAGAACAATTTTCCGGTAAGAAAAATCATATCCCAAAAAAAACTCTGTAGGAGTGTCTGCATAAGGATAAGAAAAAAATCGAATAATTTTTCTTGTATAGAATTCTTGGAAAATCCAACCCTAAGAACTCAGACAGGAAACCTAGACATCAGATCTTATTGTTAAGCTACAAACAGAACACAAAAGTTAGTTTTTCTTACCTGAGAATGCCACACCGTCAGAGGTTGAGCAGACAAAATCAAGACGCTATCTTCAATGTGTGGAAGTGTTTTAGACTACTGGGACCGAGGTTTGTCTTTCAAACCGGCCAGATTTGGCTTCATACCTGGCTGAGAAACCGACAGAATTGGGACGTATAGACCTCTGACTAGCTAGCCGGCAGAACTCAGGATCATCAGACTGCCCGCCTAGTCTTAGCCATTGTATTTTGTTATGGTACATAGGGAAGAATCTTGTCTGAAGGGCTGTGTAAGTGAAGTAGGGTATGAGACAGCAGACGAGGATGAATAAGGTAAGGAGCCAGAAAGTTGGGGCAGGAGCGCAGGCTTCCAAGAATACCATGTATGCGGTGGTTGAGTAGTATGGGTCAATGGCTCCGTAGGCTAGAAGGAATATGTACCAGAGAGCAATGCCGCCCCATATGACTAAATGCTGGATGTAGGTGAAGTAGTTGATGCATAAAGCCATTTGGACGTTGACGACCCAGACCACACATGTGTACATGGTTGTGCCGAGGATTTCAAATCCTACAACTTCTCCCCCTTTGCGGAAAGCCTGACTTTGGAGTGCTTTCAGAGAGAAGAAGAAAATTAAAGTCGCGGACAGGACACCGTTGAATGCCCAACCAAGTATCTTCGCCCAGCTAAATAGTATGTTCTGAACTCCCATTTGGTACAGCAGTGGAAACTGTTTTCATGTAAAATGATTCTGTTAAAATTTAGCTTACATTTAGTAATTTACGGGAAAAATTCATACAACAAGTTTGAAAGATAAATACCTTGAGACAATATCGTGCAGACACATCCTTGTCAAACACTCCCAAGGCAATTACAGGGAGTGATGTGAACAGAACGTTGTAAAAAGACAGATAGTAGTCATTGTATGCTGCTATACCAGAGAATGACGCATATGCCTCGTAGTAGAAGAGAGTGAAACCAAAAGCGATATTTTTGTAGAAGAAATAGTTTATCTGCCAAATGGAAAAAGAACGTAATTATGTTTAGCATCGATTATATGCGCTGCAACAATGTTACGAAGTTGCATATACTTCAGGAGGAAGACAAACTGCATTTGAAAGTTTAGGATGTCAGATTACCATCAAAGAGACCCTTCTGTAACACCAGTGTCCGTGCACGAGGAGCAAGCGTTCCAAATAACGGAACTGAGCAATGGCTATATCACTTGACATGACAGCCTGAAATATTGGAAAAAATTTTGTGCTAAATTGAAAGAATTGGAGGCTCGGAGCCTGTCAGATTGCAGGATCTTCGGAAAAAAAAAATCTAGTTCATCAAACAATTACCTGCATTCCTTCAACTCCACTGATCCCAATTCCAATGTCAGCTTCTTGAAGCATCCCAACATCATTTGCGCCATCACCCACAGCTAATGTTGTTTTACCCGTTTTTTTCTTAACAAGTCGTGTTACCTGTTCATATGATGATAAATGTATTGTAATGGATTATGCAAATATTGACGAAGAATCTGATGAAAAGAGAATAGAGGGATGATTCTAAGCGCTTAGAGACATACCAATGCTTTCTGTTTTGGTGATGAGCGGCAGCAAATAACAGATGCACATCCAATGGCCAGCTCGAGAAACAAGTCCTTTACATCATCCTCTAAGGCATAAGTGAGTGACTTGCCATCTATTATTAATGCCAATGCATCCGAACTTTCATTTGCCTTCCCTTCGTTTAGCTGATTCACCACACTGGCCTTCATTGCCTCCTCGATGGCAGCTTTGTCTTGTAGCTTTTCGAGTGCCTTGTTCTCGGAAGTTTCAGAACTTATAACTATTTGCTTCATTCCTTGCCTGAGCAAGCTACAAGCGAAACTGAACGAATAGCAAGAAAGGGCCACATTAAGCCTTAATATATATTATTGATGTGTATAAGTGCCGTGCCATAAAAGAAATCAAAATGATATAGTAAAAATAAGCATAAATTATTGAAGTCTTTACCCGATATTTATTGCTGTTTCCATCTTGTCTCCAGTAAGAACCCACAATTTGATTCCAGCTTGGGCTAGCCTATCAATGCATTCAGGCACCTAAATACAAGGAATTACACAGAATAATCATCATACAAAAGCCTCAAAGGTAAAGTTTACTGCAGAATCTTAGTGAAAATTCTTGGGACATACCCCGTTTTGAAGCTTATCTTCGACTGCAGTAGCTCCAAGAAGAACTAATTCCTTCTCAATGCTATCTTGGATTTCCTCAATCATTTCTTCCCGATCTGCATTCATCGAATTTTTTGCCTCATTGAGTTTTTCATTGAAATACATGTACTCTTCCTCTTCAAGTTCACGGTATGCAAGAACCAAGGTTCTTAAACCAGCATCTGCATACTCATTGATGTGTTCCTTTGTCATCTCTTCAAATTCTCTTCCATTCTCCCCTAGTCTTTCAAATATCACACTAAACAGAAAGATTTCATTTCATATTATTTGGGGTTTCAGGTGTTACATGGCAAGTTCAGATGATGAGATTTGCGACTAGATTATTCTTTCTTACTTGTCAGCACCTTTGCATAGAAGCATCAATTTTCCTTCCTCATTTCGCACAATGACTGACATACGCTTTCTTGTGCTGCTAAATTCCAAAACGTTTAACAATTTATATGATCTGCAAAGGTCAAGCAGTGTGTGTCAGCGCTCAAATACCCATAAATTTTAAATTTTCTTGAAAAAGGAAAACATCTAACATTTATCATCTCAACTATAGACCATGCTGATTAACAATCTGTCAAGTAACTTAATGTAAAAAGAGTCAATGATGTTACTTAATATGTCTGCGACGACGTGGTAAGAAGTGACTGACCTTTCTACTTGCTTTCCGGTGAAAGGATCCAACTCATGGACTAAGATGCTTGTTTGGGTCCTCCCGTAAAACTGAAACCCAACTTCTCTGGCTGCAATCAGAAAAGCTGCCTCATCTGGTGATTCAGCTTCATAAGTGATCTTTCCTGTTTCTTCATCAACTTCTGGTATTGCAGTGTGACATATTGCCAACAACCTAAAAAAATTCTGTATGACATCTGCATTGCTCTCATTGACCCATTTCCCGTTCATTATCCTTTCATCCATAAAATTGAAGCCTTTGATAGCTGCCGCTGTTTCTGCAATTTCTTTAACAATACTATTTTCCTCATCTAAAGGCGAACCCATTCTCCTGGCCATTGCTCGCTCGACCTCTGTTACTCCTCGGCCATAAGCTGTTCCTGCAATGGTGCATTTGATGAACTCCATGGAGTTACAGGTCAAAGTGCCAGTTTTGTCAGAAAGTATAGTGTCAACTTGGCCAAGCTCCTCGTTTAAATTTGAGGTTCGGGCTCTTGCAGGCTTATCACCTTCTTCATAATACATGTGGATGTCTTGATTGATAAACTGGCTCTGAAGAACTTTGACGATCTCTATTGATACATATAAGGAAATGGGAATCAAATATCCATACAGCATGAGTGCTGTCAGGAAATGCAATACGGCAGCTAGAGGTGCATTTTTTGGATTGAAGTAAATTGTAGTGTCATCTGGTCGAAGATACCATCTCTTCATAACACCGTCCCTCAAGTCCTGCCGTGTCCAAATCCCAAAGAAAATAGATCCAATGAAAGACATGAAAACCAACACACCGAATAAGAAATACACTATCTTATCTGTCCTTTTCTCAATCGAGCTTCTCTTGGAAGGAGGAGCAGTGGAATTCTGAATAACCTTTGTGTCACGACCAGTGAATATAACAACCCCATATATGAAATCAGTGTTCCGCAGCTTTGAGTCCCTCAGCAAGAGCTGCTGAGGAGACAGAGGGAGCTGATTGTCTCCCAAATCTAAACTGCCAACAAATGAGTAGAGATTGGCATTTGGGTCCTCGCATTTGATGATAGCTTTAAACTCCTGAAAGCTAGAATCTTCTTGTAGATTAGAGGTTTCGAGCAGGGCTTGTTTAAGTTTCAGATTGGTTTCCCCATCAAGATTCATGGTCTCAACATAGCAAGTAGCTTCCTCGTAGCTTGAGGACAGTAGAATCAAGTCAGCTGGGAAGAACTCATCCTTCTCAACTTTTACTATGTCCCCAACTTTTAGGTTCTTCCATTTTCTATCCTCGAATGTGCCATCGCCTTTATGAACTTTAATTGTTCGATTATTCATCTCGAGATCCTGATTTCGATATAAATAGTTAGTACCTGATCCTGATCATATATAGAAATCAGAAAGCTGACTCGAAACTTACATATGCCTAGCACAAAATATTAACAAAGAGATGTGTACCTGCTTGAAACGTCTCCAGTCTTCAAGAGCCTCTTTGGCCATTGTTGCTGCAACAACAACAACAAGAGGTAGCACATTGCTTACAGCGGAATAAGGTGATAGAGGAGTGAAGGCCAGCAACGCACACAGCAGGAAATAGACATTCGCCACACGCCTAAATTGCTCGAAAAGTGCCTTGGGGAGGAATGTCGCAATATTATACTTCGTAGAGCTAACGTAATTATCTTTGTATTTGAGAGCACTAGCCTCAACACATTCAGGATGATTGCAATATACTAGTCTTGAAAAACCAGGTCCTCCAATTTGTGAATTCTCATCTGAAGATGATGATGCCTTGCCACTTGATAAGGCATGAATTCTGCCAAAATGATGCTTCTTCCTCCTCCCTCCAACCATTTTAGCCCCGACCTAGATTCTGAAAACTCGCCAAAGAATTCCCGATGCTCCAGGTTAAGAAAAACTAACTCCTGGAGCAACGGGAGTTTAGTCAATTGCAGACACTAAAATGAAGACCGTCCAAATCAAAAGTCTCAAATGGTGAAGAACTCACTTGTTTAACAGGGAGATATACCTCATTTTCAGCATAACCCAGATTCTAAGGATTGAGCTATTCCTTAGTTGGTGAGAGATATTACCAATACCCAGATTCCAAAATCTAACAAAATCCACTTGCATTAGGATCACCAGTGCCCAGATTATGACAATTGGAATCAGAACCCACTTGAAATGAGGTCGGACATGAAGAAAGCCCCAAACAGAATGGAGATGTGCTATATGCTGCTATATCTTACACTGAGCATCTGAAGAACCTGATACTTCACCTTGCCAAAAAAAAAAAAAAACTGATCCCCAGCCCAGAGCAACCTCAAACCCACAACACGCTAAACCCGCTGAGCTCCATTGATCAAATCTTCAAAACCTAAATGGATTGGAAAACAAGACTGATCAGAAGAATATCACAGTAGAGATTCAAGCCAGTAGTTCTGTAGGAGTCATAAATGCAACAATAAATAGTTGTGTATCCTGAGAAAGGTGTGTCTATTTTACAGAGTCGTATTGAATCGAGGAATAGAACTTGTTAAAGAAAACTTGACCTGAAATTCAAAAGATTGAGCAGTCATTGACTTGCAGATGGAAACAAATGGATGACAAACGTGCATCTGGACATTTCATCTACTCAAAAGAAGTACACACAAATGAAAGTTGACTACAAAGAACACAATACCAACCAGACAACATTTAGGTCAATCACGTCTTCAAGTAAATGACAAAATAAGTAATCAACATAAATCATGTTATAGTCTAACATGATTGAAAATACTCGTTTAAGACAACAGTAGCAGTCAGCATATTATTCAGATAAATCGAAAATGTTATAAGATTAATAGCACCAACACGTCCAAAGAATATTATACTGCAATATCATCTACAAAATGTCTGGACAAAGACCAGTTAACCCAGCGTCCAGTATGTTGCACTAGGCTTACAGGCTGAGGAAGAATGTTGGGGTTGGATTGGTAGATAGTCATAAAAGGAGTAGCAGGGCCTGTAAGCCAACGCTAAATTGTTTAAACAAAAATGACAATGCTGTCACAATCCTGTATTGGAATATGGTATGGTCAATATTAATTTCAATGGACCCTAGAAGAAAATCAGACTCAATAATGCTTAGGCTTGTGTTCTCTGTAAAATTAATTACCGCCCTTAATACCTGTATAAGAAATATAACTAGGACTTTGGATGAAGATTATGTATAACTAGTTTCTGTACTGATAATGTCATTCTGTAGATCAGCAGTGTATTTAAGTAGCAATTTTTCCGTTGAAGATTAGGATAGAATGTGAGACTAGGGTGCGGAAAGAGCGCATGCTGCCACCGGTGAACTTGTGTAAAAGGGAGTTGGGTAAAGACTCCTCATCTAGCTACATGATCACCTAACCCAACCTCTTCTACTAGTCATGATAACTGATAACCAATTTTCTAGTGTTGCCCATTAGATCATCAACCAGCTTTGTCCAGGGGAAGGGGTTCTAACAAGCTAGCTCTGTTAATCCACAGCTTGCAAACTCACCGATGCATGCTGTCTTATTTTTAAGTACCCCTAATTGAACCAGAGGTGGCTTGTTTACCTGATGAAGTGTGAAGCTCTCGGAATGGTAGCAGCTATTTGAATCGATGTTTGATGAGTTTAATCATCATCTATGGCTGTAGGTCTCAGCCCGTCTTTCTGGATGTAATGCCATTTTCTATAGAATTCCATATGCTGCCATCACAAAAATGGCGAGAGTAAGAAAATCATCAGGATTTGAAATGCACAGCCACAAAATATCCGGAAAGAAAAGTTGCATCCACCACAAATGGGGTTGAACTATTGAAGTCAGAAAGAATTCATATATACACGCCCACAATTCCAAATCTATTAAGTACTAATATGGATCAGCTTCAGTCCAATAAAATATAACTCGAGCAGCTCAAATCACGAAGAGTATATTTCAAGTGCAATAAGCACCACCAGATCTTAACAAGCTACTGTTCTAATCCAAGCACACCAGACTTTACGCTTATGTTTAGTAGGTATACACGTAGCCATGTATAAACTATAAATCCCAAAAAGATCACTCATAACGGCTGGTAAACATAATCCAGGATCATTGCATTAAGCAGAAGCATAAATCTGTCATTGTCGTGAACATGTGGAGACGAATACTGAAAACTTAAGTACTAGTTACAATTCGTGTAATTACAATTTTGAAATTATTTACAGTTAAAACTGCTACTGCACTCATTCCATTTCATATTAAGTTAACTTACCATTGCATTCCACATAGGTTGATCAACTGTACCATTACTTGTTTTTTAGTGTAACATAAGATGTGTCATTTAACGAAAAAAATTGGAATCAAACATCAACTTTCAGTTATGGGAAAAGGAAAATAAACAAAAAAAAGGCATCCTACCAGTGTACATGGCGAAGTACAAAAGGCATCCTAATGGTCAATCATCCTCCTAAAATTTTAGACAAATTTAATGACATTCTCGTACTTGAGGCTTAAGTCTCAAATCTCACATAATGTTTACCAAGCCAGGAAAACCATCTTGTCTACCTGGGTTACATATACGCCTTATATATGAACATGAAAGCAACTACAAGAAGTGCTCTGTAAATTATCCATGACAACCGTTTCCCATTTCCCATGAGTGCTCATGTATAACGAGCCTCATATCAGTATTACTCGGGAATAAACAAATGCAGGAAATGAAAAAATACTGCTTCTATATCGGTGCTTCTTATCCCTTCATCATCTAAAACTCCTACCGAACAACTTCCATTTTCTTTCATCTGACATTACCATCCATTTTCAACCTAATTTCGCGTCTCATCAGTAAAGTGTAATACCTCTTGATTCCAAGCAGGTACAAGTTCGGAGACTGTCGGTAGCTTCTGCAACAGCATTCTTTTCACGGCTTGCAACCTCGATCGGCGTCCCGAGTTCACGAAATCCTCCTCGTCGGAATCCATGTCGTCGATCGCCGGCGCGAAGCCCTACTGCGTCGCCCGAAGTTCCGTCGGTACTGAAATCGTTAAAATTCGTACTTCACGAATCGGAGGGAATGTATAATCGATCGTTAATTTTACTCATTTAATTTACAACTAACTCGATGTGCTCTTTAACTCATATATTAGCACTTTTCAGACTACCGCTCAAATATTCATCCATTTCTTCATCAAAGTCCAAAATATTCTGTGAAATTGAACATCATCTCATTGGAGTTTTTACTGTCAGATGAAAACAAAGATCAAAGCTGTTGCATCGAGCAATCTCTAACCGATGAACTTGGGTCAAACGTTGTATTGTACATATGATCAAACAAATGAATAAACAGTGTAATCAAGGAATTGTGATTTATGGTCAATCTAGCACAAACCTGAGTAGAGATAACTTTTCTGGTTAAATGAAACTTGCACAAGGCATATACAAAGCTAGGAAGGCTGTCAGCATCCTCTCTTCTCTACATTTTCATATGATGGCTTGCTTTTGACGGGCAAAACCAGGCTGAGCCGATTGCACGAGGTCCAAAGGATAAGAGAAACCGGAAACAAGGATATGCAAAAGCTGCGTCAGTAACGGAATAAGAGAAGAGAAAAGCGCATACACATGACTATTTCAAGGTCATGGCTTTTTATATCTCTAATGCAAAAAAAACATATTCTACTGTTGAATAATATTTTTGGAACTATCAAGGATTTTTGAGGAAAATATTTTGGAACTATCAAGGAATGTTCCGGAAAAATCATGTTTGGGAAAATCAGGTTTCCCATTCTCAGTAAGTATAAATTGATGTGTGTAAATTAAAAAGATGATGTTTTTACCTGAAGAAGCATGGAAGGAGCCGCAGGGTTATCAGAAGTGACATGGCTTCTGGTTTTTCTACCGTTAATTGTTGTAACTGAGGGGCTGTTAGCTGTGGTTATATCCCAAAAAGTCCTTTTCTTAGCTGTCGGAGCCGGAGACAGAAACCTACGACTCGGGCTCCTCAGCTCGCCTCCAGGTGGCTCCTTGGGCCGCAAGCTAGTTCTGGCGACGACCCTTTTGGCGGTTTCTCTTGCCTTCCCAGATTCAGCTGGCTTGGAAGTTTTCCTAGAAAGTTCCCGGATAAAATCATCCTTATGCTTTACTTGCATCAAGTGGTCTTTCTTCATTTTATCTATTTCTGCCTCAAGCTCCTTGACCGTCTTTCTCAGCTGTCTGACTGTAATTTCCTCCGCTGCATTCCTTTTCTTGGACTCCGGGGTGAAGCAACTCCTGGGCAACAGTGACGTTCTTGGCCTAATTTTTTCTGTTGGTGATATATGAGAGGTAGCAGAAGATGGCGGCGCTGGAGATGAATTTGCAGCCAGCGATTGGGCTTGGAGAGTTATAAGTTTATGTTGCTGTTTCGCCAGCTGAACCCGCAGTTCACGATTCTCTTTCTGCAGCTCTAGAAGTAGCTTTGCCCGATCAGTTTCAGAGTCCGGTACTTGAAATGTTTCCTCATTCGCCTCGCAGGCCTAGAAAAAAAGAAGAAGAAACGAATCAAAATCGCTGTGATTATACAGAAAGTAGTCAGGAATGAAGTCCTAGAATTTAAAGGCAATACCTTGGTTCGAATCTCTTTGGCTCGATCAGCCCAGTGAAGTGTGTTCTGAGTTTCCCCGAACGAGTGGTTGCTCGGGCTGATGTTAGCAATCATGACGGTGTTGCAAGCTCCTCCTAAGGAATCCTTGAGGAGTTGAGTAAGCTTGGAATTTCTGTAAGGAATATGCTTCTTCCCCTCCACAAGCGCATTTATACAGCTGCTGAGTGCAAGGAGGGAACGGTTTATATTCGCACCCTCAAGCGATCTAAGTGTCCTTTGATCAGTCGCAAGGGCCCTCTCTGATCCTGCAAGATCGATCAACGAGAGCTTCCCCGCTCTACTCACTATATTGTTCGACTCATCCCTGACACGATACTCGACCAAAACCTGAACAAGTTGCAGAAAAGAAAATCAGCTATGGAGGAGGTAAATGTAAAAGTCTTATATTTTTCTCAGCATAACCTGTAGAATGGCATGTGATCTTGACGAGGTTTCGTTGGCACGAGTTGGCTCCGTGGTCCGGTTTCTGTTTCCTTGTTGCAGCAATGACATCACCTGTGACAATTGACATCACCAAGAAGTACTTTCGTCACACGAAGCGGTAAAATTTCATCTTCATGAAAATGTAAAAATAGAGGATCATGATGGTTACTTCATCTGTAGAGTAAGCTCTATATTGGGTTAGACCCGCAGCTGTAATCCCCTGCAGGCATCATCAAACGCATAATTCGAGAACTGAATTATCAAATTTTGCTGCCTGAGAAAGAAAATGATGAATGAGCGAAGGCCATAAATTTTCAGTCCATATACCTGCCGGTCTTCTCTAAGCACCAGAGGTCTGCCGGGGGAGAGCAAGTCTCTGACAGTTTCATTATAGACCTCAAGATAGGAGAGTTGGACGACATGGTTGCCATCGAAACTCTTCTGCCTAATTTTGGCAAAAAGATCCTTAATAGCCAAAACCATCACCCCTGGATTCTCCATTGTTCCAAGCATTGTGTAAGTTTTTCCAGCTCCGGTGGCACCGTAGCAAAACACAGACCCATTCCTTCCTTGCAGAACCGCTTCTAAAAGATCTGCAGTCCTGAAAACCCGACAAGCACAACCCTTCAACTAACGTGCGTTTTAAAAGAACCACATACTAAAAACAACAGATAAAATCATCAGATAAAATTGAAGATGTTCCATGTAGCTTTAGGCAACCTCAGTTATCATAAAATTTCAAACATGGGCAAAATGATAGATATATGCAAAATGGCGAAGGCTATGTAATAATCAAACTGGAATCAATTTAGGAGAGGCAAATTCAGCGAAACTCACGTGGTGGAATAAACATCATGTTGGGTAGAGGAATCAGGGAAAGAAGCATCAAATGCAAAATGTCGGCCTTTGAGCCTCTTCAGCCTGAGATAATCATTCTCAGCAGCAAATTCAGTCAGATAAACATCTCTCTTGTTAACAATCCTAACACAGCATCTTGATCCAGCTTCTTTCTCCTTCTTGGCCATCGGCCGGAGCCTCACGAATACCAGAATCCTACTCCCACTACCTCCGCCACAATCATTCAAATTGATTTTCTCCTGAACTGTCTCCAGTTCCTGCAAATTCTTAAACCCTCTTGGGTCAGATTGGGGAGCAGCAAAACCAGCCCCCATGGACAACTTCCTCGCCACTTTACCAACTTCCACCTCCTTCCTCGGACATGTATAAGAATAATCCCTCCCATCTGCAACAAAATTCTCTTTAGTGTCCTCATTTGGAGGAATAGGAAGAGCTGGAGGCAGTAAGTAAGCTCTTGTGACGGTGGAATTGGCTTGACATTTTTCATCCTCGACTCTCAGATTCTGAATCTTATGCGCCATTGAAGCTCGCTTGTGCTGCTCGTACAAGAGCGTCAAAGCTTTCATCTTTTCCTTCAATCCATGATGTGGGTTCCGCAAACGGGTCTCTTCTTGGACAAATCGAGCTCTGGTTTTTTGATTATCAGTCTGGCACTGCCTACTGCTTCCAGCCTGGTGCGACCTCGTCGAAACCGGCATTGTCGTTCTTGCCCTAACTCCTCCCCCTAACCAATCATGACCCTGTTGACAACTCAACTCCCCGAATCAAAAAGTCGCAACTTTCGAGACCAAATTCTTGACAATCACTGCAAGGCGATCGACAGTGAGCGTGGAGAAGATGCGAGTTTAGCAACAGTTGAATCTGAAAACAATGGAGAGAGAGAGATAAATGTCAAGACCGTCGATAAACATCTTTGAAAACAAATTGATTCGAGCACTCCTGATTTCACTAACTCCAAAAATATCTCCTTTAACGCAGTATTGGAATTAGAACATTTAAAGTGGAAGGATCAAAAGATGAATTTGAAAATTTTGAAAATCAGATCGTCGGTGTAACGGTCATAATCTTGTCAGAGCCAACCAACGGTCAGTCTTTTCATGACGTGGGTCTAAAAACATTTAACTCAGAATATTCTTTGTGAAAATCTGAGGCTTAATTCATTTAATCTAATTTATTAATTCAAATATTTTATTAATTAAAATATTAAGGTTTAAAGAATATTTACAAGGTTTATTCATATTATTCATGAATCATCGGATAATAGATTTAATGTTCAATTTTAGTCCTAATGAAAATCTTGTACAGACCAATCAAATAACGGGTAAAATTTAAAAATATTTATAAAAGGTGATGTTGTTCGATCAAATTTGTCAACGTTATGGAGCCACCGGCAGCTCTATCTATCTTGAAACAGAAGTTCATTTAAGGAATGATAACATTTAACGACTACAACAAAATAAATATATTATATTGAATTATAATAAGTTATATATATTTTATAAATTTTCAAAATTAATGATGGTAACTTTTGACTAGAACAAAAGGTTATGAAGTTTGATATTGGGCCGTGTGATATTAGGCCCACTTAATAATGGGCCATGAGATATTGGGCCCAGTTAACACCCACGAACCCTAAGAACTCCATCTTCTACAGAGACCAACGTCGTCGTTGCTACGACTGCCGGGAAACCTGACGGTGAAACACCGCCAAAATCTCAACGCGTTCAGAAGCTCCTATCACCGATAATCGCAGTGTTCGAACGGAGAACTATTGAATTTTGTATAACTCCGGCGGTTATGGACTCCGTATCATTGGAAGAGAAGCGCAAACACGAGCTCGAACAACCGAAGATGAAGGGGAAGCGGAAGAGAGGTGGGAATTCAGCAAGTGAAAACGGAGAAGGGAAGCGAAAGTCGGTGATATTTGAAGACGGAGAAGGCAATGAGCTGCCTGATGATGATCGGACGGGGAAGAGGAAGAGTGGGGTTTTGGAACAGGAGGAGGAAATCGGAAGTAAATTAGGTGAAAAGGATTCGAGAGTTGAGGAGGTCAAAGTGGAAGAGCGTTTGACGAAGCAGAAGAAGAGTAAAGGAAGTGGAGTGCTGACCGACGTGCCTTTCTCGGTACTGGGATTGTCCGAGCCTACTTTGAAAGCCCTTGACGATAGGGGTTTTGACACCATGACCAAGGTAATACTTCATGTCGTTGACCTTTCTTGATTGTTTTGAGAAGAGTGGATATTCTGTGAATTTTAGTTTCCTTTGTCTTTTTAGTTTAGCATAATAATTCTACGATGAGAATTTCAGTTGTTTATTTTGGCCTATTGAAAATTCAGATTCAGTGTGATGCCATTCCATCAATTCTCAGCGGAAAAGATCTTCTAGGAGCTGCAAGGACGGGTTCTGGAAAAACACTTGCATTTTTAATTCCTGCTGCTGAGTTGCTGCATAAGCTGAGTCCTAACAGCCGTAGGATGACAAGTGTCATTGTTATTAATCCTACAAGAGAGCTTGCAATCCAGGTGAATTTTTGAATTTCTTACTATGTTAATTACAGAAGCTATTGATTAGATTTCTTTGTTGTGTATGGTTTAAAAAAAATAATTATAATGTTCCCCCCTAAATTTTGTAGACACATTTAGAAGCGGTTCAACTTTTGAAGTATCAACCATCACAAACTTGTGGCCTGATTATGGGTCAAGCATCAAAAACAGCTGAAAAGAACAGTCTCTTAAGAGGAGTAAATTTGCTGGTGGCGACTCCTGGGCGACTACTTGACCATCTCCAGAATACAGCAGGATTCAATTATCAGAACTTGAAGGTATACATTGTTTATATGATGTATACAGTTTTTTATTTGCCTTCTCAAAAAATTGTTTATTTCTTAAGCTTGGCTTGTGCTAGTTTGTTTGAATCTCAATGAAGAATGCTGTTCATTTACATCGTGTGGTAGTTGAGGAGATCAATGGAACATTCTTGTTTATGATTTTAAGTTTAATGGCTCACAACTTTCTGCAGTGTCTAATAATTGATGAAGCTGATCGGATTCTAGAACCGAACTTTGAGGAAGATTTGAAGCAAATTCTCAAAATTCTTCCAAAGGTAAATTAACTTTAAAAAGGTTATATAATTCATTTCAATACGATCTTGTCGAGTAACCTATTACACTATCTTGTTTGTGAAGTTGATAATTAAATGATTCATATACCTGTTCTATAAATCAAGAAAATACTTCGGAATTGGTGAAGATAAAGTTTTGCTTACTAGATTTTCAGGAAAATAGGCACATTTTGTCAGTGCATGGACACAAGAAGTGACTTTGTTTCTTAGTCTTGTTTTGTGTATTACTCTTCAAATAAACTCTGAATGCAATTTGGCATAGCAAGTCCTTTAAAAGAGGTAGATGTTCAAACATGTGAGTGCAATTTATGACCTGAATATTAGGTTTATGTTTCATAGTAGTCTACTTTTACGAGTGTGCTCTTTTAGTTGTCTGCTTATTTCATTTGACAAAAATGCATTTTCATTGAAAAAGTTGTTTCAAAGCTCAGAGTTGCAGACTAATTGAGAATTTGGTGTGGTACAGGAAAGGCAAACAGTTCTTTTTTCTGCAACCCAAGCTCAAAAGGTGTGTGTGGTTGCAGATTTTATATCATCTCTTTGTTCAGTTTATAAATAATACTGCTTCACAATATCTCCAGAACACTATATCAACCTATGTATGCTTGTTAGAACAATGCAAAGCGGAATTTTATTTATTTTCTTGATCAAGTATTTCTCAAGACTATGTTAAAATATACAGGTTGAGGATCTTGCCAAATTATCTTTAAAGGATCCAGTGCATATTGATGTTGATTTTGGACGGAGAAAGGTATTTCTTCTTTTACCAACATTTTGCATCATTTTGTTGTCTCTTCATCTGGCTAACAAGATCAACAAACTTTTAGGTTACTAATGAAGGACTAACGCAGTGCTACTGTATTGTGCCATCCGCTGAGAGATTTCTTGTTCTGTTTTCATTCTTGAAGTGGATGAAGTCGAAGAAAGTTATGGTTTTTTTCTCTTCAAAAGCTTCAGTTGATTATCATCTGCAACTTCTTAGTTCAATTGGCATAGATTGCTATTACCTCCATGGAGATGTGCCCCAGTCACAAAGGACAAAAACATTTTTGGAATTTTCCAAAACAGAAGTGGGTATCATGCTATGTACTGATGTTCTTGGCCGTGGAGTTGATGCTACAAGCGTGGTATGCCAATATCTTTTACATTGTTGTTTTCAAACTCCTTTGTTTCAGATTAAATTAACATATCAGTAAGTTTTAAGGATTGACATTAATACTGGTAGGCTATACTTTCAGCAACACTTGGGATATAGCAAGGAGTTTCGTTGAACTATGAATTATGCATCACACAGAAATGATAGCTTGGTCAACAATTGTAGTGTTTGGCTCTACAACCATTGCTTAAGTAAAAAATTCTCAATTTGTCATATATTTCCTAATAAGAATTAGGGAATCAAAACTATAAAATAATGGGAGAAGTGTCTAAGGCTGCTTGATGCTGATGTAAGTCACCAAGGATCATACAAGTTGTCACACTTTGTAGGACTGGATTGTGCAGTATGACCCTCCTGATAGTACCACGGTATGATGTCTCGTCTCAATGCTATTACATTCACATGCATCTTGATGGAAGAACACGTTATAATTTTGTTGATGGCTTGCAGGACTATATTCACAGAGTTGGTCGTACAGCTCGAGGTGAAGGTTCTAAAGGAAATGCACTGCTTTTTCTTTTACCGGAGGAGATGAAGTTTATTGTGTATCTTAAGGTTTGCTGTGTTTATATGTTGATATTGTTGAGACGGGCTAAATGAAAACATTGTCTGAAATCATTACATATGTACTGTGCAGAAAGCTAAGGTGCCTGTTCAAGAGTATGAATTCAAAGCAAGCAAGGTCTTCAAAATCCAGCCGAAACTGGTAATCAAGTGGATCCTCAATCCGAAACAGATATTTTTTCTCGCAATCAACGTGCGTTTGAATACATTGCGCTTGCATTTCTTGCAGGAGCTGTTGATATCTAATAGCAAGGTTTTGAAGAAAGCTGCTGAAACTGCATATCAAGCTTACTTATCAGCATATATTTCTCATTCCTCGAAAGACATCTTCAATGTTCACAGTCTTGTGCAACAGGTACTGATTAATTTATGTGCATGAATTCGTTGTCATTGCACCCCATTTTGTCAAATCTAGTCTTTTCAGCGCACACAAATCAATGACCTGCTTGCATGAAATTTAAGTGTATTAGTGACGTTTATATCTGGAATAAACTTTTGAACAGGATGTCGCCAAATCATTTGGCTTTCGTTCACCTCCAAAGATATCTCTAAATCTCAGCATCACCCGGTCAAAGCACAATCAGAAAAAAGGCAAAGGTGAAAGAAACCATCGCGGTTTCAGCATCAGCCATCCATACGGGAATAGGTGACGACAGCTGAGCCTCATATAAAAAAGCCTTCCTTGAAGGTCTTCGTTTATACGAATAGTTGAGCATTCTTAATTATTCGAATAGAGTTTTCCCTATAAACTTCACCAGGAAGAGTTGTTGTTGACCTAAATTTTGTTGTACATATCAGAGCCAGAAGAAAATTGTATACAGGCAGATCTGTTTTAGCCACAAGCTCGGCTCAATTGAACCAGCCAGCTACACTTTTGTGCATAGAACCACCCAATCAACAACCGGTCCAATCGTAACCTCGGTCCAATTAAATTCGCTCAGCTTCTCTTTCCCATCTCCCGAAGCCAAACTTCTAACAAGCCTCGACCAAGCCGTCTGCAACATCACGAGTCTGTCTATCCGTCCGATCGACGGCCAACGACAATTTTCAGTCAGCTACCTGTTCAGATCGGCGCCGGCTCGGGCGCGTCGAATCCTCTCGTGTTAGACGACGACCGTCTCCATCATTTCAACCTTTTCAGCTCCTGATCCTTTTCTCGCTCGGCTGGCTCATTCCGGCTCAGATCCAGCGCCGATCCTTCAATTTTATTTTTCCCTCCATCTCTCCGCCTCCTCCGCAACTTGCCTTCTCCTGAACTCGCGTTTCTAGCCGTCGTCAATGGTGGTTAATTTCTTACTCGTCTCCTTGTTTTTGACGGATTCGGATTAAGATGACGTCACTCCTCGACTGATCGGCGAGGAAGAGGAAATTGAGCTCTGACTTGCTTTGTAAGCAAGAAAAGGTACCTCATTTTGTTGCATCACTGCAATTTCTAAAAGTTAAGTTTTGATTGATTTTCATTTTGCTGGTAATACGGGCCTGATTGCTGGTGGTGGTCTTGATTGTCTTTTTTGGCTTGAACTGTGTTTAGGTGGTTTCTTGAATGGTGTCTACAAGAGGCACGGAGCTCATATGCGAGCGCCCGGGAACAAGAAGCCTCTAAGTTTATAGGCGTTTTGAATCCGAGGTGAACAAGGTATCATATCTGAGCATCCTTAAAGCTCTTTTATGTGAAATTCAGAGTTATACAATGTACTGATTATCTGTGTGTACCAGGTGGAAGTAGGTTGAAGACAAATGGATTGGAATATGGCCAATGCCTTTAAGACTTACAAAGGTAATTGACGGTTTCATAATTTTAGTGTGGAAATATCATACCTGAAGTATGTGTTGTTTTTTTAGTGGCTTGTATGGTGTGGTTATGTGCGTAAGAAGGTTTTCGGGACTTGAGCTATACTTGCTGAGTATTGATGCTTATTCCGATTGAAGGAGTCTCAGCTATTTATTATGAATTATAGGTATAGGGTTCTTTATGACTTGGAGTAAATGTTTGTTTTTTTCCTTCCCTGGATAGATATTGATTCTAAGCTGGTGATGGATTTACCCTTGCCTAATATCGAGTCAGTAGAAAATGGAGTGGGAACTTCAGACAAGGGGAATGTTAGTTCGTCATCAAAGCCTAGAAAGAAGACCATGACATCTGTTTATCTGAAGTTTTTTGAAACTGTTCCTGATGGCAAAAGCCGGAGGTGCAAATTTTGTGGCCAAAGTTATTCTATTGCTACAGCAACTGGTACTGAAATCATGTTTTTAATAATATTCTGTTAGTTGTATCAGTTTTTCATTTCTATACTTGCTATGTCTGACAACACAGTTTGTCCTGAATAGAGCTACTCTGATTCTTATTTTTGGATTTTGACTAGGGAATTTGGGAAGACATCTCACAAATCGACATCCAGGATATGACAAGTCCACTGAAACTGTCACTGCCTCAACTCCCCATCCGATAGTTATAGCTAAAAAGCCTCAAGCACAGAACAAACAGCGACAGCTGGATTATGACCATCTGAATTGGTTGCTCATTAAGTGGCTTATTCAAGCTTCTCTGCCTCCTTCAACATTAGATGAAAAGTGGCTGGTCAACTCATTTAAATTTCTGAATCCATCAATTAATCTTTGGCCTGGATACAAGTACCAAGCTGTACTCCGTGAAGTTTTTAGAAGCATGCAAGATGATGTGAAGGCATATTTGGATCATATTTCGTCTAAGATTTCATTAGCCCTTGAATTTTGGACTTCACATGAGCAGATATTTTACATGGGTATTACCTGCCAGTGGATTGACGAAAATTGGTCCTTTCAGAAGATTATTTTGGATATATGCCGCATATCTTTTCCTTCTAGTGAGATTGAAATATACGACTCTCTGGCCAAAGTCCTTAAAGTGTATAATCTGGACAGCAAAGTTCTTTCTTGCACTCATGATAATAGTATGAACGTGATACAAGCATGCCATAGCCTTAAACAGGATATGGATGTTCGTGGTCCGTTTTGCTACATACCGTGTGCTGCTCTGACTCTGAACATGATCATAGATGATGGATTGAAGGCAATAAGGCCTGTTATTAATAAGACCAGGGAATTTGTTCTAGAAATGAATGCATCTATGGAAATGTCCGAGGACTTCATTCAAATGGCAATGGCTTATCAAGAGGGAAATTGGAAGTTTCCTCTCGACGCTTCAACACGGTGGAGTAGCAATTATCAAATGCTGGATATTGTCTGTAAGGTATCTTCAAGTTACAGTTAAGACTTATTTACTGATTCCCTTCTGCTTGTGATTGTTGCTATTTTGAACTCCAATTATTCCCCTTTTGTCCCGCTCATACCTCTCGTCACCACATCGTTATAAATATACAATATTGTTGCTGCATCGTAAATGATCTACTTAGCTTTTTGGAGGAACATAGTTTTGGCTATTAGTCACTTGATGATCCTCTGTATTACGACCCCAATTACTGGCTTGGTGGTTACATATGGTTAATTCTTACCTTCCCAAAACATTTGCAATGGACATGGAGGGGACCTTATTGAAGTTCAATGATTTTTTTTTTTTACTGCAGGCTGGTAAATCAATGGATGCAATAATCAGAAAGTACGAGGACACAATAATAGGTTCAAAGATGTTACTGGGAATTTCCGAGAAAAAGGCTGCAAATGTCATGCATTCATATCTGGAGGCTTTCTACAAGACCACTAATGACATGTGTACAAGCAAGTGTCCAACTATGGGCCTTGTTCTATTTTTCATGGATCACATTTCTGATACAATAGCTGCCTACAAAGACTCCCGTCAATGCCCGGATTGGCTCAAGCAACCTTTGGAAGAGATGTCCAGAAAATCTCACAACTACAATAGTCAAGTCTGCAACATATTTACATACATGCTTGCCATTCTTGATCCTAGAATCAAAGTGGAGTTGCTTCCAGAGGCCCTCAATGCTGAAAATTATCTCGAAGAAGCTAGAAACCACTTTGTGAGATACTACTCAGCGAGCCATTTTCCATCCATGTCAAGTGCCTACAATCACAATCCTATAGAAATGGAAGATGGGGGGAGTGTCTCATTCGCAGAGGAGATTGCACGAAAGAAACGCAGAGTAAGCATGAGCACATCCATTGACGAGCTGACCCAGTATTTATCCGAGCCTCCTGCATTACTACATTCTGATGTCTTGGACTGGTGGAAAGTAAACAGCAGCCGCTACCCGCGGCTGTCACTCATGGCTCGAGATTTCCTAGCTGTGCAAGCCACTGCGGCCGCACCTGAGCAAGTCTTCTCCTTCAAGGGCGATGAGATTGAGAAACAAAGATTATGCCTCCCTCATGGAAGTACTCAGTCTCTCCTCTGCATCAGATCCTGGACTGAGGCTGGGTTACCCCTCAAATACAAAGGCACTGAAATAAACTATGAAAGACTTATGGAGCTGGCAATTGGTTCCAACAACAGCACCCTCATTCCAGACAAGAAACTGAAACAGTCAAATTGATTGAATCTGAGAGGACATGCCAGTGAAGATTCATGGTTTTCACCTGAACTTTTGGAACTTGCCCAAATCCATGATTGACTGGGACAAGTGAAATGTCACATGACATGACAGACATGTCCTCCAACTTCTCACAAATGTTGTGACACCATGTCTGACACACACGTGTGCTCCCTGCATGTAGATCTCAACCCACACCTGTCACCTGACTCGCCTCTTCCATCTCCAAATCCCCAGATCCCTGTTTCATCCATCCTTCCTCTCCTCATTCCCAATCCCCATCTCTCTCTACAATGGCAGATCGCCACCGCACAAACCCCATCACCGCCTTCCTCTCCAACCTCCAATCCCACTCCCCTAACTCCACCCAGATGCTTGGAATCCTCACGCTCATCATCTCCGGTGCCATCCTCTTGACCCTCTCCGGCATCACCCTGACAGCCACAGTCCTCGGCCTCATCTTCTTCTCGCCCATCATCCTCATCTCCAGCCCTGTCTGGATTCCTCTGGCTGTCCTCTTGTTCATAACAGTGGCTTGTGTTCTGGGGCTCTGTGGAGTTGGGTTGGGGATGGTGGCTGGTGGGTCTTGGATGTATAAATATTTCAGAGGCATGAATCCACCTGGAGCTGGGAGGGTGGATTATGCCAGGAGCCGGATTGTCGACACTGCCAGCCATGTAAAAGATTATGCTAAGGAGTATGGTGGGTATTTGCAGAGCAGGGCCAAGGATGCTGCTCCTGGTGCTTGAGCTGGATTTCATTCAAGTTAGCTCCTTTCCTTCTTCTTTGAGGCTCAGTAAGTCTTTGTTTTCTTGTTGGTTGTTGTTGGATGTTGACTCAATATATCTATCTGGTGTTGCTTTTGGATTCATGATGATGATGATGATGATGATGATGATGATGATGATGATGATATAGTTTTGCATTGAGTTCAAATTAGATGGAGAGATTGAAATGGGTGAGATTCATGAATTCTAGGATGTTTAGTCTTATTGCAAGTCCATGTCGCCAAGCAGACAACTGTCCAGGGTCCTGCAAGATTGAAACTGAGGCCCAGCCGCAGCCAATGCTGAAACTGGCGGAGGTTGCAATCTTCCAGCCCGGCCGCGGCTCGGTCCTTCCTTTTCTGTCATCGTGGATAACACTCAGGATTGTGTCTTGGTTGAGAATACTACCCAAGTTGAGCCATCACCATCAGCTAGCAATCCACAATCCTGGTTCAGTTGAATTTGTCTTTCTACAAAGATTTTGTTCAACAAAAGCTGCCTCCTGACTTGGTCAGAAACCATGTCATGACACCAAATTCCATTCTCATCACAAACAATCTGGTTCCAGAAAGAAAAAAACATTCCAGGTAAACAAACCCTTGATCATACATTTCCTTAAGTCTAGTATGATCCGATGATCTCGTCACGGATTTGAAGTTGGTATAAGTCTAGTCTGATCCATCTGTCTCGAAGCCGGTGCCTCAAGCTGCATTTAGGTAGTTAGGAAGAGGGCTCCGAGGCGACCGTGGCGGCGGTTCATGGATCTGATTCCCACTCTGATCATAATAAATGACACCGGAGAAGTCCAACGGCTGGCACTTGTCTCCCATCAGAATAGCCCTCCGCCACACCGCCTCTTCTCTCTCTTGATCCACCTCCGCCGCTCTGCTCCTGCCGTGCACCATCTTCCTCGCCCTGTGGCTCACGTTGCTGACGAACTTGTGAGGTGAGCCGCCGCCAAGGTTGGGCTTCAGCTTGGCTACAAGGTGGCTCAAGGACGCGATCAGGGCGGCGAGGAAGCTGGGGCGTAGGGCATGGGATGGCTGTTTTCTTGTGCTGGAGGTGCATGATGGGGAGAAGCAGGTGGATGCTGAGAACCCTGCCATCTTTGATCAGCCGAGTCTCTGGTTCTGGTTGAGTTTTTAAAATGGTTTTTGGATGTGGGGTTGGTGGATTTATAGACATGATTCTAGGTGGTGGGTTGGAGGAGACTTGGTCTTTGGCAATGCAATTTGACCTTGTGCATAAAGTCAATCCTTAGCATTCAACGCTACACGATATTCACACATATATTTATTTTTATAATGAGATACTTGGGTTCTAAACAAAAAAAAAAAAAATGACAGACTAATTATAGTCGTTTCTTAATAAAAATTTGTCAGCCAAAATCTTCTACGAGATCAAAGACAATTTTTGCCTCAAAATAAAAAACATTATTGCTGACTTCATACCGTTGACGTCTATAAATAATTTAAAACCCTGAAATGTTTTAAAACCTAGAAGAAGCATCATTATATTGATAACTTAGAAAAAATGTCTTACATACAAAATCGAGAGATAAGAAGGCGGATCAAGCAACATAATACGTCATTAGATTATGAAATTAAATGTCTGAAACTGTATCACAAGTTGATTGCAACCCTATTGCATGATTAGTGCAACTTATAACTATTTAAAAAATGCCCTAATTTGAAGATATCATCAAATGGGGTGAATCTAATTAACCCTAACCCTTCTTGGATTCGGAAGAAGAGACCATTGCCATGCAAGTTGCCACCCGCGCATGCTGAAGAAGTTTATTTAGTCAATTTGCAGGCAAGGAGATGATCAAGTTGGAATAGCTGACAAGGACATGTTTCTTCCATGCTTGGATAAAGGTGATCATAAACCAATTTGCTTGTTAAATATCTTATTTTGGTACAAAATCCATTAGCTAAAATTTGGTGGAAGTTGTTTGGTACATAATCAGTTACCCAATATTGAAGGCTTTTTTTTCATTGAAATATTTATTGGTAAAAATGGATGTTGATATTATTTCTTCTAACTCAATATGAGACAATTACAAATGGAAAATCGCCAAAAGACTGATACATATCTAATCTCTGCAGAAGCTAAATGTAATCCTCCTTTAATAAGAATCCGTCTGTCATAACCTTCTGCGAGACAAAGAATAACTTTTGCGTCAAGAATAAACTCTTTGTTTTTGTAAAAAGCCCAAAGGGTTTATTTGAGATTAGAGAAGTTTGATTGTAGGATACTTGTTTCTCATTCTCAGAAGTTGGCCCATTACAGTGTCTCAGGCACAGTGCTACAGAAATGAGGCCCATGTGCTGAAACTGGAAGATGTGATTTTGGAAGAATGATGATAAAGTAGTGCAGCTTCAGTACACATTGCTCGAGTCTCAACTTCAAACCTCCCTATGCCTCTCTCTCTCTCTCTCTACGCCCTCCTACTGTCCTACATATGTCAAATGAGATCGAGCACAGAGCTGTCTAAAGGGAAAAGGCGTACAAGTTTCAGGTCAAGGGCAAGCTGAGGTTAGTAGTAGTAGTAGTAAAGTTCATTCACCTCTCTACCAAATCATGTCATTTAGTGTGTATGATCTTCATGAGCATTGTGTTTCAGTCAGTAAATGAAACCCTAAAATGATTTCAATCTAACACGCAATGATCCAACTTGAACCCTACCCCGACCAAGACCCCCAAAATCTATTCACCATAATGTCACACAAAGCTTATAGTTAGCAGCTGGTCATAATCTTAATATATTTCTGACAATTTCCACCCCATCATGTGTTGAATGAGATTTCACTTGGCTCAATGTCCCAAGGTTTTTTTACCTTATGTTTTGAGACATTTGAAATTGTGTAGCATAGGAATCATGACTTGCAAAAAATCAAGATTTTTTAGTCAAAATATATATTCATTTTTATAATTCAATATGAGACAATTACAAATGAGGATCCCAGACATAAAAAAAAAATGACGGCCTAATTGTAGTCGTTTCTTAATAAAAATTCGTCCGTCAAAGTCTTCTACGAGAGAAAAGACAATTTCTGCCTCAAAATAGAGAGCACTGCCGGTGGCTTCATATCCTTGGCCCAAACCATCTCGCCGCCACAGTCCTAATAAGCTGATCCGTTCTCACTCCAAAATCCCCTAAAGATTTCATGATGAAAGACACGAACATAAACCAAATATCTATGTACCGTAGTTTTACAAGAGCAGTGTTAATGAACATTTGGAGGCAATCACAAGACATGAGATTATGGAGAAGTAACATACAAATCAAAAACATATATAAGTTCCCAATAGGTACTTTTACCCTAATTTACGTTCATGGAGAGAAGCTCAAATATCCATGGCTGTACAGATTCATTGAAGCTTTACAAATTGAATAAAAGATTGAGAGAGGGTCATATCTTTGTAGGCCCTCAAAACTGAGATAGCCCCAAATATAAATGTGAGGCATTTTAATGCATCTCAAGTCGAATAGTGTAAGCCGATTTTGCTGCAACTGTTCAGGCCGTATACCTATTTTTAGGACCTGGAATTTAGGCTTGTGGTTTTCTCGATCACATCACTATTGCTGAACCCTCCTGGTCTTCATTTCATCATTCCATTCTCTGTGCTGAATAGAAACAGCTCTAGTCAAGAACAGTCATTAAACATGATTGAATTGAAGCAGCATGAAGACCAAGTTCAGTGATTTGAGGAAGATATGAAGACTTATGACTTAAGGACCACATAGGTTTAGTGTAGGAAAAGGACACTTTTGCACGCGTGCATGTTTTTGTTTGCTTTCTAAATCTCATGTTCCAAATCTAAAACTCACTAATGTCACCATTTCTGCTACATACCAATGTTCTAGCAACCAAAATCTTTCAACTGTCTAGTGACCTATTAGCCTTGAACCCTAACTCATCATTGTCAAAAACACAACATTGATGATGCATAGTTTCCCAACCCTTTGTCCTTAGTCATGCTTTCAAAGAGACCAAGCTTAGAAATTGAATAGGAAGTATTTTTGAAATCACAGAACAGCCGGACAGAGAGTACCAATATACTCAGTTATGCCCTATGTTTAGAGTGAGCCATTTGCTTAAATAGTAAGGGGGAGGGAGCATTCAAAAAAAATTCAGATTCGATGCGTTAAAGTCAAATATACTGTCGTGAAATATTATAGTTTTGATATTAAAATCTCATTATTTTTATCGCAAATAAAAAATATACATAACATTGTATTATAATATATATTCATTCTTATAACTCAATATGGATCAATTACAAATGAGGATCAAAAAACAAAAATAACGGACTAATTATAGCCGTTTTTAATAAAAATTCATTCGTTAAAACCCTTGATCGAATTTGACTATTCTCCGAGCGGACCGAAAAGAGTTTAACATTGGAAGAGGTAGATAAACTAAACCAATGATCCGATTTTGTAGCATTCAACAAGCCCATTAGACTAACAGGCCGATGTGTTTAAGAAAGGGAAAACTAGGGTTTCTGTTTATGCTAGGTTTAATTAGTTATTACTGGTTAATAGTACTTAGTTTTGACTGGTATCTTAGGGCTTCTGGATGCTTCCTTCCTTTCTCTAACTTGTTCATCTCCTTCTTCTTCAGGATCATCCTCAGGTTATTTATGAAGCTTTCTCTCTCTATCATTCAGATCTACCTTTTATGTAACTCTGGAGCTTTCCCCTACGTCATCTCAGATTCCGATCTTGTAGGTTTTCTCTCTTTGTTTTCTCATTTTGGTGGGTTAAGCTTGATCGAGCATCAGATCTGTCTCATAAAGAATTTCTTACGGGACATATGAGCCTGAGTTTTGACCTTTCTTTCCATGGATGCATAAACAGCTGTGAGATAGAAACTCGGGCTTTGGGCTGGATCTAATTTCTGGAGAATTCATCATTAATTTCTTAGAAATTTCATGTGCACCGACTGTCCTAGGGTTTGATTTCTCTCTCTTTTTTCCATAGCAACATTTGTTTGTTGTATGTGATTATTTATGTAGCTAGTCGATTATATTGTTGACGATTTTTGAGCTGTATACCTGAACTGTACCTGTTCTTAGTTTTTTTGATTCTGTTGGGTCCTTGTCAATTTTACAGCTCTTACTATTTTAAAGACAAGTGCCCTTGGACCTGGTATTCTTTTTTCTGTTTAGTCCTCATTCCTGCATAATTTTCTTGGCTTTGATTGCCAAAGGGGCCTTATTGTTCGGACCTTTGTGTTATGAATTCTGATAGGGCTTAGCCGAATCCTGTTAGCGCCATTTTATGATGGTTTCAAAGTGAATTAGGTCATACTCTCAACTGGTCAAGGTGAAGGACCAAACATTCTAAGACAGCAGATTTTGAAGCTTTCACTCATACCCTGTTTCCTAAACCCTAGGCCTGAAATTTATGTACACAATCCCAGGAGCAGTCCCTAGGCCTGCTTATTTTACCTTACTTCAGATTTCTCATCAAATAGTTGTCTGTCCAAACGAGAGATTTGAAACTATAAGAATATTGCTCACTGATGACGTATGGGTATCACGTCATCAGTGACCTTCAACTGAACAGTTTTCAAATTGTAAAATTCATGAAATATTTACCATTGCTGCTGTACTTCCAAGAAAGAAGCAAGTAATTTGTCATAATTAAGAAGCTAAGAAAATGATTCAGGAAATTTAACGACCTGTTGGGCGAGTTTCAGTCAATAATTAAAACACTCCTGCTGCTGCATCATCAAAGCTTGCCGGATTAGTCCACGTTCCGGCGAACACTTTATCTGAAAAGAAAGCGACCGAATGACGTCGGTTTAAGAGATAGAGCTAAGTTCAATACACATAATGCCGAGGAATACTCCTAGGTTTTGTCATATGAAAACCTAATCATTCAGACAGTTGGTGGAGAAGGATTGAAAGATAGTGGGCATGGATAGATTAAAACCTTACACTCAATCAGCCAAAAAGTTATGAAGGGCAGCAGCTCAACGACCCAACAAAAACACACACTCCAGACAACAAATAGTACACTTCAGCTCAGACATCCATATGCCAATGCTCGACCTTTTTGACATTTCAGCACCTTCACACATGCATCTCTTCCACCTTTTTCTCCCTTTTCTTTTTCTTACATATTCTTATTTTGTATCAACCCTCTCCGACCAAAGACATAACTTTAAGGTTTACGATCAAGCTTGCAAATAGTTTCAACCTCCCTCGCCCATAGAAACCCTAAAAATTTGGAGAAATAAGTGATCAGCCACATGACTGATCACTTCCGCTCTATGTTCCTTTAAGGCTCAATCCACACCTTCTTTAACAGCTCTCAACTCCTTTATAAGGTTTCAGTCTTAAATCATCCGCCAACTGCACCGGCTTCTGAATGATTTAACACTCAATCAGCAGTTTCTTTAGCACCTCCCAGCTCCTTTATAAGATTTTCAGCCTTAAATTATCCGGCAATTACACCGGTTTTTCGATGATTTAAGACTCAATCAGCAAGTTCTTCAGCTTAAATCATCCGAAAACTGTTATGGCAGCTGCAAAACATATTGTAACTTTCAAAATCCTCAGTGTGAAAAGGACTAACTGGCATAAGGGAGATAAGATATGAGGAAGCATGAGCATTCATGAACCTCTCAGGTCATGCTGCGTATAATTACAAGATCACTTCAGCACGGCACATGCGGCGCACAATCTAGGAAAATAGGGTGACAATGATACATGAGTTTCAAAGAGTGTTGTTAGTTTGAATGTACCTGTCAAACTGTTTCATTGATCCTGCTGACTAGGATCAATCACACACATATGAATGGAAGAGATTTTTGATGGAGAAAACCAGTAAATCTCTTTTGAATGCTCTCAACATAATTTGCCTTTAGATAGTGCCTGCCTTGTTTTGACCAAGATGCATCATTTTTGTATAGATGCATTCATTTGGACTGTAGCTTTGAAGAGGTATAACTTGCACCATTTTAGAGCATCTGTATCGGTGAGAGCAGCTGTCATTGGATGATTTAAAGCTGAAAACTTTGTGAAGGAGCTGTGAGGTGCTGATTGAGCCTTAAATCATTCAACAGCTGCTCTCACCAGTGCAGATACTCTTATGTAACATGATTCAGTTATAGGCTTGTATGACAGGAAATATATGTTTAACCCATTTGTAGTCAAAATGCGAGTGACCCTTCAGGTTTGAGACTCTCACCTAAGACTGACCTTAAACAATTAGGATAGGATATCAAGAAACCCTAGATGGATACAAGTGCAGATTATGGAGAATACACACTGCTTCATAAAACATTGACAAGCCAGAATCCAGACTTGGTTTATTCAAATGAAACATATACAGGCACACAGCAATCTAGTGAACTTGAAAGATGCATGACATCATCACCTAATTCATATAACACTTTACCCTAATTGTAGCTCTCCCATGGTCTGGCATAAAACTGAATCTCTCCAAATTGAACCTGAATGTTCAAGAAAAAGTTATGATCAAGTATTATGTTCATAATTAGGTATTGAGAGGATTGGCTGTGTTTGAAGTTTAGGGTTACCTGTTGAGAAGCTTCATTGCTTTGCTGATGCAGATGACTGAAAATGGTGGATGTTGGATTCCAGTACGAGGTATTTCCCAGGGATTCATCCGCCATTGTGTCTCTCTGATCTACATAAGAGTAAACATGAGGCCCTAGGTTGAGAAATTCTGGTTTTTTCACCTGAGTCAGCAGGCTTTGATCCATGTTTGAGAAGTGCTCCACATTATCATCAAGCTTGTTGTGATTCTGTGATCTGCAGATCATCTTCTTCTCCTTGGTTCTTTCTCTAGCCCTAGCTCTTGCCTTCTCTCTCGACTCCTTATCAAGCAGGTTGCTGAATCGATTTCGAAATGACATTTTTCCAGTTTTTTTCTTCTTCTTCTTTTTCATCGAACCAGACATTTTATTCAGTTTGCCAGAATCCATCGCTCCGCTCTGAGATACATCGTCTTTGTTGACAACCTCAGACGCCTCCTCGATGTCACTCCTGGCTGTAGCAATATTTTTGCTATGAGCAACCTCGTTGATCTCAGACTGTGACTTGGAGAGGAGCCAGTCAACGGTCTTGCTGGCCTTGTCAAACCCTAACATGTCCTGCAGGCCAAAAAACCTCCGAGCAACGTCGAGAGACAACCTCATTCTCCTGTCCCTCAGACCCTGAGCTGTGTTGATCTTGCTATGGCGGTCTTTTTTAGACCAAACCCCATTCTTTCTCACCTTGTCATCCTTCACATCCCCAACTGCACCGGTGCTGATTCCGGTCACCGAGTGGCCGCCGGCGAAGCCGTAAGCACCCATGCTGGTGCTGTTGCTGCTGGCGTCAGCCATGGTGAATTCTTCAAAAGCTGTCAATATGGGCTGTGCTTCATGATGCTGTTCCATGAAGGTGTTTTTGAGCTCAAACTGCTCATGGTCCAGGAAATTAGGGTGAGTAATGTTTTGATCAAAGAAGGAGAAAGAGGAATCTGGGTTATGGATGTTGCTATCAATATCAACATCACCATCACCATCATCATCATCATCAAGTAGCTTGGAGTAAAGTGAATACTGATCTGAATATGGAACAGTAAATCTATTGCTATCAGCACCAGGAAACATTGTTTTGGGTTTAGCACACTTGTTGGCAGAGCAGAGCAAGGGCTTAAAATACAGCCAGCCAGCTACATGCTCAGCTCTCTCTGAGGACCTTATAAAAGATGGGTTTTCACAAAGCTTACTGGAAACTCAAAATGGAATCATGTCCTTGATCAGATGGAGGCTGAATGCAGAGTTGGAGGAGTTGGAGAAGGACATGAAATAGAGATGAGGGTAGGTAGGTAGCTAGAATGGATGCAGAGGAGAGTAGAGAAAGGTGTTTTGGTGGTATGAAATCATCAAGTATGAGACTCATCATATGTGTTACTACTTGTACCATGTTGAGAAGGGCTGCAGTGCCATAAACATGGTGGACATATTACCCCAAAGCGACCATGAAAGGACACCAATAAGTAGAGCTTGCTTACACTGTTGATCAGGCCCTGCAACTGCTAAAGAGCCCTCCAGCGCAAGTGTGTGGGGCTCTGCCCTACAATATTTTTGACTGCCCAAAGTGTCACTTTCGATCGAAAGAGAAAACACCCACCTCCATAGATTTACACGACTGTATCAAAATGTGAGACCATTTGAACCCAAATAAGTGAGAACGTTGTATTGAATTGAACTGAACTGAATTGAATTTATCTGTATCTGCATCATTCATGCGTATGTGCATCTTCTTTGCCTTTGTTCATACGTTATGACGCGTGCTTATCTGCTTTTCTCAACTTTTTCTCTTAAAGCTAAATGCCTTTGTTCTCACCCTGTGCCACAACATTCCATGGAACTCACTTGTGTGCTGCTTTCTCTCTCAGAAAACCCTAGCTATGTCTCTCACCACTAATGGGGAATATCAAATATAATCTTTCTTCAATCGTTCTCTGTTCATTTTCAATGTGATTTCAATCTACTTTTTATAGATGGTCGTTTTCCCATCAGGATTTATATTCAGATCAAAAATATGTCACGACGACAGACTATACATAACACATTAGTCTGAAATTAGGGTTATTGGACCGAGTCAATTGAACTAGCTAGTCAATGACTCGGTCCAATAGCGTGACAATGACACATTAGTCTGAAACTATGTCACGACGACAGACTGTACATAAAAATAAGACGTATGTTATTCCACTCATTTTATGAAGAAAAACTTAGATTGTGCAAAACCATAGGAAGCAAAATCGACCAAACTATCCCTCTAAATAAGCTGCAGTTCCCATAGACTGGACTGATGAAAACCCTAGTAGTGGACCCGATACACTAATTTTCTGAGATGGGTGGATGAAATCCTCATCAAGGTCGTTTTGAGGAAGATAACGTGATTAGTCATGTCCACCACAATGACTAACTCTTCCTGCTTTAAAACACCCAACTTTTTCCATTTATACATGCCTCTATAATTCCCCACTTATGTACCATCATCATCATCTTTCCTCTAATGTATAGGACACATGCATGATGCATCATCTTCTTCCCTCTAGTGCTCCTCCTGTCCTTGCTCTATTCAAGGCTGAAAACCCTATCCTCTACGGCTAGGGCTGACATACATCAGGAGGACCACATGAAATGTTGAAGAGAGAGGACTTTGGAATTGGTGGTTTCTGCAAACGTTGCTTTCATTCAGGAAGATGATAACTATGAAGCCATACATATTGTCCCTTACTAAGCTGTCTTTATTGTACATTGTTCCTCAAAAGTCATGGTACCTTTGCTAGGGTTTTTTCTTAATTTTGCTTCATTAGGGCTTTTCATATACCAGATTTAGGGTTTTGGGGTTTTGTTTAGTTTAACAACTATCACTGTTCGCAAGTTGTTTAAAAACAAAATTAAATCTTGTTTATAAAAGTATGTAGTTTTGTTGCGAATCAAGATGATCCGGTTAGTCCGTCATTTCCTCTTTTGTTTGGGATCTTCATTTGTAATTATCTCATAATAATGTCTATCTGGATTCAAATCCGGTGCAGTCAAGAACTATATTAAAACGATGTATTTTTATGTTAAGACGATATAATTTTACTTGAAGAGGAAAAAAACTACGAAAAAATATAAATTTAATCCGCAAAATACGTTACCTTATAATTGACTATTTTAGTGTTCCACTTGATTTCATTCCTCTTATCTTTATTTATCCGAATTGAATCTAATTCCTTGAAATGGCCCACGAAATTTCTGTCGTGCTAAATTGAACCGAGTCAATCGTGTCTATGAACCGGTCAATGCGGTTAATTCACCAAACGGTTCACTATTTTCTTCAAAGAACGTCGTTCGCTGTCTCGATCTCCGAAGTCCGAACTCACCCGCCATTATTTTCCCGCCAATTTCCACACTGTCTCTCTCCCCAACTTCGCTCATCGGAACGACTAAATCATCCGTTGGAACGAAGCCCTAAATAAACCCGTTGCAACTTTCTCTCGTGCAGAAAAACCTAATCGGAAAATATGGATATTGAGGAGATTAACAAGCTTCCCGACCTCGATCTAAGTATCCAAAAAGCCCTAATTTTGTCAATTTCGTCTCGCTTTGTGCTACATTTTTGTATGGAATTTTGTTTCTGTTTGTTAATGTGTGCGAATGTTGATAGATGCGAAGCAGGCTCAAGGGTTTCTAACATTCTTCAAAAAGCTGCCTCAAGTAAGAATTTATTTTTCTTGGTCGGTTGAAGTGTTCAATTTGTTGGCTTGATCCGTTTTGTGTTTCCACTTATTAATAGTTTTGTATAATATGTTACTTGATATGTATGTAATTGGTGAGATGTTGTTCCAGGGTTCAAGGGCTGTTCGATTCTTTGACCGGAAAGTGAGTCCTATTCACCTCTTTTTTGTTATCTGTTTACATTACTGGTGTTCTTTGAAAAGCTACTCTGTTACCACTCTCACATCATCTTTGAATATTGAGCATGTGTATGAAGATGCTTTTGACTGTTGAAATGTAATTGTTCAATGTCGTTCCATTTTTTCCTTGTCATGAAGCACAAGGAATCAAATTTTTCGGATGACATTGTATGTAATGTAGGAAATGTTCATATCCTACCACGAAGGTAAACACAGTTCTGAATATTAGCAAGGATATGAAAGCTGTTATTAATTGGGACTCTCAAATCCTCCCGCTATCTCACTAACCTAATTCTAATAAATGTGATTGAATGTTATGTTTGTATTCATTTCTCATTTCTGAATTGATATTTCATTTGTTGGTACTTTCTTCATACATGTTGATAGAGTAAGTTAGATTTTAAGAACAAGTCCTTTCATCTAAGTTTAAGAAATAAGATCATCTGTTTCGATTCACTTATTCATTTACTTTTAACTAATTGTTTTCTTTAGAAAGCATGGTTATGTTCTTGGATTAGTGTAGCGTTTGAGTCATAACGATACTTATTTTTACAGGACTACTATACTGCTCATGGTGAAAATGATGTCCTTGGCTAAAACCTATTACAATACTACCACTGCTTGCGGCAATCAGGTGGTACATCAGATGGCATCTCCAGTGTCAGTGTAAGCAAAAGATGTTTGGAACGATTATACATGAGATTCTATTGGAAAGAGCAAACTATACTATTGAGCTGTATGAAGGTAGTGGCTCTAGTCGGAGACTTGTAAAAAGTGGGTCACCTGGGAATCTTGGGAGTTTTGAAGATATTTTGTTTGCAAACAACCAAATGCAGGATACTCCAGTAGCAGTTTCTTTTGTTTTGAGTTTTCGTGGAAATGGATGCATTGGGATTGGGTTTTGTCGATGTCACTAAAAGATAATCAGGCTAGCTGAATTTCTGGATGACAGTCACTTTACAAATGTGGAGACTGCTATGGATTCTCTTGGCTATAAAGAATGTATTTTGCCTACAGAATACATGAAGTTACCTGATCGTGCCCTGTCAAAATGTAGCATCATGGTAACCGAGAGAAAGAAGGCTGAATTTAAGGAAAAATTTGGTTCGGGATCTTAGATGGCTTGTCAAAGGTTCTGTTGAATCTGTCAGGGATTTAGTTTCAGCATTTGAGTTTGCTCCCAGTGCTTGGGTTCATTATTGTCATATGCTGTATTCCTCGCCGATGAGAGCAATTATGGGAACTATACACTGTAGATATAACCTGGACAGCTATATGAGGCTTGATTCTGCTGCCACGAAGGCTTCGATTGTGATGGAAAGCAAAACAGATTTATTTGGTCTCTTGAATAGAACGTGTACTGCAGGGATGGGAAAAAGGTTACGGCACATCGCACATGTGGCTGAAACAGCTTCTAGTTAATGTTGATGAAATCAACACCAAACTTTGTCATGATCTCAGACAGCATTTAAAACAAATTGCAGATATTTAACAATTGGTACATAGTCTTCAGCAAAGGAGAGCTAGTCTTCAACATATTGTGTTTATCAGGTAAAACCTGTTTTATTTACTTTGCATCATTGTCAATGTAATACAGTTTTTGAATTGAATGGCTAGAATCTTGACTTAGTAACCAAGTGGATATCAGTTTGAATCCCCCATTTAGGTTGAGTTTGTGATGTAATACACTGCATCAAAAGAATATATAGTTTTTGAAGACCAAATTGTTTTATGCAAAAACATATTGTATAATTGTTTCTATCATGGTAAAACAATAGAAGGGATATGCAATCACTAGTGATTTTGAGGAATATAGGCCTGAATATAGAAATTGAAGTAAGATTAACAATCTATCTAAATGCTTCACAGACGGCTGATGCGTGTGCATGAGACTATGCTAGTAGTTTTTTGCTTCATCGAGTTCATGTTTGTGGCTTTTCAAAGAATTTTCTTATCAAGGGCTTTCCAGTAAACCCCGGTCTTAATGGTGCATGAAGCGAGATCCCCAAAAGTCATTTATGGATTTTGTACTGCTTAGCCTACCTATCACTTTTGATTGTTCAGGTTTACCTTGGGCAATATGCGAGCACATGGTCAAAGTGATCAAGTGCCTTCCTTGCATTTGCTTATGAGAACCACAATTTGCAGGTTGAGCCATGACCCCGCTGTCAGAGTTTTGCTATTCATGTTGCAGCGTTTGCAAACATCCCAGATAGTGTCGTTCCTAGGGAAAAGGTTTCCAAGTTGGAAGATGACGGTTATTTCTGATGACACAAAACTAGAGGTTTGCTCTGGTCTCGTATCACAAGAATCATTAAATTTTGTTGGATCTCTGAGATTTTCGCCCCAGAAGAATTGAATGTTCTTTTTTGTGTGGAGCTTTTCTTCAGTTGCTAGTAAGCTTAGTGCTGAAATGTTGCCTTCATCATTCTACTTTTGTCTGACTCAGATGTATTTAGCAGGAATGTGATTCGGATGATGACGTGTCCCGTGGTGGCTTATGTCGCATTATAATAATTGACCGTATTAATATTATTTTGTAAAAGATATATAAATATATTTTGGAAAAATAATCAAAATTTGTACAGTTTTACATTTTTAGTAAAATAAAATATATTTTACAAAAAGGGAGTTAGAGAGAGAAACAGCAAAGCGTGAAATCCAAGATAAAGTTGAGTGTGGAGCAAACAAGAAAGCAACCAACAAACGGCTGCAGAGAGAGAGAGAGAGAGGAGGAGGAGGAGGAGGATTCGAAATCTGATCAGAGCGGCTGGAGATGGAATGGAATTATCACCATATTGATTGAGCGACGATCTGTGAGGTTTTTTCATCAGGAAGAAGCTTACATGCAAGTGGTAGAAATCTAATCTCTTCTTCCATCTGCAGGCAGTTACAATACGCGCCCAGGCCAGCTGAATTTTGGAGTTTTGGGGGAGATTTGATTTTGTGTTCACTTTAGGGTTTTGATATAAGAAGGGGATGATGAGTTGGAGAAGAGTTGCGAGGTCGGCGCAGGCTCTGGCTGCCCATTCGCTGCTTTTTGTATTCACTCTGCTGCTCGCTCTCAAGCTTCACAAAACTCTCTCCTCCTACTCTTGGTGGTCAATTTTCACAAACCCCACTTATTTAATGAATTTTTGGTGTCTTGATTGCTGAAATGCGATTTATAGATTTCCAATCGTATTTTCTTAGGGGACATGGGGCTTGTAGAACTATGTTTTTGTGATTCTGGGTTTGTATAAAGGCAGCGACTTGGTCTGGCTGTGATGCATTTTGTTAACTTTATTGCTAGTTTCCATTAAATATAAGTGTCGCGAAGAACAGCTGCTCAGCTAGTGAGAATGGACAAGGGAACACAGTTAAATTCTAAGTGTGATGGATCAGTCATTGATATGTTAGTTACCTTGCCTATAAAGTGTGTGTGGTTTGTGTTTTTGTTGATTAGTTAGTTATCATTTTGCAGGATCGTCTTTTTCCCACTTTGGCTATTTCATGCTGTTGTTGCACGGGGGCGGTTTTCTCTACCTGCTCCATCAGTACCACATGATCGGCATGTATGGTGTTACTTCTTTGAGTGAACGTATAGTATTCTGTACTTAAACTTTGTTTGAATGCTTTTTTTTTGTTTCTGTTTCTTGTAGTGGGCTCCTTGTCACGCTGTTGTGGCAACACCCTTGCTCATCGCATTTGAATTGCTTCTTTGTATATATCTGGACAGTATTAATGGTAAGCCTCAGTTTCACAATTTTATTTGACAATGCATACTGTTGATTCCTTCTTGAATAAACCCTGAACATCTTATTGCGAGTTTATTCACCTCGTTGAATTTAAGTGGTGAATTACAATGCAACTTATATGAGATTTACTATGCAGCGCATGGTATAGCAGCTGTGAATTTAAAAATTGTATTCCTCCCGATGCTGATTTTTGAAGTGATGGTTCTGATTGACAATTTCAGGTACCTACTTTCTTATACCAATTATTTGCATCTGATATTGTATTTAGATGTTTTGATTTCAGTATGAGCTATGACCACTTTAATCTTCTACAAAGATAATTTCATCGAATTATCTAAAATATTACGATGCATCATCAATCATGCATTAATGTGAAAAAAAAAGATAGACTGTGTGAGGAATGGTAGCTTACTAGAGCTCAACTCCTACCATAATGATGTCCTTTATTGACTTATGCCGAAATGTTTGTAGTGATGCTGAACCCTCGGACTTTTAGATTCTGTCCAGATAACTATAAAAAGCATAACCATCTTCTAGCTTCTCAGTTTTTTGCAAGTTTATCATTTCCACTATCAACTAAGCACTTTTGTTCGACAACCACAGTTCGAAGCCTTTCGATTTCTTATCTCAGGGTGTCCTACTCATTCTGAAGGAAATAATACAAATATAAGTTGGTCAATATCTTTCTTGAATCTACAACTAGCCTAGCTCATATTTTATGTATGTCCGTTTCAGAATGTGCAAAGCTTTGATGCCTGGAGATGAAGAAAGTATTACTGATGAAGGAATATGGGAGACACTTCCGGTTGGTTTTTTACTATTCGTGCTTTTTTTCTCTTTTCTTTTTGGTCGGTTGTCTGAGAGTTTTAGTGTAGTGGTTGAATCTTCCATATCTCTTAGTTTTGTAGCTTTTTTATTAAGTATGTCAGTATTGCATCTTGATATTTGTAGAGGAAAGAATTTTCTATGCCAGCTCCCTTGAAAAGGTGCAACGTTGTTTTTGTGATGTACGGACTGCTGCATAAGTTTTTTTTCTCCTGCTGCATTATAAGTGGGGCTCTTTGTGCTTGTACTTGTGTATTCACCCTTTTTTGAGACTTTGTTTGTCACAGTGTCACAAGTGAGGAAATGTATCCTGTATTTTAAAGTCTGTTTACAGAGTCCGATGTAATTATGAAGCCATATACGTTTCTATTGGTCTTATCAATTATTTGTTTGTTAGAGTGAAAATTTACTTAGGAACTCTATAAGAGATCAACATCAGGCTGTTGGTCTTATCATATGATCATAACATATTTTTCTTTGATGTTCTAGCATTTTTGGGTTGCAATATCCATGGTTTTCTTTATCGCAGCGACGGTCTTCACCCTGTTAAAGCTATGTGGTAAAAATTCTCTCCTGAGTTCTGTCTACTGGATTTTGTATTTTAATGTCACTGATATGACTCTCCTCACTGTGGTTATTACAATGTTAAAATTGGCCCCACGTAAATAGGAGTGGGGGCATAATCATTTATCAGTACCTTTCTGGTTTCGTATTGCACATCCCACTGTTAGATGAAACTGTCTTCACTGATGCAAAAATATTTGTGCTTGATATTCAAATTATGTTTTAATGAAGCAACAATTATTGAACTGATCCTTTTGCTCAGACCTCTTACAAATATTGAACTGTTTCTTGAATGTATATCTTTAAAATGCACTTCATATACATGTGACATTTCTTTTTCATGCAATGCTGCAGGCGATATAGGTGCTCTTGGTTGGTGGGATCTTTTTCTAATTTTTGGGTATGATTGTAAATGTACTAGTACAACTTATAATATTTGAGAAAATGCTTTTTCTTTGTCGATGTAGACTACAAAATTAATTCTATATTGCATGACAATTCTAGACAACATTATGAGAATATTTTCCTCTACCCAGCGTTTTGATAGTGAATTTGGGGTTTGGGGTTTGTGGTTGTACTGTGTCTGGTTACCGGTGGTATAATTGCCCTCAATATAGCATCAGCTATTGCAGTCGATATATTCTTCATACATAACTAGGAGAATAGGAACTTTTCAATCTTACTATTTATTTATTAGAAGTTTTGAGCACTTTGATACTGTTTAAGGTGCATCGCCTTTTCTATTTATTCATCGAAATAGTCTATATATGGGCACCTTCATTGGAAGTTATTTAATCATACTTCACGATATTTTCAGAATCCGTATGTTTGAATGCCCATTATAACATTTTTATTTAAAATTGCTGCAGAATTGGCGAGTGTTTTGCCTTCCTCGTATGCACGAAATGGTCAAATCCAATTATTCACAGGAGCTCTCGTGCTAGGGAAGCTAGTGCACCCTCTTCATCTATTAGATATCTTGATTGGAATAGTGGCTTAGTTGTGTCTTCAGAGGAAGAGCCTGAGCACCAGGACAATATTTGTGGTCTTCAAGACATTGGGGGACATATAATTAAGGTTCCAATAGTTGGGTTTCAAGTTCTTCTCTGTATGCACTTAGAGGTAAGAGCTCCATAAATTTGTTACACCTGCTGGATAAGTGATCTGAAATCAGTGGTGGATGGGTCTGAATATTGCAGGGCACACCTCCCGGAGCCAAAGACATCCCTGTTCCAGTGCTTTTTGCTCCACTTTTTCTACTACAAGGTGCAGGAGTTCTCTTTGCTGCGTTGAGATTGGCGGAGAAAATAATTTTATTGCTTCGTAGTGGATCTGGAACAGGGCTATACTTCACAATTTCTTCACGAGCTAATGAATGCTTTGGTTTTCTGCACCGTGGGTCTAGGTTTGTTTCATCAGATCGTACATGAAGTTTGAATTGAATTAAGATGAACATCAGAAGGCACTCTTATATACAGGCTGTTGGGATGGTGGTCCATTGATGAAGTTGGTAGAGAAGAACAGACCAGGCTTTTCCATGACAGTGCTACTGGGTTAGTTCTATAAATTCGCAATAACTAGTGGTTTTCAAGATGGATACTGTTTATATATTTCAGCTATTGTTATAATCTAATTTTTCAGATATGAGCTGATTTCAAAATCCGTTAGGCTAACCTCTTTTTTCTTCTCATTTCACAGCTACAACACTTTTTGCGGGTATCCACCTGAAATAGTTAAGAAAATGCCTAAAAAGGACCTTGCTGAAGAGGTAAACAAGTGACTGTAAAGACGAATTCAATTTCCGTATTCAGTCGAGCCATTCCTTGTTGGCTAATATGCATATCTAATTTCCATTTCCAACAGGTTTGGAGGCTCCAAGCAGCTTTAGGTGAACAAACAGAAATAACAAAGTACAGCCAGCTTGAATATGAAAGGCTTCAAAATGTAATGTCATCATCAATTAGTATTTAAGCGTTCTTTGCCTGAAAATTCTATGATCAAGTAGCATATACGTCGCACACAATAAAATTATCAGTTACACATTACTACGTTGGGAGATTCTCTTTTACTGGCAATTACTTTTTTTTTTCTGTAGGGTAAATCGTATTTAGAAATTTAGGACATGTTGGGAAGATTTCAAAACTAATCCAACATGTTGGAGCTGTTTTCCCTGCCAAATATGTGACCTGCAGGGTGAAATTGTTTTCAGGAAAAAGTGTTATGCCGGGTGTGCTTTGAAGGGGAGATCGGAGTGGTCATGCTTCCATGCAGGCATCGTATTCTTTGCAGGTAGGTACATACGAGTCTTTTGCGAAACCCTTTCTGGTGTGCATGTATTAATGTGCAGCTCATGTATTAATTTGCAGCTCCTGTTGTGACAAGTGTAAAAAATGCCCCATATGCCGCGTTGAAATTGAGGATCGGTTACCCGTGTATGACGTATAAAAGCCTCTTTCTCAGCTCTTGAAGAAAACATCTTAGCTTAGAATTTATACCTATACCTATAGCTTAGAAAACATCTTGATTGTTGTCAGGTTGCTGCGTATGTATATATGCTAACCGAGAGTCAGTTGATATGGCTGGTGTAATTTAAGTACAAGTTAGCTAGCTCTGAAGTTACACTTGTACGAGACTACATACATATATCCATCAATGACCGTTGAGGAGGCCTACTTTGAGAACACTTCTAAGCTCACAGTAGAAAGTATTGAAGTTTAGTTACTAAAGGTGTTTATGAGATTAGGGTTTAGGGTGTATGGAGATCTCATTTGTCAGTTAGTCATGCCGCTCTCCTTTTCTTTGAACATCTTACACTGCAAAACAAAGATTATAAATTTGCCATGTCAAAATCAATACATCCACAAATGAGACATGTAAGAACCTGAAGTTTTGTTATACATTCTTGTTACACTTGTGGAGTTTAGTAGAACAAAAACAAGATTTAAGTTACACACTAAACTAAATACAAATAATACTAACAATAACACAATTTAGTTTGATTGAAGGCAAGTGGCAGCCACTTGTCTTCACCCAAGATCACCAATCATGCATGTTAATTAATGACTAGAGTCCAAAAACTTTGATAGAAGTCACCAAAGTCACCACCTAAGCCTTTCTAATTAATGACTTTAGTCCAAAGTCTTGGAGAGGAGTCATTTTTGTGTTCAAGAAAGGAGAGAGAGACTAGAAACTTGAAGAGAAAATCTGGCAGCAACTTTGGATTGAAGAAACAAGTAGGATTCTTAATTTCTTCTTTTAGTTCTTATGTTTTATGTTCATGTATGTTATGTATGATGTATTGGTTGCTTACTTGGGTGGATGTGAGTGGTTTAAGGCTTCTTTTAGAGTGTTTTCAGTGAGTTATGTGCTGTGCAAGTGCTGGAATTAACCTGATAAAGCTTCATATTGTTGAAAGCAAGATTTTTATGCTTGGAAGTGTCATGGACAGATTTGGAATATGGTTATATGGATGTTCATGTCTCATTTCCTTAATAAAATGGCTATGAATGCCTCAAATGTGAACATGCATGAACTATGTTTATATAGTCAAGTTCTAGGTAGGAAAGACAAGATAAAAACTAGTTGATATGAAATTTGGAGTTGTTATAGTTGATGAAACATGTGATGTCAAATCTGAATTTTTGATTTACATCCTAGAATGGCTTGTGTGCTAGTTTAAAGAGAACTAGAGTAGTTTACCTAGGTTCATATCTCTAAGACTTAAGGGTTGATCAAGATATACAAGAGGAAATTAAGCTTAGATGATTATTTAATTAGGGAATTTATATGGGAAGGTCTTTCTTGTCAAATAATATTGATTCTTACTTATGGATTTTACGTCAAATGAATTGTTTTACTATTCAATCCATGATGCTAGCCTTGATATATTTTGTGAGGACCTTGTCCATGAATTAAGTTTCTTATTCTTAATTCTTGCATTCACATATGCATTCCTCTCATGACATAAGTATTCATACATGATATTCGCGAACTACAAGGAATGTAATATGAAAGAAAGGATGTGAATCGGGATACGAGTTATCCTTGGGTTAAAGCCCCTAAACCCTGCAGGAAGATCCCGCGTAAGGGATGATGGTTGGGGCCAGGCCGGTGGAAAACGTGGCCGGTAGCTTTTCGAGTTGGAAAGTCTATCATTAGTTAATATTATGGTTTGCATAGAGCATCATATATGTGCATTTATCACGATCATTGCAAATGAATTTTTGTGTGAATATAAAACTTATGCAACTAACAGTTGAAATTAAGTCTGCCTACTGAGTTGGAAAAACTCATTCCTAAACATTTTACAGGGAATTTCGAGAGTTAGAACTGAGTTGAAGTTCAAAAAGAGACGTTGAACACTTTTGGGAACTTTTTGGATGTAACTTACTGATGTATGAAGTTAATTGTTAGTGATTTCTCATGTAACCCCTTTTGTGTATAAAATGGGGAGTTTAAGGGCAGATGATTGTAAATATATATGTAAGGTTGTGTTAGTAAAGATTAAAGTTTATTACTCACGCTCTTGGGGTTTCGGGGTGTGACAATTAATGGTATCAGAGCCAGTTATTAGGTCTTATATGGGAGGAAAACTAAAAATTGAAGTTTTAAGTAATTTTAACATATTTTCTAAAAAGTAATTTGCATACGTCTAATAAGATTTCAAACATTTTGGTGTTTAGGATACATTATGCCACCAGTGAGAATTACGACATTTTTGGAGTCGTCATTCATCATTCCTGATCGTGTTCACTTAGAGATAACCGGAAAGAAAATGGTAAAAGGACATCATCCCTTAAGGATTCGACGCAGATTTAGTAAGGCTCTTAGGCCTACAGGTAGTAAACCCAATGACGAAATAACAACATATGAGAAAACAGAAAAGACAAATGCTTGGGCAAAAAGACCTAATCCAAAGAAGTATTATCCTGTGCGCGTGCTTAGTGACTGTAGCACAAAGGTTACCAATGTCAGGCAGGAGATATTAGATGCTGAGGAAAGGTACGAATAAAATGCTTTAAATGCTCTGAATTGGATGTCTGTTTGTTTGTTCGTTTGTCTGTTTGATTTGGATGTTGTTAAGTTGTGTGCGTACTCTATGTTTGTTTTATGCTTTACCTAGAACGTTATAACGTTTAGAACCAACAGTCATGCATAAAAATAAAAAAAATAAAAAAAAAATCGATACCCTAACTCTTTATGTTACTTCATGATTAGAGAAAACAAGGAAAATGAATCCAAGCGACAATAGCAGTTCATCGAACCAAGGAAATAATCTCGAGTTAGCCAGCATTTGCAACGTACTAAAAGACTTAACTGCGGTAATAGAGAAACAAAATGGGAGTGGAGAAGATCGGGGAAAGTCTTTTGAATCGGGGAACGAAAAGATGGAACAAAGGATCAAGCTATTAAGAGAACTCAAAAGAATGAATCCCCCAACGTTCCTAGGCGATCCTAACCCTGATGTGGCTGACAAGTGGATCAAGCAAATCAAAAAGTTGTTGGACCTACTAGCTATACCTGCAGATTCTCGGGTAATTTTAACTTCTCATTTGCTTGAAGGAGAGGCGGACTACTGGTGGGACTTTATCAAGACAAGCCATGATACCGAAACAATGCCATGGGAAAAATTTGAGGAACTTTTCTTCGGAAAGTATTTTCGGGAGTCGGCAAGAGATGCAAAAATGGAGGAATTTGTTCGACTTATTCAGCGCAACATGTCTGTTGCTGAATATGAGTCCAAATTTGCTGAACTATCTCGATTTGCTCCTTCGTTAGTAGCAACTGAACCCTTGCGGGCAAAGAGATTTGAAAGAGGTTTACGTCCATCCATTCAAGAAAAATTAGTAGCTCTAAGGCTTCGTACCTATGCTGATGTGGTGGAAAGTGCCTCTTTAGTGGAACAACAAATAAATAATTCCCAAATCCTTCGTCAAGGGAGAGACCAGAAAAGGGTTGCTCATCAAGGTAACATGCCGAATAAGAGACATCAGACATCATCTCAATTTGCATCATGGAGAGCTCCACAAGCTAGCATGAATGATTACGTCCCGAAGTGTTTTAACTGTGGAAAATCGGGCCATATCAAAAGAAATTGTCCATCCGGAGATTCTTCTCAACGGCAATCAACATATCCACAACAAATTAAACAAGGAGTGCCTATTAATCAGTTTAATCAAAGGCCTCAACTTCAAGCTCCTGAATTTTCAGCTCCGATTATTCAACACAGAGGGAGATCCAATAACAATGGGCAAGGATCTAAAGCTAGTGCGAGAGTTTTCTCGATCTCGGCAGATGAGAATCCATCGACAAATGCGGTTATTGAAGGTACTTTTCCAGTTTACAATTCTCTGGCTAAAATTTTATTTGATACTGGTGCTACACATTCGTTCATAGCTGCATCATTTGCATCAACCTTGGATTTATCCTTGGAATCACTTCACACATCCCTCCACGTTGTCACACCATTAGAAGATAATATACAAACAGACCGGGTGTCTAAGGGATGTGTAATAAAGATAGCTGAACATGATACTGAAATAGATTTGATATGGTTAAGGATGTCCTGCTACGATGTGATACTTGGAATGAATTGGTTGTCCAAGTATCGGGCAATAATGGATTGCCACCGAAAGAAATTAAGTATTGTTACCGAAGAAGGAAAGGAACTTCATTTCTTTGGAGCAAAAGAAATTTCTCCACCTTACGCAAATCTTTTGTCTAGCGCTCGAGTTCTTAGAGGTGACGGAATATCTAAGTTACTAATGTCCGTGAAGTTAGAATCCGAAGAAGATCAACCTTGTTCAATTCCAATTGTTTGTGAATTTATTGATGTATTTTCCGAAGGAGCTTACGTCATTGCCACCAAAAAGAGAAGTTGATTTTTCTATCAATGTCTATCCGGGTACTGCTCCAGTGTTTATTTCACCATATCGTATGGCTCCTGTGGAACTTAAAGAATTGAAAATACAAATCGAGAAACTTTTGGAACAAGGATATATTCGGCCAAGCACTTCTCCTTGGGGAGCTCCGGTATTGTTCGTTAAGAAGAAAGATGGATCGCTTAGATTGTGCATTGATTATCGGAAGCTTAATCAAGTCACGATAAAGAACAAGTATCCCCTTCCACGGATAGATGATTTGTTTGACCAACTCAGGGGATCAACATGTTTCTCAAAAATAGATTTGCGGTCTGGTTATCATCAACTCCGGATTAAAGAAGAAGACATTCCTAAAACAGCATTCAGATCTCGATACGGACATTTTGAATTCTTAGTAATGTCCTTCGGATTAACTAATGCCCCAGCTGCTTTTATGGAGCTTATGCATCGGGTCCTAAAGCCTTTTCTAGACGATTTCGTGATCGTATTTATTGATGACATATTGATTTATTCAAAGTCACGAGAGCAACATGAGCATCATTTAAGAGCTGTTCTTCAAACTCTAAGAGAGCATAAACTTTATGCAAAATTTGAGAAATGTGATTTTTGGACATCAGAGATCAAGTTTCTGGGGCATGTTATATCCAAAGAAGGAATATCTGTAGATCCGGTAAAAGTAGAAGCGGTACTGAATTGGAAGACTCCAGAAACAGTATTTGAGATTCGGAGTTTTCTTGGATTGGCCGGGTATTATAGAAGATTCATTGAGAATTTTGCTAGGCTGGCAAACCCTTTGACTCGGTTGACTAGGAAAGGAGTTAAATTTGAATGGGATAAAGCTTGTGAGAAGTCATTTGAGGAACTTAAGGTTAAACTAACAACAGCTCCAGTGCTTACAATTCCATCGAGTGAAGAGAAGTATGTAGTATATTGTGATGCGTCCTTGAAAGGTATCGGTTGTGTTTTGATGCAACAAGGTAGAGTAGTAGCTTATGGATCAAGACAACTCAAGTCTCACGAATTGAATTATCCCACCCATGATTTGGAACTTGCTGCCATTGTTTTTGCATTAAAAATTTGGCGATGTTACCTTTACGGTATTGATTTCGAAGTATATTCCGACCATAAGAGCTTAAAACATTTATTCACTCAAAAGGATTTAAATCTACGACAGAGGAGATGGATGGAGTATCTCGAAGATTATCAGTTTTCTCTTCATTATCATCCTGGAAAGGCTAATGTGGTAGCTGACGCTCTGAGTAGGAAGACGAATGCACTTTTAGCATGCACGATGTTGGATATGAGAAAAACCGGAGAAGTTGTTGAATCTTATAACTTGCAACTGGTTGAAGATACTAATACAGTTTATGTGCATAATATCATAGTAGAGTCTACCATCGTATCCAAGATTGTAAAAGACCAGCTAAACGATATAGAATTAGAAAACATCCGAATGAAAATCTCTAATGGAGAGAATGTAGAAGGTTGGACGATTCATGAAGTGCGAGGACTTTGCTACCAGAACAGATTGGTAGTCCCTAATAATAAGATATTGAAAGAAGAACTGCTTCAAGAGGCACATCGTTCCAAGTATACAATTCATCCGGGAAGTACTAAGATGTATCAAGACCTAAAAAGACACTTTTGGTGGAAGGGCATGAAAAGGGATATTGCCGAATATATTGCGAAGTGCATGACTTGTCAGAAAATAAAAGTCGAGCACCAAAGACCCGGAGGATTGCTGCAACCCTTACCAATAGCCGAGTGGAAATGGGATCATATCACGATGGATTTTGTCACAGGATTACCTAGAACAAGTGGTGGGTACAACGCTATTTGGGTAGTGGTTGATAGACTCACAAAATCAGCGCACTTCTTATCAATGAAAGTGACAGACTCGGTTGATACTCTAAGCCGATTATATGTGAAGGAAATTGTTAGACTTCATGGTGTTCCGCGGTCGATTGTCTCTGATAGAGATCCAAGATTTACATCTCAATTCTGGAAAGCTTTTCAAAGAGCCCTTGGAACAAATCTAAATTTTAGCACAGCGTTTCATCCTCAAACTGATGGGCAATCTGAGCGAGTTATTCAAATCCTAGAAGACATGTTAAGAGCTTGTGTATTGGATTTCAAAGGAAGTTGGGCCGAACATCTACCGCTAGTAGAATTCGCCTATAATAACAGTTTCCAGTCTTCGTTGAAAATGGCACCATACGAAGCGCTATACGGCAGACCTTGTCGTTCTCCTTTATGTTGGGCAGAGGTGGGAGAAAAACAGTTTACTGGACCAGAAATTATTGAAGAAACGACAGAAAAAGTGGCTCAAATTCGCAAGAGGTTATTAACAGCTCAAAGTCGACAAAAGAGTTATGCTGACAAGAGGAGAAGACCACTTGAGTTTTCGGTGGGAGACTTTGTTTTGCTAAAGGTCAGCCCTAAGAAAGGTCTAATTAGGTTTTACTCGAAAGGAAAGCTTGCTCCTAGGTACATTGGACCTTTTGAAATTCTCGAAAGAATTGGAGAGGTTGCGTATCGACTATCATTACCACCAGAGTTTTCTCGAATTCATAATGTCTTTCACGTCTCCATGTTAAAGAAATGTGTACCAGATGATTCTCAACGCATTGAATGGAAAGGTTTACGATTGGACGAAGACACATCTTATGAAGAAAAGCCTGTTATGATCATTCACCAAAAAGATCGAATATTGCGGAATAAAGTAATTCCTCTAGTCAAGGTATTGTGGGAATATCATGGAAACGAAGAAGCAACTTGGGAATTACAGTCGGAGATGCAAGAGAAGTACCCATATCTTTTCACGGGTTGAGTAGTCGTTAATTTCGAGGACGAAATTTTTTGTTTGGAGGGAGGAATGTAAGAATCTGAAGTTTTGTTATACATTCTTGTTACACTTGTGGAGTTTAGTAGAACAAAAACAAGATTTAAGTTACACACTAAACTAAATACAAATAATACTAACAATAACACAATTTAGTTTGATTGAAGGCAAGTGGCAGCCACTTGTCTTCACCCAAGATCACCAATCATGCATGTTAATTAATGACTAGAGTCCAAAAACTTTGATAGAAGTCACCAAAGTCACCACCTAAGCCTTTCTAATTAATGACTTTAGTCCAAAGTCTTGGAGAGGAGTCATTTTTGTGTTCAAGAAAGGAGAGAGAGACTAGAAACTTGAAGAGAAAATCTGGCAGCAACTTTGGATTGAAGAAACAAGTAGGATTCTTAATTTCTTCTTTTAGTTCTTATGTTTTATGTTCATGTATGTTATGTATGATGTATTGGTTGCTTACTTGGGTGGATGTGAGTGGTTTAAGGCTTCTTTTAGAGTGTTTTCAGTGAGTTATGTGCTGTGCAAGTGCTGGAATTAACCTGATAAAGCTTCATATTGTTGAAAGCAAGATTTTTATGCTTGGAAGTGTCATGGACAGATTTGGAATATGGTTATATGGATGTTCATGTCTCATTTCCTTAATAAAATGGCTATGAATGCCTCAAATGTGAACATGCATGAACTATGTTTATATAGTCAAGTTCTAGGTAGGAAAGACAAGATAAAAACTAGTTGATATGAAATTTGGAGTTGTTATAGTTGATGAAACATGTGATGTCAAATCTGAATTTTTGATTTACATCCTAGAATGGCTTGTGTGCTAGTTTAAAGAGAACTAGAGTAGTTTACCTAGGTTCATATCTCTAAGACTTAAGGGTTGATCAAGATATACAAGAGGAAATTAAGCTTAGATGATTATTTAATTAGGGAATTTATATGGGAAGGTCTTTCTTGTCAAATAATATTGATTCTTACTTATGGATTTTACGTCAAATGAATTGTTTTACTATTCAATCCATGATGCTAGCCTTGATATATTTTGTGAGGACCTTGTCCATGAATTAAGTTTCTTATTCTTAATTCTTGCATTCACATATGCATTCCTCTCATGACATAAGTATTCATACATGATATTCGCGAACTACAAGGAATGTAATATGAAAGAAAGGATGTGAATCGGGATACGAGTTATCCTTGGGTTAAAGCCCCTAAACCCTGCAGGAAGATCCCGCGTAAGGGATGATGGTTGGGGCCAGGCCGGTGGAAAACGTGGCCGGTAGCTTTCCGAGTTGGAAAGTCTATCATTAGTTAATATTATGGTTTGCATAGAGCATCATATATGTGCATTTATCACGATCATTGCAAATGAATTTTTGTGTGAATATAAAACTTATGCAACTAACAGTTGAAATTAAGTCTGCCTACTGAGTTGGAAAAACTCATTCCTAAACATTTTACAGGGAATTTCGAGAGTTAGAACTGAGTTGAAGTTCAAAAAGAGACGTTGAACACTTTTGGGAACTTTTTGGATGTAACTTACTGATGTATGAAGTTAATTGTTAGTGATTTCTCATGTAACCCCTTTTGTGTATAAAATGGGGAGTTTAAGGGCAGATGATTGTAAATATATATGTAAGGTTGTGTTAGTAAAGATTAAAGTTTATTACTCACGCTCTTGGGGTTTCGGGGTGTGACAAGACAAGTTACCAAAACCTCAAGATAGTTGTCAATCTATCTTAAAGAAAATAGAGGAGTTCTTACTTGTAGGCATACCTTAAAGATGAGAGGTATTTCTCTACCAAGTCCTTTTGTTGAGGATTAAACTTGAACCATTTGTCCTGAGCCATTGGTTCTTCTCCAAAATCTATGGCCAGTAATAACTACATCAGGGAACATGTAATCTCACCAAGATTTGAGCAGGGGAACAAAACCAAACCTTGGACATAAATATCCATGTCGTTTGAGGAGCTTCCGAAATTCCAAAACTTCTGACCAGATGCGTTAACATAGTTGGGCTCTGATCGAAACGCATCCGGTTTGAACTTCTCTGTATAAATGAACAAAAATATTGTTACCAGTTTAATAAAAAGCTTGGGAGTAAATACCAAAGGGATTACAGTTACATTAAGAGGGCAAGGGATAAAATTTGACCATGAACAATAACTGCAGATGCCTAGTTTCTAAGAGTATCTTCCAACAGTAGAAGGGAAATCATTGTTCCATAATGTCGTGCAAAGAAATGCCAATCGCGCTTGCGTATTTCTAGGCTTTAAGAGTATTCAACTAGACAAATATCCCAAAAGGGTTCTGATGAGGTGATCACATACAAAGCACAGAACAGAAGGGTCAGAAACTTGTGAGGATGTTTAGTTCAGAAGATTCAAAATTGGCAATTCAAATGTTCACCCAGTCACTCGTAGGATAACTGAATAATTGCAAATTTGTGACCAGATGAAAAATCATTAGTGGGCAAAACCCAAGGATTTAAATGCAACGGACGATTTTAATAGTGGAAGGGCAGTAGCGGGAGGGAATTAAAGGCATTATCCATTTTCATTTATTTGATAACTATAGTATTCCTTGAACTTCTGGTAAGATAAATGAAGAGGTTGTTATGCATGGAACTCAAAGACACATTATCATCCATTCATGCCCTAATCATGACGAGATAACTTTAGTTTCTTTTTTAATGGAAAATAACGAATAAAAAACGGAGTATAAATGCTCGCCGGAAATAGAATCAAAGATCAGGAACTTACTGCTCGGTGATTGATCAGGGTCCACAGATTCAGAATATTGTGTTACATCATATTCAGCCTTGTCCTGAGTCATAATAAAATTCAAACGTTAGAAGTTGCACAACTCTCATAAGAGAAGGTTGCAATAGATATTAAGATTACCGCAAAAGGGGGCGGACAAGGCGATTTACTTTCTGAAAGAGAATTTGTCTCTCTATCTCTTTTATAAGTGTTGATCCAATTGCGCATAACACTGGAGGCATTATCAAAAAAAAAAAAAAAAAAATCATTTATGGCACACCTATAAACACAATAAAAAATACACTAGATTAAATTAAGTACACTCTTCCGCTGGCACTTGCCTTGTATTGAGAGCCTCGTCACAAAGGAAAATTAAGGCACGAAGTCTACAAGATGGCTCTCCATCATTGTTCCCATTAATCTCAATTTTTGGCTCGAGACATCTGATCATGCAGTACAAAAGTTTAATAACAATACATAAGAGTGAGTATAGTGAAGCCGGATGAAAAGCCTTCTACTGCTAAAAGTAAAGAATATAAAAAACAGAATAATCTAATTCAGATTAATGCACATACTGTTCCTCTCTATCCTCTTTAATCATTGAGGTTATTTTCATTTGAAATATGAACGCTGGCCCTTGACTTGCTTCCTTGCTACTTTTGTCGAAAAGATCTCGTAGTAATATCTCTGGATCTTCGTCATTTAAAGAAAAAACCTAACAAAATAAATACAAGGAAATCAGAAAGGAGGAAACTTTCGCTTCCTGTGGCATGAATCAAATATAGATGCAGTGAGCTGCTCCCAACACACAAAGGGAAACAAGTCACAGAACAAAACAATGGTCAACAGGTATGCAAATCAATACTACTTCACAAAAATGAAATGGGTATGCAGACATCCTATTTTGATAACATGTGATTTAGTTAGGACCAATGAAGAGAGTAGAAAGCCGTCAAGCGTAAGACCGTGCTTGGAAAATGCAAGGATGAATACTAGAGTGGGATCTGGGGCTAGTATAATTAAAGTCATCAATAATGTTTGACTTCCGAGTTCCGAGTAAACTACTATACCAATTTACAGAAACACTGAACAGTAAAAGTTTGCCATAAGACCGGCCGACGGTTACCATAAGGTTGGCGTAGTGTGTTTGGTATTTGAAAGACAATACAAAGTTTATAAAAGAAAAAGATAAGTTCAATGCTTGTATCAAGTGCTGAACATTTTTCCTTTATCCATGTAGGCTTCTTATTATTTGTCTGCACACCAGAATCTCCTCATGGGTAGACCCAGGCAGTTTTTTTCATCTTCCTCTGATTCTTAAAAAATATAAAAATCTACGAAAGACATAAGTAATAAGCTCACAAGGAAGAGTTAAGGTATGGACCAGAAAGTATATCACACATGGTTTACAGCTTTTAGCAAGTATACATGTGACATATAGTAACAGCTGAACAGCAATAGTTTGAAATAAAACTGTTATGGAAAACAATAAAAACTAATGTGTATGCATATCCACTAGAACAAATAATGCAAACCTGTCCAAAAGCTTTACAAAACTCTAATAACTGGAGAGCATGACCAACATCTTCTGGAGACATATTAATGGAAGCTACTTTAGTCACATCGATCCCTAGTGGCATCGCCACATGAGCCTCCGATGAAAATTGGTTATCTCCAGAGCCGTTCTCATTTTGTCTCTCTGTTGGTGTACAATAAAACTGGTTGGCTTGCATGATGTTATCTATAAAATAAGTGCAGTTACACATTAGACATTTAGACTCAGTCTTCAAACAAGAATCGAATATACAAAGTCTAATCAGTTTGAGTAATATATCATCACTTTTAAGCTGTTGTAAACGTCGCATTTAAACACAAATGAATTATGATTCAAGAGTACTTGAATGATGGTACCAGGCATCTTACAAGAACACATTCCATTGTAAGGTGTTCCAAGAGAGGTAGATGTAGAAGCCTGCCAAATGATAGGTACCACTGTCAACAAGAATCAAATCACATGGAAGCAAAGGGCAATAGAGCATAATAGCTTGCATATAAACACAAGTTCCAGTCATGCACTGGTATTTTCACCTACATCAAATTTTAGATATGAGATACCCAGGTGGTTAGCAAGATAGGATTCATCAAAATAAATTTATGCATAAACCACAGTCCTACCTCAATAGGGCTAGCTGTGATTTCGAAACCATTGGCAGCATCCTCATTCAGATCACGGTTAAGATCAATTAAGAACCGAGGCATCTCACCAGACTGCAATGAAGTATCAACGACTATACGACCAAAAATCTCGGCAATCGTTTCATTCCCGCCATTTTTTCTCCTGGAGATCATTATTCAAACATAAAAAAAAGTTACCTAAAAGGGAAGAGAGCAATAGATATATACCCCAAGTATACATGTTAACGACTAAATAACGTACGAGCAGACACTGCAGTTGCAAATCCCTCTGCACTTTGGGCAGTGCCATTCGCCCAAGGCCACTGTCTCATCCGCATTTTCGCTGTATCTGTTCACATTTAAGTTGTGAATTCAACAAAGAGCTCTATCACATAATAAACGAAGAAGCAAATGCAGATTCAAGCACAGACCTATTCATGAGGCATCTACAGCAGTAGTGTAGAGGGCATGGCTTTTTACTTGTATTCCTGCATATTGCCATGAAATTCTCCGTCCTCTGTCGACACTGCAAAATCGAATTGGGAATGCCCTCAAATTAAAGAGGCTTCATGTTTAATAACATTATAAACCCTGAACCACGCCAGCATCATTCAGTAATCAAACTTCAAATCAATCAAAACTCAAAAAAAAAACATGCATATGATCATTTAACCAAAACCAAAATTCAAAACACGAGTGTAGGGCTTTGGAAGCTACCTGGTGACAGTATTTCCCAGATCTCACCAGCCCAGCAGAAAGGATGCGCGTCTCAGATTGAAAAGCGACCTCGATTTCAGTAACGGAACCAGCCGGCGCCATGCTGGAATCAATCTCCGTAATCAGAAAAGCGAACAGTATGAATCCCCAGATCTAGGGTTTCGTCTTCTTCTTCTTCTTTTTTTTCAAGAAAACGCTGAATTGCGTGCCGTTCACTCACACGCTCGGCAGATTTTGAACCAGATGCGTATCGGAAGAGGCAAGAGGATCGTGGTGGTGGTCGTGGCGGTGGGAAAGAGATGATGAAAGGTCGGCGAGGAGTCGGAAAGAGAGGAGTAGAAAGTGGGGCCCATCTGGACGCGTGTGGACAAATGAAATCGACGACGAGGAAGGAAGTGTGTGAACTCAGCAAGAGGATAGCCCCAGCGTTGGGATTCGGACCTTTTTGACGACTCAGCGGCTCTTGTCCTATTTTTTTGTACCAACCTCTTCAACGCTTTCGTTATTGTTGTTGTCTTGTCGGTCCAGCTCAGCCATGTAATGAGAAATTATTCACTAACTTTCTGCAAATAATTAATTTGTTCTTAGTGATTTGACCTAAATATGTTTTACAGCAAAACCAAGAATCTATCTTGGTCCAAGATACTTACATTTTCCATAGTAGTGACTAGTGAGTGACGACACTTCATGGGAAACATCCTGGGATGTATCAGCCTTCACTTCTCAGCAACTTCTGTTTCATTATCTGACCCAGCTTCATCCTGTAGAAGGAAGGATTCAATTAGTTAAGGAGATGAACATTATTATATAAAGAGGATTGCATGAATAGAGAGTTTTAAATATTGCATCTTGATTTCCATGGCCTTTTCATACTCTGCTTTGAGTTCTCTTGCCTTACCCACATACAGCTTTCTTTCCTGAACATTGCAAAACATAATGTGCAAGGCCCTGTCAAGTTTTTGATTTCCATTCTTCACATCCTCTCTTTGCAACCTGATATAACAGATTTACGAGAGAGAAATCTGGAATACATCCATAATAAACTTCCAAAATTAGAATCAAATAATCAATGTACCTAAGACACACTCTTATTATCTGGATTGGCTTTCTTGAATGTTTTCCGAAATTCATCCCTGAGACTTAAAAGTAAACCCAACTTAGTGAGCACTTGCCTTAATCAATGAATGCATTAAACTTTATAAAAAGATAACATTACATGAAAATGAAGAATGCGGACGGTGGTCGCTTGGGCTGTTGGGCATGTTTGGATCCTTGTCTTTCTTGGCTTTCTTGCTGGGTTTAGTATTTCCTTCTGTGGATTTTGTTTTCTTCCTGAAGCCAGATTATTCAATTGAATAGGCCATAAAAAACACAGGAAATCTCAGCAACCTCATGGTGCGCAGGGCATAGGATAAAAAGTGTACTTCTCAGCTGGCTTCTTCTTGGTTTCAATAATCTCAACAACCTGAGTTTCTGAAATCACAAAAGGCAGAGTCAGACCAGAGAAGTCTACAGTGAATAGAGGTGAAAACAAACAGAGAAGTATAATGAACCAATCCAATGTCATCTTGACTTTAGATTCAAGGCTGCAGCTGTGCATGTCAATCAACTCCATATGTATACTTTTGTTGCATTCCTAGCTAAAATTTTATGCAGAAATCAACATCAGATAAATTCCATGCGACCTTAATTTTACATGGAAGTATAACATAACTCAATCATTTCTATTTCAAAGTCCTCCAGTACAAGGTAGAAAAAAAATCATTTAACAACCCTATTGATAGGATCAACATACACTATTACAATTTCATTACACAGATTCCAAAACTCTGTAGGATGGAAGGAAAAGCGCAGACAGCATCCAAACAGCAAAACATTCTTATTCCATTGCATTCAATAAAACCTACCAACAGTTCCACAACTTAAATTAACTCACAATATAATTAAAACAACGCCTAAATCTATCTCTCAATCTGCTTCCATCGAGTTTCACAGATCACAGAAACAAAAAGTCACTATGATTTCTATACTTTAGCAATCATCAACAAGCCAGACTTCGAATCTCGAACCTGTCAAGTATTTTTCAACTCCGTATTGAGCAACAAAAACAGTTACAGAGCTACAAACAATCAAACAAAGAAGAAAAGCTACCATTTCTCGAAAGCGCTTCCGTCCTTGGCTCGTTGAGAGCCGCATCGGACTCCACCGCTTCCACTCGCTTCCTCACTTTGGTAGGGTTCGACTTGGTTCCTTTCGAAGTAATTCTCACAACGAAATCAAAATCAAAGACCAAAAACACTCACACAGCGCGGCGCGGCGCGGCGCAGAGGTCGGTAGAAGAGCGAGAATCGAAAATCGAAACCGACGAGACCTGAGAATCGAGTCATGGAGCCGAGCAAGGTCGAAGCTGAGAATTTGAAGCTCTGGTTTTATCGAATTCGGCGCCATTGCAACTTCCCGCGCTGGCTCGCTTGGCGTTTTCTTGGTGAAAACTATTGGGCCGGCCCAGCTCAAAGCTTATATATGATCACTCTGATGATCGAAAAGAACAACTTTAATACTGTGATGTAATGACAAAAGAATTTCAAACCTCTCAGCTCTTAGTATTTAATTTGGATAAATACTAGAAACTGGATTCCTCATAGAAGATGATGGAATGAGAGGTTTATTTTGAGAGCTGAAACTGGATGAACGGATAAGATTAGCAGAAGGGAGAGTCGGAAGGAAAGCGGCAGCAACTCAAACCCAGAAAACGCATTTTATCCACACTCCACCATTCCAATGCCACTACTTTGTGATGGATTATTATAATAGGGAATGAAAGAAAGTCAAAAGAGGCGTTTGACTCTTGCCATGGATAATGAAAATAAAATTGCCGGTTCAGTTCTGGTCAACCCGACTGTTCAAAAAAGTAGTGGTTCAATTGCTGGTTCGATGCAAATCCCTAATTCAGGTGATAATATATTGCTAAAATCTAGACCATGCAGCTTTTTGAAATTTGGCTCCTGATTTTCGATTGGAAGTCGGAACCTCAGCTACCTGCTTTCAACAGGAATACACAAGCCCACAGGCAAGAGCGACATTATGCACAATAGTATTAGGAGGTTCAGTGACACTGGTCTGAGAAAGAAACTAACGGATGGAAGTTCTCAGTAAAGAAAACAGAGTGTGATACATACTGGACGAGCACTTGTTATGTCTTGCCAAGAGGTCTGACCATGTGATATACCTTTAATACCCGTTCCAGTCGAGCATATGCCATGCCTCACAAAGCGACAATACAAAGGCATTCCTAATTCTATATATGGAAAATGACAGGCACAGCAATCAGAATAAAAGGATGGTTCAAAAGTCGAATAACTAAAACAAGTACTGTATAGATGAATTTCTGACTCAGATAGTTTAAAATTTACTGAGTATGTATCACAGTATCAGCAATAACAACGTTTAACTGGTTGACTTGTTACATATAAACATATCAACACCACATTGAAATGACAAACAACCAACAACAACAGCTGTTCAATTCTAATGGAACGAGCCACTTCTTCCTGTACTAAAATCAATAGTAAGTGGATATACAGCACCTAAGTGATCATGTGGCAAACGGCATCAACTGAATATTTATACCCTTATTTCATATTAAGCTCCTAGAATCTACAACAAGTATTCTACATCAGTGCAACTGTACATAAACAATTTAAACTCCAAACACAGTTGCACACTAGCAATATTCACTGATAGTCGAAAAACAAAGACTTGATACTTAAAAAGCGTTTTAATCTACCTTGATTTGCTTTCGGCATATCGGACAGTTCCACTTCCTTGCCAGCCAAGCCCTAATACACGCCTCATGAAACAGATGATTACAAGGCAACTTCATCGCCACAGTTCCATCAGGAAACACATCCCAGCAAATTGCGCAAGGCTCAACACAATTCTCACTTCTACCGTCAATCTCCAAGCGCGCCATCTCCTCTTCAACACCTTCTTCCTCAATATCTTCATATTCATACTCGTCGAGATACTCGGACTCATCATCCACATCATCACCCGGCAAGTCCTTTACCTCCTCCACCTCCAAAATCACAACCATCACCGTATGCTGAACCTCATCACAAACACCACCACGCAGATTATGATACACCACCTCTGCCAAGCCGTTGATGCTGCCGTCGTCCAGATTCAATTCTAATCTTCCGCAGAGAGTTCTGTTCAATTCGGTTGCTAATTCGTCAAAACACCGGAAAATCGACGGCGGAATGTACACGTTTTCCTCCGATTCGCCCGTTGCCTCGTCGGATTCTTGAAGGCCACGAATTCTCGTCACTCGCCGACGTTGCAACCGAATCTCGAGATTGTGGACGTCGCCTGGTTCGACCGGCTCAGTCTTGGGGAACACCTGCCGAAGCTTCGTCGTGTAGATGACGACGCCGTCGTCCGCCATGGAAATCGATCGATGGGAGCTTTTATTCCGCTTCTGGAATAAGGGACGATTCAAAGCCCTAATCCCCGATTCGCAGGTCAATTTCGTAGTTTCACGTTGAGGCTAGATTTAAGGTTCGTCAATAATTTGAAAATCGAACCAGAAATCGAACGAGAGCGGTTTCACTGAAAACTCAAATGAGCCTGGTCCAACCGAGATTGAACCGTCAATTTAACATTTCATTGTCTATACCAAAAGTCAAAACAAGTCTTGCGTCTTTCCTTCTCTATTACATAAACTTAAAATTAATACATTCAACAATTACTTAAACTCATAGAATAAAGGTATGTTTTTCTGAGTTCAATTTATTTATTTAAATATTTAATATCAATATTAATTTACCATTGTTGTATTTATTTCATCCGCACTTCATTATAAAATAATAATTTAAATTTCTTTAAGCTAATTTAATTTATTTATTAAAAATTTAATTTCAAAAAATAAGCTTTGAAGTGGCCGGCCCAATAATTTTCAGCAACGAAAACGCGAAGGGAGCGCGCGCGGGATTCCCAAATCTGCAATGGCGCCGAATTCGAAAAAAACCAGAGCTTCAAATTCTCAGCTTCGACCTTGCTTGGCTTCGTAATTGGATTCTCAAGTCTCGTCAGTTTCGATTTTCGATTCTCGCACTTCTACCGATCTCTGCGCCGCGCTGTGTGAGTGTTTTTGGTCTTTGATTTCGATATCGTTGTGAGAATGACTGCGAAAGGAACCAAGTCGAACCCTACCAAAGTGAGGAAGCGAGTGGAAGCGGTGGAGTCCGCTGCGGTTCTAAAGCGAGCCAAGGACGGAAGCGCTTTCGCGAAATGGTAGCTTTTCTTCTTTGTTTGATTGTTTGCAGCTCTGTAACTGTTTTTGTGGCACCATACGAAGTTGAAAAATATTTGACAATTTCGAGATTCAGAGTCTGGCTTGTTGATGACTGCTAAAGTATAGAAATCATAGTGACTTTTTGTTCGCTTTTGATCTGTGAAACTTGATGGAAGCAGATTGAGAGATAGATTCAGGCGTTGTGTTGATTATATTGCGAGCGTTCTGGACTTCAATGTATAGCTAAGGTCTTATAGAATCTGTCTCCTGTCACAAAAAATTAGTGAGGAATGCAGCAAAAGTATACCGGTGGGGTTGATTGACATGCACAGCTGTAGCCTTGAAGCTAAAATCAAGATGACATTGGGTTGGTTTATTAAACTGCTTTGTTTTTATCTCATCTTTATTCATTTTTTGATTTCTCTGGTCTGATTTCGCTTATTGTGCTATTGATTCAGAAACACAAATTGTTGAGATTACAGAAACCAAGAAGAAGCCAGCAGAGAAGTAATGTTTTTATCCTCTGCCATGTGTACCATGGTCTGTATCAACTGTAATAAATTGACTGCCTTTGTATAATCTTGTTTCAGGAAGAAAGCAAAATCCATAGAAGGAAATACTAAACCAAATAAGAAAGCAAAGAAAGAGAAGGATCCGAACATGCCCAAGCGACCACCAACAGCATTCTTCATCTTCATGTAAGTTTTTACTAAGTTTATGCTTCAATCATTGAGTAGGGCAAGTGTTGACTAGTGCACTTTATGTTTCAGGGATGAATTTCGGAAAACCTACAAGGAAGCCAATCCAGATAATAAGAGTGTGTCTGAGGTATAATAATTAATTGATTCTCATTTAGGAAGTTTATCGTAGAGTACTTATGATTTTATTTCTCAAAAACTCATTATATTCAGGTTGCAAAGAGAGGTGGTGAAGAATGGACATCAAAAACAGATGAAGTGAGTGTAGTCTAAACTTGAGCAATGTTTCACCGCTCGTGAAATAACTCGACGGGGACTTACACATTATGTTTTGCAATTGTCAGGAAAAGAAGCAGTATGTGGATAAGGCAAGAGAACTCAGAGCTGAATATGAAAAGGCCATAGAGAGCTACAAGGCTGGAAATCAAGATGTAATGTTTTAAAACCCTCCATTCATGCAGTTCTCTCTATCTATGTTCGTCTCCTTAACTAGTTGAATCCTTCCTTTTACAGGATGAAGCTGGTTCAGATAATGATGCTGATGAAACTAAAGTTGTTGAAGACGTCAATGCCTGAACCAGGTCAGGATATGTCAGGTCCGGATATGTCCGATGAAGGTAGTCAATATTCAGTCCTGCTATAAGATTCAGTATTTTAGTTTTGATGTAATCTCATATCTAGTAGTTTCTGATGAAGATGATCTTGACTCCTTAGTCATTTATGCTTTATTGTGTCCGAAGAGGCTTTGTATCTGTTTTGGCCCAATGAATAGATAATAGCTATATTTTGTTTCATATTCACTATCCATGCCCAAGGCCTTGGTCTTTTGAGATGCAGTTATCTATTTAACTTCCTAGTTTCATGCATAATTGTCATCAACTTCCTGTTAATTGAGGCACGTCAATTGCTGGTTGAAAACTATTTCCAAATCTCCTCCTAGGTCTAGGCTTGTCCCAGACCCTCGAGAATTCCTGGAAGGACTCCCTCTTTGAGGATAAAGTCCTACAATAATAAGAATATATATAGATATGATAAATCGATAAATTTAGACATTCAACGCATTCTCAAAAAAAAAAAAAAATTTAATTTTTTCTACAACAAACCATTCACACTACCAATCCACATCTCCACTGCCATTCAAACTCAAGGCTTGCAATCTTTACCAAACCAGCACTCACGCTCTAAAAGAAGAAGCTTTAAGCACTGCCCATAGTAGCTTAAAATAAAATGTCAAGAAGGGGAGGCTGAGCACCCTGAAATCGCAAAATTCATAGTCCCAGGTCCAACAAACACCCCACAATTTTTTAAAAAAAAATAGTATAACAAAAAATCAGAAGTCTAAGGCCAACAAATACCTCTAAAATCCACTTGGAACAAAAATCTACAACAAAGAGATGATCAAAGAGAGGTTGCTTCAACCTAGCCAATCACACATAAAATATTTTGTCTTGGATACTTATATTGATTGTTAATAGAAGATAACGAGTGAAGAGTGAAATTGAGAGACAATCCTCACAGCCTCCATGCGATAATATATCCCCATGATGATCCTTTTGGGGGAACGAAATCAAAGAATATATAGACTTGCAGAGACCCTCTATGTAGTTGTCTATTTAAGGAGATCGATCGACATCATTTATATTATGATTTATTTTTGCTGTGAAATTAAACCTACAATCTTTAGCATATAGCTTAGCCCAACAAATAATTTTGGATCAGGTAGTACAAGTCTGCCTATGCTACTTATTAAATTACAAATGTACACGCAATATATAAAATTTAATTTAACTAGTTTCAATTTTCGTTCAGTTAAGTTTAGTTCAGTAAAAGAAAAACTCCAAGTCAAACATGTAAGTAATTTTCTAACTTTGATATGCTAGCGAATGGTTATTGGCGATAGTATTTATTAAAAATAATACAGGTTTTTTTTTTCAAAACAAAATGGAACTTTTTTTTTTTTTTTTTTACTTTTCAAAGAATAAAATACTATATGCACAAAATTTCATTTCATTCTTGATTCGTTTGTCTTCTCTCCTCGCTCTAGCTGCAATCTGCAATCCGATTCCTGATTCTAGCTAGGGCTCCGTGATCTCTCCACCCACTCAGGTCCTCTCTCTCTTCGCCTCCGACCACATTTCCTGATTTAATGGACCATTTCATGGTCGTGTTTGGGTTGATAAGATTGGTTACTTCGGATGGTGATTTCGTGGATTGATGATTTGTATGATTTTGTGGGTAATTTGTGCTGCTTTGGTTCTGGGTATTCTCAGGTGAGGGTTTTACTGGTAAAATTATGATTTTTAGGGTTTGATTTGTTTATAAGAGTTTGATAGATGTGTGAAGTTTGAATGGTTGATTGATGTCAATAGCTATGCATACCCTTATCTTGATTAGGCTTAGTTTTGTTGATGATCTTACCAGTTTGATCGTATGATGTTTTTGAGTTGGATGAGTAATTACGCAAGAAATACTCAGGTACGAAATGTTTAGGGAGTGCTCAGAAGTGTATAGTTGTCTGAGTTGCACGGCTGTAGACGTAATTTTAGATTTCACATCACGGCTTGTAGTTGATTGATATTTGATACCGAGCAAGGACTATGTCCAGCGGATTTTAATCAGGAACGTCAACAGAATTGCATACCTTACTAGAAGTTGAATTCTGAACTCAGACGCGCAGTATAGAAGTTAAATTTCGATACTTTTATTTATTCATGTTTAGTGGTCAGTTCGCACAGAATATCGATACTTTTATTTATGCATGTTTAGTCGTCAGTTTGACCCCTTACTCAGCTTCATGCATTGAGCTTGTGCATTTCTGTTCAACGATGGATTGGCCTCTTTCAGTCTTGTATTTATTTTTTAACAGATTGCAAAGGGTTCTCCTCCTCAGGGATTTAAAATCTGTATTTGGTCCTGGTAGTTTGGAATGTTTTGATCTAGCCCTGCCAATCTGTACTCGATTTGATGCGTCTGACTGGAGTGAGAAGATCGACCGATGCCTAAGCCAGGAACCACTGATTTGATCATGTGAAGATCGTTTTACACTCTGGAGTTAAAGGCGGAACTGGACGGTTCCATAAAGCAGTGAACGATGGCTGAGAGTAGTCTTGAAGCAAAAGGTTCAGACTTGTTGAATCAACTCGAAACCATCCTGGCAATTGATAATCAACTGTAAGCAGACTACTTTACTCTTCTACAATGATTCCTAGGGTTTTTGCCGCAGCCTGGATAAAAGCATTTCTTTTTTCTTGATTCATTTCTGCCTTTTTTATATTGATTTTTTTCAATGCTGGTACAGTGACGAAGTTGGGTTTATACATCCATCTCAATTTGCTGCATTGAATGAATCTAGTGCACTGGCTGATGATTCTGAATGTTTTAAAGCTGGTTTCAAGTATGATCAAAGGGTTTTTTGGCATAAAAATCATAAGTTGGGAATTTCCACGCAAGCCCTTCTTCCATTGTACAAAGCTGCTAAAGTTGCATTCTTCGCTGCAATGGAACGTTATGAGAAGGATAATGCAGGAGGGGACGATGATGTACTGAATCACAGTAGGGCATTGGTATTGCTCAGCTCTGATTTTGGAACTGCATGGAATTCCAGGTTACTCTTCCTTCAGTTGGTGAGAGTACAGAACAATTGAAATCGATTGGCATTTTTAAAAGAATTTGAAGATAATGTTTTTAGTTATCCTTGCCCAGTAATTTGAATTTCGGTTGTATAGGAAAACCATCAACTATAAGAACAAAACTCAGGGTTGAGATATGTCAGTAAAGTGTTTCATTCAAGCATGCATATCAGATATTACTCACATGTGGAGCCCCTCTAAAATGTTGTAGTGCATGAGCATAACGTTTTTTTCTTTTCTTTTTGTGTCAACTATTAATGCATTCATCATAATGGGTTTATGTTTCATACAGGAAACTGGTAGTATCAAAAACAACAGAACTTGTTTTGTATATGAATGAACTCTATTTGTCAGGCCTTGTTCTTTCAAACGCTCCTAAAAGCGATCAAGCTTGGAGCCACAGGTAATATGAGCTTAGTGTATTGCTGTTTTCCTGTCTGATGAACCATTAGTTTTCAAGTTTTGATGTGTTCTTGTATGCAGTTTATATACATTCTTTTTAATGTAGTCATATGAGAGCAATTTAATGTTGCAAATAATGGATTGTGTTCACAACTCTCATACGTTTCACCAGACGGTGGGTGATCAAGATGATTGCTAGGCGGATTTCAAATCTGCAAGACATTGTGGAGAAAGAATCTCGATTAGTGGAAGGAATAGCCGAGGTACAGTCTTTGCTTCGTGGCTCAAACAGGAGCGGCAATGAAGAACACTATGTAGCTATTCCTAAGTGATTAAGGACCGTCCCCAAAATTTATGTAGCTTTTTGTATGCTTGTATCTAAGGTCCCCGTGAAAAGATAGAATTTCCTTCCTTTTTTGACTCTTCTTATCTTAAATGCTTATTTGATTGAATATGGGTTTAAATACATCTGATTTTGGTGCAGAGATATAAGATGAGTTATCGTGCTTGGTATCATCGTTGCTGGTTAGTTTCGTACATGACTCCACAACAAGTAAGCCTCTTAGCTATCTACAAATAATTCATAAGTTCATTTCAATTATATCTGTCCATACCAGTATCAGCTATATGATTAGTTTAAATGAGTTGATTTTGCATCAAGAAAACCCACTTTATTGGCAGACTCATTACTTCATCTTCATGTTACAAATAATCTGTTTTTATTGCTCTATGTTGATCATGGATCTCTTTGCTCCAGATGTCTCATGAGTTACAAGATTACAGAGATTGGTCAGGATTACATGCTGCTGATAATAGTTGTTTTCATTACCGCATGGTGAGTTCCTCTTCATTTCTGAGATGCTACTTTTCTGCTTTAATAACGTAATAAAAATAATTTTTTTATTAGTAGTGTATTAGATGATAGCTCTCGTGAACTGCATATGCCAGTACTAGAAGATGGATTAATGTGGTTCGACAATTTAGTGAAGTCTGTAAATGTTGAAAAAGAGTTCTTGGAAAGGAAATTTCATTGGATATTTTTTTCAATATGGCATATGTTTACAGAAGCTTTCAGTCGGGCTTCTCCAGCATAGCTACTATGGGCATGCTGCTACAAAGGCATCCATTTGTTCTAGCTCCGAAATCCAAAAGTTATGGAAGGTAACTTAGACTCCTTGAACTCTTCACACAATAATGCCTTGACTCTGTCTTTTCAACTTTCTGTCTCAACCTTGTTATTTGGGAACCGTTTTTGTGGTTGCATATTTCATTTGTGAAAATGTATCTAACCGCAGGAAGAGCTTGATTGGAATGAATCGTTGATTAAACGGTACATAGGAAGAGAGGTAAAGAAACTGTATTTTTTATCTGTTAGTTCTGATAGGGTGTGTTCATCTCAGCTTAAGTTGAATTTACGTGAACTAATCTGAATGGGTCAATAAGACCCGGTACTAATTTAATTCAATTGAGCTTAAATTTTGAAGTAATTAATGGCAAATTGATGTAAGGAGAACACATAACATTCTTGGGACTACATAAGCATTAATATACAGATTTCATTGCTTATTGGTTTTCATATTATGTGTATTTCCTTAACAGGCTCTATGGCTTCATCGTCGCTTCTTAGCTGTATATTACATAAAGCAAACTGGCCTAAACCATGACATTAGCACCTTCATAGATAATGAGTTGCATCTAATCATTTCCTGTACGAGAATATTAGATGACTTCTTTGAGGATTCCAAAGCACAAGTAATGCATGCTGCTACATATGCTCTGTGGTTGAGAAAGGTAGCAGACCAAACTTTCTAGAATGACAAATGTGGATTTTCAATTAAATTCCATGGTTTTATTGGTGATATGACTGTTTTTAATATTCATTTTTTAGCAAGTTGCAGATCCCCATGGATTTGTGCTGAGAAAGCTGGACCTGAGAGGTCTGCTGAATGCAGCATCCCCGGAGAAGATTCTGCTATGGAATCCTTTATTAGTCCAAGATGACTCACAAGCCTAGTAAGTACTGGATGGTTTGCTGTGAACCAATTTTACTGCGAAGAAAATGAGATATTTTGTTCTGTTCTGTTCTTCTTATTTTTCTTGGCTGGAGCTATTCACCCACTTGGCTGTCAAGCAGACTCATCTTCAGTGACCTGTATCAAAGCCAGCACACCAATCTTGATCCCCTGGTTTCACTTGATTGTCAGTAGCTTGTTTTTATTTTGGTTTTCTATTCATGAGTTTATGTCCAATGAGTCAGATTTAGCAGTTTACTTGATATGGAATTATAAATGCTCAGAAGCCAATTTTATTTAGCAAAATATCATCCTAAAGTGGTGTTCACAAAAGTTATTATTGCCGTCAAATCCCTAATGTGACCATTTGGACAAGTCATTTCAAATTGTTGTTAAAATGACTGGTAAACAATAATATTGAGCTGACAACATTTGTATTTCAGTAAAGCTAGCTGTCTTATTTATATGACTGATGATTTTAGGATTCTTCAGGGCGAAGTCTTTGTCTCGTTTATGATTGACAATAAAGGATTGTGGTCAATAGACTTCAACAGACATTTGTTAAGGTCACATACATTGATTTCAACTAAGGAAAGATGGTGAATAAAAGTGAGATTAAGCTGTTAATTGTCATAAAACTCGGATTTGTTGTGATAGAACTTATTGATCTAGATGATTATAATGTGTTTGATTTGCAAGACTCATGGGAATTGACCGTTGCGCAACTTTCACTCATTGATATATACATAGTGGCAAGGTAGTGGGTTTTGAAACTGGTGGCTATAATGTTTATGTGAGCCTAATGTAGTAGTTAGGTTACATACAGAATAAATACTGATAGTGTGGTGATGGCAAGCTTGATGATGCAATTCATTTGTTGTAGGTTGTAAAGAAGAAGAAGAAGAAGGGCATGAATGCTGATGCAGACACCTCTTGATTTCTGCATTTTGCAAAGAAGGAAGATTAGATACTATGATCTCACATGGTAGCGTGCCGGATATTCTCTCTCAACTACACCACCATTTTTCCTGCTTTGTGCAAAACAAGGAACACTCAGAAATGAGAGGAAATTAATTAGCTACGCTCGACCTCGAACAAGTACGTACATAGTAAAGTATATTGGTTTTTGATTATTTACACTTATAATATGAGCCTTGCATTTTAAAATATGAGCCTTGCCAAATAGCTAGTGAATACTTGAGGAGGTTAATTTAGCATTTTTCCCCATGGACATAAGAAAATCTCTTGCCATTCAAAATAGTCAAGCAAGCTCCGTGTTAAGGAAAGATACATTTTCAACTGCTAATTCTGAGACATGCACTGAACACAAGGGACGATATAACAAACAAGGAAATTCGTTATATTCATCAGTTTGTTATATAGTAATGTGTTCAAATAAGTGAACGTAATCTTCAAACTAATGAATACAACTTCCAAATTAACGGAAAAAAACTATAAAAAGATGAATATAATTATGGATGATGAATATAACAAACAAGTGAATACAAAAAGATGATATTATAGGTTAAAATTACACGTGTTCGTTGGTTTGATTATGATGTTCATCGCTTTATTGTTGTTCATATTGATTCATGTCGGTTTATATACGAATCAAACTGATGAATAGTGTTATAATAAATTCAAACAAATGCATTTTATCAATTCAACATACACATTTAATAATATATGTTGTGTAGTAATGTGTTCAAATTAACGAACATACTCATCAAACTAATGAATACATCTTTCAAATTGACGTAAAAGGCTATCAAAAATATGAAAATAATTATCAATTGATGAATATAACAAAACAGTGAATATAAAAAGACGATAATATGGATTAAAACTATATGTGTTCATTGGTTTGATTATGATGTTCATCAATTTATTGTTGTTCATATTGATTCATGTCGGTTTATATACGAATTAAACTGATGAACAATGTTACAATAAATTCAAACGAATGAATTTTTACCGATTTAATTTGCACATTTAAAAATATATGTTGTATAGTAATGTGTTCAATCAGTTAACATACTCATTAAACTAATGAATATAGCTTCCAAATTGACGAAAAAGCCTATCAAAAAGATGAATATAATTACCAATTGATGAATATAACAAACAAGTAAATATGAAAAGATGATAGTATTGATTAAAATTACATGTGTTCATTGGTTTTCACCGATTTGTTGTTGTTCATATTGATTCATGTCGGTTTATATACGAATTAAATTGATGAATGACAAACTTATTTTTAATCCTTTATAGTTGTCAAGTGTGTGTTTTAGGGGTCAAGTGGCAGTAAAATATAATTTATAAACCTTGGTAAGCCAATGGTCGATCCTAAGAACAGACGTGTGTATATACTAGCTAGCAAATAACGTGTTTAGCTACTCCTAATAGAAATTGATAAAAAGTTATATTAATTATCCTAATGACGCTAAAAATAAGAGGTTGATTTAATCAGAGAAAGAGTTCCAAGATCCAACTTCATACATACCTAACACACAAATCATGCGATAATTCAAATAATTCAATGATATTATGGAGTAGTGGAAATAACCTAATAACATCAGGCAAGCCGCCCAATCATAAATCATTATCAGAATTAATCTAGAATGTTGAATGCCGCCCAATCAATGATTATCAACAGTTTTAATTTATTAAGTTTAAGGTTTTCAAACAAATAATGTCAGCTTTTTTATCGATTAATGTACTAACAATATAGCTAACATGCTTCAATATTAATTCTACTTAATCTGGTTAATTACCTCAGATCCAGTAATCTTTTTATTTTTTTAACCTAATTCGTTCTAACAAGAAAGCATCTCAATCAATATCAAATATGCAAGAACGGTGAATTGAGAACAATAAAATTAAAAAACTCCATAAACATAATCAAAAAATTTTATTAAGATCACGTGAATTGTTGAGTACATGCATAAGATCCGTAAGATCCCAGACTTACGGTACTACTCACTACTCATGATGATTACCACGAATGTAAGATGATAGAAAAGAGAGAACGATGAAACCGTTTTGTTGATTAATGTTCTTCGATCTTCGATTCTCTTGTATTGCTCTTCTTCTCCAAATCTAGATCTTTCCAATTCCAAACCTAGTGAAAATCCATTAAAATTTTGGATTTCAGGTTTTTATTTATACTAAAATCGATTGGACCAATTTTAGAAATCAAACATTCGGGCCGGTTCAACGCTAATCGGCAGTTGAATAGTCACAATCGCAGGTCCGGTTCTGAACCAGGTCATCTCATAGAGTCTCGAAAAATCATGTTTTTGGCCGGTTTGACCTAAACCGGCGGTTAAGTTTATAACCGCGCTACTGTTCACTCTGCATGATGATTGTAACTTTTCTCGCTTTTTTTGACCCTTTAAACCTTCGAATTTAGTCTTGGTGTAAACTAAAAAGTTGTAACCCTTTGAGTTAGCTTCCTTTGAAGGCAACAATCATGCGGTCGGCAAGCCTTTGAAGAACGAATATGTCAATCTGTCTAATATTTGGTCTGTATTCATCTGAATCTTTGTGTTTTTCCTTATTTAGCTCCAATTGAGCTACAAAGCTTCATTTTAGTAAACTTTAACCTAGAACAAGAGTAGGGTGGTAAAATGACAATAAAAAGTCCGAGAAACAGACGTAATATCAATTGTAAATGAATAAATATTTAGTAGATAAATCAACCGATCAATGAACAATGTTATCAAATAGATAAATATAATTTTTAATTAATGAATACAATAAAAAAATGAATATAAAATGATGATAATATGGATTAAAACTACAGTGTTCATTGGTTTCATTATGATTTTCATTGATTTGTTAATTTACATATTGATTCATGTCGTTTACATACAAATCAAACTAAAAACAATTCTTATAAGAAATTCAAACTGATGAATTTTATCAATTAAATCATATATAGTGTATAATAATATATTCAAATCAGTGAAATTATTCATCGAACTGATGAATATATTTTTTAAACTGACGAATAAAGCTATTAAACAGAAGAATATAATCACAAACTGATGAATATAACAAACAAGTGAGTATTAAGAAAAATGATGTTATGGATAAAAACTGTGTTCACATGCTTGGTGATGTTATTTGTTATGCAAACAAATTACATCAGTTTCATAAATATTCGTAAAAACCAGTTTTGTTTCAAGTCCGATTCAAAAACAAAACTGAAAGGAAATAGACCAGACTTGTTTGGATTCATCTAGTTGATCTATCTAACTGATTTTATCAACATAAATCAATGTAGACAGTGGCGGAGCCACACCTGGGAGGGGGGGGGGGGGGGGGGGGGTCGCCCCTTGTCATTTTTCAAATTTACATTATATTACGTATGATTAGCTTGAATTTTTTTAGGTTTATAACAAATTGCTCCCGGTAAATTTAAATCTACACCCCGGTAACAAATTTCCGTCTTGAGAAAAAAATCTTCCCCCGGTCCAAAGAAATCTTGGCTTCGCCATTGAATGTAGATTGGCCGAAACAACACCAAATGTTTCTAGAATCAGTCAAACTCAGAAAATATACATTAAATTACACCACTACATCAAATTAAAACAACACACTAAAATCCGTCTCACAGTTTCAAAATTTTGGCAGTCTCAAAGGATCCACGCTATATATATAGAAGAACGCTCAAATGGGGATCCCTCAATAAGGTACATCCCTAAAGCCCTATGTGAGCCATTTGAATTGATCATATATCTCATAATATATCACATGTTACTCATGAAATATTACTTTTAAAATAAAAAGTTGGTCAAAAGGATAAATTAGAGTTTTACCCAATATATTTTTTCTCTCGAATCCTTCTTGTCCCTTTCCCTCCACAATCAACAACATGTCTCTTTCTTTCCCTAATGATTAAATGGTTCACAAAGCGCCTCAAGGATCTACTTTATTGAGGGGCCACAACCGAGTGCCCCTATATATATATAAGGAAATGATCAAATACAAACCCTCTTTAAAGTTACCAACTTAGAACAAGAAAACTAATGAATTTAGTTGCTAAACTGATGAATATGGCTATCAAAATAAAGAATCATAGTTACAAAAGTGATGAACATTGCTACCAAACTGATGAAGTATAATTGGCAAACTGATGAATATAACTAGCAAATTGGTGAACATAATATTGACTGAAGAAGAGTCATAACCATAAAATAATCAGAATTTAGAAATTCAATTAATATCTAAAGTGAATGATGAAGATACTCCACAGCATAATGTACCAATAAAATCCTATAAACACATTCATACACAAAATCAAAAGAAGCAACACATTTTTTGATGGCGTCCATGATTGAATTGAAAGGGTGGAAACAAATAAGATGAAAAAAATACGCTCTAATTATTGGTTAGGACTTTCCTGCAGCAACAGGTTGCCCAAACAATTCGCAAAGATTGAGTAGAAGATATGGTTCCTAAAAAGGTTTTTAGAAAGAAGGTTGTTACAACCATATCTCAACAAACTTTTTAGATCTTGGAATAGATCGGGATTGCTAAAAGAGATTTGGAAAGTGTTCCAAATCTGATAGAGATCCTAGTGAGGCTAGGATTTCTATAATTCTTGAGGGCTACCAGTATATAAGGGCAGTGTCGCACACACAAAGAGACGACGCACATACACACACACACAAAAAAAGCTAGAGCAATAAGCAAAGAGCGAAGAATTAAAGTGTTGTCATTGCCTAAGCCGAGAGAGATTAAGACTTAGAGAGTCTGATCGAAGTTTGATCAGCAAGTTCAACTGGAGCGGAGCCTCGTTGAAGATGAAGTACAAGCCTTTGAAGAATCGTCACTAGTGAGCAAAGTACAGACGATCAAAGAGCAGAGCAATGTTCCAGGAAGCTGACTGAAGGTAACTGATCAAGGGAAGCATCACCGGAGTTGTGAGAACTCGCGAAAGTCAAATAAAGTAGCTGGGAGAGCTCAGAGAATAAGAGGTAGATGTTGAGGAAAAGCAAGTTGTTGTAGCATCCTGTCATAACACTTTATCGTAGAATAGGCTGAGTCTGTTATCAGAGCTATAGCATTCTATTACTGCATTGTGTTGAGTCGTTGAGAATATATCGCTAGTCTGGGTGATCAGATTGAGCGAAGATTCTAGCTAGATTAGAAATAGAGGTTGCTCTAGCATAGACTAATTTATTTCTCAAAAATTCATTATATTCAGGTTGCAAAGAGAGGTGGTGAAGAATGGAAATCAAAAACTGATGAAGTGAGAGTAGTCTAAACTAAAGTAATATTTCAGCACTTATTACTTGACAGGGCCTTACACATTATGTTTTGCAATGTTCAGGAAAGAAAGCTGTATGTGGATAAGGCAAGAGAACTCAAAGCTGATTATGAAAAGGCCATAGAGAGCTACAAGGCTGGAAAGCAAGATGTAAGATTTCAAAACCCTCCATTCATGCACTCCTCTTTATCTCCTTAACTAATTGAATCCTTCCTTTTACAGGATGAAGCTGGGTCAGATAATGATGCTGATGAAACTAAAGTTGTTGAAGGCGTTAATGCCGAACCAGGTCAGGACATGTCCGACGAAGAGTAGTCACCTGCTATAAGATTCAGTACTTGAGTTCTTATGTAATCTCATATCTTGTAGTTTCCAATGAAGATGATCTTGACTCCCTTGTCATTTATGTTTTATTTTGTGTCTGAAGAGGCTTTGTATCTCTTTTGACCCAATGAATAGATAGATAATAGCTATATTTTGTTTCATACTCACTATCCATGGCTAAGTGTATGATCTTGCCAATGTTGTGGCTCTACAATCGTTCCCTCAACCTTTTACATTTCATTTTAAAAAGTCTCACTGTGTTGCTTTCAGATCAGAATTTCTTAAACCCACTTCTCCATTGCTCTTTGTTGTTTGGTCCTCTATACACAATAATTTGTTACGACCACCATTTTAGTTTTGAGGCATGACTCCCCAGTAGAATTCAAACCCTCCTTTCAAATGACGCAATAATGGACCCTAGACTTAATAAATTGAAACTGTTGATAATTCGTGATTGGACGACGTTGAATAGTCTAAATTAATTCAGGCAATGATCCGTGATTGGGCGGTTTGCCTGATGTTATTAAATTATTTCCATTATTTCATAATTGGATTGTTATAATTATTGCATGATTTGTGTGTTAAGTATGGATGAAGTTTGATCCTGTAACTCTTGCTCTGATAAAATCAACCTTTTACTTTTAGCATCATTAAGATAATTAGCATAACTTTTCTAAATTTCTGTTAGGAGTTGCTAAACACATTATTTGCTAGCTAGTATATATACACGCTTATTTTTTGGATCGATTCTTGACTTACCAATGTTTCTAAATTATTTTTTACTACAATTTGACCCCGAAACATACACTTGACAACTACAAAAGATTAAAAATACGCTTGTCACGAACCACTCAAGGATACTAAAAAACCAATCTTTTACCGCCCCACCTCGCACGAAAATCCTTATTTTGTTAGTTTTTTTATAATATCAAAATCATAGTACTGTTTTTCGATTATGCTAGACTAATTAATTTTTTTATTTTTGCAGGTCCAGCCTTTAGTGCGCTCAAGCCAAGTCGCGGCATAAATGCCAAGGCGGTTGATCAAAATATAAAGAAATTAGCTTTTGAGTTATTCCATGATTCTAGGAATTACTTGGTCAAGATTGGTGAGGAGAGTGCCTTGGAGTTAACCCGATGCTTATTTAGTTTTCTACTGGTATGTTCTAAAAAAACTAAATTAAATTAAAGTTAATTTTTTCATTACTCCTATAATTTTACAGGTAATGATGATGACACTCATGCAGGAGATATTCAGAGATCGTTTTAACCTGACGAAGACATTCAATGTCCATCTTAGGTCAGGCAGATAGAAACTACAAATGCAACAACACCTAGAAGAAGCGCTCGAGCTAGAAAAAAAGTTCGACTATCTATAGGACTTGTTCCTCGTTAAACATTAGTTTATGTGTTGAACTCCATCACCAATATGGATTGTAACTTTTAACTTTTGATTGTTTTGAGATGAACTTGATCTTCAATTCTTTACTATCAAAATGCTTTGAGATGAACTTGATCTTCAATATATACTATCAACTTGTCGGTAACATCTCGGCAGAGATTTAATTCCAGAAGAAGCCGCTACTCACAGTAGCGATTTGCTCCATATTTGAGTCAAGCCGCTACTGTCAGTAGCGGTTTGTTATGTTTACGAACTCAGTGCGCTCTGATATTTTACGAGCACAAACCGCTACTGCGAGTAGCGGCTTGACATTTTTTCCTATTCGGATGCTAGGTAGAATGTGACTCGTCTATTTATCGATCTAGTAGATCAAACTGCTAATGCGAGTAGAGTTTGACAAAAAAAAAAAATAGGTCAAACCGATATTGGCACTAGCTGTTTGTTTAAAAGATGACAAATGTAGAATGTTTTCGGAAAGAAAAGCAGAAAAACAGTAAGTTTTATAATTATTGCAAAAGTGAAAATTTTTCTAATGAAAATTATAACCTTAATAAATTATACGTGCGCGGATAAAGTAAATACACATCTTTGTGCTTCTGTGCCTCTACGCATGTATTGAAGTTTTGCAAATCAGCCATTCTCAAGCCAATGTATATGTGCCAATATGGCATCAGGCCGGGTAAATAGTATAACTTTCTCTCTCTAACTCTTATCAATAGATCCGCCTCATTGAACTCGGACAATAAAAAGATAACTAACTGCTGTAACTCGGCAACATAACGAACTAGACGTTTCCTAGACCGCTTTGTAACGAACATACTTGATAGGCCGGCTAAAGATAAATGTAACACTCGAACATTCAAGTAATTTATGATTCGGATAGCAACAACAACAAGAAAGGGCAACCAAGCAATAACTTGATCCGTTCCTACTCTTTACCCACCTCAAACCTAAGCAGTACAATGCAAAAAGGTCAAGACGCCAAGCAGACAACTATATATTCATCCTTATAACTCAATATGAGACTAATTACAAAAAAAAAAAAATGACGGACTAAAAATGATCAGAGTTTGAGGACCAAAAACGAGAACGTAAAAGAAAGTGAAATTTAAATAAGGCGCCTAAATATGGTGACCATCGTTTCAGAATCAGTAGAAATGGAAACTCCAGCTGCTCTTGTAATTTGAATTTCAATCGAGGGTCCAGATTCATGCTCCTTTTTCCATTGCCCTAACTGGTTTTAGGTCCACCAAACCCTAGTTTCTAGTATAAAAGGGTATTCAATCGTGTAGAGAGATAGCATCATTTCAGACCAAGCTCATACATCCGAGCTGCTGCCGCTTTCCTTTCAATCTTCTCCTTCTCCCATTTCAGGTTTCGAATTAGCCCCCTGATTCATCATCTTCATCCAAAACCCTAGATTTGAGCAACTTGCCTCTAAACTGAATCTGTGACACCATTTTCCATTCAGTCTGCGGATTGCGGGAGAGGCATAGAGATGGAACCTGCTACACACTACTGCCACCAAGTATATCCAAACACTCAATTTTGAATTTATTTTTTTTCTCTTGTGGTTTACTGAAGGTTAGTATAAGGGAATCGAGATAGGTTTGAGCTACCATTATCACAAAATCTCTGTCCATTTAGTAAAATTCAAGTTGATGCAGAACTTATCATCGATGCAAATTCTTGAGATGCAGTGTCGCGGGCGTCGGACGGGGCTGGCCGTTCAATGTAGGGACAACCACCGCTGCAAGCTGAAATACTGCGGCGGATGCTTACGAAAATAGTCTTTCTCTCTCTATAGAATTGTGGACTCATTTATGCTTTGTAACTTCAAACTAATAAATCTTCTTGTAATTTGATACATTGAACAGTTATGGTGAGAATGCAATTCAAGCCCTGGCGGTCGCGGATTGGAAATGTCCCAAATGCCAAAAAAACTGTCAATGTAGCACATGCAGGTAAGAATTGTCCCACATCGCTAATTTGAAAGATAGTTTGTTATGACATATTAGATTACTAAACCGTGACTCTTGAACTTAAGCTTTTGACTCACATGAGAATATAATCCGATATATTTAGCAAATTCACAGTATAGGTTCTGCACACATGTTGGAGTGATATATATGAAAATATGCAATTGTACATTAAGTAGGCTATATTGTGCCTGCTATTTATAAAGCCCGGTACGCATAGATTCTTGGAAAGTCGTTGAAGAATTTTTTATGTGCGGGCATTTTAAATTTCCAGGCCAAAAAGAGGTCTCCAGCCACTTGGCCGTACCAAGAAAGATTCTTTGATCTTTGAACAACCAGGAGACGACGATGCTATTGCTAGTGATGAAATGGAAATTGATGCCAGTGAGGTACCATTTCATACATAATAATTCGACCCGTTGTATCTCTCTTTTGCGCATTACTGGCTTCTGTTTTCCGTGTTTATCGTCGTAAAATGCGTGGCAGGCTTCAGCATTCACTTCAACAACAAGACCTCAGACTCCAGGTACCAATCTTATATGATGAGAATCAATGCAGCTTTACTGAAAAATTGTGAAGCACAAATAGTTTTGGATGATAAATTTTTTCTAGAGAGATGATCAATAGAAACATGTTGAACATACCTATAAGAAACAAAATCTAACGTTGTATTCTATCCTAGAACATGCCCATGAAGTGCCATTGCCCCAAGGTTCTCCGGTTGAATCCGTAGCTTCCATACCGATGCCTGCAAGCGACGTTGGGCACGCTTTCCAATTCCTACAGTTTTGCAGAACTTTTGGACAGGTTAGTGTAGCAATATCATTGTTGTCTTTGCAGTTTGAAACCCTTAAGAATGGCTCTAGTTTCAAATTCTTTTTCTGATGAATCTGATCATGCTTGAGAGAGTTTCCTCAAAATCAGGTCTTCGATTTGGATCAAGATGACCCAAAAAAACTGCTCAAAAGCTTGTTCTACTATGAGAGGCAGGAGGAGAATCAGCCTCTTATAATCCAATTCCAGAAGAAGCTGATCACTTTTTTACGAAAAGATGGCCGGAGAAGGTATGTTACCCCCACCCCATTTTAATGGTGCTTAGCTACTTTTAACATGGATAACATTGAAAATTTTGACACAACATTCCTCAGGACACCTTCAACTTGGCTTGAAGAAGTTGAAAGATGTATTTGGGATTTTAGATACCCTTTTCCGACATTGTTGTTGAAGAAATCGAACATTACTGAAGATGAATATGATGAGCTTGAGCCATCCAGCAAGCTAAGAGTCTTGAATTTTCTGTGTGATGAAGTCCTCAGTTCAGAGTGAGGCCTCACTTCTCTCTCTCTCTAAAACTATCTCCATAAAAATCTTTTGAGTTTTAATGAATAAAATTACTCTACTGATCAGTGTGGTGAGGACTATAATCAAGAATGCTGAGCTCTCTCTAGAAAAAAAACCTCCCATGGTAAGAAAACCCTACAAATCACTCTCCTTTACTCATTTTTAGGGCTACTATTAGTATTTTCCAACATAATAACAATTCACATTGTAGAATTCCTCGCCAGAAGTGGCTACCGAAACCGGTGAGATGGGGTTGGACAAAGAAGAAACACCGGCAGCTGATTTGGCCACTTTGGAAGCAGTTGCCGGAGTTACAACTAGTACATTCCTGATCCTTTAAAACCCAACCCTTATAGGGTCTGATAATTCCCTTAATAAGTTGCTCCTAATCATATTGAACTTCTCAGAAGAGGAATCTGAAGTGAATGTGATCAGACTGGAGCCGTCCTGCACAACGGATTCCGGGAACAAGTTTTGGAATTTTGGAAGCTCACCGAGTCACTTAAGGGTTTATATGCAAGGTTTGGTTTTTGTGTACTTGAGGAGGCATTTTAGGTCTCAAAATGTTCATCCAATTTTAGTACAACTCATGATTTTGATACACCTAATGATCCTCAGATATTGGAGAAGGGCGTGATGCACTGGATTCCATTGATGACAGATGGATCACATTTGAGCTTGAACAGAAGGAATTGGTTGAATGTTTCATATCTTCTGTTTCAGAAAGCAAAACCAGGTAAGAGTATGTTTTCATGGTCATCTTACTTTTTCAACAAAAACATTTTTGTAGATTCTCAGTAAAAATGCTGACGTCGGTTTCGCATCACTTTCCGGTCAATGATCTTTGCAGCAACAGGTCTACTCAATGCTCAAGCCTTCTAGTCCATATGAAAAGGCTGAGTTAACATTTTGCGACCGGGATCTGAGACTGGACTTTCAAGTATGACGTCATTTGGGGAGAGTGATGCTTGTGGGTTGGAAAGATTGTCAATATTTGTCCAATAGGGATACCTTAAACCTTGACATTTTTATGTTGTTGCTCCCCACATACCTATGTAAGATGTAATTGGTGATTTGAATGACGTCACTGTTTCAATTATGTCTATCTTTTGCTCTGTAGTTGTTTTTACTAAACAACCATTGAACTTGCAGTACTTGTTTTTCTCAGAAATTCTTACCTGATGCATCTGCTCATTTAACTGGAACTACCAAATGTAACGAACCACCGGTTTCCGGTTTTTGTTTGATCGATCTTCAACGGTTTCCAAGAAAGTATACTACGAAACATTCGTTAATTTATCTCAAACTGATTTACCGTGTCGAGTTTTTTTCTATCTTACTTGAGTTTCCTACTTTCTGAGAAGTTTGAAGAATGCCCTACAGGCCAGTTTCCGCAACAAATTGTGGCATTGCTAAATAACCCAAATCTACACCTTGATGCTTTGGTGCAATAGTACAAATAAGAGATATATGAAGGACCAAAGAGAAAATAGTATCAATCAGATTAGGGTTAGGGCTTGGGTTGATGTGCCTTACAAAGTTCTCTTGGAGGGACATTCTTGTATGCATTTTTTCTATCTACTTTTGTTTTTGCTCTGCAATCCATTAGGGTTTCATATTTTCACAACAGCATAAAACTCAGAATTGCTGGACACTGAAGACTGGAGTGGAGCAGAAGGACTCAATTACAAAATATTTCAATAATTTAGGTCAGAAAGGAAACTTTCAATAACTTACGGGAACGTTTTTGTAATAGTGTGATACTTTAAGGACTAAAACCGAATTGTCATGCTTTCATAATCCGCAACGTGGCATCTTTTTACTGTACAACACACTAGCCCTTTGAAAACCAGAAAAATATGAAATTAAAAAATAAATATTAAATAATGAAAAAACGAACGACCAGCAAAAATCGAAGAAGAAAATCTGGTGCGGAAAATTGAGGGGAGAGAGAGAGAGAGAGGAAGGAAGCTGAGGCGGATGGCCATGGAGTGTGCGGTCTCTGGTCGGCTAGCTCTTCCGGTCAATCACTTTATCAGACCTAATCGGAGTAATTTTCGAATCCGAACTTCCTGATTTCGATTTTGTGCGAGTACGAGTTTGTTTGGATTTGGGATTGTTGTTGCTGTTTTTGTTGTTGATTTGTCCACGATTGGGCGATTTGAGTTGTTGGAAGTAGAGTGAGTTGTAGACATTTCCGTTTTTTTGGCTGTGGCAGGATTCGAACTAGTGTTCGGAAGTACTGAATTTGGAGCTCATTTTGGATTTTGAATTTTGAATTTTATATAATCTGAGGTTGAATAGCTTGTTATTGGAATTAGTAGTAGTTTTTATGACGAGTATTGAATTCATCTACTCAGAAAGTGATGTACCTTGTTTTGTGTATTCTCTCTTTTGCTGCTTAGAGTGACTGTTTTTTGAGGAAATTAAACTGGTCGAGTATTGGATGAGTTAGAAATATATTGCCTTCCTGTAGTCGCAACTTCTTGTTTCGATCCTTTTCGCTTGTATTAAGAATGATTCATGCTTCAGGTAATGGGCGTTCGATTTATAGTCAATGTGCAAACAGGAGAAAATTGGTCATGGTGTCGGTTGTTGGAGCTGGGAAAAGTGGAGGGGTGTTAGATAAACCAACGATTGAGAAAACAACGCCTGGCCATGAATCTGAGTTTGATTTGAGGTAAAGTCCAGATTTCATTTGATCGAACAGAATTTTAAATTATTTATCATTTTCACAAAGCAGAACTTGGTACCGTGATATATCAGATTACTCTTGCTAAATTCCATGTGAAATTAAGTATGCACATTTGAACGAAATAGAGTAGATCACCAAGTTGCAAAACCATCAGCATTCGGAGTCCGGATTTCAGGAAAAAAGTATGGTAAATTCGATAGTATATCAGTACATGAAAGGTAGTTTATGGTATACAACTTTCTACAAATGCTGGCACGTCTACAACTGGTGCTCAGGGTGTTAAATGGTAATAGAGATGGCAAAGTAATCAAAGAATCTGCTATTAGGAATTTGCCGGTTGTAGTGTACTCCTAGAAGCTAGCTCATCATTTTTCGTTTTACTTCTGAATTGATCTGTTTAATAATTTGAGTGTATTTTGACACTGATGTGGTGTTATTGCTTCTTAACTTAAAAGTGTACTGATTGGAGCTCATTCTATTTTTTCAATGTTATTAAAAGTTGAAACTATCTGCAAAAGCTCAGCCCGTTCTTTATTAATCACGTGTAGCTAAACGTAAGCTTTCGGCACAAAATTTGAATCTAGAAGTAAAACATTAGTTAATGAGTTATTTTGCAGTTTTCTGTTCTACTTAAGTTACCATCGAAATCCTTTTGAACAAAGAATGCCAAATATTAATGATCTGAAAGTTATATATTTTGCTTACTACATTTCTCATCTCCCAGGAAGTCAAAGAAGATGTCACCACCCTATCGCGTCATGCTACACAACGACAACCACAACAAAAGGGAATACGTCGTCCAAGTACTGATGAAAGTTATTCCAGGTATGACAGTTGACATAGCAGTCAATGTCATGCAAGAGGCTCATGTCAACGGCTTGGCTGTTGTGATCATCTGTGGCCAGAATGATGCAGAAGACCACTGTATGCAGCTGAGAGGTAATGGTCTCTTGAGCTCCATCGAGCCTGCAAGCAGCGGCGGATGCTAAATTTAGAAGCATCGACACCCGGATTCACTCTTTTGGATTTAAAATTACTAATATTATATAAAGTAGTACATGGTTTTGCTTCTTATGTAAATAGCATAGATTTGTCTCTGCTATATAGAACATAACAATTTATACTTGTGAATCTTGATGACAGTATATGCTGAATTTTATGGTCTGAATTTCCAGATTGCATTATGCTGACAGATTTTTCAAAATTTTTGTTGTAGTCATGAATTTGAGTTTTTAGGATGGTGTGGTTCAGAAAGCAAGGAGCTAGCTAGCTGCTTGCTAAAAGTTAGATAATGACAAACTTTGTCCTTTCTGTTGTGGTTGTTAATTGTCTGCTACCAAGTAAAATTGATCAGTGACAAAAACATTTAAAATATTGGATTGAACAGAAAACTTCAAATTTTGGCATCAGAAAACTTCAAAATATGTAAACAATAAGTTAGTATTAAGGAACTTTCAATTTTTGTATGATAGAAAAGTTAAAATAAATGAACTAGAATTAAAATTAGCGTTGATTTAAATCAGAAAGAAGGCGTTCTAAGTATGATATTAAACAATTTCAATCACTTTGGCATCATATATGGGAATGGGACGTAGCCAACCACCGTCGATAATGTAATATTGAGCAATTAATCAATAGCACGAAATATATATATCAGTATGGTTTCTTTGATATTTAAATTAATTACTTATGGGTAATATGCACCAATTTGGGAAGGAGAGGATTCCCCAAGTTTCCAGGTATGTATTAGAGCCTAGAGGACAGACATCTTAACCAATATGAGAAGAGAGCATTAGTTTCCCAGACCTGAATATAGCCTGAGAGGACTCGGAAGAATCTGATTTTGTTCCTTAGTTTAGCCAAGCTGTTCCAAGGACTTGGGGCTGTTGGCATATGATGCGCTTTTATCAAAACCTTCCAGCAATAGAATCCGCACTGCTTCTATGCCAGCTTGAAGTGTGAAGTCCAACTGAGGGTTTTAAATGAACACACATTAGCAATCATGCATGTATTACTTCACATTTAGGTTTTTTGAAGTTTCATACCTCCTGACGTTCTTGCTTACTGAAAGGGCGCAGTACGTAACTGGCACCATCCATTTTGCCAGGAGGCCGGCCGATTCCTACAAGAGAATTTCCTAAGTAAGTGTACTAATTAATAACACATGGCAATCCAACAATTGAGATGCTAAATACACTTACCTATTCTTAAACGTGAGAAATCTCGGTTTCCTTTGACATGATCAATTATGCTCCGCATCCTACAAAGTTAAACAATCCAATTTGGACTCGTTAAAAAAACTTTGGAATGATGTTGCAATACACTAATGATCTACTCTCTAGAAAACCGATATAAGAGTTGGTTACTAATATGGAGAAAACTGCTGGCAGAAACTCCGAAATACATCAGAAGATGGGACTTCTTTTTTAAAGGAAAATGCAACTCAGAACATAATTTCACATTTGATAAGCCCCAAAACAAAGTTAATAAATCATCAAACTTACCCATTGTGGCCCCCATGGCCTCCTTTTGGTAACAAACGTAACTTTGCAAAAGGCAAATCCATATCGTCGTACACCTAAGTAATGGATTCACTAAACGTTTAAGACAGAGCACAAGGCATGCAATTGATATGTGAAGGGCCAAAAGCTCATATCTAAAGGCTCTTACCACAAGTAATTGTTTCACGGGAATCTTGTAGTAAGACATAATTGCTCCAACCTACATAAATAAACAATTTTAAAATTAATTGCTATACATTATTAATAATGATAGACTTACAATAACATGTATTGCCTCTGAAAGATTTGACTTACAGATTGACCGCTTAAATTCATGAAAGTTTGAGGTTTGGCAAGCATGACCGGGACATTCCCAATAAGACCTAAAATGACGTAACTGATACTAGTAAGGTCAGTAGTAGCAAGTAGCAAAAACAGTCTACATCTTGTACGCTGGTAGATTAAACTAGCCACATAATGAGATCCAAAACAGGATGCCAACGCACAACACCACGTGACAGATGGATGACAACATAGGTCAAGCAACATTTCTGAATGAGATCAGGGGGGAATATAGCCAGTAGCACACCATCTTGATTTTTTCATGCATTCAAAAACATAATAAATGACATTGTAAAACAATACAGACTTCAAAGTAAAAGACATGGCTCCACCTCTAAAGTTTCATCTTTGTTTGATGCTCTTATTTAAGTGTTTTTTCCTTATCCGTCGCCACCGGACCAGAGTATTTATCGAGTCCCTTGATTTGAATGCAAACTCGCTTTCTAGTAAATAAATGAACCTTTTCATTGCCTTCATCTTTCCGGCGCAATTCACAGTAGAAGAGATTATATTCTCACTTAATAAAAACAATATAGAACATGAACAACTATGGCATAGTTCATCGCACATCAATCATATACCAGAAAAGCTTACTGACCAGCAGCAAGATCTCTCCTTTTGTGCTAAAACCTCTATAAAACCAAAGTTGGCTTTTGTCGGGAGGCTGTTCTAACTTATCAAACACGAAAAATCAAAATTCATATGGTCGTACCTTTACCAAACAAAGCCTTGAATGAAACACTACCCATGGGTATCCCCTCAGCTTCTGCCAATGCGTCCACCAGCTCAAACCCAACCTGTAACAAAGACAGTCCAAACCACTCACAAACTCAACATAATGTTAAAAACAAAAACAAAAAAAATAAACTGCAGATAACATTAATGTGCTCACATTGTGTCGTGTGCCGCTGTACGTCTTCCCAGGGTTCCCAAGCCCGACAATCAGCCACGGATGCTTCTTCGCATCTTCAGTCTCCAGCGAATCGGAAGATGACGAAGCCGTCGCCAAATTTGCTACTGCAGCAGAGGAACGAGGCATCGGAATCAGTGGCCTGAGAGAAGAATTGAATGGATTCGTTGAAAATTGGATGCGGCGGTGGAAGCTGGGGATGCGGATTGACGCCGCGGTTGAAAATCCGCCGATGCTCATTCTACGACTGAGTCCACGCAGTCGATGAATTGTTGAAACGAGAAATTCAACGGCGACTAAGAGGAAAAAGTCCGACTTGGCGTCGGAATCGAAACCCTAATAACTTGATTTTGATTTGGGAATCGAATCTGGAAATTTAGCAAAAATAAGTAAATAAAATCGCCGTTGCCGGGGATCGAACCCGGGTCACCCGCGTGACAGGCGGGAATACTTACCACTATACTACAACGACATCGATGTGTCAGTACCATAAATATTTACATAATTTCTTAAAAAATCGTGATGATTAATGACGTCATAAACCTCATTTATCAGAATATTATTTCAGAAACAAAAACGCCACCGTACGTAATAACTTCTAACAACTTGGTGGTACGCTACATTTTCCGTTTGTATACACGATGGAGATGGAATTTGAATCAAGTGTCGAGGAGAAGAGGGCGGCGCCTGTAAGTTACAAAACACGCGAAAGGTTGAGGGTTTGGTCTCCGATGAGCGCAGCCTCCTCGCTGCCATTGCTGCGGTGTCAGACACGGTTAGTAAAAGATGGGGATTCAGAAGGGGAGGATGATGATTATGAGGAATAGGAGGTAGTGAATTTTTTCTTACCTGAGGTAGCTAAGAGATGACATCCGGTAGAGGCAGGAGAATACTAACACGTGTAGGCCGATGGTGTAGAAAAAGGCAATGGTTCGAGCATATCTGAGAGGGGAAAAAATTATGTAGAAGGATCAAAATTAATTTGATAATGAGTAAAGGTAAGTGATGCGTTGAAACTGAAGTTGTACTTATTTCCGAGCAAGAACCGGCCACTGCTGAGGGTGATTTTGTCTCTGAGACCCAATTCCTTGTATCTTTGGTCCCTTTCCTAGTTATAGCCAAGCCAAAAATAAATAAAGAATAAGAGGTCGCTAAGCAGCATCCTCGACATGTACACGAATCATAATAATAATAAGATCACAACTATGATCGACGAAGATTGTGTGGATACCTTTTTAGAAAATGCAGCAAAGGGGTTTATGTCATCCTCGTATATCTTCTTGTATTTAGACTCAACATCAGAAGTGAAACCACTTTCAATATCCTGTAAAGGATATCCAAGAGTTAGAAATTAAAGCCGGTTAACCAACTTTCCAGGAAGTGGGTGATACAGTGATGAGAAGCATAGCACGACCTTCCTCGATCCTCTTGAAACCACTTTCTCTAGATTGTAATCTTGAACGTAACGAATCTTTCCATAGAGCTTGACATTATCAGCTTTTGTTTTCTCAAGTTGTGAAGTTAGAATCCCAATCTTCTCTGTCAATTGCCGTATCTCCTGTACAACGAGAAGCTTGAGAGAGTTGGACACCTGGTGATTAGAAAGCAACCAGAACCTATAATAGGAAAGGATAAAATGTACCTCTTCTGTCTCCTGCAAGCGACTCCGGAAACGGTCACGTTGGTTGCATATAACCTTGAGCATTGAGGTTTGGTCTTGATTGGAGGGAGTTGACTTCTGATCAGTGCTCTGTTACACAAGTGAATCATCACAACTTAAGTCACGTGTTTGAATGAAGACAGTTCAGCTTCCATGCAGTAAATCTGTAGGCCAAACAAGATAAAAGCACGTCTAAATAGAATGCTTAGACCTATTGGTTCCTATTATATATTTTATTTTAAAAAATAATAATTATGTTGCCATGACAACAATGCAATGGTACTCTCGTGTTGTTTGTTACTATTGTAAAAATAACCAATACACAAAATGTTCAACAAAATTCTATTATCAAGGATCATAATCTGTGGCACCATATATTATAGACATCAGATAAGCGTGCGAAAAATTAGTTTTACAAGTACAAGCTCGAACCTCCGAAGGCTCGGAACCTACACCCTCTGCAAGACCCCAATCGTCAAACAAGGGTTCTTTGTGCTCCTTGGATGTATATCCCTGCAGCAAAGGTTAATTGGCAATGAATTATATGTGATCCATAAATACCCAAACAACATCATAGGAAGAAGATAGATAAGGAGTCGAAATAAAAAACCTTTGAAATGTCATCCTCCAACTTTTGTATCAGTCTTTGTTGTTCATTGACCTTACCAGATAGTTCTGCTATTTTTCCTTCAGCAGTTTCAAGCAACAATGCTTTCTCAGAAAGTTGGACCTAAGAATTGAAGGCCCGGACAATCAACATTTATGCACACATAGATGACATCACAATAAAAAAAATGCGCAAGGGAATAATGATCTAAAAACATGATATTACCTTCAGCTGAGTCAATTCATGTTCCATTTTCCTATTTTTATCAAGAAGCAGAGTCTCCAGTTTGCTCATCTCTTCCCCACTAGTTGCCACGTCCCAATCTTCTGCTTCGATTGAATTATAACCCACTGCCTACCATTGTTCCCAAAAACGTTTATGTAAGAGGTACAATATGAAGAAACAACCATACATATGTTATGTTATGTGGTGCATAAGTTTCATCGTATTATTCAAGTTTCAACCTCACAGATGTTAAGACACAACAGAAAATATTGAAATAATAAGTGACTACATGCTTCAGAAGAGACTCATTAGTCATTACCTGCAATATCTTCACCTTTTTACGCAAATCTTCCACTAATTTTGTTGTTGGCCTTGCCAAAAGCTCTTTCTTCATATCCTCGAGAGCAGCTTCCTGCACATTACAGAAATAAAATGAAGATGAAATAACACACAGAATGAGATAAACAGCTCTTTTTAATTGAAGAGCTGGGAAAAGTGAAAACCTTAAGAGGATAAAAACGTGAAGATGCTGTGCAAAATACATGTACTAGTACAGTACCCTATTAAAATGTAAAAACATACTGATCAATGAGTCTAAACTATCTCTGACACACATAAGCATGGAGGACAAGAAAGGGTTAGTACGTAAAGGTTCCACACAATTTAAAATTGGTGAGACCACGACACGAGCAATTGCAATATTCAACAAAATAATTAGAAAATACCGATTTTTTTCTAACTCGAATGATAAAGAGCATCAATTGATGCCGATCCCAACCTTTACCAATTTAATTAGCAAAAAAAAAAAAGATTATCCTTGCATCATACTGAAAAACTGGACAACCTTCTCATAGAGCATCGCATTCAGTTTCTTCATCTCATCCAAGTGTTGCTCCCGTTCATTGGATAATGTGGTTTCAATGTTGTGAAGTTCCATGTTGAGCTCAGATATGATTTTCTCTTTGGTGCTTAGAGAATTTTCCAAGACACTATTGGAATCCAGGGTATCACTGTGATCGTTGACAAAAAGGTCCAGAATTAAGATTATTTTCAGGCTAAAAACCACTTGAAAATAATGGATGGATAAACTATCAGTGCGACAAATAAGAATAATTAACAGCTACAACACTGCACACACGTCTTGTTAACTATCTATTAGTTTTAGCAATGGCGGAAAGGTGTGTGCAGACCTTATCTTGTTTTCGCCGTCTTCGTTTGCTGTCTGCAACTGGGAACGTAAAACTCCCTGAATATGCACTCGAAAGAGGTTAAAGATGCCGGGTCAACGAGAAAAATCTAATTTAAACGACATGATTCAAAAGTAAGCATGCAAAATATTTTAGATTCTAAGTAGAAATTCTAATGAATAGACCTACAACATGTCTACTAATATCTTCCTTATCGGAGACAATGGGTACCATACTGTTTAACTTAATATGAGTATTTATCATTATCATAGGACGACGGATGCCATACTGGCTACCTTATATGAGAGACGTATATCACACAATAGAACTTTACTACAAATAAATTGTTACTCGCAACATCAACTAGAGTGGTAGTAGTTTTCCATGATTTCATAATCATCGTTGACATTTTCTAAAACCAGTTTATTTAGACTCAGTCTTCACTGGTACTGAAAACCAACCTTCTCTCGTTCAAGACTCAATAGCCGTGTCTGTGCCCTTTCTACTTCATCCATTAAGAGATTGACCTCTGATTGCTTTGCTGCTCTCTCCTCCTCTAGAAATATGTGTATATAAAATAAGCCAGGTATGATCTATAGATTGATGGATCAAAGACACGAGAAGATACACACCAGATTGTGCACGGTATTCAAACAACTGGCTTTGAGCAAGTTCATGTAGTTTCTGCATGGTTGATACACTATCTTTTGCGTGTCTCAATTGATCCTGCAATATCAGCTCCCTGAATGAAGGAGAATGCAAAGATAATAAATTATTAATTGTGAACAGGTAAACATCAACTTTGATGTAGTATTAGATCAATAGATGGAAGGTAGGGAATATGTGAACTGTTAATTCAAAAGTCACTGGCGACAATGCATTACCTTTCTTTCAAAACATCCAAAGTTTTTTGGTTTTCTTCTGCTAAACTGCGTTTATTGATTTCCACCAACTCCTTAACTTTTTCCTCCATCTACACCCAACACCGAGTTAGACTACTGGTCAGAATGAGTGATCGAAACATCTTGCTAAAAGTTGCAAAGCTCAGGGCCGCAGACTTAAATTAGCCAACGTCAACAGTCAACACTTTGTAAATTATGCCTCGGCACCTTAGATAAGCTTTATATTATGAACTCACAGGAATAAACTTTCATTCATGCTAATGTTAACTTAGTTTTTCTTAAGAAGAGAAAGAAAAGTATAAATCTGAGTAAATACTCCTTAAAGCCTACTATCAATTCACACATCAGGTCATGATTTTCTGTAGCAGTCTGCCACAGTTATAGGAAAGAGTAAAATTTAAGTTAAAACAATGGTAAGGAATTTCCATGTGATTTGATCACACATGTCGGGTAGAAAAAATCTGTGAACAACTTAGACTGGTATACTTTTCCTTTCACGAGCTTCAAATCTATTCTATGAACAGAAACTGGATGAATCAAACCTGCTGTTCTAACTGGCGGTTGCGCTCTTCAAGTCTTCTTATTGTTGCCTGTTGATTTTTCAGATGAGTTGCTTCAGTTCTGAATTCCTCGAGCTCAACTTTCATCTTCCGGTTCTCAGATTCTAGTTCTGACACCTTTATGTCTTGCTCCTGTAAATGGACAGTAAATGCAAACATTCTGATTTCCGATATAACTAAATTCTTGAGTTCCAACTTTTTTCACTTCCATAAGATACAGAATGTTCCAAAAAGAGTCTTATACTTGGGTGAGTTACATACAGCGAGTGACACAAGAGCAGGATAAGGATCTGGAGCCTCAAAAATTTTCTGATAGATATTGTAAAATGCATTTTCTCCAAATTTAGCCCTCTTTGTAAGGTTATCAACTTCTTCCTGGTAGCCCTTCAGCAAGGAATTAAACAAGCTTAACTTCTCATCAGCGGAAGCTTTCTTAAAACCTGTGAAAAGGAAAACAAAACCTTACGATACAAAAAACATGCTTATATATGAGCTGAAAGAAAAATCTTGAGGCATTTTGTAGTGGCCACTGGCCAAAGAATAGGCCTTTCATACTAAATCGTGGCAAAGAAATGCATGTTGGCAGTGTATACAGAATTGAAAAATGAATCAATATTTTATATATGTCAAAAAAAATTTAGAAGAGCATAAAAAATGCAATGAAAATGGACATCAGAAGCAATTAAGATTATGTGAATACATTACAGATACCTCGTGTGCTCTCGGCCAACTTTCGTCTATTTTTCTGGCTATTTTCTTGATTTTCAGCAATCTTGACACCTTGCTCATCTAACAGATTTCTTTCCTTCTCCAAATTAAATTCTGGAATGGAAGAGATCAAATTAAAGATGCCAAACATAATAGGGAAAATAAAAAGAGGAACGTAAATAAAGGAGTTCACCAATGAGCATTGTTTCCCGGAGAAAACCACAAGCTGTTGGATGCATCTAAACAGGAATGCTCAAAACTCATAAAAGCTAACATTTTGAACTCCAGTCATGAATTACATCTATCGCTCAAAAAGACCACATACCCTACAAATTCAAATGATAAAAATGATGCGCTCAAAGTGCACTATTCACAAGTCGAGAAACATTTAACATTGAAAACTACAACAAACACTAACAATGGTCCATCAAAGCGTGAAACTCCTCCTAGTGTTATTTAGTCAAATTTTCATATACAAAAGCTGCCCCCAATCCTTAAGGTTCAGCAACACAAACCTCACTCTCTAGAAAATCCACCACAACCAATTTGCAAACAAACCCACATTATCAACTCAATCCACACATGACCTAATCCCCTGACACTCAAACAATCACCAACATTCGATATTGCCCAAATGAACAGTTTCTCCCTATACCATAACGCGACGACAAGAACAGCTTCACAAACCATCAGTTCAACAAAATTTCTAACCTTTCCAGTAATTAGCGATGACGGAGATGGGGGAGGATGACTGCAAGCTCGGCTTGTCGCGATCGGATCCGCCTTGGCCCGTCTCCATTGATTGATTGATTCAGTTTGGATTCGTATGGTTACTAACTGTGATTGAGTGATCGGGATCGGATCGCCGGTTTTGATTTAGAGGTCGCTGTTGTCTTCCCCGATCTTGATTTCGGATTCCTTTGAAATTATATTTTGTTGAAAAAATAAAAAAAATAATGGAAGATTTATAAACAACATTTTATTATTATTTCTAATTTCATTAAATTTTTTATCAATTATATTTCTCCCCCAATTCTCATATATTTTTTTAATGCCATAAACTTCAAAGTTTGTTCCATCTGTTATCAGTTTGAAGCTTGCTTCCAAAATGTCATAATTTTGACAAATCGCAGTAGCGGTTTGTATGTTTTTAAAATATAAATGCTGATTGGGTGATGATTTGGAGCTGAAGTTTACAAAATAAAACAAACCGCTATTGGGAGAAGCGATTTGATCTAAATAAGCTCAAACCGCTACTCCAAATAGTAACTTATTAAAATTATGGTATTTCGGAAACATACTTTAAAATAATGGCAGATTTTAAACAAATTTTCAAATTTATGTCATTCAATTTTTTTTTCCCAATTCTCATTCATTCTTATAATTCATATAATTCAATACGAGACAATTACAAAAGATTCTCATTGCTATTTTTTTAGAATTCGATTCTTCATGATTTCATAAGAGGGACTATATAACACATTTGACTTTATAAACTGAGACAAGGCAAAGGGACACATCTGTTTATTTCCACAAGGATGAAACACACAAAGAACATGATAAATCAAATACATGAACAACTGAGAAAATACACATCATCGTAACGGAAAGGCAATGTCACAAATGACGACGATTCGAAAAACTAGGCAATATTTATTCGCTCTAGGCCACAAACGTCGAGATTTATGGGAGCTAGTTGCGAGACATGCCCGACGCCACGCCAGGCGCGTTCATTCTCTGGGCATTGCCAGCCCATCCTTCATCGAATAGAAAAAAAAAAAGTTAGTCATAGTATTTTAAAATGCAACGAATAAGTTGAGTAATGAGGAACACGACGACGATGATGTTTTTTTTTTTTTTTAACGAAACGAAGAATATACCGATGGCTGGAAAATATCCGCGGTTCTTGAGCTCCCTGTGCTCTTGGCAAAGAGAACAAGCAACGCAGAAGAAGTGAACGCAACAATCGCCACAGGGTTCCTCGGGCAATGAGAACTGGCTCCTCAGTTTTGTCCTGAAACCGCATGAGTATAGACACCCGCACCCAACCATGCTCAAAAGGTAGAATATGAATCCGTTTGAACAACAAGCTGCCAATGAGCGAAAACAGATACATCCAGAGTCAGTTATTAATAAACACCTGGTAATCTAGTTGAAGTCGTCAGAATGTTAAATAAAACTATGTGGTGAAAACTTACTTGTTGTTCCTTTGTCGATGATCTCAGCATTCCGACCGAAGGTGATACATGGACAGCAACATGTCATGCAACCTGAAACACATTTGCACAATTAAACGACATTCGGCCAAAATTTTCTTACAAAAAATATAAAAGTCCAGTACTAAGAAGAAGAGCATGAAAAGAATATTCTTACAGTTGCCACAATCCTCGAAACAGCCACAAATACCAGTTGTCCACTGGCCTTGCGCATTTGCCATCGGAAATAAAAACTGGGAAAGCTCAGACGGAGACGGCGAAAACAATGATAGTGCTGAATATTCAGAACAGTGCTAACTGGTGAGATACACAAGAGACTAATGGGATTCTTTTATAGAGAACTAACAAGTAAAGTTCCGCTAACGAATAAAAAATATGACCCTAATTAATTTAACTTGCATAAAAATATTGAATATGAAACTGGAAATGTCAATGGAGAAACTTCTTTTTTTCTTTGTTTATTCAATAATCGATGACTTGCAGGATCTGCTTGTAACAATACAGGCTGTTTGAAAACAGATTGGCATTCAACTCGGACAGGTTCATCAGGAAATTCTGAAATTTCTCTCTGCAGGTTCCTGAAAATGAATACAGGACTGTAAAAGTTCAATCTAGATCCATTCATAAATATTTCGCAAGTAAAAATTGGTCACAGGAGGCTATCGGGGTATCCCAGTATGCGTTTTTTCCTGCAAAACTCGATACCAAAAAAAAAAAAGTTGACTTTTTCAAAAACCTAATTGATCTGTATAAGATCAAAAAACATATCTTATTCGAGATGAAACATTCAAAGTCTAACTGGCATTAGAAACTCGACAAGTGACCATGTGCTACCAGGTTCGTTCCAGCATTAATTAAAACCCTACTTGACAATTGACTACAACAAGTCAATTCCCAATACTCAGTCTGCATCTCAACAAAACCTTATAGAATAAATACAGAGAATATGTATCACACACATGGTATATTTATATCAGCAGTCGGAAATATATAAAAATTGACAGTGACATTTTCTGAGAAAGTCTAGCATGTTGAGGAACATCTTCCTCCCTAAGTTGGTTTTACTTTGTAGCATAAATATGCGCATGCTGTAAATCAATGTGAATCAGGGTTCTAATTTTGCGAATCCAGCTAATTTGATCCGGGCAATTAAAGAAAACTACCTGAGGAAACTAACTGACAGTAAGATAGCTCGGCGTAGACTTTAAACTTGAGTACATGAAAGTTCACTCAGCTTCCCTGTTGAATAAGAACTAGTTTTGTATATGCGAATGTTAGTGTAAATAACAACAGTAAAAGAAGAAGTTTCGCCAAAAATTCTTTTGTGAAAAGTTTAGTCAGAATGCCAACTATGGTATATTATCAGAAACGTTTTATCAGATTAAGAACCCTCAGTGCTTGTTAAATGGCTTTCCCCCGCTGATATCTTGAACTTCATTTCCTCTTCGGTTACCCCATCTTGGAGAGGAGGGCATGTCATTTTGCCATATGTGCAATGTTTGTGTCAAGTTCAAATGACATATCAAACTCCATAATTTTGTGCAATCGGACACAGCCATTGATCAAATAGGACTGGAAAGTAAGCGGAAAAATAAATCAGCGGCCAAAATGTTTGTTGCTTCTAATATAAAATGGATATTCAATGAATTGGAGGTCAAAAAAATATATTAGAGATTTGATTGTTACCTAAGAGTGATTTAGACGTAAGCGATTAGTATCCACGATCTTCTAACTCCAGAGTTTCATAGATCTACTTAACCTGCTCCAGCAGCCAGGTGCTTCAGATTCTGTCGAGAGCTGGACTGGGTCCTTATATTCAGCCTTCACACTTAATTCTTCAAATGCGTCGACAAGATTCTGAAGCCTTGCCACGAATTCAATCAATAATGAGGCAAAAGTGGCTAAAGATAGCACACTTGCGCTTTCATAAGTTTTTGAGTCTTCAATTATAACTGTATCTGAATCAAATGATGAGCGAGCAGGCCACGATATCTGCTTCTTGAATGATCTTTCCGAGTTCAGGTGAGCATGAGGGGGGTTCATCATGGAATGATGTGCATCCCAAATTCTTGGCAGCACAGTTGATCTTAGATCGAGAATGGCTTCACTGCGAGATTTGTGTTCCAAAACTTTATGCTCTTTGGCCAGGTGTAATATTTCTGGATGCTCACCTTCTGTTTTTTGCCGGTTACCAATTTCCCAACTCTCTGAATCGACAAGTAAATATGACTTCTTGTCAATCTTGCTTTGCAACTCTTCAGCAGCCTCATGCACTTCGAACAAAATATCACCTGTCCCCAGTTTTTCCATATTTTTCACCTTTTCCCCAAGCATACGTAGCACTTTTGCACCATCAATTCCCACCCTCCGCAACTCATTTTGGAAAACTTGTCTGCGGTCAGGTGGTGCCTATGGATGCATAAACATTAAATAATTACACCTCTATACACAGCAATGAAACCGAGAAGCGAAGCTTTCTTATTGTAACGGAGCTCAAATCAAGTACTGTCCAACCGGCAATCACAAATGCACGCAATGGCACTCGGGACGATACCGATTACCTGTATTTCAGAGAGTATGCATCCGTGCAAAGCCATCACCATGAATGCACAATGCCTCAGCGCACCACCGACTTTGACGTAATTCTTCCAGGGGTATCTGAGCATCTTGTAAGGGCCATGCGGTGGCTCCCATATAGCAAAACTAACCTGCAGACCGATGCAGATATGGTGACCAATGTCAGATAATTAATTCCAAAGTTCGATAACCAGAACAATAAATAATTTCCAAAAAGAATGTACCAAGGACTCTTCTTGACTTGTAGATTCTACGGCTGCTCTGTAGCCATTATAAACTTGGTCTTCAGAGGAAGCTTGGTACGTAAGAATTTTCGATGGGATCCTTTCATACTCAACACAATCAAGGTATCCATTCACAACGCCTAAAGACAATCGAAAATTTTACACGTAGCTAAGGAAATTATACAAAGACGGTTAAGAAATAGACTACTTATGTGGACTGATGTCATTAGATAAACCTTCCAGAGATGTCGCCACACCCTTCAGATTTTTTGCCACCAAGTTGTGTAGATCCTCACCAGCCCAGATGGGGTAGATGCCGATATTTATCACCAAACAAACGGCAGCACCCAATGCAATGAGCAAAAATCGTGTCACGGCAGTATTAAGGAATTCCCCAGTTCTGTATCCCGACACCATTATAAAGCAATATGTCAACAGAAACACTCTAAACCCATATTCATAAGGCTTCATTGTCGGGTACAGTTTTGCATAAGTTGCGATGAATCCTGAAAAAGAAATGAAAACGTAAAGAACAGCTGCTTTGACAGCAGTACGTCTAGCGCTGAATGTTAGCCTAAATAGAAATGATCTCAGATGAAAACCGCACCCATGATGAAAATGCTGAGAACTACAACAAGCTCCTCATAACTTCCGGCCAGTTCAGACACCTCAGCCATACCAAGGGCAAGCCCTCCAGCCGATAACGTTCCTAGTCCCCGGTTAAACCCTTTGCTCAAAGTTGCTCCTACAGCATCAGACTCTCAGTAAACAAACAAGCAGCAACTATGTACGAGTAGCTAAAAGGTGCCATCAATTCAAAAATGTGAAGACATGAGCCCCACATGAAACATAAGATTACCAGTCTCGAGAGTAATCCAGCCCGTGAACATGTTCAAGAAAATACACGCCATGTTAACAACACATACTCCTATTAACTACAAAACGATCCCCATATAATACTAAGCCTTGGAGCGGAAAACCTCCAGGATACAAATCAATAATTTTCTATACTTACAAGCCAACCACCAGCAGACAATTCACATCCATTGTAACAAAACCATCAAAATATCAATTCAATATATCCATCAGCTTATCTCCAACCAAACAATCTCAATCCTCAAATGCTTCATTCATGAATCAAACAAATAATATAAAAACAAAATTGAAAATACATATATATATTAATATATACCTATGCTGAATTCAAAGACAACCACAACAGTAAGAATCGCCCAAACAGAATACCGACTGAGATCCTTAAACGGCTCTTTCAAGAAAATCAGGAGCGAAATGAGCATCAAAGCAAGACCCATTTTCGCAGAGAACACAATCTTTCTGGGGTCGGTTTTCCCCACTTCCCAGGCCTTGATCGCCACCACCTTGCAGCCACTCCACCATCCCAAAACCCTGTCCTTCAACCTCCCACTCCAGCACCCACAACAACCCTTGTCGGTGACATCAATTTCCTCGAAATTGGGCTGTCCCAGAGCCGAGTAGCCGTTCGGGAACCACTTCTCCTTCTCTCGCTTCTCCAGCAGATTGTACCTGAACGACCCAATCCTGGCCGCCATCGGAATTGTTAAAAGGTATGAATTGGGAGATGATTTAGGGGAAGTGGGGTTGTCGAGTTGATTGAAGAAAATCTCAATTGTCTAGAACTTCAGATTCTGCCGAAAGCTAATGGCAGAAAAATCTCATTGTTCGAATTTGGTTGGTCGTGAAAATTCAGTAAAGTGTTACCGTACGGACTGAGAAACGCCCTAATATGCTTACTCAACGACACCGTTTTCAACAAATATCAGAAAAGAATAGCACGCCAATAATTAGCGCATTTCAACAAAATACAACCATATCAAAACCGATGACAAATTTCATAAATTGCCACATAAATTGCTTGACTATTTATCAAAAAACTAGTCAAACAATGCCATTTAAGTGACAGATTCGGAACATTTTCAAATATGGCGGCTAAATAGAACCACAAAACCGATAAATGCAGTGCAAACTGATTACAATGAAAAGGAAGATGCCCATTATCTTTAAGCATACCTTACATGTATGGCTTTCTTGTTGATGCCTGTTTTAAGAAATGAGGCAGATCGTATACCGGAAGCGGAGAGTCTAATCCAAACTGGGCGCTTCTTCTGTGGGGTTGGACTCAAACACGTCGGAGTCTGAAACATCTGGTTCCTCTAGAAGCTCGCGTGACTGAATTGATTCTTTGTATGCTGGAGTGGCTTTGAAGTCTGTCGCACCCTCGTTGTATGTGGCCACTGCAACTCCGCATGCTGCTAACTGGAAAGAAATTAAATGCAGAGAAGTTAGTGTTTTATTTTGCAAGACTGAGTTTCAGTGAAAGCATAGATATGAATTAGATCATTGATACACTATCGTGTAAGATGATAAATTATAGGTCATATGAAAAAGATTTAGTTTTGATCCTGTTCGTCTGAAGATTTCTCAGAACGTCGTAAAATAAACTCGTTGTATACAAATTATTAAAAAGGTGGATCTTGACAAAGGTTACATGGTTAAAAGCTAGCAAATTAGCGTATGAAGAAACAACCAGCAGGCATGAAAAACAAGACAACAAATGACACAAGCGCATGATAATGCACTGCAAGCAGACATTTCTATCGTAGAAATACAAACAGCTTGCATCTAAAATATCATAAACCAAATATGTTAATCCTTTATTTACTATTCGCAACATTTGCAAAAATAACCTGACAAAGTTTCACTTTTGCATTAGCAAGGTCGACGAAAATGCAACTTGTGCAGCAGCAAAATATACTTCATTCGGTGCATGCATCACAAACCAGGTACCTAGTTAGTCTCCTTCAAACCTTCCCGTTCTTATTTTCAAACCAAGAACCGAAACTAAATTTGTTTCAATATCCCCTTGAATCGATTGCCAGCCTTTCTTCTGACACACTTCAAAATCAACATAGCTCGGTTCAATCTACGAAAAAAAATCCCTATCCAACATGCTGATCAAATAGCTGGCTTTTTATCATTATCGAAATTTCAGCATTTTCGGCAATCCAATGAACAGCAATCCCCATCTCCATGTTAAACTTCTAATCAGACAAATACATAAACAAGCACCACAAGTGCTAATAATTCACATAAATATTTCAAATCAAAATCCCTAATTCCTAAAAGACAGAATTCCAAATCCAAACCCTAATGGAATTGAAAAAACAAAATCAGCAAAATTCAGAGAAATTATACCGCGAAGAGGACTCCAAAAGCCCACATGTACTGCGAGAAGAACCCAAACCCATCCCACTTCTCTCCCTCCCAGAAACTAGGCTCAGCTCCTGGAAGCACCGGCATCGGAGTTCCATCAAACGCTACCTCATCCACAGTCACCACCGCATCCAACTCATCGCTCATCCTCTCATCCTCCTCCACCTGCTCCTTAGTCGACAATCCCCCCTTCCTGTTCCTGCTGTCGAACCGTCCAGTCCTGGACGAGAGCTTCTTCGCTCGGACCACCTGACTCGCTTTTCGGGTCACACACTGAGCTACGGAGTCAGGGAAGAACGTCGGTAAGTGGTTGATGAGACTTCTCCGGCGGAGGATCATGCCGGCGGAGGAGCTGCCGGAGATGGTGAACGCCATTTAGAGATAAGACGAGGTGAGAATTTGTGGATGAGGTTTTGCAGTGAGGAGATTATTAGAGCGCGAAGCCTGTAGTGAGGATTTTGCAAGGGGGCTGTTTGGTTGCAAGCCATGATGTATTCGCTTCAAGAATAGGGTTATTGTATTCCGTATTATCGAACTTAAAATTCAGTTCAGTTTTATAGAGGAAAAAAACAGAGCAGATGAATGGTGTTTTTTATGGCCCACAAATGAACAGAGCAGAGCAAAGCAGAGAAGAGCACGCTGTGATTGAAAATCAGAGCCCGGTTTAAATTTCTGGACTGGGGAGATGAACACGGAGCGGAAAGAGAGAGTGGGTAGCAGAGGAGATGAAGAGCTCGATCTCCTCCAGCTGGGTTTACGATGCTCTGTTTTCTGAGAGTGATAGTTGCGAGTAAATGAAGAACATTTATTTGATGACTGTTGGTATGATCTGTTTCTTATTATGTTTTTTGTGAATCTTGTGTTTATCTTTCGAGCTTGATTTAGCAGGAAATCATGGGTCTATATATTATATTCCTTTAGCTGTGTAGCTCCTAACTTTGTTTTTGGTTTCTGGGTTGGAACTTTTGCTCTGTAATCTCCTTGCTCTGTTATGTTCTTGATATTCAGTCCATGGAAAGAAAGATCTGGTGAGATTTCAGTTCTGGGTATGGCTGCAAAGCTTGTTTATTTCACTGTATGCTTGGTTTTTCAAGATGGGTTCAATTTGTGTGAAGTTTTGGGATTAGGGTTTTGGTATTTCAGCTCTAGGGTTTGCTTTTGATCTGGCTCTGAAATTGAAGGAGAAATAGGGTTTTAGGGGTCTAGAGTTTCTGTGTTTTTTGGTGGATCAGGAAATCTGGAGTCTTGAACATGATGACGTAGTTTGCAACATTGTTTTACAAGACAACTTTTTCCTGGTCTAACAAGTTCTGATTTTTTTACTTGGTTGTCAGCTATCCGAACTGAACTGAATTGAAACCGAAGCCGCCATAAATTTTATTCCTGAATAAAAGATGAGATCGCCAGGAGCGACTCAGAAAGTGCGCGTCATTTTTCGTGACCCCTACGCGACTGAATCTGACTCCAGCGACGAAGAAGCTCCGGTGGCCGGTTGCAGGAGGCGGACGGCGGTGGCGGGCAAGAAGTATATTCACGAGATTTGGCTGAAAGGTGATCAAATAACCGAAACAAGCGCGCACAATGATCACAAAGAGCCTAGTGAAAATTCGTCAAAGGTTGGATCAGGTAGATCTTCCACAAATTTTAAAGGCGTCCGTCGGAGAAAGTGGGGAAAATTCGCAGCTGAAATCAGAGATCCTTTCAGAAAAATCCGTGTCTGGCTTGGAACATTCGATACTGCTCAAGAAGCTGCTCAAGCTTATTTTAAAAAAGAAATGGAGTTCAAGAATTTGCTTGCCCAAAAAAGGAACCTATCAGCCAGTACATCCTCAACTTTTCCGACATCCAACGGCACGGCTGGTTTCTCCGGCACAGTTGCCAAAACCACGAATTCACCCGAAGAGAGCATTTTCATGACGGAGGAAATGGAGCTTATTTCGGGTTTCCTGGAAGAGTCACTATTCCCATCTGAGCTGAGCTTAGTCCTCGATGACTCCAAGCTATTCGAGTGCGAGTCAAGTTATGAACTCCACGCCTTAAACTCGGTCACTTTAACAAATTTGGCGAATGGCGCGGATACAGAAATCACCGTGGACACGGATTTTGATTGGGTTACTGAGGAATTTTCCTGGATCGATGCACAAGAGCTTTGATCTCGGAAATTTTAACAAGCCGAACTTGAATAAAATGGGCGCCGCCGGTGAACTTGAATAAATTTGGCGTTTGCTTTCCGCATGAAAACAAATGTTGACTTCTTGAGGAAAAAACAATGGTGATAATTAAGCTCCAAATTTGTAGTGACAAGTCCTCGTGGCGTATTCGTTTTTGAATTGAATTTATTTATTTAAATACTTAACATCGATATTTAATTTTAATCAATTGTCTGAAGGCTACAGTACACTAAAGGTATACAATTTAAACCAATTGTATATTACGAGATAATAATTTAAATTTATTTAACTTAATTTAATATATTCACTTAAATTTTAAGTTCAAAAAATAGACCATCAATTTAACTTTATGGACTCACTCAAATAAATAATTATTTTATGAGTTGTAATAAGTTTCAAACTTGAGAAACTATAAATATTATATCTGTCAGCATTTCTAATCATTCGATCACATGACATGAAAGATAATCAAATACAAAATAAAAACTATTGAAACTTTGAACTATTAAGAATATCAATCATTCCATTCGATCACGCCATGTTTAAATCAATAATGCCTCGAAAGGCTTCAATGAATATTGGGACCAACAAAAATTGACATATGGGATGAATCATAAACTTTTATGTGACAACCAAGACCAAATCCATCACATTCATAAATCACTTATTTTATCAGGCCAAAATCTACCAAGTACGCATCTTTAATGGGTCGGACCGGCTGTCGAAGGTCGGGTTCGAATTGAGCTTGGTTAAGTCTACTACTTAATCATTGGACTGATAGTTAATTCCGATGCATTCAATCAAAAATATGATATTTTTATATTTAGTATAGAATCAAATTTGATGTGGTCAAATAAAAATTTACCGTGTCAAAACGGATGAGATAATTTAGATTGAGATATGATTTATCTGCAAAATTTAATATTTAAATTTAAATCAATCACTACCTAATTTATAGCAAAACAAAGTTAGTTTTGAGCTCTCATTTGTAACTGTTATAAGAATGAATATATATCGCAGACGTACGTGTTACCGAGTGCGAATTGCAGCATATATGTAGTCAGTTCTAGGGTTTATGCGAACTTGTTGATCTACGTATGAAGTTGGCGCTGGTATGAAGTTCCATCCGCTCAAATCCAGTTTTGAATTCATTCATCAACTGTTGATATTTGTTGATCCCAAAGCAGATTTTCCATACCTGCAGAAGTTATTTTTTCCAGCAAAATCGTGTTTTTGAGGGATGTATTTTGCGTGTATGGATTATGTATTTTTTGCGTCAATCAGTTTATGAAATAGTTGATTTGTGTTGAAATTCATTTTTTCAGATATGGAGGAGAGGAAGACATCCATAACTGATTTGACCGGGGATGAGCTGAGTTGCGTTTTCATCATTGTGGCTCAATCTGGTGCGCAGCATCTTGCAAAGTTGGTTACAGTGTAAGTTTTTATGGCATAAGTCTCTAACTGGTTTATCTATCCGTATCGCTTTGGATTTTTAGATTGGTATTTGGAGTTTGGTAACAATGTTTTAGAGGTTGTTGTTGCTGGAAAGTGGTCGATTTCAGAAAGGGATTTTTTAGCTGCGGGGAGTGGATGTGCTGGTAAGTTGCTGATATGCATACTTTTTGCGAGCAGGTGTAGATTATTTTTAGAGATTGGGAAAAGGGAAGATGTTTTAAGGGCTGTCAAATTTAACAGAGTTGATGTATCAGAAGAAAATCACAGAAGTTATCAGCAAATTAACGGTTTAATAAGTTTAGCGGCAGAAGCAGGAAATTCAACTGCTCAGTGCATCTTTGCTAAGGTAATTATATGGTATGATTAGTCTTATTGGGTTTTCAGCTGTATGTCATACTTGCGTACTAATGGTGTACTTTTCTTCTGACCGACACAGATAATATTGATAAGTTGCAGTAAGATGAGCTGGCCCGACTTTAAAAGGTTCGATAACCCAGACCATAATCTAGAATATTGGATTTGTACGAGTCAAGTGAAGTTACTTTTGGATATATGCCAAACTCAAGCATTCATATCTCAACTCAACTCGAAGTCATCGTGTACCAGCAAGGGCTTGTTTCACTACCATTTCGTGAAAACATTCTTGAGCCAGTGCTCTCCGGATGAGTTCTTCGCGATGTATAAGCATTTGAATTGCTATAAAGCTTATTACAAAAGGAATTCCTATGGAAGTTCGAGCTCCATAAGAGAAATGTGTAACCAGTGTAACGAAATGAGAGGGTGTAAATGCTGGCAGAAGAGACGAATGGGAGGAAATCCTGGTGGTATATCGGCTGCTTACAATTTTATTCGCTTGAGCCCATCTAAGCGCAGAACTCTGCTGCTTGCAGAGTTTGAACGGTTAAGGTCTCAGGCTCTACATGACCTTGATGCCATCTTTCTCGCTGCCAGTCAGTGAAACTACCTTATATATGCATCTTTCGCCGCCATTAGTATTCTACAACATTGCGGCGGTCCCTTGGGTGCTGTGCTTCGATTATTCAGATGAACAAATTTTTCCTCGAATCTTCTTTACATAAATTATTTTACATTAAATTTCTATTTATGTATTTTTTTTCATTTTTTCTCAACAGTCCAAACTGAATGTATAAAGTATAGCTTGTTTTGGATATTGTCAAAGCTCGAGTTGAGTTTACATTGTTTTATATACCGTACAGTTAAGATATTTTCAAATATTACTGTTTTTTTTTTATAAATTGTTTTTAACTTTTATCCGATTTTGCAATTATACAAATAGTAAAACTAAATTTATATGCAGGCCGAATCAAACTTGTGAAATCCGAAGCCCAAATTCTCATGCGTGATCTGACTCGACCCGACCCGGCCGGGTTTGCTCAACTCGGTTAACTATAAAACAATCCTCAGCCGATCATCTTCTCAGCCCGCCATTTTCTCTAACCCTAGCCAGCCTTCGTTCGTCGTTCGGCTCATGGTGTAAGGACTCTCTTCACTCTAAATCTCTCTGCAATTTTATTCACTAAATTGCTTTGTTCACTGGAGTGTTCCGATCGTCAATTTGATGTTTCTGATCGCTTCAATTTCACTTGTTCTTGATCGAGTTGGCTACTTGTTTTATTGGATTTTTTGAATTATCGATTCTGATCCAGGTGAATCATTAGGAGGTTGACTGTCGGTTTTGTAATTTTTTTTCCGATTTTCCGTATTTATTATGACGTAATTTTGTGATTATTTGTGTGTGATGGATTGGTGCTGACAGGTTTGAAATGGGGGATGATAGAAGGAAGAAAGCGAAACTTAAGGAGGACTGGGAGACAGTCATAGCTGATTTGAGCGAAGATGAGCTGAGGCTGATTCTTATATTGGTGGCTGGATTTGGTGCAAGGGATTTCGCTAACGCGTTGGCAGTGTGAGTTATAAAATTAGCGTGTTGCGTTAAGCCTAACCGTTTAGCTTAAATTTCAACATTTTGTGATCTGGATAAAAATTGGGAGTTTGCAAGTATCTACTTATGCGAACTTGTTTGGTCAACAGGTGCAGACAGTTTTCCAAGGTGGGTAAATGTGAAGACGTGTTAGTTGTTGTTAATTTTCGTTCTGTTGATCTATCGGAATACAGTGTCAGAGATCACCAGCAAATCAATGGCTTGGTAAGTTTGGCGGCACATGCTGGGAACTCAATTGCTCAGTACATGTTTGGCAAGGTAAATCAAAATAAATTTCACTTCTGCATTTTGGCTCATTTATTTGAAAATTTCTATAAAAAGTAGTTCTTTGCTCAGTATAATCAAGTATCAAGCTTCACTTGAGTTTTGCAGATAATAATGATGAGCTGCACTTGGTCCATGCGATCTGAATATGAAAATATCCACAAAGTAGACCTTCTGCGACGCAATTGGATACCCAACTATTTTTACAGAAACTCCAGCAATGAAGATGATATAAACCAAGCTCGGACATTCTTGGCTGATCTCAACTCAAAAATGTCACACAACGGCAAAGGCTTGGGGCACTATCATTTCGTGAGGGTATTTTTATGCAAATCCCCTCCAAGCTACTTCAAACAAGCTTGCTATTATTTGAGTTGCTATCTAACTTACTTTGGGAAGGAGTCTGGTGATGCCCAACGCTTGTTGAGTGAAATGTGGAAAATAAGTGATCGTTTCAGAAACGTTTTTCACCGCTTGACACCTCCAGATTACAAACGACAAGGCAGCGCCACCACCGGGTCGAGTTTTTCTGGGCACTTAAATGCTAAGTTTGCTCAGGTCCGGTCACAGGCTATAGAAATTTTTGACAAAGCCTTCGCATTCGAAGAGTAGATGTACCAGGCACGCACGATATGTTATGCTGATACAGAAGTCTTTATTTTTAAATTAGTTATTTTTTATTTTAAATTATGATATAACCATGTTTCTTTAATTTATAGACCATTACTTTCAGATTTGATTTTCCGAAGATTTAAATTTTAATGTGGTTTGGAAATGGGATCTGAATCTAAATTGAACCTAAGAAATTGTATTCAAAATTGGAACCGTCACATTAAACCAAAGCAATCAAATTGATTAGTTTGGTTGATTGGTCGGTTCAAATTGAGGGTTTGTACTTTACACGTATACAAAAGTGCCCTACTATATAAACCCGACCTGCCGAACTCCAAATCTCCATCGATCAATTTCCTTCTCTGCCATTCGGAAGTCATACTGACCAGCAGCGGACCCGAGCTTCGAATTTCTGGTATGAAAGAAGATTTCTGAAACCGATTGTTACTCCACGTTGCTTGCGTCTCTCGATTATAATTTTTGTAGTTTTTAGGTTTTTTTTGTTCCAGCATGATTTAGCAATCTCAGCGTAATTTGGTTGCGGAGAATCGTTTATTGATTTTGCTGCGGCTGTGATTTTAGCTGAATTTTTTTTCTTGGTGTTTGATTGAGTTTTGGACAAAATTTACTGATTTTTATCCTCTGCTTATCATGACAGGAATTCTATTTGAGGACAAAAAAATTTGCTTTTTTTGCTTTTGTTTTTTTACTTGTTGTCGTTTTTGTCGTAAGATTAGTGTAATGTTTGTAATTTGGTGGATTGATTTTTCTGTGTCTATGGATAGAGTTGTGTTGTTTAATATTTACGTTTAATTGCATTTTTGACAGCAGTTGCTGAATTTTGATGTATGCTTACCTCGGTTGGAATTCTGATTTAAGTACGCGTTTTTGTGTTTTTTGAACTTTTGTTGATGTTACTATAGTATGAGCGTTTTTTTTTTTTTTTTTGTGATCTGGTGGGATGATTTAGCTTCCATGATCAAATGGCTTATGGTTAATGTGTGCAGAAACTGAATTTTCTGGTTTCTAGTTGGCCTGATACGAGGAAGGTGAAGGTCTTGGTGCATGCATGATTTTGGTGTGCAGATAAGGAGTGTGCCGGATAGTTAAATCTGTGAATGGCACATTGAACCTTTCATATATTTATAATTTTATTCTATTTGTTGTGCAACTGACCTTGCGCAGCTTCTGTCCTTTACATGGGTAGGAAGATGGAGATCACATATTTGGAATTTGATACGCTGAGACACATTTGTAATTTTGTGGCTCAATCTGGTGGAGAGAATCTCGCAAGGGCAATGACAGTGTAAGACACGAGCTAAGAATGATTTAGTTACTTATGGGTAGTGTTTCTTGGAAGATAGTCTAGGGAAGTTCCACAGTTACTCGGCCCTTAAACCTTGTGGTAAAAATGGTGCGAAGAAATGAATAAAAATTGGTAATTAGGTCCTGTCATTTTGCAATGTATTAGCAGGCCTGAAAGATTTGGTCTTCAGAGCTTAAATAGGATGTTAGTTCCCTGCAGTGTTAACTTAGTTTTTACCATTGCATGAAGTTTATTTGTGCATTTTTAGGCCTGTCTCATATGTACTTATGTGATCTTGCACTTCAACTGAAGTACATAGCATCAGAGATATTAAGTGTTTGTGTAATAATCATTTGTTGCCGCTGCCCATAAAAGCCACATTCATATAGATAAATCAGTTTTTTCACATTAGCATACTGAGCAAGTACCTGTTGCCCTAAAGTGATACTAATTGTCTTGGTTTTTTAATAACTACCTAGTGTGTTTGTTGAGTTTAAACGAAACATAAAAATGTAAGCTGGGAAAATGAAATCGGCCCGGCATGTGATTTATCTGTGCTGCTGGTATACAGCTGCAGAATGTTTCGAGAGCTTGGCAATGATAGGGACATCTTAAAAAGCGCAGTTTTTAGCAATGTGACAGTATCAGACAATCTTCATTTATTCCAGCATTTTAATGGTGTCTTAAGAAAGGCAGCACAATCCGGAAGCACGACTGCTCAATTTCTGTTAGGAAAGGTAATTCAACGGATATTGGTTGTGTTTAACTTTTATTTTACGGAGCCTACTTCCTATATCTCTCTCTTTTTCTCTTAATCAGATAATATTGATGAGCTCTACTCAGCTGTTGGTATCTCCATCTGAAATTGACGATGATTTCTTTGGTGAAGATCAGTCATCTTCCCACCATAGCTATGCTAGCGATGACGATATATCTGATGCTGGCACCACGGAAACAGAAGAAGAAAAAGAGGACGACGACGACGATGAAGAAATTCCAGCATCTATATTTCTTTCAGATTTTGAGTCAGCACACAGCGAAGCTCCAAACGAAAGTCTGCATCACTACTATTATGTGAGAATGTTCTGGGCCAACTGCAGTCCTCATGATCTCTGTGAAATGCGCATAGCTCTGCATTGTTACTACATGTACTTTGTGGACAGTATAAGCTATGTTAACAGCCTCTTCTCCAAATTCATCGGAACCGCAGAAAAACTAAGCAACTTTCTCAGAGGTATTGAAGAGCTACAGAAATACAGACATGGATCGATAGAGCTGGATAACCAAGACACAGAGATCATGTTGGAAGCTCCCAATCAGGCAGAAGAACAATATGACATTGACCATGACTTCGTCACAAAATGCAAGAAATTCGGAAAATCCCTGTTAAAGCTGAAAAACGAAAGACCTGAGGACAAAGAGTTTGCTTCTATTATCGATGGACAGTTTCAAGAGTACAAGATCTATGCCGAAACACTAACTTCTGCTTTCGAAGAGCTCCGAAGCCACATGCTCCCTGTCATCGACAAAACCTTCTGTGAGGCTATGGACATTGATTCTTCTCAGTTCCCAAACTAGCAATGCCTTCCATCTTTGTCGAAAATTATTCAATGGAGGGCTTCATTTAACCTCTTGTGATTTTTCTCTTTCAGGTGTATTTCACTTGATTTAACTCAACAGCAGTTTAGATGTGAATGAGAATCCAATGCAGGCGGTTATAATTTATAATATTATTATCGCTTTATTTGATTTGACGTATATAAATTTTTTGTTTCAGATAAATTCTTAAAAGTTCTATTAATAGAAATTAGTTAGATATAAAGGTAACCAATTTTCCGTATTTATATTCCAAAATTGAGCCGCTTTTTTCATCATTCCCAAATTATCTTCTGTGAGCAATGTTCACAAAACCCTAAAATCGAATCCGCTCTCTGCTCCACCTTCTCGCTTCCTCGTCTCCACTCCGCGCATTTCCTTGCATTTTCGTCATCCGGCATTTACAGTCTATTATTTTTATCACTAGATATTTATTACGATGTACTGTGCGTGAGCTGTAATGCGCCTCAAAAATAGTCGGTGAACAGCTCCACTCTTTCTTCCGATTTTGAAAGATTTGAGGCCGCAGTTGCAGTCTTCATTTCGTGATTGTAGATCATCCAGCGTGATCGCTATTTTTTGACACAAAATTCGGGTCTGGTGGCCACGCGCTGCGGAGGGCTTTGATTCGATCATATAGGATGAAATTGGGGATCTTTTATTTTTGGGTGTGGGTGGAGTAAAGCGGTGTTGGAGGATAAGAGGGATGCGTTGGTTGAATTGTGATGGAGATGAGCAATGGAGCGGATGATGACTTGGGGTCTGGATGGTTGGAAGTGAAAAAGGTGGTGTTTTTGTTCACTGCTCAAGTCGTTTTGCTGGCCATTTTATCTGATTTTTTTATATTTTATATTTATGTTTAGTTTCATTGTATTGGTTGATGGTGATATTGAATCGATTTGAAGAAATGTGTAGAATTAGGAAGGAAATGAGGGGCTGCAGGTACTATGAAACTGAAGATTGGAGACTTAAAATTTGGATAGTAACCCAGTGCGTTGTTGTATTATTTAGATTGATAATTAGGTCATTTTTGAATGTGAATGGACTAAAGAAGGATTTCGAGCAAGCTTCGTATCTGTTAAGTGCTTGAGTAATTACTTAATTACATCATAAAAGTTCACGGTGTGGTGACTTATAAGTATTCGTTGGCTTGTTGTTAAATGTAGAAGCATAGGAGTAGCTCTAAGTTCTCTCTACAAGGGTGGGTGAGTGGAGCATCAGGGAAACAATCTTCTCAAGGAAGCCAGTCATTATCACAGCTAAAAGGTGGGAATTTCCTGGTGAACCATGGACCAAATGTCCCAAAACCAAGTGTTCCATCAAGTTTGAGGAGCCAAGAGAGTCCTGCAAATGCTACCAGGGGAGAGAAAGAAGGTGCAGATGCTGTGTGTCTAAGTTATTCAAAATATACTAATTCTCACGTGCCTCTATCAAAAGAAACCGCATGTGCATTTCAGCGTGGTTGTAGTGTTGAGGTTCCTCAGAAGCTTAATTGTGATGTAGCTCATAAAATAAAGTGGGGCGATTTAGATGATGAACTGATATTGCAACATGGTAGAAAGAAGGAAACTGAAAACAGACCTTGTGGCGTTGATCAAGTCGAGCCGGTTGTGCCCATAACTCCTGATATCAACAAACAGCTTGTTGCTGATGACATTAGTGGCACGTTAGTGGAAAGTGCAACAGGTGGTTCTGCCAAACTGCTTTCACATGACAATTCATTTGTTGAGTCCCTAGAAATCAAGTTGACTGTCACATCAGCAGATGCAAATACTTCTTCTCACCAGGTGCTTCAGTTAGATTCTGAGGATGACCCCTCTGGAGAAACAATTCAAGAGATGCAGGAAGTATTTTCTGTAGATACAAAGGATCCACCGGGCTCTCGAGAGTTGAATCAGAGTGACAATGGATTGCATAGGAAAATAAACCACCCTGAACTTGTCGAGTCAGTCAATGGAAATATGTCCGTACTTGGCTGCTCATCTATTGGGGTTTTAGAAAAAGTTCAGGCATCTGAGTCAAATAACTGCAAAGTTTCTACGATTTCCACGCCATTCGTAAATCATGCTGAAAATGATAGCTCCCAAGAATCCAAGTTGTCTGGTGAGTGTGGTGGTTCAGATTTCCATAAAGAACCTCCAGCAACATCATCTACTGAAGAAGCTGATAAGGATGTGTCCAGATCATTAATGACAAGTGATGCTGGCCACGGCAGTGCAACTGAGAGTAAAGAAAGATTTAGGCAGCGTTTATGGTGCTTCCTGTTTGAGAATCTAAATAGAGCAGTAGATGAGTTATATCTTCTTTGCGAACTGGAATGTGATGTGCAACAAATGAAAGAGGCTATTATTTTCCTCGAAGAGGCCGCATCTGATTTCAAAGACTTGAATGCTAGAGTTCAGGATTTCGAAAGTCCCAGGAGGCCATCTCCTGATGTTGCAGATGGGTTACCCCTAGCCATGATGTCTGAACATCGGAGACCTCATGCTCTTTCATGGGAGGTAAGTTCCCTTCTCATCTCAGATGATTTGTAATTCTTGATGTTGGGCGAAAATAGTTTATTGACTAAAATAGTTTAGAAGGTTCAATGAATGTGGCTCTTGTTTTATGCTTGATGCAGGTTCGTAGAATGACAACATCACTTCATAGAGCAGAAATTCTCTCATCATCTCTTGAAGCCTTTAGGAAAATTCAGAAAGAACGAAATGCCTCATATTCGTCAAATCAAATGACAGGAGTAGGTCCAGCATATTATGCTGGAGCTGATGGTTCAAGTGGTATACCTAGATCCTCCAGTGGGAGAAGTGATGATGGGCCTGACTACATGGGGTCTGAGATAGAATCAAAAAAGAAGAGGGTAGCGTCCAATCCTAGTAAGGGAGTTTCGACTGCAGACAGGAAGAATATTGATCGAGGAAAGGCTTGCAATGTAAATCTAGCACAGAATATACATCTTCCTTTAAAGGATTCATCCGTGTCTAATCATGCTGCTTCTAAGTCTTTTTCAGTTAGTGGAAAGTATAGGGGAATGCATGGATCACATGTACTCGAGCTTCCTAGAAAAGACAAAGTTCTTGCTGATAATATGGTTGAGAAAGCACCCAGATTACTTGATCAGTGTAAAATAAATTTTAATTTATCCGACAAAGAGAAGGAAAGGAGAAATTCTTCTTCATGGAAATCCATGGATGCATGGAAGGAAAAAAGGAACTGGGGAGACATACTTTCATCTCCATTGCGTGGTTCTTCCCGTGCTTCATTTACTCCTGGCATGAGCAGGAAAAGTGCTGAGCGGGTTAGGGTTCTGCATGATAAGCTTATGTCTCCCGACAAAAGGAGAAAGACTGCAATTGATTTGAAAAGGGAAGCCGAAGAAAAGCATGCAAGAGCCTTGAGGATCAGGAGTGAATTAGAGACTGAAAGAGTTCAAAAGCTTCAGCGCACGTCTGAGAAGTTGAATCGTGTGAATGAGTGGCAAGCAGATCGGAGCACAAAGTTGAGAGAAGTAATGCATGCACGCCATCAGCGTAGTGTATCACGTCACGAGGCTTATTTAGCTCAAGTTGTAAGAAGAGCTGGTGATGAAAGCAGTAAAGTTAATGAGGTTCGATTCATAACATCCTTAAACGAGGAGAATAAAAAACTTGTTCTTCGGCAGAAGCTTCATGATTCAGAGATAAGGAGGGCAGAAAAACTCCAAGTAATTAAAATTAAACAAAAAGAAGATATGGCAAGGGAGGAAGCTGTTTCGGAACGCAGGAAAGTCCTCGAGGCTGAAAAGTTACAACGTCTTGCTGAAATACAGAGAAAAAAAGAAGAGGCTCAACTTAGGAAGGAAGAAGAGCGTAAAGCATCAAGCGCGGCTCGTGAGGCCAAGGCCATGGAGCAGCAGCGCAAAAAGGAAATCAGAGCTAAAGCTCAACAAGAAGAATCTGAACTTTTAGCTCAAAAGCTAGCCGAAAGGCTGGCTGAAAGTGAACAGCGTCGAAAAATTTACCTTGAGCAAATAAGGGAGAGAGCCTCGATGGATTTCAGAGATCAGTCCTCGCCTTTAGTGCGACGCACGCATAGCAAGGACAACCAGGGTCGGTCTACTTCAACTACTAACGTGGAAGATTGTCAATCAAATATGGTTTCTGTTGAAAGCAGTTCAACACTGGTCAATGGAAATGTTACATTTCAAAGCTCGATGAAAAGGAGGATAAAAAAAATACGGCAACGGCTTATGGCACTGAAACATGAAATTCCTGATCCTCTATTAAACAATGAAAATATTGGTATTGGATATAGGACAACAGTAGGAACTGCAAGAGCCAAAACCGGAAGGTGGCTTCATGAGCTTCAAACACTTCGACAAGCAAGAAAAGGAGCTGGGGCCATAGGATTGATAATCGCTGAAATTATCAAGGTAATATATGTTCTTATTATATCAATGATTAAATGTTTTTCACTGTACAACATGAAACAACTTTTACCATATGATACCAACTTTAAAGCTACATATAGAAGGTGTTTAACATGAAGGTCTTGAGTAATTGTGAGTTCTAACATGAAGGTGTGTGACTTATTATTTACATGCCTTCAGTTGCATCATGGTACGAGTATCGTAGACCATTTTACAAGGTTTGTTAGTAACAAAGTCAGCTATTGTGGTCTTCACATTAACTCTGTAATTAACTGTGCGTCTTATTGCATTCATGTTATCATGATTGCAATTTCACTCCCTTGTTATTTCTGTGTAGCACCTGTGTTTTTACCTTTCTTTCACATAGTTTGCTTGTGTCCCGGTGGCATTGTATTATTTTTTGGCAAGAAATACTACAGAGTTTGTAGTATTTGTATTTATTAACAAATACTACATAGATTTCTATACAGTATTTGTATTCCTGTTAACAAATTGAATAGTGTCGGATATTATATAAAAATTTCTAGTTACTCACATACTAAAAGAAGATATTTTCTATTTGTACCTTAACCATGGACACATTGCTATAGTTCCCTATTTTACCTTTCTGTATCCCATTTTCTGGTTCTGTATTGTCTTAAGATTATTCGTTGAACGTATTTGGTTGGCCACATGCTTACTAACATGCCTGTATCATTTCTTTTGGCTGATTATGCATTAGTATGTGGATGGAAAAGAGCCTGAGCTGCATGCTTGTCGGCAAGCTGGTTTACTAGATTTCATTGCTTCTGCACTGCCAGCATCACTCTCGTGTAAACCTGATGCCTGCTTAGTAACTATATACTTTCTAAGGCTTTTGAAGGTTGTCCTGTGCTTGTCTGCAAACAAGAGTTATTTTCTTGCCCAGAATCTGTTGCCACCAATAATTCCGATGCTGGCTACAGCGGTTGAGAACTATACAAAAATTGCAGCTTCTGTTAACGTTTCTGGTGGTACCACTCCCCTCTCAAGCAGAACAACTGTGGAAAGTTTAGCGTCGATCTCTGAAATTCTTGACGGATTCTTATTAATTGTTACACTTATAATTGGATTCCCAGGCTCAGATGAATGCCAACTTCAAATTCAAGATGAATTAATGGAGCTGCTTACAGCATATCAAGTCATTCATCGGCTGCGTGATCTTTTCGCATTGTATGATAGACCACAGGTGGAAGGTTCACCATTTCCTTCATCGATAATTTTAAGCATAAACTTGTTGACTGTTCTGACATCCAGATGTACAACAATATCCTCGATCGATTTGGATCTTTCCTCATTTCAGTTAGTTAAGGAAGATAAAAGTTTGGCGCAGCTTCCTGAGTACGATGAAACCAGTGTTTCCCTTGTTGGTGACTTTGTTGGATATCATGGACCATCATCATCCCTACTTAACAGTACAACAGTCTTGACTGTACCTGATATCACAAAGGATATATCTATTGAGGAAACTAAACTTTTTGGGAATGGTGAGTCAGATTTAGTGAACAAAGATGCTAAGGCAGCTATTATTATGGGTGATACAAGAACACCCACAGATGGGTCAGAAAAGAATGTGGATAATTCAAAGGTAACTGAGCCTCGTAAAGACATGAGTGACTCTACCACTACTGCTGTTGAACAAAAGAATGATAAGATATCAGGCCTGAAGCCACCCACAGCATGTCTTCTATCTGTTATTTCTGAAAATGGCCTTGTCAGCCTTCCTTCTCTGCTGACTGCCGTTCTATTGCAGGCAAATAACAAACAGTCTTCCGAGCAGGTAAATAATGGTTTGCAAAGCTGATCATATATATGCTCATTATATTGTATTTAAAGCTATAACCTCTTGCCTACTGTTTCTCTACACTGATCGACTTGTGCTGTTTATTTGTTATTTGATACCCAGAACTCGTATATTCTACCATCTAATTTTGAAGAAGTGGCTACTGGAGTGTTGAAGGTGTTTAACAATCTAGCGCTTGTTGATATTACATTTTTGCAGAAAATGCTGGTAAGTTTTCGTATTCCTTATGAAACATGCCATCCATGAATTCTTGTTTCATTTTTAATCTAGTGCCTGGCTCTGTTTTCTTTTACATTTTTTGAACCAAACAACTTGTAAATATAAAGACGATGTTTTTGTTATTACTTAAAGTTCATAATTCTTTATTGATGGTGCAGTCTAGGCCTGACCTGAAGATGGAATTTTTCCACTTTATGAGTTTTCTTCTTTCGCACTGCACCAGCAAGTGGAAAGTCGCAACGGATCAGGTAAATCTAGTAGTGGCCTCTATGTTGCCGAATGCATGAATCTTGAAAGAACAATAGCTATGATCAGTTTCAGCTGAGGTCTCAGTGGATAATGACATATTTGGTCTTGTTCTATGCTGCTTTCTCGAGACTCAAATTTTGGCATTCTTCGCAGGTTGGACTGCTTCTAATCGAGTCTTTATCTCTCCTTGGCCACTTTTCTTTGTTCCACCCTGGAAACCAAGCTGTTCTCCGATGGGGCAAAAGTCCTACCATTCTTCACAAGGTCAGTACTGAATTGAAGTCTTAGTTATGAATCTAAAACCATTGCAGTATCATATGAAGTCCGACATATCCAATTTGACTGTTAACGGTTGCAATCTTCTGTATTTACTCAAAACTAGTGGATATAACCTTGAGAATATAATAGATAAACTGAAATTTTTGGGTGCCAACAGGTCTGCGATCTGCCTTTTGTATTCTTCAGCGACCCAAAACTAATGCCTGTTTTGGCGGGGACTCTCATTGCATCGTGCTATGGGTGTGAGCAGAACAAAGTCGTTGTTCAGCTAGAATTAAGTGTGGACATGGTCATTTCCTTGTTACGATCTTGCAAGAATGGATTGCCTGAAGCACAAGGTCGGGCAAATTCCACAATTCAACCTGTTTCAGAGGATTCACAAAAACTTCAAGTTGACAATTTTATGAGATCAGATCGCAGCAGTACAAAGAATCCCCGTCTTTCTCTTGGAAAGAGTAGTGCTTTGGGAAATAGTGCCAGAATTGGAAAACTGATGAGGAATCAAAAGGAAGGCAAAGCATTCCGAAGTGCAGAGGACTTGAGTCAGAAACATAAGTCGCCTCCCCAGGAAGCATGCAGTCCTATGATGTTGCACAGAAGATTCCCAGATAGTTTTCTTGAGAAAGCAGAACTCTTTTTCTCAGTCGACAGTAACTATGATTGAACTTCTAAACTACATATCCTGGCAGTTATGGTGAATCCAAGATCAAGGGCATTTTTAGGCCTTCAGGTACATCACAAGAGGATTTCTGACACATGAATGATTTTATCGAAAGTTCTCAACGTACAAGTAATATAAATGGTTATACAAAGACTTCAGGGTTCTTACATTTCGAATGAAATGTTCCATATAGAAATACATATTTATCAGGCAGGTCTTTTCATGCTGGAACTCAAATCTCATATTGGAAGTTGTCGAAAAGAGAGGGACCCAGAGGCTCAAAATGCAGGCCACTTCCTTTTACACGATAAATAGCATCTGAGAGACATTTTCTATCAGTTTAGCAACAATGGAGGCCTCCTCAGAGCTCAGGCAAAATATAGGATCACGACGAGACTCCAGAGTCTTGTCTGACGGCAGCTGATGGTTCAATTGAGTATCTCTCTAACTAACCAGTCCAAAAACGGATAAGCGAAGTACAGTATGAGGAATGATGGAAGAGCGACGACCACAGTGATGAGAACGTACAATGCTAAGATTGCAGCACTGGCAGGGACGACATATAGCACAAAGAGAAGAAATATGATTACCAATGGGAACTTGGCTGCCATGCGAGTGAAGAAAGCCAGTGTCTTGTAAAGCGATAGGTGGAGGTTTTGTGGGTTGAGGTAGTCGTTGATGATGTCACCGTAGTTATGATTGGTCTCTGATTGTTGCTGTGGAGGAGGAACACGCGACACTCTCCTGTGGTTCAAAGGATTGGTGTAACCATTATCCATAGGTGCTGGAATTCTAGGGTTGGTAGCCCAGGACTGACGTTCCCCGAAACCAGAATTTGATTTTGATCTATCACCGTTCAGACTTTCAACCATCCATAGGAGGAAGAAATTCTTTCGAGGGTACTTGAGATTTCCCTTGTAGATCAGCCGCAGAGATAGCAAATTGCACCATGGACAGGAGACAAAAAGGGGCACCTGAAGCGGTAAATTAGGAAGTTTCACAACCGCCCATTGTAATCCCAAGACACAATTCTTACAGAGGGTATGTCCACACCATAAAACATACGGCACATTCTCAACAATGTTGAAAGACTCCCAGCATATTGGGCATTCAAGTCCTTCCTCTCTACTGACAGCGGACGATATCTCATCATCAGAGTTTTCGTTCTGATTTTCGTTAGACCTTGCATGGTCATTCTTTAACCCTAGTGTTCCAGCAACACTATTTGAAGCAAAATTCCACATTCTGAATTTCTAGATGGAATCTGTACACTATTTTCAGCTTACAATGAACATCCCTAAAGTTCTGCAACTTCTCCAATTATCCCTGTCCAACACTAACCTGTATCGCAAAGAGAGATGCCACATTTATCAACTACCTGGACTTCAGTTTACTGATTCTAAGAAGGTAAAATAAAAACTATGAGGCATCAAATTCATAAAACACAAGATAAAGGAAATGCAAACAACCAAGATTTTCAGGAAATAAAAATACCCATCAAAATCAACTTAGAATCCGCTACAAAAATTTTAAACTGTTCCCGTCGTCGTTATAAATCTAATTTGTTACAACGATCTCTCGTATGTATTAGGTCGTCGAAGGCTACAAAAAATCGCATATTGGTGGAAAGATATTAGTAGAATTACTTATTAAGTTTGCAGGCACAACCCAAACTCTCCTAAAATTTGGGGTGTTACAGACACACCTAGGCAAAGCTGCATTCCTCAAGAAACAACATAAGCTCTACAATCAGCCTTTCCCCTTCTCAGTTTTAAATCTGACATCATCTTCCTAAAACTGATCATCTAACCTAACAAAACAACAATGTCGGATTCCAGATCTGAAAAAAGACAGCAAAGAAAACGTCTTTCCAATTGACAAAACCCTAAATCTCCAAACCCAGTAGCCTTAATCGAATCAACATAGAACAACAAGACTCAACTGACACATGAAAGAAATGAAACCATCTGAGAAAAATGGATCTTACCAGTTTTGGTTCCCCCAAAGAAGAGAATGATCAGCTCTAGGGTTTCCAAAGCTCCGGGGAGCTTCAGAGGCAACTGGGTCTGCTGAATCTGATCTGTGACCAAGGAATTGAGATTGGTGGAGATTTGGAGAATCTGAAAAGGTGTTGCGCAGGTGGGGCCGATCTGACTCCTGCATCACCAAAATCCAACCAAATGCCAACCATACCCTCTTTTGTAAATATCATATTTATGGGACCAAATTGTAATAATGAAATTATATAGTGACTTGATGCCGCCACTAAATTTTCCTGTATTGCCAGGCTAGAGCCTTGCTGAAACCATTGACTACTTTTTCAAGAAATGTGAGCCAGAACAAACCAGACTGAATTATGAAAAAATGTCTCAAGAAATGGCACCCAAAACAGGTTACCTGCTCCAGCTCCAGGAGTGTAGTTTAGTGAGGTCAGTTTACAGTTGAAGATGCAAAGCCTCCGAGCTTGGCTTTGATACAAAATTGCAGAAACTAGACAGTGCTCGATTTGAAGTAGAACGGGAGCATCCATATGAACTGCTTTGCCTATACTGCACTGCACAGACTGACGTCCATTTTAGTTCAATGCTCTTCTCCTTAATTGAGGCAGAGGCTGCAAGGATTCGAAGATGTGCCAAGCCCACGTTCGGTTCACAAAAGCGAGTCCAGACATTTAATAGCTAATCGGGCATGGTACCAAAGTTTTTTGTCTCGAGCAATTTATAATCCAGAGCATCGTGGCTGACATTGGCTGATTCAAAGATACTAGCCTCTCCCAGAATAAGTCTGGGGAATGACCTGACACAAGAATCCAAGATATACCCTTGTTTTGATCTTCTATTGCAAAAACTTCCCAGTTTCAGAAGAGTGATGGCAAGATCCGTGTAGCTAAAGAACTCGGTTATTATATAAAAAAGTTGTTTCTGCATCACCAGAAATCGTTGCATGAACAATGGCCTCTGGCAAAATGGTGGAACCGGGTCCTATCCCTTAGAGTGATCTTTCGATCATACACCAGAGAAACAAACTTGAAAAATATATGGCAATCTCGACAAACCCTCAAATTCTTTATGATCCTCAATGTTGAATCCGGAGATTTGAGAAGTCCGAATGCCAGAGCAAGCTTCTCGCTATGGTAAACAAGAGAGCGCTCCTTCTCTTCCTCCTCAACGTCAAACGAGACCATTTCAGTGTCAGCTAGATATCCAGCCATTCTCAGTCTCTTGTTCATGTCATTCAATAGGTTATAAATCTCCGTGTGCTCTTCTTCAAATTTGCCCGACACCATAAACTCATACACTACATTTTTAACTTCAATGGAACTGCATCCCGGAACTTTTTTGATTCCTCTACTATCCATCAGAGCCCAAACTTCTCCAACCTCCGCCCATCTTTCTTTACTAGATAAAAGATTGGCCAGTAGTACATAATTTTCAGCCTTGTTTGGCTCCATCTGAAGAAGTTTTTTCACAGCGAGCTCCGTAAATGGAGCATTTTTGTGAATCCTACAAGCACCAAGAAAAGCCCTCCAAACGGCTGGATCCGGTTTAAGATGCATTGTATGAATCAGATTCCGAGCCTCGTCCAAAAAACCACCCCGGCCAAGTAGATCAACCATGGTTGCATAATGCTTAACTGTTGGCCTCAGCTCAAAGTCCACTTGCATGTTCTTAAAAATTTTGCGACCATCATCCACAAGACCTTGGTGGGAACATGCGGATAATACCCCTAGAAAGGTCAAGCTATCAGGCTTATACCCCTCCGAAACCATACTGCACAGCGCTCTCAATGCGTCCTCACCTTGCCCATTCATCGCGTACCCCCAAATCAAAATATTCCATGAGTAAACATTCTTCACCATCAAATTCTTAAACACTTTCTCCGCTTCATCAACAACACCATTCTTGGCATACATATCCATCAGAGCAGCGCCTACGAAAACATTCATTCTCAGACTATTACGGACAATGTAATCATGAACCCACTTCCCTTGTTCCATCGCGCCCAAATGAGCACAAGCGGACAGCACCGACACCATTGTGAACTCCCCAGGCTCCACTCTCTCCTTCATCATTGCCCTAAACACATCCAAAGCTTCCCCAAACATCCTCCTATGCGTCAACCCACCTATCAACGCATTCCAAGTGACAGAATTTCTTTTAGGCATTTCATCAAACATCTTCTCCGCATCATCAACCGACCAACACGCAGAGTAAAAATGAACCAAACCCGTCCCAATAAAAATTTCCGATTCCAACCCCGTCTTCAACACACAACAATGAACACACCGCCCCATCACCGGATCACAAAGCTGCACCACCGATTTAAGCACAGCTGGATACGTCAAGTTGTTTGGAAAGATGCAATTTTTACGCATCTGGGAGAACACAAGCAACGAATGCCAGTGCTTCCCCACCTGTGTAAACGACCTAATAGCCATATTACACATGTAAGCATCAATCGAACTAAGAGAGCTGGAAAAGAGGCATGAGGTTGATGAAAAGCCATTTTCGGAAACGTGATTGTCTACGAGCTTGATTAAAGATGGGACATCAGATGGCGCGATGATGACGTCGTTACTGCTGGACTGCGCTAGGGTTGAAGCACGACGACATTGCCGACCTCGCTTGAGGTTGTTGAGTGCTCTCATCATTTGATTTTCAGTCTGCAGAACTCTTGCAGCTTTCCAGCTTCGATTTGGTACGAGGAGAGAACGCCTGCTGAGCGTTGACCACGTTGACCAACAACGGCGACGTTTTCGTCTAATCAATGGCGTTCACTTTTCCAACGAATCAAATTCCCAACACCCCAATTGGTAACTATGGACGAATGATTTGGTCGGACCGAACGGTTCGACTGTCAATCCAAACGCCCAATATTCGCAATTTCGTGTGAATGGACCGAGATGGTTGGACCGGACGGCTTGATTCGGTTCGTGAAACCATTCTGACGAGTGAGCTGTCGATTTCGAATCCTCCAAGCCCGGGCGAGAAGCTTCCAGTCACCGAAGAATTTCCACAAACAGTTGGAGTGCGTTGTTGGAGTCATCAGTTGGAGACTGGAGAGAGGTAGCGATGAGCCATCCGTCGCCGACGAAGAGCCGAGGCAGCAGCGGAAGCAATGGGGATGAGCGGCCGAGGTTTTTCGATACGAAGGCGAAGCAGGCTTGCTGGATGAAGGCTGATGTTTTGGCTGGACGACATCCGGATAGGTGGAGGAAGGACGCAGCTGGGAATGTTGTATGTAAACGGTTCTGTAATTGTCAGGGATGTCTTTGCTTCGAGTATGATCACATCGTTCCGTACTCAAAAGGTAAGGCTTGGATGATTTGACTCAAATTTGCTGACATGAGATTTGATTTCTATGTAGATCGAAGCTGAATTTTTTTCTGGGTAGATGAATTGAATTTAGGGTTTTTTTCTTTTGTTCAAATTTGAAGGTGGTGAGTCAGTTGCTGAGAACTGCCAGATTTTGCAAACAAGAGTGAACAGATACAAATCAGACAAAACCATGGTGGATGGCAGTGAGTTGAAAGGTTACTCCTGTGACGTCCAGTTCACTGGTAATGTAGTTGTTTTCATTAGGAGATTTGGTTTTTTGTGCCTTCTTTAGTTTGTAATTCTGGAGGGGAATGATTGTGGTTGAATTTGAAGGTCTGTAATGATTTTGTACACTTTGTTTAATAAGAGATAGACGAGCATGAACCATTATGAAACAATATCCCTGCTTTAGTTTTTCATAGAAATAGTATCTAAAAAGAGTTGTTTTGGGAAGGAAACTGTCGAGTTTCTGCAAATGAAAACTATTAAAAGAGCTGATATTTAATGTTCTGAAAACAAAGAGACTGATCAGAATATTATAGTGATGCCTTATTCGAAGATATGAGTTATTTTCAATTCAGAAATCACCCAACTTAGATGGTTTGTCCTTCATCTTTTTTTTTGTCCTGAAGTGTTCTGAATAGATAAATAAATCAGTGGAATATGATAGTTGTACGAATCATATGACTTTTGACTGTCTGCCATAGAGATGGTCTCACCCTTATCGCATGCTTACATTTTGAGGGATCTTGTAATGTTTAATTCTTCTTAATATGTTATGTAGTCAGTTTTTTTATTAGATGACCCCTTTTTCTGGTGATATTTAGTGTGGTAAGGCTATTAGTCTTTTGGGTTACCTGAGAATGCAAAAATGACAATGAGTTGAGTTACAGCCTTAACCTCAGTGAGATCTGCCATTATGATATTGCTCATTTTGTTGGTTACTTCTGAGTGTCTGTTGCGATCCTACTAATGCTCAGAGCTAGAATACTGATGATAATAAACTTACAAATAAAGAAATTATGTACTGCAGTCGCATGAATAAGGTTGTTGGTATTCTTCATGTCACTATTGATTATGAATTAAAAGTTCTGTGATCTAAGACCATGAAGAATTGGGGCCCTTATGTGCTACTCCATCTTGCAGATAAAGAACTTGACATAATTGAAATGGCTGTTTATGGGGATGTAATCAGACCAGGGAACCAGTGCCGGTGTAAGACAGTGGCAGAGATGCTTGGCAAATACAAATCTAAAGACGGACTGGCGGCATGCAAGTTGCCGTGATCTTCTCTTGTAAAATCTTAGAAAACAGGGAAGCTCGGTAATCCTTCTTATTGGTTGGCATTTGGCAATTTAATGGATGTTTTACATTGCACAGTTATTACATGCAAAAGATGCGTCATGTCGGTATGCAATTGCCATTGACAAAATTCAGCCTGTATTTCTCCATATCACTGAAAATTGAGACTCTCATACACTCCTCAACTATTGGTCTGTATATTTTATGTTATCTAATGCCATGCTTTTACCTAATGCTTAAAATTTGCATAACCGATATGGGAAACCACGAGATGAAACTTGCAGAGCCATTGAGATCTGAGAGTTGTATTTTGCTCTTATAGTAAACAGGAAAAAGTCCCCTATGCTACAAGTTGGTCTATAATAGGGCATGCTGGTTGTAGTTAGTATTTAATATGTGGATTGTTGCTTTCTGCATTCTTGGCTAGTTCAGATCCTTAAAGATGTTGAGTGATAAAATAATCATAGTGATTCATCTGCATATAAAAAATCTCTGCAGATTATCACATTAATGTCTTCCACTCAACTGTATATCTGTTGAAAACCAAGTTACATTGGTTCTGCAATTTCAGAAGATTTGCATATGATCACTAACCTCCAGGATAAGCCAGATATTATTCTTATAAGATCTAGCAAGCCTCTGTTTCTGCTTCTACACTCTACTGCCAGCTGACAGAGTGGAGATTTATTAGCTTTGGTTCCATCGAATATTAAATGTTTGTTTATAACATTTGCTATTGTGTGCTGGAACAGTTAGCTTCTCTAATCATCTTCTGGCTGCTGAATTTGAAGGAGGTCACTTATTTATCCACTGAGGTTGTTGCTCACCATGAATAAGGGATTAATTGGAACTCCACTAAGGCACTAACAGCAGCCTTTCAAGTAAGTCCTTCAATGATTTCTCTATAAAACTTTTAAGTTAATGGTTTTGGTAGAAGCAGTCGAGCATATATGTTTTTTAATTTTCTGTGTCCAGCTATAAATACACATCTATAGGATTATTTATATGCTGAACTGCAAGGTGGTGGTGACCTTAAATTAAATGATGTCTTTGGAGACCCCCTTATTGTTTTGTGGATAGTGACCTCACACCCATTCCCATTACACTCTTTTTGAATCATATTTTGCACAACTTTTTCTGTAATGTTTGTCACAATGTAGTAGGAAAATATTTGACATTGTCGTTGGAGGATTTTATGACCATCTTTTATCATCGATAGTGGAGGTGTGTTTAGGGTACTTGCTAGTCAAAGTCCAGGTCTTTCAGCCTTGCTACTGCTCTCTCACATTCTATGCCAGCCTGTCCCACAAGTCCAAAACTTGGAAATCTTCAAATTTAAAACCTTCCATTCACTAGTTTCACAAGTCTGTTACACTGCAGAAATGTACGCTACCCTATCCGGTATACAGTTTGAGCAATGTTATGCCAAAATGAGCGAAAATCGATTAGGGTCAAGTTCAAATTTGTTACCCTCCCTTCCTCTTACCTGTTGTGATATTTGGAGTGCTCTGGTGAAACTCTCTTTTCATTCTGAAGAGTCTGTTTAGGTCATGGAAAGCAATCAATAATGTTTAAAAAAAAAAACTCAGCATTGTGTCAGCATACCACTTTCCATATGAGTAACAAAATAGGAAAAGGATTGCTAGGTTGTCACCAAGCTCAAACATTTGAACAAGGTTGTTTTGGCCTATAATCCACAAGGTCTTCTTGTGTCTCCATGTCTAAAATCTAAATCTGTGCTGACCCAGTTGACTTGTGTTTTGGAATGATTGTGTGAGATCTTTAAATGGTTTCAAATTCCACCTCAAGAAGATTATATGAGACATTTATTGTGCCCTTTTTTTTTTTAGCTATGTGGGTGTGTGTATTCACATTGCAATTTGGTTTTGATATGAAGGTCAACAATCACACACCTAATCATGGTCCATTTTGTAGTGTAGAATCCAAACATGTGGTGGCATGGTTGGTAGTTGTTTATTGAATTAAAGATTAAGTGTAATGATGATGCTACCTTTGTAAGTTGCTTTTGATGTGCTTTGGTTGCCACTTAATCCATCATTTTTCCATAACCAATCCGATAATTATCCGTTTAACCGATCCATTATCTCACTTGTCGTTAAACTATAATGTGTTTTCAGTTCAGTTTATTAATTTCAGTGCAGTTTAAAAGAACACAATCTTGTTTTGATCGTAAGCTAAGAACTTAGTCAGTTGATTCTATAAATATGACGTTAAAAATAATTAAAAGATAAGAAAATAAAGCAGAATGAGGTGTAAAAACTGACAAAAGCTAAAAAGTGAACCACCAAATATGTTCATTATAATGATTGATTGACCTCATCTTTTGACTCGTTTCTCCTCAATCATTTGGTTTGTCAATCTAATTTCTTCAATCACCATGACACCATGTACTTAAAACTATTCCCAATTAAAAAAAAACTTATATAAAACAAATGAATTAAAATAAACTGCATGAAGTGAACGCATTTACTTGTGTTTCTATTGTTACATTATACAAGACAAATTGATTGATGTTCATTTTTGAAATTGAAGTATGGAATTAAAAATAATTGGCAGCATGACGTTGTCTAGTTTCAAAAAAGAATGATAAAATTTTCAAAGATTAGGGTACGATTCTTGATCGATCGGAGCGGAAGTTCTGATCTGGTTTGGGTAGAATATTTAAAAAATAAAAACAAAAAATTGAATTGAACTAAATTAAATCAATATTTATCTTGGGATACACTTATCAATACAATATGATTAACAAATTGTTTTTGCAAAATAAATAATTAATATAGATTAATTGGAGTTGACTTATAACTACTACAAAATTTTTAAAAAATCAGAATTTTTCTAAAAAATTAATTGATATATAATTAACATAGCTCATAAGGATTGCATCTAATAGAATTAGATTTATATCTAATGTTTAATAATCCCAATAAACTTTATTACATTTCATTGAATCAAAACTATTAATTAATCATTAAAAAGGGTCCATAGTTTCTATGAATACATATGATTACCATGTGAATGTCAGATTCACATTCGATATAACCAAATTAAATACACTGATATCAAAACGGTATGATTTTAATATTCAATGTACGTATTTATATTTAAAAAATTAAATTATAAAAACTAAATCGTATTATAATCCTAGAACGACTTCACATCAAATCGACTTTATTATACTACATCACTAAACTGATTTAGGAATGTCATATACTTAATTCATATCAACAACAATACTATTTGTACAAAATATTTTAAAATAAATATTATAGTTTATTCATATAAAAATATTATTATGAATTATAAAAGTTTAAACTTATCCTGATTGAATAATATAAAAAATATCTGATATATTACTATTTATATACACACAAAATCGATGGATTTTTAATTTAATATACATTAAAATAAATAGTAACATGGAATTCAACGACCATTAACCACAAACAATTTTGGTAAAAGAATTACAAAATAAAATATGCAATTTCTGGAATTTTTGTAAATGTTTTATTATTTACTTCTTTTGAGTAGAAGCTCTTGTGGTTTGCAGTCGAATGACATAAATGGTGTAAAACATGGTCGACAGTGTTCTTCATTTCCTCCGCTGATTCCGCTCACTTTCAACCCCCAATCAAATATTCAAATTCTTCCATTAAAAACCCCTCTTCCAACAACCTCTTCCATCTCAGAACCCCAAATCCTTGATAAAAATCCAATCTTTACAGATTTTCTTCATCAATGCATGTGTGTATGTTGGATAAATCGATCTCTGCAATCTCGAAACCCCACTTGCTGAATCCACCCAGTTTGCAAAATTGATGCCATTTGGCGATCTGGGTCGTCTCTGTTGAGGAGTTTGAGTGACTGGTTTGATGGGGTGCGTGAGCTCGAAAAAGCAGGCGGTGGCTGTCACGCCGGCAGTGGATTGTTCCAGCAGGTTTTCTAGTCGGAGGAGGAGCGTGTTGGTTGGGCAAGTGAAGGAGTTGGAGGAGGGGAAGAGAGAGATAGTGGTGGTGAGTGAGGTTGTGAGCGAGTTGGGCGAGTCTGGGAGAGGGAGTTGTAGGAGTGAGCCTGTGAGTTTTAGGTTAAGGAATTTGCAGAAATATGTGGAAGGTGAGCAGGTGGCTGCTGGTTGGCCTGCTTGGCTCAGCGCTGTGGCTGGTGAAGCCATCCATGGTTGGATTCCTCTCAGGCCAGATGCATTTGAGAAACTGGAAAAGGTTGTTTGAGATTCTAATGTTCTTATCATCTTGTATGTTATAGCTTTGCGTGTTGATGAACCGATCTTTTGTTTGATTGATATTGTTGCTCATATCATCGCGTGTTGCTTTGTTTGTGTCAACCATATGTCTTAAACTTGACTGGAGCGCATTTGGTGTCGTCATATTGAAATCAGTCTTGTCCGTCTGCAACTGGTGCATTCTTCTGGGGCTTAACTCGGAAGGATTGTATTTGATTTGTGAATGGGATGTGCAGATAGGACAGGGAACCTATAGCAGTGTTTTTCGGGCTCGGGATTTAGGCAGTGGGAAGATAGTTGCTTTGAAGAAGGTGCGGTTTGATTACTTTGAGAAGGAGAGTGTTAGATTTATGGCACGGGAGATATTGATCCTACGACGGCTTGATCATCCTAATGTCATTAAGCTTGAGGGGATCATCACTTCGACGATGTCTTGTAGCATATACCTTGTTTTCGAGTATATGGAACATGACCTCTCTGGACTCATTGATTGTCCCGAAATCAAGTTTTCCGACTCACAGGTTAGTTATTGTAAAGATTTATTTGTGTATGTATTTCGCGATATATTTTCTAAGTCTTGTACATTTACCAGCATGTTTCTGTATTGACCAATTTGTGTAGCGATTCTCTTTAACCGCGTAGGTAAAGTGCTACATGAAGCAGTTATTGTCCGGCTTAGAGCACTGTCACATGCGAGGCGTGATGCACCGTGATATTAAGGGATCCAATCTCCTTGTGAACAATGAGGGAGTTTTGAAGATAGCTGATTTTGGATTGGCAAGCATGTCGAGTGCTGGATCAAGGCGGCCAAGAACCAGCCGTGTTGTGACTTTGTGGTATCGTCCTCCAGAACTGTTGCTTGGCTCTACGGATTATGGAGCGTCTGTTGATCTATGGAGCGTGGGATGTGTATTTGCTGAAATCCTTATCGGAAAACCTATTCTACAGGGCAGAACTGAGGTACATAAATATCTTAAAGACTTGTTTTTGGGAGTGATCGGCGTACAAACACTTCGGATATTTGAATGGTTCTAGCTATCTCATAATCTTAATCTTTTTAACAGGTCGAGCAGTTGCACAAGATCTTTAAGCTCTGCGGTTCCCCGCCAGACGAATTCTGGAGAAAGTCTAAACTTCCGCATGCAACTCTATATAAACCGCAGCAACCATATGAGAGTTATATCCGGAAGGCTTTTAAAGATCTTCCTTCGGTTGCTGTAAACCTTATTGAAACCTTGCTATCTGTTGAGCCATATAAGCGCGGGACTGCCTCATCGGCTCTTGTTTCAGAGGTAATCAGCATTTAAATTCTGCAAACCTTTTAGACTGATGAAAAAGTTGCAGAACCAACTCGTGTGCAGTCACATTTGATTTTTCTAGTATATCGCGCCTAATTACTCGTAGTTCTGGATTTTCTCAATGTTTTCGATGGGTTTTACATGCAGTATTTCATGACGAAACCTTTCGCGTGTGAGTCATCCAGCTTACCACGATACCCACCGAATAAGGAAATTGATGCCAAAAATCGTGAAGATGCTAAGAGGTGGTTTGCCGTCTCAGATTCTTTTCATTTTATTAAAATGAACGAAAAATAACTTGCAGGGTGATCGTTTTTCAGGAAGAAGAATGGTAGAAGAAATCGCCCATTTGGCACTAATACGAAACTTCCTAGCAAAACAAATGGAATCAATAAACTGGCACCACAAGAGGTTTCAATCCCTGACTTGTGAAACATTTTATAATTTCATACGCACAATTTACGTTTCGTTGTTGAAAAGCAAGCGAGCTGATTTTAGTTGTCTTCAGGATATTCCAACCCGTATGATTTACAAGAAAACCGAAAACAGCAATATCCATACAGAACGAGATCCCATGTACAGACGAGAGCCACTGCAACAATCAGTTGTACAAGAAGAGGCTTCACACGGGAAGAACGCGTCACAAGGAGACATCCCATTTTCTGGCCCATTACAAGTTTCAACCTCAAGTGGTTTCGCATGGGCTAAAAAACGAGTAGATGATTCGTTTTTGACATCACACAGAAGGTCTAGTTCGAGGGGCTTGTCAGCGTTGGTGAATTCATCCTCGTTGGTTTCAGAAAATGAGTGTGACTCAAAAATACAGGAAAATGAGGTTTGTAATGAGAGCCTAGTGAATGGTAGAAAATTCGATTCATCTGTGCTATTGAGTCGCGTGACCCAGCCACATTGGAAGCAGTTTGGGCGATATGATTCATTCGATGGCTCTGATGATTACCATTCTCAGGATTTGTCATTGGCAATTTCCCGACACGATGAAATGGCAAGGAAGAATAATTCGGTTAGTCTTTCTCGTATCATTATATGAATTTCCAGTTTAAGTTCTAAACGTAAACTTAATTCTAATATGAAGTTTATACGTTCTGTTCTTTTCCTTTTACCGATCAGAATCGTTTGCTAATATTTGCTTGATTCCAATTGCAGAGTTACGATGATGAGGACGATAAACTTGAATATTCAGGCCCGTTGCTATCTCAATCTCATAAAATTGATGAACTTCTCCAGAAACACGAGCGTCAGATAAGGCAAGCTGTTCGGAAATCATGGTTCCAGAAAGGTAATGTGTTGATCAACGAGTTTTCTTTTCCTGTTTCCTTTTACGCTCGTCAGCTCAACATAAAATTCTGGAACTTCAATCGGCTAAAGTTGTCTATGCGTTTTGCAGGTAGAAAAATTGGCAATTGATTCAATGAATCCATGCATGTTAAACTAACTGCACGCTAACCAGAGCCATTTATGGGCGCTACCACTCCATAAAAAACTGCTGGATCGACCTGGGTATTGCAGCACCTTGCTACATCCTCCAGCCCAGGACATCCTCATTACCAGCTAGCAGCAGCTAAAGACTGTTGTCCGTCAACAACTCTTATCGTGCCGATGACCTGCAATCAGTGTACACTGGTCTTTTATCGAGGCTAGTTTGTTAAATTTCCGGAAGTGATGATGGAGGATCGGCTGAAATCAATGCGGTGTACCTGGAAATTAGAGGGCAGTGTTAGTTAGAATCTAAATTTATTCGGCACCTTAACTATGTGCACACTTGTAGCATTTGGTCAACATGTACTAGTCTCCAAGACGTGCCGGCCTCAAATTAGGATGTGTAGAAGGGAATAGATTCTTCTCTCATCTAATATTCCTTAAAAAAAAAAAAAAAAATTGTTGAGCGCAGAAAAATATAATCAATTATAATTTTAATATTTATAATTTTTTATTTATTTTTGATAGAACTATGATATGATTGCAATTGTTTGGACCGCGCAGGATTTAGTTAACCTTTTAAAAAAATTATTGATTTTTAGTACATATTCTATTTCAAACACCAGCGTTTTAAGTTATTAGGAATCTAATCTTATTCGATTAGATATTTGACGATTTTGTTTCATTATGTCACGCTCTGATGATTTTATAGTGGAGTTATAGGTCATGAGTGTCACTAGTTTAAATTACAATTTAATTTGATGTAGAATGGATTTTAATTTTTTTTTTGAGTTAAGGGTATAAATCAGTTCAATTCAGCTTCATATCAGAAAGAAACAATTAAATGGAGATCGTATGCTAAATTGAATTTCTCATTTGAAACATTACATTTATTTGGATTCAATTCCTCATTTAATTAATATATTATATTTATTCTGATAATTCAATATGAAATAATTACAAAAGTCTCATATTTAAATAATATTAGTCTGTAATAAATATAATTTTGGAAGAAAATCCGAAATTCAGAAGAAAATTTTTTAAAAATAAATAAATATTTAAGTATGAGAGTACAGCTCACGCGTTGACTCGTGAGAAGCTTCTCTTCCTCAGGTTGTCCGGACCAGGCCAGAATTCATACCGTTACACTTTCTCTCTCCTCAGAAGTTTCTTCCTCTTCGTCGCGTCGTCGTCTTCTTCGTCTATTTCGTGATCCTTCATGCGCTGCATTTTGTCGAAATCGACCGCAGTTAACGTCTCCGACAAACCCTAATTAAACCATCCGTCCATTATTCATCCATCGTGCTGCATTGGGTTCCTTCTACGTTGCGGATTTTGACCTAATCAGGCCTTCTTCCGGCTCAGTTCCGACATTTTACTCCAGCGGCATTTGGCGACGCGTGGGTCGTTCCGAGGGTTGAATCTTTGGGGATTCTGATCGTTGGATTTTTTTTTTTTGGGTTATTTTTGATAATTGTTGAAATGCGACAGGTCTGGATAATCTGACTCGCGTTGGTGTGAAATGGATGGAGGGTTTGTGATGTTGTTGGTTCGATTTTGACCGAATTTATTTTGGATGGATTTTTATGGGGAGAGATTGGATTGAATATTGCAATCTGTGCTGAATGGGAACGCATTGATTTTGGGATTTTGTAGTTTGAAGTAAGCGCTTTGGATCCGTTTAGGGGAGTAACAGCGCCATTCGATGGCGCTGTTCAGAAGGCTGTTTTATAGGAAGCCACCTGATCATTTGCTGGAGATTTCTGAGAGAGTTTATGGTAATGTGTTTTCAGCTTGCTTCAATTTTAATCTTGATTTTGATCTTGATATTGATTTTTTGGTTAAGGATTGATGTGTATAATTTCTGCCTATCTAATTTTTGTGTTATTTGGTGCTGACAGTGTTTGATTGTTGCTTCTCGGCGGATATATTGGAAGGAGATGAGTACAAGGATTATATGGATGGGATTGTGGTTCAGCTGCAGGAACATTTTCCTGAGTCTTCATTCATGATATTCAATTTTAGAGAAGGGGATAAGGAGAGCCATCTATATAACATATTGTCTCGTTATGATATAACAGTTATGGACTGTCCTCGACAATATGAGAAATGTCTTTTGCTTCCTCTGGAAATGATTAATCAGTTTTTGCAGTCCTGTGATAAATGGTTGCAATTGGAGGGGCAGCAAAATATCTTGCTAATGCACTGTGAAAGAGGAGGATGGCCTATGCTCGCTTTCATGCTTGCTGGCCTTTTGTTGTACCGAAAACAGTTCACAGGGGAGCAGAAAACTCTTGAGATGATGTATAAACAAGCCTCGAAAGAAATTCTCCAGTTTTTGTCCCCCATAAACCCACAGCCATCTCAGTTGCGATATCTTCATTATATATCCAGGAAAACACTTGACGATAATTGGCCCCCACCTGACACTCTCGTTGAAATCGATACTATCATTCTCAGGTTTCTTCCAGTATTTGAAGGGGGGAAAGGATGTAGACCTGTAGTTCGTGTTTATGGGAAGGATCCATCAGTTCCAGCCACTGAAAACTCCAAGCTTTTGTTTTCAACTGCTAATAACAAAGTGCGCCCTCGTCATTATGTGCAGGTAGCATTATGAATCTTCTTGATGGTAAAGAGGATGATTGTACAAGTTTTTAAAGTCTTGTTTTGAATCTTTTGCAGGCAGATTGTTATCTTGTAAAAATAGATATGCACTGCCGCGTTAAAGGAGATGTTGTTCTTGAGTGTGTCCATTTGGAGGACGATCAAGTACATGAAGAGCTGATGTTTAGATCTGTATTTCATACATCTTTTCTCCGGTCCAATCTCCTTGTACTTGGCCCTGATGAAATTGATGTTTTGTGGGATGCCAAAGACCAGTTTCCAAAAGACTTCAAAGCAGAAGTAAGTTGTAATCCTAGCTTGAATAAATGTCTCTGAAACTACAGGAGTTGAATGCATACCCATGTCTGTACCAGGTACTTTTCTTGGATGCCGATTCATTTGTTCCTGCTCAAACTACAGAAGGGACAACTGACGAGTTTAACGAGACTGGATCTGCATCACCTGAGGAGTTTTTTGAGGTTGAAGAGATTTTCAGCAACATTGTAGATGTTCAAGACACCAAGGGTGAAGCATCCACTGGTAAGGACAGTTCAGTGGCGGAAGGGTTTGAGAAAGAAATTTGGAAGGAAGAGGTGGACCCTCATGCTTTCCAAGACTGTACCTCCGAGGATTTGAACCAAAGACAGGACGGAAAGGTGCATCCTTTTATTCCCCATGCAGTGAAAGATATTGGCATAGATGTTATGCATGGAACACAAGATGGAAAGATTGATCAAGTAAAAGACATTGTTATAGATCAGTGGGATAACAAAGAGGCCAGTGCTGAAATGATAAGAAATAAAAAGAGCAAGGAAGTATTCAAGGAGGTGTATGAAGAATCAGGAGTGACAAGGGATACACTTAGGGTAGATTTTGGTGACACTGCAGACAAGAAGTTGGATTTGAAAGTTCAGGAGCCAAATGTGATTTCAGATGTTGGTGCAAGGAAAGCAGAAAAAATATTGCCTCCTGCACTGAAGAAACCGCCAACATTCTACACCAAAGCTGTTGTGGATACTGCTGCAGGGAAACAGAAGATCAAACAGCAAGAACCTTCAGCTTGTTCGTCAAAATCCCCAAACAAGGCAAAACCAAGTGTGTCTAGATGGATACCGTCAAATAAAGGATCTTACACTAACTCGATGCATGTGGCATATCCACCAACAAGGACAATAAGTGCACCACCTTCTCTTGCCACTCCTGCAGTTCCAAAGAAAACAAATTTCCTGAGGAAGGGTGATGGTTCTAGAAGGTCTGTCAGTCACACTGATCTCCCCAGTATAAGGGTGACTCATGGATCTCTCGACTCTCATAGATTTACCCGCACGCCACCATCTCCATTGCCATTGGATGAACCTTGTTCAATGCCACCATCTCCATTGCCACTGGATGAACCTTGTTCAATGGCCGTGCTATCACACTCTGGCCGCTCATCGCCACTTGTTTCACCTGCAGCTGATTACAGATTTGGAGTTCCAACTCTGAGTTCCTATGCTACCACACCTTGCACTGAGGACATTCCAGAATCTAGCAGCCCTTGCCCGCCTCCTCCACCTCCGGCCACCCCTAAATCTCCACTCTCTATCCCATCCTTACAATCGACACAAAGTTCAGAGACGGCTCCTCCACCACCTCCACCTCCTCCTTCACCTATTCTCTATGGAAATGCAACTCAGAAATTGATAAAATCACCTCTAGCCTCACCCTCACCCTCACCTACATCGCATTCTCTGTCAAACCAGGAGAATGATGGCAGACAAGTATGTTCTCCTCCTGAACCTCCCCCAGCACCTCCCTGGAAGACTGGATATTCTTGCACTTCTTCCATCAAAACCTTAGATGATCCAATTATTCCTCCTCAACCTCCATCACCTCTTCCCGCAAGGACTGTCACTCCTCCTGAAAGTAACATTTTTGGACCTCCTCCGCCTCAACCTCCACCTCTGCCTTCACCATCACACGGACATGGAGCTCCTCCGTCTCAGCCTGTTGAACGGATACCATCAATGCTGCTCTTTGCAACTGGTGGAGCTAAGCCACCGCCACCCCCTCCACTGCCTTGTTTGGTTGGAATACCTCCACCTCCCACAAATGAAGCACTGCCACCCCGACCTTCACATCTGCCAACATCTGTAACAGGAGGAGCACTGTCACCAACAGTAACCCCTTGTAGTGGGTCACTGCCCCCTCCTCCTCCCTTGAGTGAAGCACCTCCACCACTATCTCGGCTTCTGCCCGTGCATGGAGTTCCACAACCTCCACCACCCCCTTCTGTGTTAGGAGCCTCACATCCTATTCATCCCATCGGTAGAGTGCCACCACCACCTCCACCTCGTCCCATGAGTGAAATGCCGCCGCCTCCATCTCCTCCCATAAGTGCAGTGCTTCCACCCCCACCTCCTCCCATGAGTGCAGTGCTGACACCCCCGCCACCCCAACCTACTCCCATGGGTGCAGTGCCACCACCGCCACCCCCACCTCCTCCCATGAGTGCAATGCCGCCACCCTCACCTCCTCCCATGAGTACAGTGCCACCACCCCCACCTGGTCCAGTGAGTGCAGTGCGGCCACCCCCATCTCCTCCAATGAGTGCAGTGCGGCCACCCCCTCCTCCAATGAGTGCAGTGCCGCCACCCCCGCCTCCTCCAATGATTGCAGTGCCACCGCCACCACCTCCTCCAACGAGTGCAGTGCCACCGCCACCACCTCCTCCAACGAGTGCAGTGCCACCGCCACCACCTCCTCCAACGAGTGCAGTGCCACCGCCACCACCTCCTCCAACGAGTGCAGTGCCACCACCACCACCTCCTCCCATGAGCGGAGCACGGTCGCCCCCGCCTCCCATGATCGGAGGACTGCCGCCCCCGCCTCCTCCCATGAGCGGAGCACGGCCGCCTCCCCCGCCTCCCATTAGTGGAGGACCTCCTCCTCCTCCACCACCAAATGGAAAGGGTATGCCTCCTCCGCCACCCCCGTTACGTGGAGCAGCACCTCCACCACCTCCCGGGTCTGCTTTTCCTACTGCCCCTCGCCCTCCTGGTGGTATGGCTCCTCCTCCACCAATGGGTGCTAAAGGACCTGGACCTGGAGGCTTGTCTTTGGGAAGAGGAGCTGTTCTTTCCCGTGCCACAGCTGTTAAGAAGTCTTCGCTGAAGCCACTTCACTGGAGCAAAGTAACAAGGGCTCTTAAAGGAAGTTTGTGGGAGGAGTTGCAAAGAAATGGAGAGACCCATATGTATTGTAACTCTCCTGTCTACCTCCGCATTTTATTTCCAGTCTTAAATTTGATCAATATTCTGCTAATAATACTGAGTTCATTGTCTTCATTCTAGTGCACCTGAGTTTGACGTGTCAGAGATAGAAAGGCTTTTCTCTGCTGTAGTCCCAAAACCAGATAAAGGTGGAGATCGGCGCAAGTCAGCAGGATCAAAGTCGGATAAAGTTACTCTGGTAATCAAACTTTTTTAAACTATTACGTCGTTTAGTTTCTATCTTTCAATGATATCAGCAATCCTGATCATTTCTTGTGTCCCTTTATGGTTGTTATGTTGTTTTGCTTCATGGTTAGTCATTCTTGAACCTCTTTTCTATATTGAAGCTTGTTTCTTCACAATGTAGAACTCACCAGTTCTTAATGGGTTTATCTTTACGTCAAGTGTAGTGGTTATGGTATTTCTCTTCCCAATGAGTTTGTGAAGTAGTATTATGAATATCTCAAAAATTCATGGATGTTAAGTGTGGTTGATCAGTTGTTACTCTCATGACTTAAATTTTTGTGAGGATTCATAGTGCTGTTGTGTGCTTTATTATTCTACCAACGTAAAAATTAGTATGGTCTACAGAAATTAATAGTTGGTGGATGAGCGCATAGAGCAGTTGCTCTCTTAGATATTACCTCCTCAATGGTTGACCCAAAAATGTCATTTAACCATTTTTCGCTGCTAATAAAAGTTTCTTGTCTCTTATACTTTTTGACAAAAATCTAGCACATTTTCATTCCAGGTTGACCTGAGGAGGGCTAATAATACTGAAATCATGCTCTCGAAAGTGAAGATGCCCCTTCCTGACATTATGGTAGGCTATTTTCCACTATTTTACTTTCATTGCCTGTTCATTATTTATTTTTATATAAATCAATGGTAACTATGTTATTGAAACACCCATTTGAACATTTTCTAATTTAACCAAAAATGATTAACATTGATTAGGGACTTATGTGTTATTGAAACGCCAAAAATGTTATTGAAACTCCACCAAGAGTATATCTTATCTAAAGTAACTATAGAGATCTGATAGTTATTTTAAAGCCAATAAGTGAAGACAAATAGTAGTTGGTATACACGTTATTGTTAACATTGATGCAAATGAATAAAACAACTATGCAAGACTGACTATTTCAACAATACAATATATGAAAACGCCAGACAGTCGTTGCTTAAGTCCACAAATGTCTGACGGATCGCATGCAACACATGTTGTATAAATAAAGACCTTAAAAGCATGATATTTGACTTCTTTCTCTAAGGACACAAGTCAAAAGTATTTTCTGTTGTGTTCTAATGTTTATTATTGCATTTATGCTCAGGCGGCAGTACTTGCGTTGGACGAATCTATTCTAGACATTGATCAAGTAGAAAATCTTATAAAGTTCTGTCCTACCAAGGAAGAAATGGATCTCTTAAAGGTGAAGGAAGCTGTCACAAAAAATTACTCATATTGTATTAAGTTTCCATCATTTTGAAAACATACTCTTTTTTAATTCTAAAATTTCGTCGTTGATTGGACTTGCATTTCCTTCATTCCTCAGGCGTACACTGGTGATAAGGAGAAACTCGGGAAGTGTGAACAGGTTTGATAAGCTGACTTAATGGTTTAACTATCCAATGCTATATGATAACCGAAAACCTTTCGTCATACTTGATATTTTGAAAGATTTCTAGTGTATAGATGGTGCGGTCGCTAATTTGTACTCTGTCATGTAGTACATCATCTGGCTTTTGCCTTCCGGTGGTTCTTATGACAGTATAAAATTTTTAGTTTTCAGATATTTAGTAGGTATCTTGGCTCCTTTCTTCATTAGATTCTGTTATTTTCATTCCTTGGTACGTCCTTGTGATTACTGGTCAGTGGTCACTCGAGTGCCTTGGGCTGAATATCAAGTTTCTTTTAGTCCATTTCCAATGACGTATAAGATGAGCTGATTATCTTTTCTTTTTTTTTTACCTTTCAGTGGAAAAACCTGATTGATAACAAATTTTAACCCGAGTGCATGCATTTTTGTGATAGATTAACTCATGCGAGTTTTAATAAATGCATGCATTAACTTCGGCGTGGATACTGACAAATTTGTCGTAGATCTTCTACCAGAGGCTATGTAAACCCTAGTCATGTTAGATTTAGGCATCTATCTCAAAATCACATGGGCTACCCCTCATACCCATCATCAGCATTCACCAATCACGTGTCTGACCTCCTATTTTTTGAACCATTTTGCATTTAGTATTCATTGTTCTTTCTTTATCAGTGTGAGCTGTACGACAAGCTTTTTAAATTGAGTACATAAACTCATTGTGTCTACTGTCTATATTTCATTGGTCATCTTTTACATTCTTATGAGTTATGACTGCCGTTATGCTTTCATACACCTGAAGGACTGGACTGTCCCTTCATTTTTGCTTTGCTTACTATACATAAATGATGGATTTAAAAAAAGATCTCAAATGAGTCTATTATGTGCGCATATTGCAGTTCTTCCTGGAGCTGATGAAAGTGCCAAGAGTGGAGTCTAAACTAAGAGTATTTTCTTTTAAGATTCAGTTTGGCACTCAGGTGTGGCAGTATTTATGTTGATTATGTGCTTAAAATTAAATGTGTTGAGGTTTGCTCTTATACATGAGGTGTTGCAGATCACAGATTTCAAAAAGAGTCTGAATACTGTAAATTCTGCATGTGAAGAGGTAACAAATGTTTTTTATGGGGTCTGTTTATGTAATCTGTCAGTGTAATTTCTCTAAACTGATGGATCAGGTGCGTAAATCTCTGAAGTTGAAGGAAATAATGAAGAAGGTTCTTTTTTTGGGCAATACATTAAACAACGGAACAGCAAGGGGTAAGGTCCTTACCATTATTCAAATGCTAATGTTAATTGTACAAAGGAGTTGCAATTGCGGAAAAACAATACATTCTTTCTTCTAATGATCTAAGAGTCTTCTTAAAATTTGAGAGTATCAAAACCATTTTTGGCTTTTGCAATAATAATATCTGAAATATAAAGTCAGAAACTTCTTTGTGCTATCTGTGATGAAGTGTTTGAGAAGCAGATAATGTTTCCATAGTGTTTAGCGTACCGAAATTAGCACCTATTAGATGGCTGAGTATTCTATGTTAGTTCAGATAATTTTTACTCCCTGCTTTAAGTGTTGTATAGTCGATCATTAGTGGATGGCTCTGGGTCTTGGTGGTAGTAATTCCGCATTTGATTCACAATTACTTTTACATCTGTTGCATCCATGCAGTTTCCTCCCATAGTTTGGTACCACAATGACCCATGTGAAAACATCAGAGCATAATGTAATGTGACGTAGTATAGGGATCCTTCAGTAGTTTTTGAGCGAACATTAGTCTGCATGGTATGTGCAAGATCAGAGTACCAAGCCATTCAGAAGTATTTGTAGCTTTGTACTGCAAGAAAAAAAAACATAATATAAACTTGCACCAGTGAAGATTAGTTTTTTATTTAATTACTGCTCAAGTGTGTAAATTCAACTATGAAAAACTAATTTGTCTGTGGTTTGGTACTTTAACTTGATGCAATTGTGAAATGAGATTTAGAGTTTCAATCATCGTATATTCCTGAATAAATATTTACTGACTCAAGGCCCTACTTTTTGAACTTAAAATTTCAGTAAATAAGTTAAGTTTAATTAAGTTAATTTAAGAAATTTAAGTTGCTGTCTTAGAACGGTGTATCATTGGAAGTAAATATAATGATCTTAAATTAAATATTGAAGTTTTAAGTACTTAAGTTCAATTAAGTTAAGTAAATAAGTTCAGCTCAAAAAACGGATACTCATAAGTTCATTTAATTTATGCACTAACGTTGTTGTGTCTCGAATTTAATAGGTTCGGCAGTGGGCTTCAAATTGGATAGTTTGTTAAAACTTTATGATACACGTTCTGCAAACAGCAAAATGACGCTCATGCATTATCTATGCAAGGTATTGCAGTTTCTCTTACCAGAACTAGGATTCTGTTTCATGGCTATGAGTAGAGGATTTAACTTACAATCACACAGATCATTTTGCTATTGGTTACTTAGAGCAGTGTTAGATTATCTGGAAGAAAGCACGAAGCTGAATTCAACCCTGTGACTTCAATTAGGATGCTTTACTGTATGACTGAGGGCTTGTCAATGGCTTTGGTCGCGGATTTTACCTGCCAGATAAAAGAAAGATCGAAATATAATGTTTGTTGCCTGTTAAATCAGACTCCTCTTTTCATTAATGCTCCATATGTAGACTCAGAGCTAGTGGTACAATTAATGGTTTCTATTGTAAATCCAACTCATCCACAGAGAAATTTTTCTCACCTTATAAGTTCCACTATATTCTCCTAATCCCAAATTGTCAAATGTGACCTCGATTCACATCAGATCCTACATTTCCTACTTTTCAAGAGTTAAGGATTGTTTACCGTCTATCTTTCAGGTGCTTGCCTCGAAGTCCCCTACTTTGATAGATTTTCATCATGATCTTGGTAGTCTAGAAGTGGCATCAAAGGTCAGTGACTTTGATTCTGTCCGAATGTTGATCTTTGTGTTGCACGATATGAAGTTTTAACAATAAACCTATATATTGCAGATTCAACTGAAGTCACTAGCAGAAGAAATGCAATCCATCAGCAAGGGATTAGAGAAGGTTAATGTGGAGTTAATGGCATCTGAAAGTGACGGCCCTGTGTCAGATACTTTTAGGAAGGTACTTTTTGTCTGTCATGTAAAACACTATCTTGAATTTGCACAATGGAAGATCGCCAGTCGTCACTGCCCTTATTTCATTTGCATCATCACTATTTCTCCCTGTTTCATAAATTATATTGGATATTCTTATTTTCAGAAATATGATCCATAACTCAGTAGCAAAACTAAGAAAGTAGAACACCGGTGTCTGATCTCCAAACTTCTGTTTCTCGAATTGCTCATGATTGCTATGATACAGATTCTATTGCTCCTGTTTCATGTTATAGATGTACTTTTCTTTTATAAAGGTTTAAATTATATGTCCCCTATCTATATTAGAAAATAGTAGCCAAGCAACTAACCATTTTACTCTTCGTTAGAGAAGTGTAATATGGAAAGGAGGGGGTACTTATTAATGGATAACAATTGTCTTCATGTAAATTTGTTTCACCTAATCAACATGTATTTCAAAAATTTCTTCCATGTTGTTGATGAGACCTGATTAGCAATTTATGGCAGCTTAGAGTTTCCAAATTCTGCTTCTTTTACTCTCACATGAGAATCAATTTTGTACTTTTCTAATGCTTTTACTCTATTTCATCCATTATTCAACGAACTGAAATTTGAAAGTAGCAGATCTATGCAATGAATTTTAGAGCATTGTAAGTCCTGGCATTGACAAAGCAGAACAATTGATTATATCAGTTTAGCAAACAAAATGAAATTTTCTTTATGTTGTCAAATTGACTTATCATCTTAAACAAGTTACTTTCATATTTTCCACCTGAAGGTGTGTGGTGCTACCACACAGACACAGGTACCTAATCGTCTCTGACATTTATTGGGTTTCTTTGCGCCTAGACTTTGAAAGAGTTTGTTGGTAGTGCTGGAACAGAGGTGGCATCGGTGACTGAGTTATACTCTGTAGTGGTAATTGGCTTCAAACACTCTTGAACACATGGTACACCATTCAGGGTTTGTCATATTGTTTTAGTGGTTTTTAATATGTTTCTTAATGCACAGGGTAGAAATGCCGATGGCCTTGCCCTTTACTTCGGTGAAGACCCTGCCCGTTATCCATTTGAGCAGGGTAAACAAGCATGATATATAATTTACTTTTAAGCCTGAAAATAGAACTAGATGTTTGAATCAAATCACTTGTAATTGTTAGTTTTCTGCAGTTTGTGCAACCATTGTAAACTTTGTGAGGCTGTTTCAAAAAGCGCACGACGAGAACCTCAAAGAGGCAGAACAGGAGAAGAAGAAACTTAAGAAGGAGGCTGAAGCAGAGAAGGCAAAAGGAACGAACTTCTCTAAGAGTGACAAAAAATAGTGGAAGATTATTTCTCTCAGCTTAAAAGTTCCAAAATACAGGGGAATGGTCTCCTCAGAAGAGCTAGTTGTTCATGTTCACATGGTAATTACAGTTCATAACTACTTAAAGAAAGCAAATAGCTTCTCATTAAAATAAGTGTAAGAGTTGAAAATCGATAGATGCGAAGACATGGAACAAATTCTGAGTAGAGTTAATAATTATGAGTTGTGCATTATATGTAGGATTTGTAACTTGTCGTGGTGTGATACCAGAGTCCAACAAGTCAATCAAGGTGGAACTAGCTGAGGACTGAGTTCCTCTCAGAAGAAGGACCATCAGTACATAGCAAGGCAGCCACGCATTGAGATATGACGTGCTCTCTTTTGTACATTCAAGAGAGATGGTGTTACAGATTAAATCGGGTGATTCAGCTCTGCATTTTGATTTCAGGTATATTTTATTCCATGACAATTATCTTGAACATCAGATGTAATAATTTGTGTGTTCCTTATATGATTTCACTCATAATTTATGCTCACCTCAGGGGTCAGTCCTCACAACTTGTTTGATTCCCGCTCCAATCATTTCTGCCAATACTCTGTTGGAAATACTAGGGTGTCAATGATTGCCATCGCGGGTGAAGAGCACTGGTCAAGAATCTAACATCAACTATGTACAGAATCACTAATTCTCTAATTATTTTAGAATAAGGGGGGAAATATATGTTCAGTTTTGCCAATTTTGTTAGAGCACCCACCCATAAGGTGGTCAAGATTTAGAAACTAGAAAATAGATGTTCTTTTTTGATTAGAGGCTTCATCAATGAAACTTTCTTGCATACCTTTGCAGAAAGCTTTTGCATTAATGTGATGCAATGCAAATCACCTTGTGCATGTTCCTTCTCATTTATTTGGCTTTATTTGGAATATAATTGCATCAAGTTGATGTGTTTGGCTCATAATTGGTGGCACCTCATATATGCGTTTGTTTCTGGAGATTGCATTATAATGGTCTATTATTTACATGTTTTGTTCTAATATGCTGATTTAGATGACTCATGTAGATACAGCGTGGGACTTGGCAGTGCATGTGCTTACATGAATGCTACTCGAATTGTGGCTTGCAGAGGCTTCGCGCAAGCTTTCCAGCTTGAGGACACATATTAGGGTCCATTTCATTGTAGTCCAGGTATCTGACTTCCCTATCTTTACGACAATAATATTTTGTGACACCAGGCTGAGTAGGTTATGAAGGTCTATTATTTTTCTCTGCTGGAATCATCCCCCACTGAATTTGTCCATACTTTGATGGTTGCTTATCCAAAATAAATTTCTATTGCACCCATGTTATGCTTAGGTCTGATCAATATGCCTCAATGACCTTTCGAAACCTCCCTATCACCATCCTCTACACCTTTGAAATATCAGCTCAGGGAATTATACCAGAGTGATATAAATGTTTTTTTACGAATGTTAATTAACTGCTCTTGTATTGCCTGATGCATTTGCATTTAGATAAACATGGACATAAAATAAACAGTCCATGTGCATCATTGTTCGGGTTTGGTTGTATTATCTTATAGATAGAAGCTGGTTAAATTTTGTATATGATGATCAGAAAAACTTCTAATCATAATGAAACACAGCGAAAACTTGATCAAGTTTTAGAGATTATAGACGCTCCATCATGTTCTTCTTATTAGATTGCCTTAATTAATTGCATACTTTAGGAAACTAAACAGGTCTTCACGGCAATATGTAACCTTCAGCTTAGATGTATGTATACTGGATTATGAAGCAAAAGTCACATCAGTGACACAGATAAAGAGAAGTAAAGCCCATCCAGCATAAATTGATTTGTGATTTTTGCTTGAAATGCTTGCTTTCTGTTGCTGTTTCTTGCTAGTAACACGTAATTGGTTACACTTTGGTCTTTGGTGCATCCCATGCAAACAGGTAGTGAGTTTTTGGCCGAGTTTCTCATTGCCGGGTTCTTTTCTGTGAAAGAATTCAATGTACATTTTACACATGTCTATAAGCAAACAGTAATGACTCAAGGTTCATCCTGTCCAACTTGTGGAAACTCTCCTGTTTCTTTTTGTCCTTCAAGGTCCATCCTGTATGAATATCTGCTGACATGGTTTATAATAAGATTTCTCTTGCAGGCCTTGAAGAAAATGCAGCTCATGATGACGTCGAGAATGACTAGAATGGAGTACAAGTAAGCAATGAACAGACTCTCCGAAGCCATTGAGATGCTCAGCTTCTCATTCAAGTGATAACCTCTGACTATCCTGTATTGGAACAAACCCTCTACTGAAGCCAGCAGCAAGTTGACTGGTAATGCTAGCAACAGGGCTGTTGAGGTTTTCCCATTCAGCAGAACACAAGCTTTCAACATTGCAGCAAATCCGCTGCTTGATCGCTCCATGCCTGATATCACCAATGCTAAATTGCATATCACAAGCACATTAGCTAAAATGATGGAGTATGCAACTGCCCCGACTGAAGAAACCAAGAGGAGCTCATTGGGAGAAGAGAAGCCTAATCCCTCGCAGAAATTCAACCCCAGGAAAACAAGTGTAAAAGCACTTGCATTGGCCGCAACTATCACAAATGCACTGGATATATATGTATACACTAGAGAACCGTAAAGGGACAGAAATGACAAAGATGGAGATGGAAATACTGGTTTCTGGGGTGTCAGAGCTTTGATTGTATATGCTTTTGCAATAAGCAAAAACGAAAGACTGCATGGAAAAGTGTAACTGGCTGTCAAAATAGATTGAGACAATTTCAGGCTGAGTTCAGACAGAAGATCAGACTGAGGAAAGCCTGCAGCCATAAAAATGGCATGAAGCCTAGCTTGAGTTATGCGAATCAAAGGTGCTGATGGAGTTAAGGCTTGTGACAGAAGAGTTGAGGCTGAGAAGGGCAAGGCAATTAGTGCTGCAGCAATGGTGAAATACTGATAGTGCTGGAGGAATATGCTGATTGATCTTCTGATGATTCTGTATGGCTTCTCCATAGGAAAAGCTCGTCCTGGTATGATCTCTTCGCCTTCCATAAAGCTTATTTCCTCTGCAACTATATCTCTCTTCTTCATATCTTTTTACGTTTCCTTGTGTGATTTGGTGATGAAGATTTTAAGGAGGGTGTTGGAGAGGTTGGTGTTTGTTTGGAACAATAGAGATTGGCCAACTACTAGAAAAATAACAAAAGAATAGGGAGAGAGAGATGTGGTGGGTCATGTTGTTTGGTGTTTGTTTTAAGCAACGTTGATATAAACTAAGAGAGAGTCCTCCTGTGTCCTTTTGGACTCAATGAAGCCACCTATCCATCTCTTGTTGTAATCTCCATTTTTATCTTTAGAGCTAGTTTTGTTTACCTATACAGGAGGATGGAAAACACACACCACCCAGTTTTTTGGAACTCTCCTGTCAAAATGAATCAGTTCTAAATTGTTGACAAGAGTTAGAAAATGCTGGTTTGACTATGATATTGGCAGGTTTAGTTTCTTAAATCTTAGGAAAGATGTAGGCCAAAGTTTGTCCGAGTCAATCAATAATTATATTCCTAACATTTTGGTATATCAACAAGACTGAACTGAAGATTTAAATTGCATAGATTTTAGGCAGTATTGGGGACTTGATAAACTTGAGTTGGCTGTATGCTTTCACATGAAGTCACTTTCAATTCATGATATATTTGAATGATTTGGTGCCAATATTTTTTATGTTACAATGATAGGAAAAAGCAAGTTATGCTTTGCTTACAAGAAACTAATTATTATTAACACAAATGATTATAAATGATTGCCATTAGTTTATCCAACCGACAATTCATATTAAAACCACATTGTTTATGTTAATTCCATGGATATGATCATATGAATTTAATTGCACTGTCTAAAAGTCAGCAGCTAGATAGAGATCATTGTTGTGTTTGTTAATGTGTCGATTATTTCATTTTGGTAACCCATCCACATTCATCACAACAACCTTCAAAGATCATAATAAGTAGAACAAATGCACTTGTTATTAAATTCTGGATTATATCATTTTTGAATGTCAAAGACCCAAAAAGCGGTTCTAATCTTCTTTATGTTTCATTATGTGTTAAAAGCAGGCAGCAACTCTAGGTAGAGGGTAATCACAAGATGGTCTTACTGACTTTCCAGTCGTGGGAGAAGATCAAGAGCTAGATAGCCAGCACCACGGCTGCTTCAGATCTGCACACAGCAGCCACTTTATCATAATGAATGATTAGAATTTATGCCGGAAATTTTAGTAACTGGGTTGAGGAATTAGCAGAGAAGAGAAGCTGTACCTGACTTGTCAAAAAATAATTCCTCCATGAATGATCAGCACTGTGTACAGAAGCCCCTCCCTGCATCATATTCTCAGTTCCACATTATGTTCACAAGGAGTGACAATACCGATCAAGTGTTGGAAAGAAGGCCGACACAGCTAGGTAACACCTTGTGGTATTTAACAACAAAAAGAGTTACAACCTCTCCAGATACGGCGACAAAACGTGCTGTGCTGAATTCTATAGAGAGGGAAAAACAAGGTGGAAGAAATAACGAATAAAATAATTTATGGATCCACACATAAATTCTCTTCATTCAATTTGCTCTTGTATATACTAGCCCTTGCTGTAATCTCTGCAGCAAAAAAAGATGGCGGGGTTGGTTAACTGAGCCAAGGAACGAAGTTTAAACGAGCTCTGAGATAATAATGTTTTGTTACCCTCTTTGTATCCCGCATGCGTAGAAGCTCTAATCTTTCTGGTGGTCGCCTGTCTGTTAGAGTGGCAAACTGCAGCAGCAGATGATGATATACATTAATCGTCAGAATGACACAGCAATGGCTTGTCTCGGAAAAAAGATATATTATCAAAAGTGGATACCCAGAAGCTGAAGCTCTCCGGATCTTGTGGAGATGGCATGGAAGATTCTTTACTGAGGAGTCTGTATAGTTTTTTTCTATCTGCAAAAAAGTTGGACAACAAATCAGAAGATTACAGAAAGCACGTTCTATTTTCAGTACCATCTTTCAACATGGTATACAAAGAAGAGGAATAGGTTGATATAAGCTTTTTCAACACTGCGTTTCATATATTGTACCTTGTCGTATGGCGATTTTTTTGCTCTGAATCCACAATCGTGCATATTCAGCTATATTATTTGTCATTTCCAGCAGCTGCATAGATCCATAAAATATGCATATGAAGCAGGAAATTGAAGGCCATAACAGTTTGAGCTTGTTATAACAAAAGGTCAGATGGATTCAGGATGAGAACTCAAATCATTTTATTGGGGCAAGGCTAAGTAATGATGTCGGTATCGTACCCCAGTGTTATTTCTCAAAAAGAGCTACTGGGTTTTAACAATATAGATAGTTGTGGATAGATGCATTCGCATGGCCTCAAGTTAACACAACACTGACATTTCAAAATGCAAACCTCTGCTTTTTCTTTGGAGCCGTCAGGGGGGAAGTCATCCTGTATCCATTCCACCTCTGCAATACGATATCTTCAAAAAAAACCAACAACTGGATTATAATAGATGAAATTGCAAACCTTCTGATGGAATGAATAAGAAGCACAACTGCATACAGAATGAAAGCGGCTACTGAACCATGCTTACCCATCTTGATCCCAACACTGAAGGATACGAAACCTCCTGCGGCTTTCAACCTGCATACTTATGAGATTCCAAGTTCGTAAATAATTCTAAGATTGAAACTGAAAATTTGGGAGTACAATTACTCGCAAAATGATAGAAACATATTGTGATTTAACAACTGTCAACTCGCTCTTTTTTTCCTTTAACTTTCTTTTTATTTGTTTAAATTCCGAGGCAATCGGTCAATGATCGACAGATGAATGAGAAGCTAAAGATTATATGTTCGTGCAACTGATAATTGGAATTATTCATCATAGTTTGAAACCCTTATATAGGAGTTGACGTATTCAGTGAGATATTCAAGTTAGATTAAAAACCATCTAAATAAAACCCGAAGGCATCAACAAGAAGACGACCAGAAAGCAGAAACAAGAAATATAAAAACATCTTACTTCTATGTGAAATCGTCCATCAGGAAGTGGATCACACCTGCGTCAAGTAGGTAATGTAAGAAATAAATCAGTCTAAAGGAGAGTTTTACAAAGAAATAAGTAGACAGATTATGAAACTGAATAGATTGGAAAAAATGAAGTGTGAAGACCGTACTCGGTAATCTCCACCTCACAAGCATACTCCGCTATGGAACCTGTCGCAGAATCAATGATAACCTACAATTAATACACCAGCAACATCAAAATATAGTGAGATATTGGAAGATATTATATGTACCTTATGGACGAAAAGGGAATAAAAAGTAGCACACAGTAATCTACCATTCCCATCCGATGGTTCCCCTCCATTATTCTTCTCACCTGTATTAACCGTGTCAAAAAAATGTATCATCACAAGGAAAAACAAATCAATAAGACATATACAATGCAAAGATGCTAACTAGAAAACGTCATAAGTGCTGTTAACCATATTCCGGAGGCTATAAAAGCTGCCGGGGATACATGTTAACTAGAATCAGAAACTTAACCATTTCATTTTTCCAATATGTCTGCACATGCGAGCATTAATACTTTGGAAAACTTACCATAAGTCTGTAACGAGGTTCAAAAATGTTGAGCGCAACTTTTTGGCATGGAACTATGGCGTCCATGACAAAGAGGGGGATCAAATTGACTCCAAGGTTCGTCAAGCTTTCTTGCTCTGCTTTTCTTTCAGCATATTCTGAGGAGAAGTTTTTTTGGATAATGTTGTTCAGCGTCACACTGTTCAAGCAGAAATAGGACACGAGATACGACCATAAGAATCAAAGAAGTTGAGACATTCGACATCATTATGGTAAACACCAACATATATTGTTCATTAAAAAACCATACATCAAATAACGCTAAAACAAAATACTAAATAATTTTGCATTCTAAGAAAATGAAATCGTATATTTTCCTCTTCATAACTAACGCACCTGATAGCACAATTTTTGGGACTGATCAAAAGAACTGTTCGGCACAATGGACATTTGTTACCTAGTATATTTGAAACAGCATTGTTAGTAACATTCAGCCTCTACACTTCAAGTTCAAAAATAAACATGCAAACATGATGAAAAGGTAAGCAACTCACTTCGATCCATTGATTGAAACAAACATGAACGACAAAAAGAGTGCCCGCAGGGTGTCGTGACAGGCTCATAGAGTAATTTCAGGCAAAGTGTGCAATCAAAATCATCACTACGTTCTGCTATGTCGCTAATTCTCCTTCTACTTATGCTAGCATCAATTCTCTCCAGATTCTGAAGACAATTAAGGAGTGGGGTGCTGCACAGGACGAGAAAGACTTAAATTACTAGCAACAAAATAATTATGACCGATATCTTTGCTACAAACTTCAGGCAGTATAATAACACAGAAGTATATCGTAGCAGATATACGACTAACTTACAAATCACAACACTTCAACTATATATGGTACCTTACGGGATCAAACTGAAGGCCGGAAAGAACAACATCACGTGCACTTGCGTATCTCTCCAACTGCAAAGTTGGTGAGGTCAAACTAAATGTAATGCACGAAAATGGAATATAACCGAATTCAAATCATTGACACTTGGCAGACAACATGGAGGTGACAGAGAGATATTTCCTCTTACCAAAATTAACGCGTTGGCCTTCAGAATGTAAGCTCTCACCAAATTACTATGTGATGCTAGTACTTTCTCAGCATCCTTAAGAGCAAACTGAAATGTAAATAGTATTCAATAAGCATCTAAGAAAACTTCTTGCTCTGAGTACTACTGAAACTTTCATCTACAAATAAATCAAACACTGTATACTGATGCTGCCGAAGTTATATGCTAAGTTTTAGGTGGGGTGTAAAGAGAGGATGTTTTAGTACTTCGGCAAGCGTCGTTGGATCAACCCCGTTGAGTGCTTTATCTTCTGAAGCAGCAGAAGGTCTATGTTTCAAAAATTCACTGATCCTGATCGATGACGAATCCATAAAAGTAAAAAACTAATAAGTATAAATTTATTTTAGTTATATGTATTATTCAAGAAGTATATTAATACCATTAGCATAGAGAAATTGACACAAAAGTTGTGTATAACCAGAAAAGAAGAATCACCTTATATAAGTAGCAGAGCGATTACTCAGAATGATGGGATCACAAGGCTTCAGTGCATTAGCTTCCGTGTAACAACATATTGCCTACACAAGTACTAGTAAATATTAGCAACAAATTGAAAGCCACTCGCCACATGCACTCTAAATAAAATGCACTTTTCGAGAAGTGCCACACTAAAAACTATTTTGATTACAAAAGTGGTTAGTAAGTGACTTGGCACATTCTGTTATGAGTACAACCTTGTTGGAGCAGCATTTACTAGCACGCCAACTAAATGCACAAATATGGACTCAAGCGTACAATTTTTATGTTAAATCGGAACCAGAAGCATCCAGCTCACTGTCCACATAGGATGGCATTGTATCAACATCAGCGTAATCAAAATGTATCAAAGTACAATCTGTAACATAGTAAATGCCAACAAGATGGAGAATCTAACCAAAACAAGAACTCACAATGAGAACATAGCAATAGTCAGCCAATCAATAAATCACCTGCTCAAAACGATTACTGCGAAAAGCCTGATTCCCGGCCTGCACGTAATCAACAATCTCTCCTCTCAAATCCAACGAGATGCCTCCATCCACATGCATCTGCATTCCAACTCAAATCATCAAACACTACCCAAAAACGAAAACTCTGTCATCATCAATTTCTCAAAACCCCAATTCCACAATCCATCCGATCAACGAACAAATCCATTAAATTACAAGTCTTTACCCTAAACCCACACAGAAAATACAAACAACTCCAGAATAAGCAAGAAATTAGGGCAAGAAAACAAATGAAATACAAAGTAAAGACACCCACAAAATCAAAATCGTGAACATCGTCAATCCCGTGGCGAACCAGCGGCGGAGAGGAAGGAGCAGACATTGAAGTGGAACAGCAATCGAAGGCCAAGTGATCGAACTAGGGGTTGAGGGAGAGGGACAAGTACTGAGAAAGTCGTGTATGATCGTCTATCCCTTGCTGAATACGCGGACCATATTCATATACGTGGTTCTTATTTCTCCTTCTTCAAGTTGCTTTCCAGCAGCTGCGCTGTCTTCCCTTCTCTCTCTTGCTCCTCTCTCTAGAACCCGGCTTCCGAATTGTATAGCCAATTAATATGCCACGTAGTTTTATTTCTGAATTTTTTTAAAATAAATAAATATCAGAATTACGATGTATTTGACTTGTCCAGTCATATATGGGTGCTCGATTTAATATTTCTCAATTATTTACGATCAGCTCAAATCCACGCCCAATTCAAAAAATTCCGTAATTGTGCATCAACAGATTCTGCGCAAAACCTATGTTCTTTGTGAATTGGTGTGATGCAGCAACTTCTTCACACTTTTTGGTCATGAAAAAGATCGAGAGATCAGTTAACATCTTTTGCCAAACTCAAGTGAGGTTTATGAATAAATGAGCCTTGAGATGTAAAATGTAACTGAAACTTAATAAGACTTACAGATTGATGAGCATACGGATACGACCATTACAGGCTGGGAATCTCCTGCTATCATTTGACCTCTTTTTTGGCGCTTTCGCACACAATTGCTTCTAACCTTGCTCTACATGGTGCCTGAGCTGAATTGGTTCTGAAATAGGAAAGAGAAGGTATAATGATCAATAATACTTCAAAACGAATGAAAACAATTCATAAACGAAAGCGAGAATCGACCGGGAATCCGACCGATCAGGCGGACAGCTCCTCAGCATGCAGAGGCTTCACAAGATAATCAGCTGCTCCCATTTGCAAGCACTTAATAAAGGCATTTGGTTGGCGCCCAGCAAAACCTTTTCACATGTAAGCGCAATAAAACATTATTAGGCGGATGGGAAAAATAGACATTTGGGTAGTGTAAAAGACTAATAATAAAATACAGTAAGAACATACCTATAATTGGAATGGCATGGTGACGGGAAACACAATCCATGTTTTGATCCATATGAAAGTTGAGTAGTATGAGCTCGATAAAATGACCCTTCTTATTTAGAGAAGAATCTGTCATTTCCTCTGCTGAACCAGCATGCCTCACTATGGTAACAAATGTAAGTACATAAATAAGAAGAGACGGAATTCTGACAGCGGCAGGTATATGAAAATGCATTATATAAAGAACAGAGTTAACAAGTTATGCAATGCAGTCACATCGTCCTCATTCATTAAAAAATCAGCATGAAAACAGGCATTCAGTGGTCTCACTAGATGCAATTAAAATTCAAACAGCTAGAATTGTTGGAGAATGATAAACTGTAACAATACTCCACTAACCTACCTTCAAATTATAGCTAGAAATAGTTAAAGAATATTTTAAACGAAGATACCTGATGCGAGCATGACCGCAGCACTGTCCAAATTCCGTCAGTATCCTGTCCGCTGCTGTCCCAAAGAAGAATTCTTTCATTGCTACAATAAGTATGCATGTTAGTATTACAAAAAAATTCACTGGTAGCCCCACAACCAGTCATCTGCTCAACCTTGGCCGTGGTAATTCAAAGACAATTCAAGTCATACCACAGGCAACTTAATTTATACATACCAGATCAGCAGATAAAGAGTTTGGCTTACCAATTAGTTAGGCAAGGCAGGGCCAGTGGTTTCTGAGCTCTTGAATCTCTACCACTTGAAAATTCTGCCTTGTCGTACGCCAGCATCAATGTCGAGGCCAGGTTAAAGAATGCTTTCTCAAGCTGCAGGGAAATACTATAACCTGCATGATTATGCAGTAGACAGGCTGGTAGTCTTTTTTTTACAGATGGGCAAAAGCAAAAATCACAGGATTGAAACAACTTAAACTGGTAGACAGATGCTTACGGCACATGAGCCAGTGAGGTCATGTTTCAGAATTTAGACACTTAAAGCACATGTCCACCAAACTACATGACAAAAGTAACATAGATCGCATGACTGACCATGCTCAGATACTAACATTACAATCGCTCACACTGTAGCATGAGCGAGTTGTATTTCCGATCTTAAATATCCAATGCAAATACAGGATCTGAAGTGACAGATGAAAGATAAACATAGCCTAAATCCTAATCGACAATCTACGAAAATTGCTTCATCAGCGAAAATGGTATTAGAATCCTTCATTTACAATGATTTTGAGTCGACAAGAAAGTATTCTCAAACTTCCCAAACAATGAAGACAAACTTTTGACCTCATTTTGAAGGTCACAGAAAAGATTTTATCAATCCAAATCAAACTCCAATAAGAGGATTTAAAAGAGAATAAGAAGCACAAAACTTTAGTATGGACCTGTGAATGTCAATACCAAGCTGATCATAATTAATTTCCAGATGGGCATTTATTGAATAAAAGATGTAGTCAGCATCATTTAATACTCTTTTCATTACATGACTTGTGAAATGAAAACTAGAATCACATAACACGGTACCTGAAACTCTCGGTATTGTCACATAATTACAATAACCCCATCATGCGGAATGGATGATGAGCTTTTTCAACACTAATTTGATTCCAGCATTTTGTTTATAATCATAATGCTCAAGAGAAATATATGCATCTATTGCTGTTCCTGGAACAAGCAAAATACCAAGCTCAGGCTCGCCACCACTGGATGTTTCAAATGTAAGTTTATGAGTAATGCCGGATGAGTCTTGACGGTAAATTTCTGTAACAATCATTGCACCTTCACCATTTACTGCAGTAGGTAAGCTGCAACAACACAAAAGCACACAAGGTTAGCTCGAACAAGGAGTATGAAAAGACTAACATGAACATCGGCGGGGCAACCATACAGAGATAACTGCATAATGTAAACTGCACTACTATTCCACTCAAACAACGCATTGGACAGAAGTGAAACATCCTTTTCTACTGGTAAACCCTCAAAACAGAAAGTTATTAACAGAAATTACACACCATCCTATGTGGTGCATGGGACCTACTGGGGAGGGGGGAAATACTGATTTATATCAGGTGTAAGGTATAACTTACTGCAATCTCACATTAGGCGAGTTAAAATAGCCATTTTTCTTCACCACGACTGGCTTCCACTGAGAGTCGCTACCAGCATCCATGGATACCTTCAGGGCAGCACCATCACATGCATCAAGAACCCGGCATAAGCTAGGAGATGCGTCTACCACAAAATTTAATCTTGGTCGACCAGCATGATCGGAATATTTGGTACTTATACCGAACCGTACTCTAAGGCCAGAACAGTAGAGCTGCAACACCGTATCTTTATGCGAAATCCTTAATCTTTGACACGCCCTATAAAATGGAGCAGGCGCTACACAGATCGATGAAATAGACACTTGATCAGGGTCTAGAAAACCAGCATCTTCAGTACAACCCTCCATACCACTGCTTTGTGGTAGCTTCTCATAAGGCCTCGTACTAACATCTTCATCCATATTAACATCAGGTTGCAAATTATCTGTTTTCATTTCACTTCTAAGTGAGCCCATATCAAATGCATTGTGCCGATCATCACTTGATTCAGCTTGATTAAGGACTGCCTTGCCTTTAATATGGCTTCTTGTATTAGCATTTGGGGAAACCCAACTGTTTTCCGGAAATATATCTGGGAGGCTTGACTCCTGTAGTTATGAATGAATTCACTAAGTCCTTTGAGAAATCAATGAATACAAAATGAATCCTCACATGAGCAGACACACAAAGAAGTTGGAAAAGAAAACGAAAAACACCTCTCTGAACTCTTATAACATGCCAAAGATTTATTTACTGTACCAAAAGATATAGGCAATGCATATTGTAAAGAAGAGAAGCATATCTTAATTAACTTTTTTCACTAATATGCGGTTCGAATCAAATGATGTTAACGCGAAATTGTGATTGCAATTAGTAGATACATCTAAGTTGGGTTGAAGATAGCACGTGAATCCGTTAACTTCTTATAAATTTGAAGGTTGATCATATATGATTTGGTATCATTTGGTACTTACCAGGAACAGAACTGTTGCACAATGCTTGACGACTTCAAAGTTCATTCTAACGTCATCTAAGCTCCTGAGTTATATCATCAAATCAAAATTAGGTTACAAAAAAGATCAATCCTATGAAAGTAGGACAAAGGCTGACCCAAATATAAATCATTAGCACAACCAATAATTACTCACCTGTGTGTCTGCTCCCCAAGACCGAAGTAAGCAGCAATACTAGCCATCTACATACAGCAGTTCACATTACAGAAGAAAATATCATTGAAAAAAATTAGACAATCATATAGCAACATCTGACAGCCAAAGAATAGTAAACACCATCAAAAGGTGGCTTTACAAATATGAACACCAACTTATCCCTCACTGTTTTCACTTAACCCATTCATATAACTACACAAGTTACACGCCTAGCTTTATATTCTGCACCCAATATATCTCAAACTAGAGAACAACTTAGCACACAAATTCCTGTAATGATAATGGCATACCTTCATGTTACCAGCTCTTCTCCCAAACTTCTGGGTCAGTATCACCAGCGAATCAATGGTACCTTTTGGCTCTGGAGCCACCCTCCCAATCTCATCAAAAGCCTCCTTAATTCTCACACAGTCGAACCTGAGTATGTTGTGTCCAGCCCATATCCTTCCTGCAAATAATACCATTTTTATGTTGTATCCATATTCAGCCGACTAATCCACCATTTTTAATAACTTTCAAAGCTCATGACCAGAATCCATTGCACAGCAGAACAATCACAGCACCACATAAAAGAAACCATCTAGTTCAACCCTACTACAAGAAAATTCAAATATGCGATTGAAAAAACAACGAAGGGTGATCTTACCATGAAGGATATCATACACTCGATCAGCAACCTCACGAAATCTCGGAGCAGACGCAACATTTTCCCTCGAAATCCCATTGCAGCGAACAGACATCGAATTAATCCTCGAAAGATCCTCAGGGCGGATCAAAGTGGAATAACTCTCCATCTCCACCAGCTTCCTAGGGCAAACCAGAATAGCTCCGAATTCTAGCAACGCGTAGCCCTGGCCAGTCCGCGTCGGCACCGTCGTCTCCACATCGAAGAACACAATCTCCGACCTGTCTTCGCTTAGTTTCATCATCGATCTCTGAATCCAAGAACAGCCAGCTGAGATGTTGATTTCGGGGTGGGAAAGCGGTCGTTAGGGTTTTGGGATTGGGGATAAGCTCCGCGCCAAATGGAACAGTTTAATATTGCTGAGTTAGGAATTTGCACAAGGAGAGCGCTTGAAGCAAGCTCGGCATACTTCACTGCAACGACGTCGTTTCGACGTATTCTTACAACAAAAAGTCCCTTTAAGAAATTACTAAACACTAAGGTCAAGTCAAGCATTTAAGGGAATTTTAAAAATAGTTTTGTTTTATATTCTACTTCAAACTTCCATGAGAGCATACGAATCGAATCCTAATCGATGAACTGTTTAAAGTTCTTTTTGCAAGTAGAATACGCCCTGTTGAACTTTAAAAGTTATTTTCATACGCAATTAATCCGTCTCGATTATATTATATCGGATCATAAATAATTTCTTTATGGCATCATAAAAGAGAGTTGCACCATAAATTTATGTAATGGAAGGAATCATCACAAGTTTAGGATGGCTTGGAGTGAAGGGGTTATTGATATCTTAAACTAGGCATCCAATTCTTTGTTTTCCAAGTGAGCTACCAAAGGAGTACCTGGAATGTAGGGCACCAACCTAGGACCAGAGAGATTGGCCCAAGATTAAAAAGACAATCTTTTTAAAACTTTACATTTGACAGCAGGTTGCAGGCCAGCCCCAAAACAAGCATCTGTTTAGTCTGATCAGTTACCCATTTAAGTATTTGAAACCCATTATCCAAATTGATTAACTAGGCCTTCATTTCATCATCCACTTTATTTAGGGTTTATCCAAATTACATCCTGTAAGTCATGGATAAGTTCCTCATTAAATGGTTGATGCTGTATGTGCAGGTCTGAAATTCATATTTCAGCACCATCTGGGTGAGGTCTGATGTGTTGCGTTTGTGAGAAAAAGGAGTGATTTTGGTCGTGGAATATGATTTGTCGGGTGTTGAAATAGGTTTGTGGTGTGATTCTGGACCTGGGTTTTGTTGGGTTTTTGTTGTTTGATACTGGGGAGCTGTAAAGATTGGAGCTTTAGGAGATTCCATTGTAATGGCGTGTGGGGTTTGAGTTTTGATGTTGGAGTTTCCAGCCCTAGTAGTAATGGCGGTGGGTTTGAATCCAGAAGAGCTTCTGGCCTCTGTTCATCTTTTGTCAATGTACATTAAAAGGTGGCTTGGCTGCTTCTTGGGAGTTGATTTTAAGGTGTGGCAGTCACTTGTTTCAAGCCTTAAAAGGTCCTCAAAATAGTGTCTTGAAACCCCAACAAGGACCCAAGTTTTTGTGAGTGAACATTCTCAACTTGCTACTGTTTTCCTTGTGTTTTTTACATCTATATGTTGTTGTGATGGGGTTTGGGATCTGAATTTGGTGTGCATTTTGCAGGCACGAGCGTCCATTTGGGTAACCAAAGCTCAAAGATGGTGGTACGTGGTAGAAGTCCACCAAGGCTAACATGGTTGAGATCAGATATGGGCAACAATTGGAGGCTGCAGATCTCTTCATCCAAAGGTATCAGTTAGGTCGTCAGATTTTCATTGTTATCGATTTATGAGTTGAATGCGTTTTAAGTTCAAAATGCTTGCAAAAATGCGTAAAATTTTTCATGTGGTGAACTGCTTGTTTGATTCTGTTAGAGCAATATGTGTCACATCGTTTGTTTGAAGGATAATTTATTATGATATATTGGATTATAAAACTGTGAATCTTGAGCTTAAGCTTTTGAGTTATATGAGGTGTGATCTGATATATCCAGCAAATTTTACATGATATCAGTTGTGATCCGAGCCAGTATGCGATGGACGCTCATCTGAGTGTCAAGTGCATGACGAGACCCCATTTGTTAGTTGGGTGAAAGCACTTATACAGGAGACTTGTTACTTGGCACTGTCTTCCCGAATTGTCTCATTTGTTATGAAGTTGTACATTGCAAGTACACTGAGTAAAACACCATTTACAGTTGTATCACAAGTTGTGTGGTTGAATAAGTAATGCATAACGCCAGAGCCCACAACACAAATGTTTGCAATCCCTATCACACTTAGATTTGGTTTGACCAAGCTCGCATCAATCTCTGTGCAAATAGCATAATCATTGGGTGGAGCAAAATTTCTAGATGCAAACACCTCCCTCAATGAAGATCCCTTATGTGTCTGCTTTCATATTAACCACAAGAATGTAGTACTCACTGTGCTCGTAACACTCATATAGCCCAGTTCGGAACATATTTGCAATTGCATATGCAAGTGTTGTACGCTCTTCGGGAGGTCAACATGCCTCTTCTTAAGCATAGTCTTGTTAACAACCATGCATGCAAGTGTCTCGAAAAGTGACACCTGACTTGCTCTAGCCCCACCCATTGCAGCATGATCAGACCCGTGTGGTTCAGCCTTAATGTACACATTCAGCCAGTTTGACCAATGACAGACTTTACACTCACAGCTTTCTCAAGTGCAGCCTCAAACTGAGTGACAAGGTCAGCGATCTGTGCAGCAGTAAGAGCTTGTAAGCTCAGGATGGCCGTCATTGTATATGCACTTGGGAATTTGTCCCTCTGTGGATGAAACAATGATGGCCATCCTGAGCTTACAAGCTCCTACTGCTGCACAGATCACTGACCCTATCACTCAGTTTGAGGCTACATTTGAGAAGATTGTGAGTGTAAATAAAGTCTGTCATTGGTCAAACTGGCTGATAATGTGGACATTAAGGTTGAACCACACTGGTCAGATCTTGCTGCAATGGGTGGGGCTAGAGCAAGTCAGGTGTCACTTTTCGAGACACTTGCATGCATGGTTGTTAACAAGACTATGCTTAAGAAGAGGCATGTTGACCTCCTTTAAGAGCATACAACACTTGTTGCAATTGCAAATATGTTCCAAATTGGGTTATACAAGTGTTATGAGCACGGGGAATACTACGCTCTTGTGGTTAATATGAAGGCAGGCACAAAAGGGATCTTCATTGTGAGGGAGGTGTTTGCATCTAGAAATTTTGCTCCACCCAATGACTACACTATTGGCACAGAGATTGATACGAGCTAAGTCAAAATCAAGTGTGATAGAGATTGCAAACACTTGTGTTTTTGGCTCTGGCCTTATGCATTATTTATTCAATCACACAACTGGTGGTACAACTGTGACTGGTGTTTTACTCAATATATTTGCAATGTACAACTTCATCACAAATGAGACAACTCATGAAGACAATGTCAAGATAACAAGCCTCCTGTACGAGTGTCTTCACCCAACTAACAAATGGGCGTCTTGTCATGCAAGGCCAGCATTGTTTCATCATTTGAGGAATTGGGCAAAAAAATTAGTTATGATAGTGTAATCCAAAATATACTAGCATCTTTTTTATTTATCAGCCAAAGACATATACTTAACAAATTCAGATCTGTATTAAGCCCAGATGCCATCTTTCTCAAAAGTTAACTATGAAGCGCTCAAGAAAATGAGCCAAGCGCTATACGCATCCACATCTTGCCGTTCTTCAAATTATACCAAGGCGCGGATGGAGAAGTTTTTAGCTTTAGTTGCACAAATGCAACAGTGAGTATTCATTCATGTTTTTTTTTTTTGTTTAAGGATTCACACACATTCAACCTTGTACTAGTTTCTATTCTCTAAAACTTTGACGTGTTGAACTTAATAGATTAACAAGTTCATCGAAGCTTGGCCAAATTAATGATTGACAAAAGATGGATTTGAAGTATCAAGAGTTTGGACTGGAGCGGGTCTGGCCGGAGATGGCTCTATGGTACATTGCTTCTATGGCCACCTCCCCACCTCTGAGGCGCCCTGCCACGCTCCTTGTTCCTAAAACGAGTCTCGTTACGACGAAAAACAGTGACTTTTGAAGCTCCATTGGTGATGAGGAACCCAGGTGGCATTTCACAATGACAACATTGGACAAATCCCTTGTAGACAATGTTGTTTTATTAGCTGGCTGGGAGGTGTAGATAGGTTAGTTTATGGTATGTACAAGGTTTAGATATCTCTTGTTGGCATGTAACACTTTTGCTCCACCATGTGCTCTCCCTTAGAAAGCTCTTGTCCCCATCTTGCTTGGTATCATGAAATTGTACTCTTTGTGTGATTCATCATTCATATGACAACTTCATGTTTTGGTAAAGACAATGCACTTCCAAAATGACGTCAGTCAGTTGACAGATATTCGTCAGTAGATTATTGACAGATATTCACTAAAGATTTTAAATGCGGTATCAGATACGGATTTGGAGTATTATTATTGAACATGCTATATAAAGGGTAGATGAATTCATCATCATTTTAGCTTATGGTCTCCCAATTCAGGCTGCAGCCAAAGTCGAAGACGGAGCATCAGCAACGAATAAAGTCGTTGCTAAAGAGCAATGTCGTCGGTAAAGATAGCCTTGGCGTCTTCCAATCATCCTTGTGTCGGATGTAACTTGGGAAATTCAGAAAACGGCACCATGTTGTCTCTGCCTGAATTCATTGACAGACGCAGCGACAGATTGATGAACACGCAGGGGCGTCTTGAACGAACCACGTGTCTTACCTCAGCCACAAACCTCCGAACGATTTCAATTCCCGAGGACAAGAACTGCCGAGGGCACTTGGCGTTGTGATCTCACTACCCATTAAACAAATGCGTTGTCAGTTACTTGTGCCTCGGTTGTTTAGTTGTCTGCTCTCGATGTTGGTTCGCTTCTGCTATATATTGAGCCCTCATTCCGCCATTGTTAACCCATCAAAGCCCTCATTTTGGTATGTGTGTTTCCTTATGCAGCTCAGGTGTTTGATGAAATGCCTCTATGAGTTCTTAATGGCGAAATTTGGTTTCTTTCTGGTGTGTGTTGTGCAGGAAAAGATGGGATTTATTGGGGTTTTCTTGGCGTGGTTTCTCGTATTGGGTGCGCTTGTAGATGTTTATGGCGATGGATGGAGTGATGCTCATGCGACATTCTATGGAGGAGGTGATGCTTCAGGCACAATGGGTGAGTAATTGAGTACTGAGAAATTAAGTATTTCTGCTTTGAAAAGTTTCATCTTTGAATCATGCCCATCTGATTATTTATCGAGTTCTTGCTGAAAGTGTGGATTTTGTCAAAACTTGAGCTCAGGCGGGGCTTGCGGGTATGGAAATCTGTACAGCCAAGGCTATGGAACCAACACTGCAGCTTTGAGCACAGCTCTTTTCAACAATGGGTTGAGCTGTGGTGCTTGTTTTGAGCTGAAATGTGTGAATGATCACCAATGGTGCCGCGCTGGTTCCATCGTGGTCACTGCTACTAACTTCTGCCCACCCAACAGCAATGGAGGCTGGTGTGATCCTCCTCACCAACACTTTGATCTTGCTCAGCCAGTGTTTTTGCAAATAGCTGAGTACAAAGCCGGCATTGTCCCAGTGGCCTTCAGAAGGTAACTTGTGCTACCGGCAGCATTTTGAGTAACTTGTGCTAGATGTTATGTTGCATTGGATTGGAACTTATGTTGGTTGGAATTGTTGCATTAGGGCTCCATGTCGGAAGAAAGGAGGAATCAGATTCACAATCAACGGCCACCGGTACTTCAACCTAGTACTAATAACCAATGTTGGCGGCGCAGGAGATGTTCAAGCAGTTTCTGTCAAGGGATCAAAAACTAACTGGCAGGCCATGGCGAGAAACTGGGGCCAGAATTGGCAAAGCAACTCAGACCTCAACAGCCAGAGCCTCTCCTTCAAGGTCACCACCAGTGACGGCCGCAGCGTCACCTGCAACAATATCACTCCTGCTGGCTGGCAATTCGGCCAAACCTTCTCAGGACTCCAATTACCATGAACCAGAGCTCCACCCCATCATCCATTTAGCTCCATAGATCGACCTCCTGTCTTTGTTTCAGTTGGGAAAATTAGGGTCATGGAAAATGGCTGAGGAGAGGCTCCATCTTCATCAATTTGTTAAGTATTTGTTGCCTGTCCATGGTCAGATCTGGTCTGGTCTGAGGTTTTAGATTAGACAAGGCAGATTCAGGAGGTGGTGGGGTCTGGTTTGGCTCTGCATGGCTGCAGAAGTCAGTCGGCCCTTTTGAAAAATGACTCTGGGAAATCTCAGTTGTTAATCATCATATTATTAATGTATCTCATTCAGTTTCACCACTTCTACATTAATGCTTTCTTTTCAATTAAAATTGAACCGATCTGAACTGAATGGAAGAAGCCAAATTGAAACTAATGATGTGGTCTAGTGTTAAAATGACCTTAAATATTTAATCGACTAAGATTCGATTCCAAATTGAAATTTGGATACGCGAAAAAACAGGTTTGGGCCTTTGAGCTTTCAAGTAAAGATTTCAATTTGGGCCAGACTATTACAATCAAGAGAATATCGTAGCTAAAAATATGAGCTGTCACGTGTCGAATCCTCATTGGTCAGAGAAACAGATCCTACTTGGGAAAAAACTGCCATAAGGATCCAAACACGACCAATAAAAGCCTAGAATTAGATATTATGATATGTGTCAATGAGATAAGGAGATAAGCCGATCTCCACCATCCGATTATGAGAATCAAGAAACTCAACGGCTGAGAATCAGCCTCCATCATGCACCACATGCACAATTCCGTAAGCCTTACAAAATGGGTTCTCACAATGCTGAGAGGCTCTCAACTCAAGCTCAACCAGCTCCCTCGCGCTTCACATTTTTACATAGGAGAGTATGGCGGGTGTCGCTGCTCAAACCTCGCTTTCAGCGTTCAGGCCCTGCGCCTCCAAGCCGAGGTTCCTCAGTGGCTCATCCGGCAAGCTCAGCAGGGAGATTAGTGTTAGACCGGCCTCGGTCCGTTCATTCAAGATTCAGGCCAAGAAAGGCGAATGGCTCCCCGGCCTCGCGTCCCCGTCTTACCTGAATGGAAGGTATTAGTCCTCTGATCATCCATCTGTTGCGAAACTACTAGCACTCTATAGCAACGAAAATATATGAATAGCAACGAAACTACACGATTTATCAACGAAAATACATGATGTAGCAACTAGAATGTGTGATTTATCAATGATAATATGAGATTGCTTCGATACTATAAGGTCTAGCAACAGAATATATAATAGCAACGAAAATATTTGATTTAAAATACATGATGCAGCGACTAGAATGTGTGATTTAGCAACGAAAATATGAGATTTAGCAACGACACAATGAGGTATACAACAGAATCTAAGATTAGCGACGATAGTATGATATTTAGTAACGGAAGTTTTGCATTAGCGACTGATGAATGATACATACCTCATGCAGTTTGGCTGGTGACAATGGATTCGATCCCCTGGCACTGGCCGAGGACCCAGAGAGCCTGAACTGGTTCGTGCAGGCGGAGTTACAGAACGGGCGGTGGGCGATGCTGGGCGTGGCCGGTATGCTCCTTCCGGAGGTCTTGACGAGCATTGGCCTCATCGACGTTCCAAAGTGGTACGATGCAGGGAAAGCTCAGTACTTCGCCTCATCTTCCACCCTTTTAATCATCGAGTTCATCTTGTTCCATTACGTGGAGATCAGAAGATGGCAAGACATTAAAAACCCAGGAAGTGTTAACCAAGACCCTATCTTCAAGCAATACAGCTTGCCCAAGAATGATGTCGGGTACCCTGGCGGCATTTTCAATCCCCTCAACTTCGCTCCCTCCCTCGAGGCCAAGGAGAAGGAGATTGCTAACGGTAAGTCAGAACCGAACTATAATTCAATTGGGTCAGATAAAACATTGTTCTAACATTATAGGATTTGTGGGCCTGCAGGGAGACTGGCAATGCTGGCCTTCCTAGGATTCATTGTGCAGCATAATGTGACCGGAAAAGGACCGTTTGAGAACCTCTTGCAGCACCTCTCCGATCCCTGGCACAACACCATTGTGCAGACTTTTTCAGGCAACTAGGGAATGATCTAGGTCTGTTTTGTTCTCTATGTAACAGCAGCTTTGAATGACTAAATGAGAGGAACATATAAGCTATCAGAGTGAAACATTATAACATTCAATGTACAAAAGAACCACCTAGTATCTAGTTTTTGTGCGTGCGGGCAAATTTAATAAGTAAGTTTATTATCTATCTTTTATGTCCGGTGCACTCTGGATTCGTGCTCGAATAGGACTGGATCACCCTGATCAAAATATACTGGCTAAACCCTAATGCAAGAAATCTACCAAACAGAAAAAAGATGCAATTTTGTACCAATCCCAGATAAACCCATCTCTCAAATTCCAGCACCAGCTCCAGCATCATGAAATCAGAACAAGCCCTACGCTTCTCCTCCTCACTACGAACGCTGCGTTTTGATCCTGATGAAGTGGAGACCTTTAGCCAATGAAAAACAGACACGTGTGCGAGCGTTGGCGGGACGCACCATATTTTACATTCCCAAATCTGTAACGTCCCCATCAAAGTCATCATCGCTCGAAGATGAGTGCGAGAAACGAGACTGAGTGACGAGCCCGAACCTCGCCGGGCCTGACCCGACTCCAAGCATCAGCTGGAGCGCCGCGGGCGAGTCGGTCGTATGGACTGTTGAAGAGGATTCGAGGAGGATCTGGGAGTAACCGAACCCTAATTCGCGAAGCTTTCCGCACAGTGTTGTGTGAAGGTATCACCTTTTCTGAATTTTGTTTATTCACAATTTACTGAAAAGCTACTGTCAGAATCATCATGTAACTCAGATTCATACTATCGAGAAAATACCTTTGTAAATTCGAAATTGGGGAAACCAAAGTGTTCCGATCAGTTTGGTATAATTATGATATCTTATTGCCACATAGTAAATTTTTTCATCAGAGGCTCAAGTTTGGCTTGCTGAGAGTTCGAATCACTTGTTATCGTGTTTACATGTCCTTAGGCTTATAGAGTTTCGGATAATTGGTTACCACGACATGGGAATTTATGAGACAACGGATGGCCCTTTCTGGCCAAATTTTCCTGTACAGTATTTTATAAGTAATTAGGCACTGGATATGGATAATTTCTGCATTGTTGAGGGTTATAGTCATTTGCATTCATTGCTGATAGCGGATTTTATAATGTCTTACTGATGATTGATGCTCAGGCATTCCACCTATCCGTTAAACATCATGATTCTCAGTTATAATCATGCCTAGGCTTTCTGTGCTCTCAGTTCCATTCTGAACGGTTTTTTGTGAGTATAATTAGGGGACTTATAATTCCGTTGAGTATAACTTGAGAAAGTAATTTATCTTTTCAACATGAACTTTTGCAGAAAGTTGGGAGATGGATCTTCTTGAGCTCTCAGCTTATGACAGTGTCCAACATGAGAAAGGTACATGTGGATGTAGAATTCAGTAGACTAGTCCTTTTCATTTTGCAGCATCATTATACTAGATTAATTCTCCACATATTGTTGACACTGTATTAAATGGAAAGATTATGCTCAATGATCACAGATGAACACGACTGTCTACGTCGCTTGAGTGACCTATCTAGACGCAGAGGATTGCACCTGAGGACAGCGAGTGAGGTACCCATTAGTGAATTATTGGTCCATATCTCCCTGACTTTATGCTCTTTGAGATTCTGATTGAAATATTCAGTTGAGGTTACACTCATTCCCAACTTTCGGAACATATATGTTTGACACCATGATACCAACCTTGGTCTGAGAGTTTGGCAGACTACTGTTCCTGTTATTTAGGATTTGTGAGGGGTTTATATGACAATCTTTTCGTCGAATATTCAATCTCCTGTTTAAAAATTGACTTTCCTAGAAAGTTTGGCCAACATGCACTCTCATGTAGGTCTGTCAAAGAGTTTACATGTGCATTTATTCAACTTTAAGATTTGAGTTATTCTTTTGTCTCGCCATTGATTTGCTTTGGAGGATTATCATAATGATGCTTTGCCGATTATAATGACTGCCCGTATACATAGCCACTGCTTACTGTTGCTTTCCACTCTTGTCCGCTACAGAAGTCAAAAGGCTTTTATTTTAGTCCCCTTTAAATTTCTGCTACTGTAAGGATTGTGAAGGTCCGGAACAATTACAGTATGCCCAATCCTCCACTTAGCACAGTAAGGCGATTATTGCCATTTTCATGCCATTTTGACTTAATGGTTTTCTTTGCAGTCATGATCAAAGATGCACAAGCCTCCACTCAACCCAAAGCCGAATGCTCGGCTGCAATATCTTTCACTTTCATATCTGTGGTTCAGAATGTTACAAAAAGATTGCGACAATGGTTGATGTGTTTCCTCCACAAGATGTGCCGCATTATTCTAATGGGAACTCTTTTAGCTTAATGGGTCACAAGCCTACAAAAATGCTGCACTTGAGGGATTTTTCAATAGCTTTTTCGAGCTTGGGTGGATATAGGATGCTCATATAAATAGGGTTGGGTCTGGCTTTATTCTTATTCCAGCAGAGAGTATTACTTGTTTCAACAATGGCTAGCAGAATCACAACTCTTCTGGTAATTTTATTGGGACTTTCTCAGCTAATCTTCTGCCTGCACGCTGTCCCAGCCACAAGTAAATTTCTTTAGACTCGTCCAAATATCATCATCTTCATCCTCCTGATCATTTCCATCTTTCAGGAACCAGTCAGCTAGAGGATCAAGCATATGAAGTTTCGGAAAATACCCATTTGGTATATCTATATATTATCAATAGGTCTCTATATTCCTAGCCTTGAATTCTCTCTGACAAGGCTTTTTGCAGGGAAATGCTGATGAAGCGAGCAAGATGGACTTAGAGATTAATGACTATCCGGGCTCCGGGGCAAATAACCGCCACACTCCTAAGCCGCCTCAGCGCTGCGGCGACTGCCGAAGATAGCCAGCCATTCTCTAGCTAGGATTTTTTAGGCATCTGAATACAAGGAAGAAGTTCCTTTCTTAGATATGCCAACCATCCCATGCCTTTAATTCAAATTCAACATATCAAGATTGATGATTCATACTTATTTCCTCCTTTGCGTCATGTTGATCTTCTCTGTATCGTTTCAGATTAATCTTGATACTTATTCTGTGGTGCAATTAGTGGGTGTAAAAACACCCAAATCGATTCCAATCCTCTTTTGAGATATGCTTTAATGTCAACTACGATGTACAAAGCTTGTTAACCTCAACTTGTGTGTTCCTTGTAGAGTTTTCAAATGTTTTAAAATGTAAGCTTGTTAGGTTTATGCCCACCTTTTATTGGGTCCTTTTCTAGGCTAAATATTATATGATTGGATCAATTCCTAACGTATTAAAAATTTTAAAATCCGACAGGCATGGGCTATGCCGTAGGCTGGTCGGACCGTTGACCAATTTGATCGAACCATCAACTGAGCCTCCAATTTAATTTGCTTAGCGGTTTGTCATTTTGTCTTGATTATCCAAACCGACCTGAAGACCGAACCAACCAAAATCCGGTCGAACCGAAAGCGCGGTTCACGAGCCACAACAACCCCATCGATCGTCATGATCATCGCTGCAGAATATAAATCGATTTTAGCACAACTCCAGTGGGCGGAGAAATCGAAGCTTTCATCACCTCCGATTCGCCGGGAGTGATTGTCGTCGATCAGGTACTCATCTAAACCTCAGCTCATATTTTTGCTCCGATCCACCGGAGGAAAAAAGTTGGTAAATGTTCTGGATTTTCATATGACTTTGGATATTGTGTCGTCCGAAGTTCGATCGAATGTGTTTGATTTGGTTAGACTTTGTGTGTATGTGTGTGTGTGTTTTCATGTATTTAGGTCAGATAAGATCTGGATTTGTTGTTAGTGTTCTTGTCTTCTTGATCTGTTAGATGGTTTGTCAGATTTTTACTGCTAGCTCATCTTACCAGAAGTGGAAAATGGTATCAGAATAGGGTTAGGGCTTGCTGCAGAATGAAGCTGAATTTAGTACTAATTTAACTGCATGTGATTGCTCCTCAGGCCGAAAACGAGCTTGATTTCTTGTATTCATATGTGGACAACTTCCATTTTGGTAGTATCGACAAAGAGTTGCTTAGGTCATTGTAATGACCAGATATTTCAAGTTCACACACTAGTTTATGGGGTGTATAGTTATGTTTGATTGTTTTTGCTCGTTCATAAAGATAGCTTTGTTGATCATATCGCGTCGGATCATAAAGGCTTTTGGGTAACATGGATTTTGTTGAGCTTTTAGAAGCTTGTAAGTAATGTTGTTAATTTCTGTATATAAACATTGCAGAGAGAAAGATGGCAGCAACAACAGCCGCAACATTTTGGGTTGGAACAAATGCCTACTTGAGCACCAAATCAAGCTCATTGACACAACACAAGTACATGGGTAGATTACCATGCTCATTGCCGCGTATCAACAGTTTTAATGGTCTGAAAGCCGCAACGTCAGTGAATGTTGAATCAGAATCATTGTTCTCTGGAAAGGACAGTGTGGCAGTTCTTCGTGAATCTTTTATGACGAAAGCCTCGAAACAAAACCAATTGTGTAAGACAAACTTGCAGCCTTGTGCTTCGTATAGGGTTGCAGTTCTGGGAGCTGCTGGAGGCATAGGGCAGCCTTTATCGCTTCTGATTAAGATGTCTCCGTTGGTTTCAGCCCTGCATTTGTATGATATAGCCAATGTCAAGGGAGTTGCTGCCGATCTAAGCCATTGCAACACACCCTCTCAAGTTCTGGCTTTCACAGGGGATTCTGAACTTGCCAGTGCGCTAAAAGGAGTGAATTTGGTAGTTATACCAGCAGGAGTTCCAAGGAAGCCGGGTATGACAAGAGATGATCTATTTAATATCAATGCTGGAATAGTCAAGAATTTGGTCGAGGCGGTAGCTGACAACTGCCCTGATGCTTTCATTCAAATCATAAGTAACCCTGTGAACTCGACTGTCCCGATTGCAGCTGAAGTTTTGAAGAAAAAGGGTGTTTATGACCCGAAGAAACTTTTTGGTGTCACCACTTTAGATGTTGTCAGGGCAAACACATTCGTCGCTCAAAAGAAAAACCTCAAGCTAATCGATGTGGATATCCCTGTCGTCGGAGGGCATGCTGGTATAACAATTCTACCCTTACTTTCCAAGACAAAACCATCAGTTAGTTTCACCGACGAAGAAATAGATGAATTAACTGTCAGAATTCAGAATGCTGGGACAGAGGTTGTTGAAGCTAAAGCCGGTGCTGGGTCAGCTACTCTCTCAATGGCATACGCTGCAGCCAGATTCGTTGAGTCATCACTTCGTGCACTGGATGGAGATAGCGATGTTTATGAATGCACCTTCATTCAGTCAGATCTTACTGATCTTCCATTCTTTGCTTCTAGAATTAAGATCGGGAAGAATGGGGTTGAGGCAGTGATTTCAAAGGATCTCCAAGGGTTGACGGAGTATGAACAGAAAGCCCTCGAATCCCTTAAACCAGAATTGAAGGCCAGTATCGAGAAGGGAATTGCATTTGCCAACAAATAACTTGGCGTCTTCTTGCAGATTTTCTCATTTGTCATGAACAAAATAAAGACGTCCCAGAAATGCAGGCTTAAATAATCATTCAATCAGCTCCAGCTACTGCCTTTTTTTGGCTACCTTTGCATCAGAGCTGCAAACAGGGTACCATATGAGCCGAGCTGAGCTATTCTGTGAAACTTCTAGACTGAAATTTTGTCATGTAGAATTGCAGAATGTATTTGTAACATTGCATTTTCAGAACCATAAAATCCTTCACATTTGCTGGAAATGTTTCCACCACCTGCCTTTCAATTTCAGGCCTCCCTTTCAATTTGCTCCAAATCTTTGTACAAACAGACTCTTCCAGTTCAGGTATGAGGAAGGATTTTTGCAGTAAGGGATTTAAGAAAGAAGCAATCTACCAGTAGTCATTGCATGAGCAGCAACCTTGCCGAAAATGATGAAATCTTAATCGATCTCTGATGATTACCTCCCTGTTATAAACCCCAGAAAGATATTTCGCAAAATTATGGCAATCAACGCAGGTTCTCAGGTTCTTAGCCACTCTGATTGTTGTACCAGGTGGTGTTGCAAGGACTCCGAATGCCATAGCCAGCTTCTCACTGTGATAGGAGAGACTAATAACCCTATCGTCAACGCCTGAATTATGCAACTCTGAGGACACCTCAGCCACGTAACCTGCGATTTTCAGATGTTTTCCTATCTCAGCAAGCATCTCATAAATTTTATCCTTTCTTGGATGAGCCATATCATCTACAAGAAACTCATGTACTGTGCCGTTCAATTCTATTGTGCTACGACCTGGTGTTGTCTGAATCTCGTTTACTTTCATAAACTTCCTTAACTTCTTAACCTTCTCCCAATTTCCCACAGAGGAACATATATTCAACAGCAACATGTAATCACCAGGTTGTTCGGCCTTAAGTTCAATGAGGTGATCTAGTACCTGTTCCCCGAGGACAGGGCGCTTATGAATTCTGCAAGCTGCAAGGAGTGTCCTCCATAGCGTCGAATCTGGCTTTACTTCCATGGACATAATAAGCTGATATGCCTTATCAAGTAAACCTGCACGACCCAATAAATCTACCACACACCCATAATGATGGATATTCGGGACTACACCGAATTTAGTCCCCATTTGGCCAAAGAGCTGCATACCCTCGTCAACCAACCCGGAGTGACTACAAGCTGAAAGAACCCAAGTAAACGTCTGATCATCAGGAGGAACACCCGTCATTTGCATTTCATGGAACAGATCAATTGCCCGCCTCCCCAAACCATTCATAGCGAAACCAGAAATCATAGTTGTCCATGAAACCACATTCTTCCGAGGAACTGCTAAGAACGCCTCATGTGCCTTCTCCAAACACCCGCATTGTGAATACATTGCGACAAGGGTGTTACAGATATTGATCCGGTCTCCGTATTGCTTCTCAATAATATACTGATGGACCTTCTTTCCAAAATCAAAAGCGCCCAAATGCCCGCAAGCTTGCAATGCAAGTAAACACGTAACGTCATCAGGCGCACACTTGCCACCCTGTCGCTGCATCAAATCAAACAATCCCAAAGCTTCCTGCGTCCGCTTATTCTTAATGTAACAAGAAATTAAAACATTCCAAGGCACGATATCTTTCACAGGAATTTCATCAAACACCTTGCATGCATCATCAAACCTCCCCAAAACAGAATACAAATCCATCAAAGTCGTCATCAACAGAGAATCAAATTGATGCCCGTCAACCAAAACCCTCGCGTGAAGCTGCAACCCGCCATCCAAATCCCCCATCTTCGCGTAACACTTAACTGCAAAAGACGACGAAATCGAATTCGGGCAAACACGAGCTTCCCTCATCGACTGATACATCTCCAAACCCTTATACACAGAATCCCCCATCGAATACCCCCTGATCATCACATTGTACTGCGAAACGGAAGGCGTCGGAATGCAAGAGAAGTACCTGCGGGAGTAATCCACGTCGGAAAACGGCGGGAGCGCCACACGGGCGAGGAACCGTAGGGAGATAATCGGGTCTGGAACGAGTGAATGGATAACGATGTGGGCGTGGATTTGAACCAAATGGGTCTTGCTGGCGCATGATCTGATGATGGACACCAGCCGTCCTTGCGGCGATTCGATTTCAACCCGGTGAGCATGAGAGCTGGGAAACCTCTGAAGCGTCGGCCGTGGGTGTTTCTGTACTTCAGAGGCGACGGAGGAGAGAGAGCGATGGCCTCGGAGAAGGCGCAGGGAGTAACGCCTACGTTGGCGGAAGTTTGAAGATGGTGACATTTGAATTGAAGTGCTCTTGTGCGACCGTTGAGGTTGAAATAGCACAAATACCAAAATGTAAGGGCCTTTAGAGATCTAATTCAAACTTTAGGGGTTCGTTTGTAATTAAAAAAAATTATAAAGAGAAAGCTAAGTGGTTGTTTACGTCATCCCATCGCTTTCTCTGCCACGTAAGACAACTTGCCTATGTCATCATCATCTCTAGGACAAAATTTGGACTTTGCCACGTGTCCTCCCAAATCTATCTGCTCTCAAATTTTGCAAGGACTGTGCCCTTAAATTGATAACGACGTAGTTTCAGTTATCTGCATAATACTTAGACGACGTCGTACGGCATTTGTTCGGGGAGAGAGAAAACGTTATCGAAAGACAACGACGACATTTTTCATCGTCCCCAAATTCCACCGATCGATCAGGTAAGAGGCCTTCCGAAGTTGGTGTTTTCGAGTTTTCGAATGCGTATTTGATTGTGCGTTTGATTTTCTGCACGCAATTTGTGGAATTTCATCGTGTTTTGGTGGAATCGTGATCGAATTTGGTACCTAGGGTTTGGTCTTGGGATCGGTTGGTGTGGATATTTGTTGACGTGGTTCGTGTTTCGTTTGCATTTTGTTGAGATTTTGAGCTGCGTTTGTGTGGATTGGTTCGTGGGGTGATTGGGATCTGGATGGTTATCTGACTTTTTGTGTTGGAGTAGCTGGTGTGTGTTTGAATTTGTTGCATTTGTTATTGACTCACTTGTTTTACTTAACTTTCGTGGTCTTTTGTTAGTGCGCTTTCTTTGATAACCATTTCATGACTGGTACTGGGCAATCAGTATAGTTTGCCCAGATGAGTGTTTTAGGAACTGAATTATGTACTGCAGATGTGAGGAAATGTGTCGAAACGAGTGGAGAATGATTCAGTTTATAGGCTTAGAGACTGTGCATTTCTCTCCCTTTATATGCTTGATATAAGCCATCATGACCCACCTGATTGATATGATAGGAACGTGGTAGTGGACTGGGTGCACATTTTTTGACAGTAACATAATGATTTGGCTATGTTTCTGCAGGTATGAGTGATCATGTTGTACTGTGTGTTGACCACTTTGTGAATCCCAAACCATTTCAATCTGTTCATGGGACTGATTCTTCTGGAGAGAGCTCTAGCACCCATCCTTCCAAACTCATGACCTCTGACACCATAACTGATGACACTGGGATGGATATTTTGTCTAATGAAGAACAGCCTCTTATCCAATCATTAGAATGCCGAATTTGTCAAGAAGAAGATAATGTCAATAACCTGGAGGTTCCATGTGCTTGTAGTGGCAGTTTGAAGGTAAATATCATTTTGCCATCATTTTTAGTGATGGAAATATTGAAGTAAGCAGCAGAAATAGCTTTTTGACTTTCATCAATACACCTTCACGTACGAACTTTTGTCATCAGAAGATTTTAGCTGCTCTTCTTGGTTTTTCAAAATGATTATCTGATAATGACACCAGCATGCCTAAACTCCCAGTAAACAGAACTTTCGACCTATATCTTCCGAAGTTTATTGTACAGAGTAGTTAAGTAACAAGTATATATGATATTGCTTTTGAAACATTTCCATCGTTCATCTTGAATTTTGCAAATGATTTTTTCGTGTAGATATTTTTTTTGACATTTAATACATTGTTTTGCCCATGTGCTTCCCAAATGTAATAAAAGCCATGTCCTTTTGCAGTTTGCCCATAGGAAATGTGTTCAGCGATGGTGTGATGAGAAAGGGAATATCATGTGCGAGATCTGCCTGCAGGTAGATTGCGATTTCTTTTGCTTGGATTACCAAACTAATAAATGGTATAAGAAAGCATGTTTTGTTGCTAACGTTACGTAAAGTACTAAAACATTTTAATCGTGAAAATTTTATTGCATGATTTTTAACTGATTACTGACCTTGTGCAAAATCTCGTGATGTGACAGCCATATCAGCCTAATTATACTGCTCCACCAGCTCGCCCTGAAGATACTACAATTGATATCAGGTGAGCTGTAACCTCTCCCCTCTAGACTCTCAATGTCATTTAGAATACCATTAATCATTGTCTGTGACACGCTCTCTTTGATCATTGTGGTCCTACGTTTATCCCTTCAGTGGTTTGATTTCTGGGGCTCCTATAGACATAAATGATCCCCGACTTGTGGCAATGGCAGCAGCTGAGCGGTATTTCCTAGAGGGTGAATATGATGAATATGCTGACTCAAATGCAAGCGGAGCAGCCTTCTGTCGCTCGGCTGCTTTAATTGTAAGTTATCCCATCAAGTTGTTTTGATACAAAATCCTACTCTGGAATAATCAATTGATATGTATTGAACTTGTACTGTTTGCCAATATTTAACCAATAGAAAATTCATTTTTGAGTTTCAGTTTCATCCTTTTCTGAAGTTTGATTTGTTAGATACCTTGTATCAAGTTGCTCTGGGATGTTCTGCGATTGTGTAAAGTGTAATTTGTCAAAATTTCTGCCTGGCCATCATCATATATCACAATACCGTCTCTTTACACAGCTAATGGCTCTTCTACTTCTGAGGCATGCTTTGACCCTCAATACCAGTGATGCAGATGATGATGATGCTTCTACCTTCTTCTCCGTAAGTGAAGCATGAAACTGCGATTTCTCTCGTAGTTTCTATGATAATTTTCCCACTGGCTGGTTAATTACATATAGCCCTTGTTTTAATCAAAGCATTCACCTGCTTGCAGCTGTTCTTACTCCGCGCTGCCGGTTTTCTCCTTCCATGCTATATAATGGCATGGGCTATTAGCATACTGCAGAGGCGAAGGCAACAGCAGGTAAAGAAACTTGCGTAAACATACTCGCCACTCGCTCGTCATTTTCACCCTGGTAACCTCCTTTTTGTTTTTTCGAACAGGAAGCAGCACTGGCAGCAAGTGAAGTGGCTTTCATGCTACAAGCTGGACAACATAGGGGTTTACAATTCACAATGGCCCTAGCACCGGCCGTGTCCCCGCACCAGGACCTGCATCAATAATTCAGTTCCATCATTGTAGAAGTCATTGCCCTTGTCACCGGCAGTCTGGTAAAATATTTACTTGCAACCAAAGAACCCTACCCTGCCCTCCAAAATATTGTGTATGTAATCTCCCTAATCCAATTGAGGGGCTGCCTTACGTTTCTAAGGCCCTCTTTTCCTGATGATTGTGCACCTTCACACAGCCTCAACACGTTATAAAATTTTCTTTCCATTAAATTTTCCAAGATCCAAATGAGTTCGAGTTGGGATGAATTGTAAAGTGACATCAAATTACATATGTGGATAACAAAATAGGAAAAAACATGATGAGATTCGTGGGCCTTGTAGACATTAACTATCCCCAAACACGATCATGAATGGAATATCTAATCGGTTAGGTCCATAAAAATGTAGAAAAAGACAAGAAGAGTAATGGAAAGCAAACTAAATGATCTCTCACATTCATCGAATAGTTTATATGATTTTGGATCTCAAAATCTAAATGAACATGATCACTTGTTGGTGTGCTTGCCAAAAAAAGCCAAATATATTTTCGATACAAATTTCATGGCCGTGTGGTGGATAAAGTATAGAAATTCAGAAACCCTTTTTTGCACTGACATGATTTCAATTATACAAAGCCGGGGAGGCTAATTTGGGAGGAGGATTCGAAGGTATAATGCGGTGAGAGATGCGTTATACATCTTTTTTAGGGAGGCTAATTTGGGGCCTAGGCTGGAGGTGGCAGGCCTTCTCGATGGGGGAGAAGCCAGCGGACATGTTAGTTCCGGCTTGGGATGCAGGGAGGAATCTTTATGTGGATGTGTCTATTGTCTCTCCTTTTGTCGGAGGAGGGACAGAGCTGGGGTCAGGGGAGGCTGCTAGGAGATCAGAGGAGAAGAATATCTCTAAGTATGGGACTGTTTGTTCAGCCAATGATCTTATGTTCGTGTCTTTCATCATGGAATCTGTAGGTAGCGAGGGCGGATCAGCTGATCAGGACATTGGCGGCGAGGTGGGCTGAGGCTAAGGGTATGGAGTCGCCGGCAGCGCTTTCCATTTTGAGGCAGAAGTTGTCTTTTGTTTCGCAGAAGGCTTTGGCGGACGGATTTTTATTAAGAAAGGATTACGATTAGCTCCATCTTTCCCTCTTTGATTTGAAATCTCATTTGTAAGTATCTCTTTTTGAGTTATGCGAATAAATATATTATACAAATATTACTTCTTATTACACAATATGAAATAATTACAAATAGAAGATCAGTCCAAAAAAACTGATACATATCTACTCTGTCGCAATCATTTTGTTGACAATTGTTGTATATATATTTATACATAGGTAGTGCCGGAATGAGGTGGAGAACACTCGCAGACAACCTCGGTTTCAACTTCCTTTCTGTGAAAGTTCCGGTGACAGCCGCAGGCGGCGCAACCAAGCGCTTCCCTAGAACCCTCCACGCCGCCGGCCATGAACTCCCTGCATCCATCTAAAGCATACCCTCCAACATTAGCTGCATGATTCTTCTGGCACTCGCCATACCGGACGATAGAAGAAGTAGTTGTCATCATTCTTCCGCGGCGTGATGACGTTGATGATGACGACGATGATAATCTCTTAGATACATCTTTTCTCATTCCCAGCTCTCTCTTCCTCATAGCTTCGATCAACTGACTGAGAATGAAAACCCTAGCTTGAAGAAACGCAAGCAGGTTGAGGTTTATGAAACCAACCCAAAGAGAGGTCTAGAGAGAGAAAGTGTGGGAAGATTGTAAGATGTTGATAGGTATCTAACTTGTTGGGGAAGGGAATGTAATGTGTGGCTTTGTCATATGCATTATAAGGTCTATATAAAAAGGTTGATGATATGAACATCCATTTACTATTTAATTGAATTGCTCGTCTTTAGACGTGGTCCAGTGACAAAAGAACGTTAAACATTTCATTAATTATGATTTAATTATTGATGGATCCAGGACAGGGACACATTTCATCAACCAGGTTCAATTCCTGATGACAGGCCATGTGAACATTTCATCAACTAGAGTTTAATTTTTGATGGGGCCGGAATAAAAACACATCTCATCAACGAGGATTCAATTTCTGATGTGACCAGGACAGAATTACATCTCATCCACTTTGGTTGGTGGTTTAGGATAGAATTGAAGAAGAAAAATTCGTGTGGGAATTCAAGGGTTGATGAATCTGTCAAGGTTGAGTTGGACTCATGATGAACATGCGGGTCAACTACTCAAGTCTATAAGGTAATAGACCCACAAAGTAGGGTTGATAAACAAGGCAGAAACATCGATGATGGGTTTGTTTCACATTGGGCACACACACTTATTCTAGAATAAATGGAAGATATCAGTAAGGATTAGAACTCTGCGTAGGTCACAATGGTTCAATTAGACGTCCCAACTGCCATGCGAAGACTTTTTGCACAAGGGTTTGTAAGAAGCGAGGACCTATATGAGTACAAACACAATTGTATTCTTTTTGTGAGGCGGCTAGGTGGGTTGAAGTCAAGGGTATGAAGTTATTGACAATATTCTTTATTTTGAGATATCTTTTGTCTCGTAGAAGGCTTTGACGAACGGATTTTTTTTAAGAAATGACTACAATATAGCTCCTGCTGCGAATCGAAATGATCCGGCTAGTCAGTCATATCCTCTTTTGTTTGAAATCCTCATTTATAATTGATTCATATTGAACTATAAGAATGAATATATATTATGTAAAGCTGGTCAGGAAATTATAACACTTTTGCTAACTCCACCCTAGGTCATTTACAACAAGGTAAAACTTGCTTCTCATCAACCCTACCCTTAGTGTGAGGAACCAGTCCAAAATTGTTATACATAGATCAAAACCCTAGTCAGCATACACATTCTACATTTAAAGAATGCAGCATATATTCACTTTTACAATTCAATATGAGACAATTATAAATGAGGATCTCAAACAAAAAAGGGAAGGACGGATTAATTGTAGTCGTTTCTTAATAAAAATTCGTCCGCCAAAGCGAGACTTGCCAAAAATGGGGTTCAAACCGTTTGTGTACAAGCAATTAAGCTTGTCTAGATGTTTCTAGACAAGCCACATTGTTTGAAACAAAAAGAATGATATCCAATATCCCTACTCAAATTTGTAAATCACTAAAGTGTAGGGCAATTGGGAGATAGGGCAACTTTTGTTTTGGGAGCTGGACATCACTCAAAATGACCCTTGCAGAGGACACATCCTTCCCTCAAACAAGGTAAGTGTTTTGTGTACCTTTAAATCAAATATCTATGCCTCTGCAATCCTTGAAGTTGATTAAAATGGAGATGCAAAATGTCATGGATTGAACTCTAGGTCTTTCCATGGGCTCACGTCAGCCCGGATCAATAAAAAGAACAAGCTTGCATCTCTAGCTAGGGTTTTTAATGTTGTTTGTTCTAGAAGAAGGAAGCTTCCTCAGCAACTGGCAAACGGTCAAGATATGGTTGACTTTTAACCCTAGCGAAATTGAGGATTCATGCATTTTATTGGGACTTGATCTCTCTAGGGTGCTATTCTTGTAAGACGTCATCAGTTGCGTCATTACCCTAAATGCAAAAATATAGAGACTTGTTTGATCAGTTTGACTTTTCAGATACATGCTTTATGTCACATACCCTCCTATATTGGGTATGTCCCACGCCTTCATTTAGGGTTTGGAGCCAAAAAAAAATCGATATGTTGAAATGGGGTGTTTAGGGTTTATATATAAATACACAATGAAGCACCTTTACATGATGAAACCAAATAGGCCAAATCAACACGACTACACTTAATGAGTGGAACTAAGTAGGAATAGAAGTTTAATCGAACTATCTTCTTCTTAGACTGTGTTCTTTATCACTGATATTTATTATTTTACTGATATGAATACAAAAGAACACATCCTTACTCATTTAATCCGCTCTTTTGCCACCGTCAAACCCTAGTTGAGCAATGTGCTTAATTAAGATCATCAAAGATATTCATTCACATGTCTTGCATTTAAGGTTGTTTTTCTTTTTGGCATGTTTCCAAGGCAATCCCCAAACAGTCCAATCATAAATTAGATACTTCATAAATAGGAGTGGAAGTAAATCAAAAGTAAATGCAAGATGGAGATGCATGTGACTGCAATGTGATGCTGGTCCAGAAATGAATCAGACCCAGTTGTGTTCATCAACCATACTTGCAACCAGTGCAATTTTTTTTTTCGTATTCTATCCCAAATCCCCTACCAGAGTCCTGCTCTGATTCAATCATAAATCGAATCTTAATCGCCGAGATATTTGACGTTCTTTTACAAGCCATGCGAGTTTTAGTCTTCTTTACATAACCCATTTATTCACTAGTTATTTTTTTTCTTTACCTAACCTAAGCTCATAAATTTGATTATGGACAAAATTATGTCATCATTTCAAGCATGCCAGTGTGACTTAACCTTAAAATTTTACTTTTACACATAAAACTCTATGTTTCTATCATGTCATAATTATTTTACATATATCAATTCTTATTTTTCAATATGAACAATTACAAATGAGGGATCACAAAAATAAACTCACGAACTAACCAATCCCTCTCAACTCTGCAGTAGGGTTGATTGTAGTCATTCTTTAATAAAAATCCGTCCGCCAAAAAATTTTACGTGACAAAATATAACTTCGGCCTTTTAATTCACCGTTTGAATCACATTCATAGGTGCACATGTATAAAACCAGTTGATGATCTTTCATAATACACAAATTGATTAGGGTTTTCTCCTGCTGACTGGACGTGGGAAAATTAAACAACACCTACTAAGTTGAAGATGATGATGGTCGGACTAAAACCCTAAATCCTAAACCCTAAAAATTTATCATACACAAGATCAATGTAGATTAAATTTTATATTGAAATTATGTTGTGCTTAAAGTTGGGTATCACATTAGTCCCTTTCTCAACCCTAACTTTACCAAAACCTGTGAAACTTGATAGATTTGGGATTTCATGTCTAGAAAAACACAGAGCCATCATCTAGTGAAGAAATGTCCATGAGACCTTGAGAAGGAGCATTGACGTCATCAAACAGCCACTTCTCAAGTAGTGTGAGAGGCACCTCAGGCTGCTCCTCCGACTGTCCATGTTCCATATCAGGCTTGTAATCAGCATCATTAAACAGGTTACTGGACTGATGATTCCGGCCAAAGTTGGCCGTCTCATCATCGGAGTTATGCATCCCAAAGATCGAATCAAACGCGCCGGTTGTAGCGGTGGTGGTTGCGCTCAGAGCACCGTCACTGGAGCTGCTGGACCTAGCTGGGCCACCTCCATGCTTCTGCAGAATCATCTTGCTGCTGTTAAAAACTCTGAACTGAGCATTCTGATCAGATGACTCGGATTCAGGTTTTGAGGATGTCTTCTTCTTCATCCAGTTTTGAAGCAGCTTTGATATGTTTTCAGTGCTGGAAGCATACACGCCTGAACAGGAAGCTGATGACGATCCAGTGGTTGTCTGAGTTAAAGTTGCAGTAGGGCTAAAGGATTCAGATTTTGCCACAAGTTTTGTAGGGTTGATGACGTCATTGCTGTCCATGGACAAGGCATCACACAAGGCTTGTTTTGCAGTGTGGATGTCAGCTTGAAGTCTTCTCTCCCATTGACCTTTTGACAGGCTCAGTCCATGACTAGGTTGACTTTTATGGCCACTGTCATCTGCACCACCACCCTGCTGCTTCCCCAGCTTCTTTCTCAGGTGGGTATTCCAGTAGTTCTTGATATCATTATCAGTCCTCTGAGGCAGGTATGATGCTATTGCAGCCCACCTGAAATTCAAGACCACAAGCAACCAAAATCAGACATCAGTGACCTAAAATAGCAAAAAAAACATAACAAAATGGGAAAGAACAAACTCACACCTATTGCCTAAAAGGGCCTGGAGGTGGATGATCATCTTCTCTTCCTGATCGGAGAAGTTGCCGCGGCGGATCCCTGGCCGGAGATAGTTTGTCCACCTGAGTCTGCAACTCTTGCTGCATCTCAGCAAACCTGAATCAGAGCAAATATGGAGAAGAACATGTCTGATGGTAAATCAACTGTATGAGCCTACTAAAAACTATGATTGCTACAACAACTTTTTTGTCACCACACAATTAAGAATCTGGGTCACAGAGCAGTTGTAGTGGCAATAAATACTGACATTAATGGTGAAACCAACCCCAACCTAAGGCCACTAATTAACATGTGCTGTGTCAAAAGAGTGGCCATTTTAGGTAGAGAATTAAGCAGATGGAAGATGAGGGAGAGAAAGAAGATAGAGCTTTATCAAATTTTAGAATCAGATTTCAATCATGGAGTGAAACAGAGCATCGTTTGATGGGAGGTTTTAAGCAGTGATAAAAACAGAGAAGCATGAACAGAGCAGATCATTAATCTTACCAGTGTTGGCTGGAACAGCTCTCCAGTTTCCAGGACCGTGTTCTTGGATGTAGGAGACCAGGATGATGTCCTCCTCGGGGGTCCATGGACCTTTCTTGACACCAATCTTATCACAGCAGGGGGGTCTTCCCATACCTACAAGACGCACTTTCTCTCTCTATCTATCTCTCTCTAAAGCTAAGTGATAGATTCTGATCCTCTTGATGACCTTCCTCACCAGAGGAAGTGATACAAAATGGAGAGACAGAAGACCATAAAAGATGAAAACTCTCTCTCTCTCTAACCCTCTTTGTGGCTAATCATACTGCTCACTGTATGTTTCAACCAGTGCTCCATAAGTACATGTATATATAGCAAAAACAAGGAGATAGATAGAGAGAGAGAGAGAGATTGAAAAAGTCAGCAGCTGAGATTAATGAGTGATTGCTTTGCTGCCAGTGCAGGCTGCTGCTGGTGCTGCTTCGAGCCCATCTTTTGCATTGAATACGAGGCACCACACTACACATTTTCTATCTTAAATTTATTGTTTTACATTTTTAATTAATTACTTAAATAATGCTTAGCTTCTTCACATTCAATTTCATTTCAACTATTTATTATTTCTCTTTACTAGGCAGCTCACTTATGATAAATTAAATCAATTCTTGCATTTATAAGTTTCTTATTTTGGAGATGTTTACTGCGAGTCATAATTTTTCTTCCTTTTTTCTTGAGAGCTGTACAACAGTGCATTCACTCGTGTCGGTTGAATTTTTTACAACTTCAATTCCACAATAAATTCATGCTAATTTTTCATATCGAATTAAATAGACTGCTTCTTACGTGGACTATTAAATATATATAACTTGGTACTAGTGGCCAGTATTGATTAACTCATTGTCAATCAGGACGTAGCCTAGTGTCAAAAAGAACGGTAATCATTTCAGCGACTAGAGTTTGATTTCTGATGACTCGATAAATGTACGGGGTTGAATAGGAAAAAAAGTGATTAGAAATGACAGTTAATCTTTTATTTGAAAATTAGGGTTTGGACATGCTCATAGATGGGTGAGAAGTTTGGTTTCTGGGAATCTAAAGCCTTTTTCTTGTCCCTAGGTTGATTTGTCAACCTTTGGTTTGACTACCAATGTCTAGTTAAACAATTTAGGGTTTCACCAGTTTAACAATGCCATTGGAAATATATCAAAGCTGTTTCATACACGTAAGCCCTAGGACACTCACCCTACACATGCCCTAAAACTAGTGGGACACAAGCCCTTTAGGGCTCCATCACTGTAACCATGCCTTTGGAAATATATCATACCTATTTCTTAATCAGTATATGACTTTTGCCATACCATCCTAAAAACCCTAAAATCTTAAACCCTATATGATCAAGTGTAGTGCCCTAAACGTCCTTAACTTGCAAACCCTACAAGTACCACCTCATACTTTAATCACCTAAATACCCTTAAGATATGGTTTGGACACATGTCGCAATGTGAGTGGATATTAAATATAAATTATGTAATAAATCTCTTAAGCGTTTATGGGAGGATCCTAGAAGCTCTATTGGGCCCACTAAACCCTACACGGCCCATCATATATTATATTCGAGAATTCAATAATTCTAACTCGCCACAGCCCGAATTGGATTGGGCCTGCTTTGTGTGCCCAATAGCCCATATTTGGCCCACCTAAGTTCTGTGCCAAAGTTGTAATAAACGATGATTAAATGAGACGACGTCGTTTTATATTTTAAATTAAATTATAATTTAAACAATAAAAATATTATATTCTATACTCAAAACTATACCATTTTAATATATATGGATGTATAAAAGTGCCTGTAACACAGATAAAATGCACCTTAGCAAGAGCATTTTTTAGGACCATCGGATTCGAGGACGAGGGCCGATGGACGCCACGGACGATCCTCTAAGCGGTGGAATTACCGGTTTCTTGCAAGAAAAGGTAGAGCTCATCGGCAACAGCAATGGGATATTCTTCATGAGGTAGAAGAGCGCCGGGCACTTCAACAAACTTGGTCACTCCTTTCGCTCCTCTCAGCGCTTCCATCTCAGCCTTGGATCTTTTGGGAGAGTTTTTGGACGAAACTACGAGAACGGGCATTTTGCATTCCAAGTCAGCGAAGAGGCTGAGGAACTCTTCTCTGGATTTAACAGGGTCAAGAAGACCGGTCAAGAAAGCAGCTGGGACGTAACGAGCACCCTTTTGTTTTGTGAGGGCGTAACGGCTTTCTATTATGGTTGGAGTCACGTTTGAAGGGTCTGCGTAGACGTGGGATTTGTATTGGGATTGTATCGCTTTCTCATTGCTCACGAGGACATTGTACATCATCCAACCTAGAGCTGGAGCTCTTAAGGTGCCTCGTAGAAATTCGTACCTATTGGAAGAGACAAAAAGATACACGAAATCAGCCCACACAAGAGATTATAACAGTTCCTAAGAAACATATAAATGCACATTGAAAGGCGAAGAACTAAATTCATTTTTAACTTATCATTTTGATATGTATCGCATTGATCAGAGCTGACCCGATTGGAGTTTTTGAATATGAATGGTGATGTAATATTGTAACCTTGATTCCATGCTGGAATCTCGGCCAAAGACGATTGGAAGAGGACCAGCCCAAGTGGGGGCAACAGCAGCAATAGCAGCTGGTTTCACAAGCCCCTTTTTGGCAGCTCGAACTGTGATGGTAGCTGCATGCCCTCCTCCAAACACCACCAAATCATTTTCTAATTCATGAAGGAAAAAACTCCATCAGATCAAACCCCGGATTTCATTAGCATTTACGACAGCCAAAAAGGACCAAAGTCATCATATACGAAAATAAAAATGAAGCATCGCCGAAATACGAACTGCACAAAAGTTAAATTAACGGCAACTTAGGTGCGCACTGCTACACAGACCTGATGAATTCACAGGGCTGTCGGGGGCATTAATAAAATCAGCCAAGAACCTTTCCATAATATCTGCATCATACTCCATTTTAGGCCGATCTGAGAACCCCAATCCAGGCCAATCAACAATAGTAGCGCGCCAATTATCGCCGCCCTCCCTTTGCACAATATCCTTAGCAACCAATCTCCATTCCTCGACAGTACTCACATCAGAGATGGTGGGAACCATGAGTATATTCTTAGCATGCTCAACACCATCCTTAACATGTTCTTCGTAGTAAATTTTAATGGCATTGTCTTTGTACTTCCACTCCCACTTACTGGCCTAAATACACAAACCCAACAAAATCCAATTCAACAAAAATTCAAATGAAACCTACCCATCAGCTAAATTCACCTCACGATAACATCTACAGCTAAAAATTGAAATCCAGATTTTGAAAGGTCTGACCTTTGACTGGGTTGAGGCCTTGGAGATCTCCAGGGAGGAGGTTGAGGCAGCCCTGATTGTCAGCGATTTTGTGAAGCAGGAGACATACTGGGGATGAAATGGTTTGTGGGAAATGTTCAGGGAGGGACAGATTGAAGAGGGGAGGAGAGCTGCAGAAAAAGCCATGGATTGATTGGGATTGAGATTAGGGTTTTAGGTATCATCTGTGGAGTTGGTATTTGAGAATTAGAGAAGTTAAGGCTGGACAATATTGACTGGATTTTTTGGGAGTTGAATTTGGAGCCACAGCTTGACTCAGATAATCTGAGTTGAGTAAAATTACACATTCATCTCTAAGTTTGAATTGTTACAAAATTGTCAACTGAAGTTCAAAGAATGCATAGTTGAAGATGAATCACACTTCCAGGTCTTAACAAGAACAATGCAACTGCAAGATACTATTTTGAAGAATCTGCAGAGGTATCTAATTGTTGTTGGTATTAAACAGCTTGAACAGAAAACACAGACAACAGGAGATTAGCAAGAAGAAGTACCAGCACAAATTAAGAGTTCCAGACCAAGAAAACAAAATCTTAGGAGCAAATACTGACTAGAAGTTCCTGATAACACATGATTGCCTAAAGAAAAAATAAATGAAGCAAAATCAATTTTCCCATGCATGTGTTTATCCATGCTCTTAGCTCTTGGATGCAAGCTTTTCCTTGGCTTTTTGCAACTTGAGAACCTTCTTCACGATCTTCTGTTCTTCAAGTAAAAAGGCGCGGATGATCCTGTGGAAAGATAATGAGTAAGAAGATGATGGGAATTAAACTTTGATGTCAGAATTAGACCCAATTTTCAATTCTACTGAAGTTCCCATTTAGGATGAAGTGTGCACCTTTCCCTAACAGCACCTCCTGATAATACGCCACCATAAGGACGGTTCACAGTCCGTCTGTTCCTAGACAGTCTAGATCTCTTATACTCAGTTGGACGCAAATGTGGAATCTGTTTGCAACAATTGGAAATATCAGTCACGCAACAATGAAAAAAAACAACACAACAAAGAGAAAAATAGAACAATTATACTAACGTATCAACAAATACTTTAACAACAAATGGATACATCTCTTGCGACAAAAAAGCTGCAGCAAAATAGTAAATATCAAGCAAGCCTAATATGTTTCGAAATTCTGTATGTCAGAGAATCATAATAAATCTTTGGCCTTCACCATATTGTTGCAGCATTCAGCAACTGTTATTTCAAATTGTTGCACAAGGATATTGTGTCACAAGTAACCCAAATCTCCTCTTAGTCACTACTCCTGAATTCTATATCTATAAGCATCACTACATAATTAAAGGAAATACTAACAGTTCATGGACAGCCATCCCATTAAATAAGACCATCCAAATTTGCATTGCCCGACGTGACATTTCACAACCGGAACATACAAACACTAACTGATTACATAAGGCAATCAAAATGTTCGTCTACTTAAGGAACATACAAACACTAACTGGACAAATAGATAACTTAATTGTCTATCAGCGAACCCACGACAACCAAACTAATCAAAAACCCAGAAATTCACATGTGTAAAATCCTCAAAACAAAAAGGGTTCTAAATTATGTACATACTCCTTGAATTCTCTTTCCAGTCACAGGGCATTTGGGGCCACTGGCTCTCTTCTTGAGTGTCTGGTAAACAAGCTTTCCACCTACATTAGATGAATAACACACATGAGCACAATCCTACATTTGTATCGCCTACAAGCTCTTCTAATCCAATAAACAATTCCAACATTCAAATCTCACACAATACTACATCAACCAAAACCCTAAGGAATCGCATCAAGCAACGCCGTATTCCAAAATAATTATTAATATGAACTCCACATTACAGAAAGCAGACGATTTTAAGCCCAAACTACATCAACAGCAATCATATCATCATCAATGGATCAAGAAACTCGATTCTCACCACAAACCAGCCCATTAGATCTAAATAGAGGATAGCGTACCAGGAGTCTTGACCACTCGGTTCTGGTTAGACTTCGTGGAGTAGCTATGACGCTTCCGATAGGTGAGACGCTGCACCATCTTTCCTCCCTGCTCGCCGGCTCTCTCTCCGGATTTCTCTGCACAGCTTCTGCTTCTCTCTCTCCCTCTCTCCCTATCAAAAGCTTCACGGATTTCGGTCGCTAGGGCTTTGAAGAGGTGACGCAGCAACGGCTGAGATGAATCTGACGTAATCCAACGGCTTAGAATAAATTGGGTCGCATTGGGTTTGTTATTGGGCCTAACTAATGGGCCTCCTATGGCCTCAATAGCGTATCGTTCTTACAGTGGACGCGCATGTAGTAGATTATCTGCGTCGCACGGGTAGAGGAAGAATCGAAGAAGAAAGAAGGCCGCGAGAACGACGACGACGGGGCCGATCGAGATCGAGAGAGGGATAAGGAGGATGGAGACGTCGCCGGGGAAGTGGCTGGAGAAGGCGTTGATGGATTTGTGCCAGAAGACGGAGACTGCTTTAGGGTTGGGGTTAGACGAAGAGATTATCTCGGGACTCGTGTCGTACTGCGAGCTTGCTCCTCCATTGGACGCCAAAGAGTACCTCGATGTAATCACGCACACCCTCTCTCTCTCTCTCTCTCTCATTTTTACTATTTGATTAATATTGATTCCATGTTGAGTCAGAATTTGGAAAATTAGGGTTTGCTAGTTGGGTTGCTGTTCTGCTGCTTTACTTAGCTAATCAGCTGCATTAAGCTTTGTTCTTTAATACATTGAAATCTGAGGTTCAACCTGTCTCTTGGGGCTACCTGGATAACCCTTTGTTTTCTTTTAATTGATGTTGCTCAGAGTTTGGACATGTCCGTGCATATCTGAATTGGTCTGTGATTCATTAAGGATGCTGCAATTGGGGATTCGTGTCGCGTGCTTTGGTTGAGCTTGCTTTGTTGTTTTCACTGTTTTGCACAGGTTGATTGGATTAAAACTTGTGGAAGATGTGTGATTGAGAGATCTTGATTTTTTGTACTCACACATGTTGCTACTGTGGGGAATCTTGCTCTTTCTGCACCATTTGCGTCTTTCCATTTGATGTTTTTCTTTTCTGTTGTGAATTTTAGAAGCTTGACATATATTTCCCATTTTCAAGAACATTATTGGCGAGGAGACTGGAAAAAGTGTAATCGAGGAGTATTTACTGCGGAGAGGCAGTCCAATCGGAGCGCCGGAACCAAAAGCCAAATTACTAGTTTATGTTAAACCGCCATCAGATGAGCATATACTAAGCGTGACCAAGAAGCAGCAAAAGCCTCCAAAAGAGCTTAAAGGGACGAGTAAAGCTGAAGAACGGCCCTTGAGCAGTTCTAATGAACCAAATAATAGTAGTAAAGGATCCCAAGCTGGTTCTAAAAAGAAAAAATCTGGTAAGGTGGTTTCACTTGCTGAGGCTGTCAAAGGCTCCATAGTGTTCCAGCAAGGGAGGCCATGTACATGCCAAGCGCGGCGTCACAAACTAGTGAGCAATTGCTTATCATGTGGAAAGATAGTTTGCGAGCAGGAGGGAGAGGGACCTTGTAGTTTCTGTGGTGCCCTTGTGCTGAAGGAAGGTAGTCAATATGCTGGGTTGGAAGAAACTATTCCCATCCTATCAGAAGCAGAGGCTACTGCTGAAGCTTTTGCAAAGAGACTCGTGGATTATGACCGGAACTCAGCTGCCCGTACTACTGTGATAGATGATCAAAGTGATTACTATGAAATTGAGGGCAATAGCTGGCTGTCCACAGAGGTAACGACTAGACAATTTTGCTTGGTCATCACAGCTCTAAGCACTCGTTTCTCTTCCTTGTAGACTTATTTAAAGTTTTAATATGTGGCAGGAAAAGGATCTTCTAACAAAGAAAAGAGACGAGATAGAGGAAGCTGAGCGAGCCAAAAAGAGTAAAGTGGTTATGACTTTTGACTTGGGTGGACGAAAGGTTATTCCCTTCACTGTACATTTATATGCGCTTCAGTATCTTGTTTAGCCAATTCATTTATGTTTCATCGCCTCATGAATGAAAATATGCTGAAACCGCTTTCTGTCCCTCGATCCAGGTTCTTGTAAATGAAGAAGAAGAAGTTTCGGCTGTAGAATCAGATGTTGGAATACTACGACCACCAAATGATAAAGAAATCAACCGCATCAAACCCAACCCAACCATCAAAGAGCTGCCAGTCTTCATACCCACTGATCCCTCCACCAAGCCTGCCAAAAGCAAGAACACAACCGCACGCCTAGCCAGTGGTTTATGCTTGGACATCACTGGCCGGGTCCAGCACGAGAGCACCAAGTTGAATTCGTTCATGCCTGATGAACAACAACAACAACAATCAGCATCATCATCCACCAAATCCTGGCCTGGACCACCTGTACAAGACAGCTCCCTCATAGACCACTCTTCCGAATGCTCTTTAGATTATGTCTAAAAGCAAATTGTATTTCATTTTTTCGTATTATAAATTCAGAACACGAAACAAATTTATGCTCTCAGATGTTTTTATATGTAAAAAAAGACTAAGAGATGATGTGAGTAATTCGATATTGAAGAGTGGCATAAGATACAACGTCGTACCTCATTCCTCTTGTCTTATTCAGGACTCGATCATCAATAACCATCACAAGTCTGACTCTCTCAACATCATCAGCTCTCCGCTTCTTCGATCAAATGAAGAGTTTCCGGGAATCACAACTTTGTCTGTGATTTCTGGCTGCAAAGGTTCCACCTTTTCACCATTTTCAGATCTTCCCAGAAAACCCCTCTTGCAGATCTGACTTGGGTACTCATCGATCCTCTCCATTTCACTTTTTGTCTATCAGATTTGGGAACTTGTCCTTTATGTGTTTTATGTTGTTGTAACGGAATATTGTGAATTTGTTGGCACTGAAATGGATTGAATTTGTTGTTTGAATTGGTATTGTATTCCTTGTGTTTAGGGTTTTGGTTTGAGGGAATTTTCAGCTTGCCAAATCCAGCGCGTATTGGTTGAATTAGGGTATGGTTTCCTGAGGACTGATTTTAGTTTGATTGGATGAGTTTTGGTTTGGTACTTTGAGTGAAGTTGGTAAGGTTGTGGAATTTTGGTGTTAAGGTTTTTCCATGGCGAGGAAAGAAAACCCGGGAGACGGTAAAACGAGGGGTCCTTTACCTATGTTATTAGTGTTGGCTCTATGTGGCGCGTTTTATGTTTTTGGGACATGGCAGAAAAGTGGGACGGGGAAAGGGGATTATATAGCGCTGGAAATAACTAAACAAACAGACTGCAGCATACTTACAAATTTAGAATACGAGACTCATCGTGATTCGGGCCGTGGGAACGGTGAGGAGTCTGATTCGCAAGTTAAGGCTTTTGCACCGTGTGATGAGAAGTACATTGACTATACGCCTTGCCAGGATCAGATGAGGGCCATGAAATTTCCAAGGGAGAATATGAATTATAGGGAACGACACTGTCCTCGAGAGGAACAAGAGAAGCTGAAATGTCTGATTCCTGCTCCGAAAGGATATGCAACGCCTTTTAAATGGCCGAAGAGTAGGGACTATGTGCCGTTTGTTAATGCTCCGTATAAGAGTTTGACGGTTGAAAAAGCTATTCAAAACTGGATTCAATACGAGGGCAATGTGTTTAGGTTTCCTGGAGGAGGGACACAGTTCCCTAACGGTGCCGATGCTTATATTGACGACCTTGCTTCTGTGATCCCATTAGACAACGGAATGATTAGGACAGCGCTAGACACCGGATGCGGCGTAAGTAAATTTTTCTTAATCTGAACTCTAATCTTGTTATCTATTTTACCACCCATTCTGCGTAGGTTCTTACTTCGGCATTTCACAGGTTGCTAGTTGGGGCGCATACTTGTTTAAGAAGAATATTTTGACCATGTCGTTTGCGCCAAGAGATTCACATGAAGCTCAAGTCCAGTTTGCTTTAGAACGAGGCGTGCCTGCAGTCATCGGGGTTCTTGGAACAATAAAACTACCTTATCCAGCTCGAGCCTTCGATATGGCTCACTGCTCTCGCTGCTTGATCCCGTGGGGTGGGAATGGTGAGCCGACATTTCTCTAGATCATATGTAATTTTATATTTTACCGTTCACGTGTCGGTGGAATTAATGGTATGAAATTCGTTGGGTTATTTTTGTAGATGGAATGTACTTGATGGAAGTGGATCGAGTCCTTAGGCCGGGAGGCTACTGGATACTTTCGGGTCCTCCCATAAACTGGAAAACAAACTACAAAGCGTGGCAGCGGACAGAAGATGATTTGAAGGAAGAACAGACGAAAATCGAAAATATAGCGAAGCGCCTTTGTTGGGAAAAGATTCATGAGAAGGGTGAAACTGCTATCTGGAGGAAAAAAATCAACAACGTCGATTGTCCTACTCGAAATTCTCAAGTCACCATCTGCGAAGCTACTGGTCCGGATGATGTCTGGTATGCTCTACTCCTCATTTACTCGATCACATTCCATGAGTTTCATTTTTAGCAACGTCAGATCTCTTTTTCTCTAGGTATAAGCCGATGGAGCCATGCATGACTCCAGCAGGTCAGGATGAGGTGTCCGGCGCCGAATGGAAGCCATTCCCTAAAAGACTAAACACAGTTCCTCTTAGGATATCAAGCGGATCTATTCCTGGAATAACAGCCGAGGAATTTCAGACAGACATCAGTGTCTGGAAGAAGCGCTTCGAGACTTATAAAAGAGTCAATAAATTAATTGACACTGGGAGATACCGCAACATCATGGATATGAATGCAGGTTTGGGAAGCTTTGCTGCGGCAATCGAGTCTCCCAAATTCTGGGTTATGAATGTCATGCCAACTATAGCTGAGAACGACACCTTAGGTGCTATCTACGAGCGTGGGCTGATCGGCATCTACCATGACTGGTAAATTCAGCCTTCTTCATTTTTTCGTATATATGCGTTTAAATTTTTGTTAAGGATTCAGCATCAAATCTTCGTTATATCTTCAGGTGTGAAGCTTTCTCAACTTACCCAAGGACATATGACCTTATCCACGCAAACGGTGTTTTTGATCTTTACAAAGACAAGTAAGGCCTTCACTCAGTTTTTTTTTTTTTTCCTGCTTCGGGTCAATGAGAATTTCTCAGCTATTCGACTCAGGAAATCTCTCACGCCGGTTTTTATTCGTACCAGGTGTAACATGGAAGACATACTTCTCGAAATGGATCGAATTCTCCGCCCAGAGGGCGCAGTTATTATCAGAGACCAAGTAAAAATGCTGAACAAGGTCAAAAAAATCGCCAAAGGAATGCGATGGAACGTTAGAATATTTGACCATGAAGACGGTCCTCTTGCCCCGGAGAAAATTCTCTTTGCCGTTAAACAGTACTGGGTCGCCGGAGATACAAACGTCTCAACCTTCAAATAACCGCCGGCACCGGAGAAGGTTTTACACACATTATCACAGCATACAAACCTCTGTGGCTGCTCGACTTTCTCCTAGTAGAAATTCATCTACTTTCAGAGCCTTGAATTCTAACCCTTTATTTAGTGTCACGTTCGTTCTTTTGAATTTAAAATTTCAGTCTGTTAGATTATTTCGATTAATTTCAGAGCTCAATGTCAGTTGAAAATAAAGTTTAGATTATAAATTTATGTTGTTTTGGACTACGTTGGAATACAATATTTGATTTTTATTCATTAAAATTAAATAAAAATAAAAAGGTCAACGGTCAGCTGGAGAACAATACGGTGTCGTTGGCATGATTCTAAGCCATTGATATCTGGGCCTATTTATTGATAACCTCTGGCCCAATAAGATTCAAAACCGTCAGATCTTCAGTTGACCAAACCGCAAGAATCTTATAACCGTCCGCCAGAAGATTCTTCAACGTAAAATACGAAAACACCCTTATTTGACACGTGGCATAATCCCGGTCGTCGAACGCAAAACCCTAAGCTTTGTCCCTCTTCCCTTTGTCCTCCAACACGAGATCAAGTTACAGGGTTTTAGCCAGAGGCAACAAGAGACGAGGTTCGATTTTCAGGCGTGGAATAGAAGATGCTAGCTGACAAGGGGAAGAAGCTGAAGGTGGCTGAGACAGTGGAGGATGATGACACTTCATCCGACCACATTGATGCCGGCCTTGTTATCTCGATTGACAAGTTGCAGGAGGTGCAAGATCAGCTGGAGAAGGTGGTTGAATTTGCATAAAGTTTTGACCTTTTTCGATTTCATTTTCTGGGTTTTGTGATTTTAACTCAGGGGAGGAAATATGGTCAGCTTGAATTGCTTCCAATTTTGTATTTTATTGTGTTATTTAAGGTTGTTTTTCCCTGTCTTTCTCGTTTGCCAAACTGCCTGTGTTTCGTTCCTCTGTACAAAAACAGCTGAATGAAGAAGCCAGTGATGAAGTGTTGGTGGTGGAGCAGAAATACAATGAGATTCGCAGACCTTTGTACGAAAAGAGAAGCGAGATCATCAAGTCTATTCCTGATTTTTGGTTAACTGCAGTAAGTCTATTCCCATGTAACTTTTTTAAGAGGGTAAGGAATCTGATCGGAGCAGTGATCGAATATGCAGTTTTTAAGCCACCTGGCCCTCTCTGAGCTGTTGAACGGAGAAGACCAGAAGGTTGGCCTCCGATTTCCGTACTAGTTCAGATTCTTGTATGTTCATAAGTGTGTTGGTTAAATTCTGGTTGTGATAGATTTTCAAGTATCTGAGTTCTTTGGAGGTTGAGGAAGCTAGAGATGTGAAATCCGGTTACTCCATAAATTTCGTAAGCGCTCAATCTGAGCTCACTGTTTTATAACATTCCTAGTCCATTTGTACTCACAGCTTACCTGCTTTTGTAGAGCTTCAATCCAAACCCTTTCTTCGAGGACATGAAGCTGACGAAGACCTTTACCTTCCTCGACGACCAAGGAGCCACCAAAGTCACCTCTGCGCCAATCCGGTGGAAAGAAGGTGCGGTAAGCCCTGCGCCCTGCCTGTCTTGTCTCTCGAAAAAATTTAGTTTCATTGGTAGTTTTTTTTCTCGTGTGAAGGGAATTTCCAACGGAACTTTCGTGGGAAAAGGAAACAAGCGATCTTTGAATGAAGAAAGGTTCGCTCACAGTTACTTCATTTCTCCAGCTCACTTGTTGTCTTTGGCGCTTTTGGCTCGACTGATTCATGAACCAACAAAGCTGCAGCTTCTTTACACGCCGCCATTCTTAAGCTTCATTGAGATTTTCTGTTTCAAAAAATTCTGTTGGTCTTTACACGATGCTAATCAAGGAAGACTTGTGGCCTGACCCTCTGATTCATTTCAACTGTGTAAGAGTTGGCCTAGTGCTTATGAAGTCACATTTACTTGATTTCTCCAATAGTTATGATTTTTGCAGGAGGGGGATGAAGATGAGCTCCAACTAGATGATGATGACGACGACGACGAAGAGGTACTCTGATGCAGTATTACCCTTCATGAACTCCTGCTTCTAAGATTTTGATCCAAGTTCTGTTAATGTGATACTTGCACCAAATTTTAACTAGTTATCTGATTGCAGGTGAATGGAGAAGAAGGGTCTGAAGAAGATGATGATGATGACGACGAAGATGACAGTTAACTCAGCCTAGAGATTGACACTCAAAGCAAGACATGTGCAACATGTTGAAGCGCATGTCAATGGCGTCAGCTGGCCACACTCCAAGCTTCGCCTTGCTCATTCCCGGCGCGCGCTTTCCTCTCGCCCACTCCAATCAGCGAGCAGGTCGGTGTTTGCTCAAAATTTTGGTTTTTTTGTTGGGTAGTTTAGCTATTGTTAAGCATCATGATATCTGATTCTTCTCGCCGCAAAAAACCACGCGGATATGTTATGTTATGACATCATTCAGATTGTCTGAATTTGAAGTCCTGAAATATTGTTGATCTTCGAAAGAAGGAAGGTTCTGAAATATTCGTTGTTGTGTCGTTTGAATAGGCCTAAACGGATTCAGGTGAAGAATCCCAGGAAGATCAATAAGTCTAGGCGAGAGAAATTGAAGCGTGAACAGGTCACATTGGAGAAGGAAGAGCTCGAAGAGGACAGCACATTACTCTCATCAGAAGTAGAGAAACTTAGAGAGGACATTGAGTAAAAAATGCTGCAATCTCAGCGAAATCAGATCCAGATACCATGTCCGCTCCTGGTCATCCTGTTCAGCTCAAACGATCCAAATCCCAACCACGACCGTTCTCTGGCCAACCAAGATTCAGTTGTTAAGAAACCGTGTCCGAGGTACCCCGGCCAGGTGGGCTCCTGGCAGTCTCAGATTCTAGAGCAGCAGCTGAGAGTGATCAATGCAAATAGAACCAATACCCAGAAAAAGTTCTTCAGTAGAAAAATATGTACCCTGAAAAAATTCTTCAGTAGAAAAAAAAAACATGTACAGTGTGACTTTGAAGTCTCTGGTCAATAGATATTTTTTTCTCATTTACAGCAAAAAATCAAACTGTGGGAATCTCGGTCTCTCTCCAACTGTTATCTATCATCCTCTAATCTCTCAACACCATCCGCTCTCTTCTTCACCAAACCACTGATCTAATCACTGTAAATCGGATCAGAACAGCGATCAGAGATCTTCAGGATGGGATCTGGAGTCGGCACCTTTCTCAAAGTCCTGCTAAAAAACTTCGATGTGCTTGCTGGGTACGCTCCTTTAAACCATCAAACCCTAATTTCCATTTTCTTCACTTTTCTCGCACACCCACTTGCTCAAATTCATTTCCCAGATCCCTCTTGTGAAAAAGATTGATTATTTTGAGTTGGGTATGCTCCGATTTGTTGATTTTCAGTTTTAGGGTTTATCACAATTTTAATCGCTTTTGGTGTTCTCCAAATCGGTTTTCATGGCTGTGCCCTATTGATCTCAGTAGCTTGACCTAAACTGTTGTGGTTCTGTAAATCGGTTTTCATGGCTGTGCCCTATTGATCTCAGTAGCTTGACCTAAACTGTTGTGGTTCTGTAAATCGGTTTTCATGGCTGTGCCCTATTGATCTCAGTAGCTTGACCTAAACTGTTGTGGTTCTGTAAATCGGTTTTCATGGCTGTGCTCTATTGATCTCAGTAGCTTGACCTAAACTGTTGTGGTTCTGTAAATCGGTTTTCATGGCTGTGCCCTATTGATCTCAGTAGCTTGACCTAAACTGTTGTGGTTCTGTAAATCGGTTTTCATGGCTGTGCTCTATTGATCTCAGTAGCTTGACCTAAACTGTTGTGGTTCTGTAAATCGGTTTTCATGGCTGTGCTCTATTGATCTCAGTAGCTTGACCTAAACTGTTGTGGTTCTCAAAATTGGTTTTGATGGCTTGTTTGTTTCAGGCCGGTGGTCAGCCTTGTGTATCCACTGTAAGTGATGATTTCGCTCTATGTTCAATTTGTGCCGAAGAACCGGTTGTTTTGAGATTGCCCGTGTTCAACCTTTGCGGATTGGGTTCTTCTGGTTGTTGACAGGTATGCCTCTGTCAGAGCAATTGAAACGAAATCTCCCGTGGATGATCAGCAATGGCTCACTTACTGGATTCTCTATTCGATGATCACCCTTTTTGAGCTCACATTCGCCAAACTTCTCGAGTGGTGAGTCTGTGTAAATAATCGAGCCAGGTTTGATTTTACCGTCCAGCAGTCCCTATTTCTCTGAAACTCGATTTTTTCCATCTTCTGCAGGATCCCGATATGGTCCTACACAAAGCTGATCGCAACATGTTGGCTGGTCATTCCGTACTTCAACGGCGCTGCTTATGTTTACGAGCATTTCGTCAGGCCTTTCTTTGTCAACCGGCAAACTGTGAACATCTGGTATGTGCCCAGGAAGAAAGATTTATTCAGCAAGCCAGACGACATTCTAACTGCAGCTGAGAAATACATCGAGGAACACGGATCAGATGAGTTCCGTAAACTTATAAGCAAGGTTCGCTCGTTCAAATTCGTAATACAAACTGCCTCGTCGTTGTTATCCGTTGTATGTTTTGATACTGCTTTTTTTTTTTTTTTTTTTTTTGCTCGCGCAGGCGGACGGGGAAGTAAAGACCAAGAATAGCCAGTATGTGTTCGACAGTGATGGATACAGATATTAGTTTCTACTACCAACATCTTAGTTTCTGTTACAACAGGATTTTAGCGTGATGCTCTTGTTTATGTATGTTTGTGTCTCGTGTTTTGCTTCATGCTACAATGTTATCTTGTCGGTCTTCGAATCTGATTTTATGTGCATGTAAAGTGTTCTAGTTTTATATGTTTATACTTAGATTTCGAGCTTATCGACAGTTTATCGAATACTGATGAAATTATTAGAGATGATGGCTGATATTCCTCATTATGCGTATCGAATATTAATGAATTATTAGAAGCTTATCGAGAGTTTATCAAATATTGATAAAAAAAATTATTAGAGATGATGATTAAGATTCATCTGTATCAAGCTTATAGAGGGTTTATCGAATATTGATGAAATTGTGAGATGATGACTATATTCCTATGTAACAAAATTAAATGAGTGCCATGAGGCAAAAGTCCAGGAAAAACCAAACCATCATCAACTCGACACTCGACTCAACCGGGGTAGAAAATGTGGCCATGGAGATTCGATTTGAATCCCACATCGAAGAAATTGACAGAGATATGTTAAACAAGTCAGGTATAAATTTAAAAATTTAGGACAAGATTAAGCACTTACCTGGACGGGGTCTACGGGTGATCCTAAAGGCCTGTGGCCTAGGCATGCGGCTCCCATTGCACCGAGGGAGTGCGCCTGCCTAACATCTCCCCAAGTGGGAGAGTGTACGTCATAATTTGTGCCAGAGGGGGCTTGCGTCCGCGCAGCCCCTTACCAATATTAACAAAATAGTCTCAAGGCAGGGCACCTCTAAATTTCTTGCCATCAAACTTTGAGTTCTTAAATATATTAAGTGATCCCTGTTGCATACAGAATGTCAGGCAATATGAATTGTTGCCTTGTACCTGCGATTCAACATCACGGATGCTGGACAAAACCTTCATTCATTTAACAGTTATGAGAGTCCATAGATTATAAGTTATAACCCGACACCCTTCGGCTCACAGCGAACAAGACTTTTTACCTGCTGAGTTGCAAACTACTCGGAACAGTCTTTAACCTATTTGACTTACAGCGTACTGCACATGGAATCAGTTCCGGCCTTGTAAATGTCTCCAAATGTCCCTCAATGCCTGGAGTTGCTCCATCCTTATCTGCCATGTCCGCTGCTGCCTCCGTACCACTGTAAATTCTCCTCTTAGCTATAACAAGATCAAATTCTAGAGACATTTGGAAACTGAACTCAAAGCATGAAACATTGAAGGATTGCATGACCAATTCGTTTAAGATCCTGAGACTACTGATTATCAAGCCGTGCATTGCAAATTCAAGCCGGTGAAATTTATTAGTTGCTAAATTCAGAGTTAATGTTTACTGATGCTCACTGTATGATTATAAGTTTACCTGGATATCGTTTCCAGCAAGCCTCGCACTCGGGTAAAACTTCACCATTGTTTACTGCCCTTTTGGATTTCATGTTCCTGCAGTGTTTAGATTGGCTTTAACAGGCTGTTTCACAGTGATGAATGATGATTCCCAAATCTGTATCAATAGCCAAAGAAGCCGAGGCAGATACTAACCAACAGGTTCATTCAGGGTGCGCACATTTTAAACCAAATCTCCATTCTCTAACCACGCTGGTCAGGCTCAGTCGATGCATATAAGTTCTAAGGCATGCGGCCCTCATTGCACACATTTTAACCAAAATCTCCATTCTCTACGCAGCCTGGTCAGGGTCAGTCGATGCATAGAGACAGCAGCACACAAAAGTATCTCAAATCCCACAATAATTAACATTATCTGCAACAACAGAATAACTGTCATCCTCAAACATCAGACTCTGAAAGTAGCCCTCTTATCTCTCCGTTGCTACATCACTAAATTGGACGCTGCTGATAATATACTTTTCTGGATTTTTCAAATCTTTGACTTGATTCCTAAGATACTGGTTTGCGGAAAAATAAAAAGTTGCTGACCTCTGATATATGTTCCTCGAGGTATATTCTCATTGGGTACCATTCCTATGAGGTAGGTGAAGTTGCTGAAGCTGAATATATGTCCACTGAAGAGTTTAATAGCCTTTTATGCTTACAACTGGGTCTGAGCTGTCTATCACTCTTCCTGGAGTTCCTTGAGATACATATACATAATCACTTCAAGACACATCTAAATCATATGCTTTTCACCAAATGGTCACGTAGATACCTGATATGAGCTGTTTCCATGGGCGGGCTGAATTTAGCCTCCGTTGGTTCAGTAGTGGTATGCTCATTCAGTCATGTCCTCACGTGCAAGCCAGAAAGGAAAGACCAGTGAAACCAGCTCAGCTCAGTCATGGAAACATTAGTTGCAGAGAAATCACATTCCAACTCATCTACCCCATCAGGGTCTGAATATTGATTTAGCAATGGCCGACTGATCAAAGCTCAATCATCTTCTTCCTAATCTTTCAACCTTTATGCCCTCAAACCTGTATGCACCAACAAATTATGAAATGAATAAGCCTTTCAGGTGGTTGAGCAACTTTTACCAGCAGAGTTGCAAACTACAGACTACTCAAATGATCGAGCAATGAAACACAAACGTCGTTTATATCCCACACCAGTTGTATTTAGAAACAAATCACAGAAAAGCGTTATATATAAATGATGAGAATTCATTGATCAAATCACGCAGCCTTGCAATGAGCACATAGCGAACTATTCTTTCGCCTTTTACTAAAGAATACCGTGTGCTCGTTGCTCAAAGAGGCATACGCCATTTTTTGGAGGGGTCGAACCTTGTGGTTATGCCCCCAACAATTCAAATACGAAGTTTACTGCATTGATAAGTCATGTCGTAGGTAGGTTCAAGTTGGTTCCTACTCTCTGATTACTCAAATACCAAGTTTACTGCATTGAGCACATGTAGTAGGTAGGGTCATGTGGGTTTCTACTATCTGATTATGGTTGCTTAAAAATTGGACAGGCAGTATTCTGGAAGGTGAAGAAGGGATGTAAAATTACACAATTTAATGTTTGTGGTTTTACATGGTACCTGCACATTCGGTCAGTGGATGCATAGAGAGTGAGTGCCAGCAACAAGCTCCGGGCAAGCATATATCGACTCTAACATTTACCAGCATCACCTGCAAATGTGCAAATTACTCATAAGTCAGTGCCTCTCATTCGTGGGTAAAACCTGCAAATATGTCAAAACATTACTCCATCTCACTAGTTATCTACCAGCCAACTAATCATTGATTCAAAGTTCTTCTGAACAGGTTCAACTTTTTTGCTGGGAAGACAACTATTAGTAGACTGCTTACATATGCTGGTTACTTTCCTTGCTTTGGTAATTTCAGATTCTTCATTGTAGTAGCTGGAAAAGTACCTCTAAGTTTGCTCGCTTATTTGTCCTCGCCGTGAGATTTGAGATGAGCTTTTCAGAAGACGACAAGGGTGGTGCGTAAAAGATACTTTGATCTCAGTTTCACTGGAAAAGTGTAAACAAGCCTTTCATCCCTGGCAGAGAGAGCTGAGGCCGTTACATAACTCTGATTGTTCCCAAGTCAGTCAGATACAACAGGCAGATCTCCTAAACCACCGGACTTCAAAATGAGTCGAGATCAGTTTGTCCTCGCACATGGTGGAACAGCCAGCCATGAAGCTAAGTCTCAGACACCAAGATACAATCTGCATAAAGTAAAATCAAATATAAGTCTTGCTTCAGCTAACAGCCTCAAAGTGCCCGAGCTGGACTGCTCGAGCCTGATAGACCCCAACCAAGTCAAATTTAAACCTTTTCAGGACGAATGTATTTGGATTTCATCCCCTGCAGCCATAAACTGTTGTAGATCTTTATGTTCCATTGTAAACAATTTTATTCTGTAACTTGATTTGGGGATGAATACTTCAAGGCTCAAACACCAGGCTCTGAAACTTCAGATAGCATTTGAAGATCTCCACCTAATCCTCAGGCTCTCAGCTCCTGCATCACAAAATTTGATGCTGTTAATAAATAGTAGTCCTTCAAGCCTATGAAGCCAAGTTTCTATAGAACCCAACAAACTAAATTCTATTTAGAAATTGTTCCCATAGAGACATCTTTCCTGTGAATAAGCTAAAACAACCAAGGACGAAGGGGGCAGTTTCCAGCTCCAGCCTCGCTCAAACCTTTCCCGTCATTGCTTCTGTTCTTCATATAGTCACGACACTGGGCAGTGAACCTCCATGGATGATCTTTTCCATTCATTTCAACTCTCCAACAGTACCTCAATGCCTGAAGATGCTCCATACTCATCTGCAGTGTCCACTGCCTGTAACCTTTCTTCTCAGCTTTACAAAAGAATTGAAATATTATAAACAAGTGTCATTTATAGCCCACATCAGTTGTTAAGAAACAATCCATATAAAAGCGCGACATAAATACGACGAGACTCCAATCTACAATGTCACGCAGCCTTGCAATGAGCACATAGCGAACTATTCTTTCGCCTTTTACTAAAGAATACCGTGTGCTCGTTGCTCAAAGAGGCATACGCCATTTTTTTGGAGGGGTTTTACCTTGTGGTTACACCCCCATCAACTCTACGCCAATTTTTATTAGTTGTACTTCTAAGAAAAAACTCAAAAGTACGCTCCCAGAAAGTATTCTTGAAAAAGATATGCAGACTAACCTCAACGTTGGCTATGATATAGCAGCAATAGCCTGGACTCTGAATTTTGTAATCTGCATTTGAGCAGGCATAAAGTGTAAGAGTCAAATTAACAATAAGTTGGTACAGTGAAAATTATCAGGACAAGCAAGCTATAGAAACAGCAAGCTGGCACGCGGCGAGATGATTAACAGATCTCTGGGTATCCCCAATCTATAGAAAAAGAGCAGAGACTGATTTTAACCAACAGATTCACTAAGTCGAACATATTTTACTGAAAGTGCAAACTGCCACTTATCAAATACATTCATGGGTAAAATTTATGCAAACAAGTCAAAACATTGTTCAGAAAATTAGTCATTGATTCAAAAGTTGAGCAAAATAAGTCCAAATTCATTGCTGGGATACATATGCTGGCTACTGAGCACTATGATATTAAATGTGAATAAGTCCCATACCGCCAAAACGTAAGTTTATAGTTTTAAAACATATCATATAAAAAAAAATCCTTTCCTTATAATTAAAGCATACCTTTCTCGGCCTTTTGGCTAAGATCAAGTGTAGTATCTGTTCTTATCAGTTTAATATCTGATATGTGACTCAATGAGTCACACGATATTAAATTAATTTTTATAGGGGAGAGGTTCATCACAATAGCTTGCTATTGGAGCCTCTACGCGTCGCTCGAGCGTTGCACTATCGCCTGAGCCTGGCGCACCCCAACCAAATCATATCAAGTTTTCATTTTGTTAAAACATTCATTTAGCTGGCGTAATGCAGGAACCCTAGGATTACCAAAAATAGTAGCAGGAGGATGGAAGCCGATTGAAGGCTAGTCTTACCTTAGCTTGGTGTTAAATTGGTGAACCATTATTTGCTATCTTTTCTTGCTATGTGGTCAACCCACCTTGATAATAAAACAGTGGTTTAACACCTGCAGCAATAAACTGTTACCATATCTTTCTGTCCAAATTTTCAACAGTTCTAATCCCAAACTCGTGTTAAGGAGGAACACTGCAGACCTCAAGCACCAGGCTCTGAAACTCAAATAGCATTTGGAGATCTCCTCTCAATCTCAGCTCTTGCGTCATCAAATTGGACGCTGTTAGTAAAATAGTAGATAAAACTCCTGCAGCCAACTTCTGTAGAACCCAATAGACAAAATTAAATTTAAAAATTGTTCCAGTAGAGACATCTTTTCATACAATTACTCTTAAAAGAATTCGGAATGAAGGGGTCATTGTCCAGCCTCACTCAAATCTTTCCTGCCATTGCTAATAAACAAATCAATTCCAATATTGAGTTAAACCGTAAAATGTCACATACCAGTTAACTCCAGAACCAAAAGGATAATCCCAACCGTGAGCTGACGCGGGAAGACCAAGACCCTCGAGCAATTGTTCAAATGCCCCTGACCATGAACTATGTAGAACCTTCAAGCTCGTAGCTGCATAACAAAAATATTTACTCCCATTACTCGTCCAGCACGAAAGTTGTTTGCAGGTCAAAATGGTGTTACCTCAGTTGAGCGTAGTGGGGCTACTTAGACGTGAGGCGACTATCCAGATGTAAATCAATGATAAGACCAAAACCGATGTTAAGTTGTTCGCCAGACAGACATACGACCTCCGGAACCACTTGAACGATAATCTACAGCCCAGAGCTCCGATAAGGACGCTGAGGCCGTTAACCAAGCGCTGATTGTACCTGAAAAAGGCGGGAAATGTGTGAACCCGCTCGCAGACCACTAAACTTCTTGCAAAAATTCCTTCAACCATACCACCGAGCTCCTCCGCACACGGTTGAGATCGTGCAGGCTCCGATCTCAGCTAGCACACAGCCGTTCCAGTTCCGCACCGACATCCGGCCTTTGCTCGAGATCGTGCTCGACACTAAGCTTGCTTTGGAGGAAGCAGAGTGTAGCCGGAAGGAGCGAGCTAATGGCTTCCGTTTTCGTCTTTGCTGAGAAATCTGACTCAGAAAATTGAAGAGCGATTTCATGGAGCGAGCGAGCGACATTGAAGCGAAAGAAGACGTTGCTTATTCGAGACGCTTCTGTTTAAATGGACTCGGACGGCCCAAAACGTATTTGGGCCAAGAGATCAATATGAAACGATGTCGTTTCTTCAAAGGATAGATGTTGTTTATTGGTCTACAGATTCTTTAACGTTATAATAATGGGCCTTACCCTTCTCAAAAGCCCATTAAAATTGGCCCGTGTATTCTGGCCCATATAAAAAGAGCCGTTAAAATTCAAATTTTCTGATCAAACGAATAGTTCCTGAATTAAAAATGTATGACCGAGGATAAGGAATTTTACACGAGACAAGAGCTTAAGAAGGCTCTTCATTGAACATTTCAGCTCCTCGAGCAACTTTGATGAAGACATCTTCTAAAGTAGCGTCGGCAATACCCCAAAGCTTGGACAGTAAACTGGCTCCTCGCATCCTCAACGGCACAAAATACATCAGCCATGTTCACCTCGTTTTTAGGCAGCCCGAACTTTTGAGTTCCTGAAAGAAGGTATACCCGCTTTGCCTTGGGGGAGAGACCTCTCACTAGTCGCTCAACTTCATCTTCGTGCTCCGATGCTGTGGTCATTGTGAAGATATATGTGCCTCCATATATGGCCTTCAACTGTTCAGAGAAGATTTGGGTTTAAATCGATAACTTTAATGGAATAAAACTGAGAAAAATGCGTGACAGGGAAGGAATGGCAGATCTCAACGAAGCATATACTTAAATAATTATATGTTTGGAAAAAAAAAATATATATGTGCTAAACGGATATCATTGATACATTAGTCGGGGGATACCATAAAAATGGCAGTTATACTTCGAAAAGCTACACCTTAAATCACTTATCTCATAAAACAAGATTTCTTGAAGCTTGTAAAATACAGGTCTGAAGATGTGCTAAAAAGGATGATTTAAGTTGCAAGCACATGAATATGTCTACACATCTTTCGCTAAGATTCATCCCGGATTATATATTTGGGATCAATGGGGATTCCTTGAACTGGTTCACGTCTGTTTAATATAAATCTTGCACTTGATGCAGAAGAAGAAGAAGAAGAAGGCAGATGGACGGCAGGGGGTACGGGAGTTTCAGGTGAGTGGCCAGATATGCAGAGAGAACCTGACTCGTCTTGATCCCAGTGTATCTCTACCATAAGCCCCTTCGGGTATTGGGCGGTTTCCGTCCCTGGTATGGCCACATATCGCGCTCCAACAGGAATCTGCATCACATTAATCCAGAAGTGATGAAACTGATACAATTATATTTTTTTGAATAAACAGGTGATTCAAAGAGGAGGGAAAATTCAAAGACCCCAGTCTGCGAGTTGCTAGGTGTATACAGTATGCATACCTGAATTGTTGATCCAGATGTTAATGTCAAGGGTAATGTTTCCCCACCGGATGTAGCACTTTCTAGCTCGGCTTGCATTGCAATGTTAAGGAAAACTTCCTCCAAAGTTGCCAGACCTATTTGGATATCGGATATACCAAGTTGGACTTGTCTGGATTGAAGCTTTCTAAAAAAGCGCTGTTCACAAATGACATGACATTATATTAGTCCAGGTACAATTACAGCAAAAAGTCTCTCAGCTGAAACCAGAGATTTGCAGAGACTGATAAAATTATGTGCTGGAGAGTACAAAGTGATCGAGTTTAGAAAAACAACCTTCAACAGTGGTTCCTTTTGTCGAGGAATAACGAAAGTGAGGAAAGTCTTAGTCTCTTCCTTCGGATTCACATTCAGATGCTGTAAAACAATTTCATAGTCCGTAAAGAAAGTTTGATAATTGGAAATTCAGCTTCACTAAAGATAATGGGAAAAGAGAAAGGCACATACACGTTTGAAGAACTCCTTTACTGGCGTGGCTCGGCTATACATTGCATTTTCACTGACAGCATTTTGCTCAGGTGTTCCACTGAAGCTGATGTTGGCAACAAAACCAGTCCCAAATTTTGACTTCAATCTTATAGAGGTTCCAAGACATCGAAGTTTACCCTTTGCCATTATACCTATACGGTCACTCAAGATGTCTGCTTCTTCCATGGAGTGAGTTGTCAGGATGATTGCTCTTCCTTTCTTTGCATTCTCTATTATGTCCCACACGTGCCTTCTTGTTATAGGATCCATGCCTGTTGTCTGCGGAAAAGGCACCAGTATTAAACAAACATTACTATTAAAAAGGTGAACTATATGTAAAATATCCTGTCAGCATACTGGTTCATCCAAGATAACTAGCTTTGGATCACCCAAAAGAGCAATAGCAACACTGAGACGACGTTTCATTCCTCCACTGTAGCTCCCAGATCTTATGTTGGCTGCCCTAGTAAGTTTCACCTCTGCAAGTGACTTTTTAGCAATCTGCATTAAGCATAGTCAATTTGAACTGCTATAAAACATTCACCCGTAGGGAGCGACATAACATTCACCCGTAAATAAAAAGGTTTTTGATGCATATTAAAAGGTGTCCTTACAGAGTTTACATGTGGTGTACCTTATCAAGTGTAGAAGGGGGTAACCCCTTAATTCTGCCAAACAAATGAATATGGTCCAGTCCAGACAAAGCCTCCCAAAGTATATCAAACTACAGAAGAAAGCATAATTAAAATACTAAAGGAAGAAGAGAAGGAAAAAAAAGAGACTGAAGTCGCTTCAAAATCTTCTATATATGAAACTCTATGAAGTAGGTGTGCATCTTGAACCATAGAAAGAACGATGTACCTGTGGACAAACTCCAATTAATTTTCGTATGTTTGACATCCCGACTGAGCTCCTTACAGAGTTTCCATAGAGCAATGCTGTAAACAATACAATTTTGGAAGGATCAATTGCAGTGATCCCAGTTTCATGTTCCATATGCAAGTACATGATAGATATAGTGCCAAAGTATTTATAAATACCATCTCCACTGGTTACAGGGGTAACACCAGTCAAGCAACTTATTGTAGTAGTTTTCCCAGCTCCATTTGGTCCAAGAAGGCAAAACAACTGATCCTTAGGCATATTAATCCACAACCCCTAAAATTTTCAATTAAAAACCATTTGCTGCTTATTGCAACGGTCGAAATGTATTACTTTCTATTATACGTCTTGAAATCATATCAGGCCAATAAAGCTTGACAGCATGTGTGTACTTTTGCCCAAGGGTATAAAAGCATACCTTGACAGCATGGAACGGCAAGCTTTTGGCACCCTTCTTTAGAAGTTTCCCAGGATACGATTTTACAAGGCCCCGTATTTGAACAGCGATATTTGGAGGCACTTCGCCATCTCTTGCCTGTTGTGTTACATAATTTTCCTCTTCAAGAACATCATCATCATCAGGAGTGATAGGTTCCAATGGGGGAATTGAACCCGCCAAACTACAAATACCAGCCTCTGAAATGCAATATTATTAGGATTTGTGATTAAGGATGAAAGTGGAAACTAAAGAACCTTGATCTGCCTCACCTTCCATTTTGTCTCCACCCCTTCCTGTCCAGTACCCAATTTTCAAGAAGTAAAACACTGATTTCCTCACTCCAGAAGAGTTTGGAAGGATATTGTCAAAGTAAATTGCCAATATAAACCATAGTAAAAATGTTGAAGCAAGCCATATATATACGCCTTTCTGTTATTAGTACATTAAAAGAGTGTTAGCTACAGCACGCATTTCATTAATATGTAACTATATGTGAAAAGATATGAAGCGAGACTGAGAAGATATTATAATAAAATGGAAACCCTTGAATATAAGTATGATAAAATGAAACAATATGACGAGATGAACAGAAAACTTGCCATGGTCATTGTACAGTCTGGCTCATCAGATTCACACACTACTAGATCATCCCATTTCATGCCAGCGCCCTTATGAAGTGGGTTAGTATCGGTTGCCATATTAAGCAAATTAACGCCTCTGGCTAGAAGATTCGGTGGAAAGAGTGACCAGAGATTTCGATACAAAGGACGAATTGTGTGCGAGTAAAAAATAGACCCAGATGAAAACATCTGCAGAATCAATAGCTGATTTGTTAGGCTAACCACATTCGTTTATCTATTCTTGTAACTATGCAAATAATATTACCCACCATTGTGATGACACCAATAAGGAATATGACGAATGCTACTGTGTTTGACGAATTTGACTTGCTGATGAAGGTAGACAACATGAATGCGAACCCAGTCTGACAAGTAAAATTGTTATGAGGTATCGGATTAGCATTGCATGGAATAACTATTTAGTATGAGCTCAATAACGAGTATAGTGTGCCTGATCAATGACTGGAGATAGATGGGTGATTTACCATGTTAATCTGGAAAACAAAGAATAGAAGAAAAACGATTGCAAAATTATTCTCCTTGAAGAAGTCGAACCGGAACATCATTCCAAAAAGAACAGTCATAAGTGACGATAGAACAGCCATTACTGTCTCCCATATCAACCATGATAACCAATATGCCGTGTCGTAAAGTCCCATTATAGACATTACCTGTAATGGAGCAAAACATGGTAAAAGGAGAAAACCAGTAAACAGGTTCCAAAGCCAGATAAACAAGGGTGTAGAAATAACATTAAGAGCAATTACCTGACGTAGTTTGAGTTCCCTTTCTTGGACTAAAGAAGTAATCTGGAACACAAAGCCAAACATTGCCATTGCTAGGAAAAATTGTGAACCGAGACTTGAAATTGTTTTAGAAGGTTCCTCCTCATTCCCCGATGGATGTGCAAATTCTTTCAAATTGACAGCCCAGTTAAACTTTGGATCTGCATAAACATAAATAACCCGGTCACTCCTCAATGCCCGGAAGAAATTAGTAATAAATAGGATATCAATATTACATCTTGTAACTCATAAGTGGACAGGACAGTCATAGACGAGTCAACAACAATACCTCCAATCAAGGACCTAGCCATTTCCCTTTCAGCAGCAACCTGAAGTGGAATTTGATATGGGAATGCTGGATTCTCAGATGTTTTCGCATATGAAGCTGGAGTAGAATTGGTTTGGATGCCATAGCTTATAGCAGTAGCATTATATTCCTCGAAATGCAGCGCTCCCGTTGTCCGCATTTGATTCTCAAAAAGCCATGAGTCTGTCTCATCGGGCGTCTCAAAATGCTTTACCTGTGATACAAAACTTCTTCCATCATTCTTCCTATTTCACCAATTTTGTCAACTCAAAGCAACTATTTCATAATCCAAAGTCAATACTTTCTTCCATAATTTTATCTCCAGAAAAAAATTCACATTTCCTTCACTTTAAGCTGAAAAAAAAAATCTAAAATCAACAGCAACAAAACTCAGGATTCAATAACAAAGTAAGATCACCTTTTCAGGAGGAATCGAGCGACCAGGGTTATTAACCCTAATCGCATCCACGATACCTTGAATCCTCGCACTGTTTGGCCCGCTCCAAACAAAATCAAAACAAGGAGTACTCACAAACAAATTATCCTCACAAGGGGGAATAGGGCCTGGCGAAAAGGCCTTCGGCTCCTTGACGTCCTGGCTCTTGAAATCGTTCTTTGCATTATACTCCATCGCGTAGTCGATGCAGAAAATCATCAACAGGAATAAGAACGACACCATCATATGCAGAATCGTGGCCCGTTTGTTCCTCCACGCCAGAATGTAATTCTTCTTCAATAGCGCCGTGAACTGCTGAATCAGCAGCCGCAATCCCGTCCTCAGCTCCATGGTCGGTAAAATGATCGGAATATTTCCCGATCCGTCGGACTTTTCTAGTCTTTCACTCCACCTTCGCTCGTTCTAGGAACAGAATAAATGGCGGCTGCAGAACTGAGAGACGAGCCAACCAGATCACGTCGAGGGTTTTATGGTAATTAACGCATTGAATTTGAAGAGGCGCGTATAAAATTACGATTCTACCCCTTTCGTCCTAATGAGTCTCACATCCTTCTTCAAGCCTAATCTTCTCAATTAAGCAAAGTATAAATTACAATTTCAATCCTCCCAAAACACCATAAATGGTGCCCGGATAAGCACGTACGCAACATCTGAGAAAGATCCATATTCGAATCCTCTGCATAATAATTTGTTCCAGATTGATCCTGTCGTAATAATATTTCGTGAGAATAAAAATATGAGAAATATTCAAATTCGAATCCTTTACATAATAAATTGTTTTCGACCAATTCTGTCACATATATTATGTAATAGCATTCGGCGAGAACATCATTGCATTCATCATTATAAATAAATTACAATTTCAATAAAAAAAATTTTGGAAATTGTAATTTTTCAATGAATCATAAATGTGATATAAATTTGATATGCCCATTTTAATTTACTAATTAGAGAGAATAGATTAGTTTCAATTATAAGATAATTCGATTTTTATGCTAATGCATTGCCAACCACCATGATTCTACCATCAATTATTCATTACTAAAAATAGTCAAATACTTATCTTTCATTTCAATTATTCAAGTTATTTTCAATTGACATTAAATATAACGCGTGATCTACGATTATATAAAACTAGGATACATTTAATTGACGAAAGTCAATTTTTTCAAATTTCGGATCACACATAACTCTGTATCGAATGAAAAGGCTCGAATGAACTCAATCTTAGGAAGAAATGGCCATGCACGATAATTATTTATTGCTATTAGTGGGTGATTTTTGTAAATCTAGATTTCTGGCTACATCTTTTTCACATTGAATAGAAATGTGAAATCAATAATTACCCATCCGACTCAAATTCATACCGTATCAATTTAGGTTTTATAAAAAATACGTTTTTGATTAAGGTGGACAGTGTGAAATATTCGATAAAGAAACTAATTGATTCTCGCATTTAAGTGAGTGTTAAAAATGGTTGAGAGGTCAAAATCAGTTACTGAAAATGCAAGCTTTCGTCTTAAAATCTTCTAACCTCGATTTACTATAATGGAAAAAAGCACCGTTGAGGGGCAAAACGGTAATTTTACTATGACGCTGAAGCTTTAAAGGGTAATCTCGTCATTTGGTCAGACTGCCGTTACTTATTATAGAGTGCGAGAGAGTCGAGGAAGAAAAGAAAAGACGCGACTCGGAAAATCTCAGGAAACTCGAGCTCTCGGATTTGGGCGCAGTTCGAGGTCGGTGAGCCTCGCAGGAGACGTTTCGGGTGACGAAATCGCTGTTCGTTAGGGTATTGTTTTGATGGCGGAAGGTCCGGCAGGCTTTTGGACGCAGGCGGATGCCTTGCTCAGAAAAAGTTTGACTTTTCAGGTTATCGGCTTTGAACCGAAGTTCAGTTTTGCATCTCGAAGTTAGGTGTTGATTTTTTTTTTGTATGAAATTTTTGGATTTTTTGTATATTTTTGTAGAGTTTTTGTCTGAAAATGTTGGTGTGATCATCCTCGATAGATCTAATGAAAGGCCAAAATGAAGTAATAAATTGGTTGGGTCTGTTTGTGTGCCTGTTGATGCTGTTGATTGTTGTTATGGAGCTAAAGGCTGCACTTTGATGTCTGTCGTTTATGGTGGTGTTTATGCTCATCTGTGTTTTTTGATCAACGGAATTTATGGATACTTAAATTGGTAGTCTTGATCAATTGCGGTGTTGTTGATGCTTCGATTAGTGAAATGGAACATTTGTTGAACACGAAGAGGCAGTTGAGTGGTTAGTTTTGATAATTTGATGGTTTGTTTATGGTTGATCCTAATGCCATATGAGATTTTTATTGTATTCTATTCCAATTTTTGTGTTATTATAGTCGTGGCTGATGGTGCTTCTATCAATTTCTTTCTCTTTGACAGAAAAGGAACGTGGCAGCAAACATAAGGCTCGTTGTTATCCCCTTCATACTCGTCATGATTCTTTTTGGTTTGAAATCGGCAATAAACTCTATTACGAAACAGGATTCGAAATGTCATTGTGACTGTATTGAGACAAATAAAGAATATAAATGCGAGACAAAATGTGAGGCTGGTCACTCTGCCCCAGATATATCCATTTGTCCCATCCCTAAACCTTCCAGGAAGCTTCCGCTTATACAAGTACCGACACCTGGAAGTCGAGCAGTGAAAAATGAAATTTTCATGTCAAATGATTTCCCTGACGAGTCATGCAGAAAGCTTGGAACTTGTCCAGTAGTTGTACTTCTCAGTGGAAATGATCCATCTCTTGGAGAAAGTATAGCTTTGTCTCTGAGTTACTCCTTGAAATACTTTGGAAGTAAGGACTCTTTTGTTGGGTTTTTTACATTTATTTTGACTTGTTAATGCTTTCAGGCCTGGGAAAGTGGATGTTCACTAGCTATGCGGTGAACTTTTCCGATCCAGTGGATAGTTTGGTCAATAATGTGTTGGTGGGTTCTGTATTCTTTGTCTGAGTTTCTTATCACTGTGTTCATTTCATTGGTATCTGTTGGCATTGTGGTATAAAGCTAATGTGGTTTCATGTACAGGGATCAGATTCTCAACCAGATATCACTGAAGATACTAATTCACACATCTATCAAATACAATCATATTGTGGGCCGAACACTTCATATGTTCCACCTATCCCTGTAGGCTATAGTCCAGTGGTATCAAGTATGATTTTGCCGTTACTGATGTTTAAGCTAAATTCAAAACACCGCGGCTCAGATATTGATGTGGCATGTTATTTTGAATATAGACGTAACATGTGTACAAGGATTACCTTTATTGCGCAACAGTTCTCTGGAGGTCAATAATGTGCTGTACTGTAATTGGAAAGGGAACTCGGAGAGAAAAGTCAATGAGATACTAGCTGGTAGGTTTCTTTTTTACGATGTCTTCAAATATTTTTATGTAACTCAGATCATCAAACCAGTAAATCAGATTGGCTGATACTCTATGTTGTTCTTTCGTAGCATATGATCTTTCCAATTCAAACAAAAACAACTTTGATGTCACTGTACAGTACAACTCAACATCGATTCGGTTTCCTCGCTTGGTAAACATGGTATGTATACATTTACATTTGATGGTTTTTGGTTTATAGCTCCATTTTGACAAAAGACTTACTTCTCCTACCATCCATTGTTCAATAATCTTAGATTTTGCATATTATTGTTGTTAAATCTTAATCGTGTCTTAACAATGCTACTTCATTTTCTTAAAAGAATACTGCCACGCGCAAAATCATTGAAGCATCTCTCTGCTCGATGAGCCCTTAATATTGTATTTCATGATGGGTCGCAATTATGACGGATTTAACTGGCTGTCCAACTAGTTATAAATGTGTCATTCCATTGTCTTATTAAACAACTTAGTTCAAATATTATTTAGTCTAGCTTTTGAATTCAACAGCCTTAAACAAAGGATTTATGGAATTTTTATAATCATCTCTTGATCTAGGATAAAGACGATGCGTTTTCAATTATATGTTTTTTCTACACACAGATATCAAATGCTTACCTCCAGTTTTTGAAAGGCCCTGGAACAAGGATGCTTTTTCAGTTTGTTAAAGAAATGCCCAATCCTGCACGGCCACCACCTCGATTGGATATAGCCAGTTATTTTGGATCACTTTTCTATACATGGGTTGTTCTATTGTTATTTCCTGTAAGTTCCAAAATCTACACTTCCATGTTTACTCGGTAGAAGTTTATGCCAGGTATCCGCAACACGTTGGATTTGTTTTTATGAAGTGTCTTGTGAGATATTGTTCCCATGTGTGAATGGGGTGATTGTTATTTTCTCTGGCAGGAATATGTATTCCTTCTTTCTGTTCTATTTTGTTTATCGACTCTGGAGAAGTGAACAATGACAGTAGTAAAGTTCTTATAACATAAAAAAATCGACTAGCCCAGATTCTGTCATATAAATATGATAAGATAATACAGAAATATAGAACTTCAATATGAAGTTATTTATTGGAATGCCAAGTCCTAGAATTACTAATACATAATTAGAATTGACTCTGACATTGAGTCATATATTGAAATAAAAGTTGCACCTTAGGCATTATATGGATAGTTATAAAAACCTACTAGGCGAGTTCAAGCCACAATAGTTGAATACTGATGGGTCCATAATCTATATCTGTTTCAACTGCTAGCATTTTTATAAGTATCTACCTCCTTCTGAATCTTGGCGACAGGAGTGGGTTTATTGGAGCCGTCTCCGTTTATTATTGTTATGTTTAATCAACTTGAATTTACTGAAAATATCCACATATTTGGCTGTAGGTTGTGTTGGGTGCTCTGGTGTACGAAAAACAGCAGAAGCTAAGAATCATGATGAAAATGCATGGGCTTGGGGATGAACCATATTGGATGATTTCTTATGTGTACTTTCTTTTGACGTCATTAGTTTACCTCTTTGCCTTGGTAGCATTTGGCTCAGTTATGGGTAAATTTTAAAAGGTCACCTTTATCCTTGTGTTTGTTCTCTGACCTTGGTGCATATTTTTGACACTGTTGATTCCTTGCAGGTTTAGAGTTTTTTAAACTGAATTCATATGGCGTGCAGTCTGTCTTTTATTTCATCTACGCAAACTTGCAGATATCTTGGGCCTTCCTTCTGGCTGCTTTTTTTACAAAAGTGAAAACTGCTACAGGTCTGTCTTTGTGATGATTGGTATTCCTTTTTTAATATTTTAAGCTTGTTTTCCTTTGTATCTTGTTTACACTCGCTCCAAATGATAGCCTGACAGTACTCTTTGTATTTTAAATTTGCAGTAGTTGGGTACATTCTTGTTTTCGCAACCGGACTATTGGGATATACTCTTTTTGATCCTCTTACACAATCTATCTCAAGTAAGTTACAATAGAATGGCTGTTAAACTTCAGATATATTTATTACGGCTTTTGCTTTGGCTCGAATGCCAGATCATCTGTGCTCTTTTATGTACCTTTAGATGCAGAATCTGGTAAGTGAAATGCCCAGTCTTAGTAAATATTGCCTTTAGTTTATGCTGGAATTTAATTAAGAAGAAAGAATGTACCGAATACAGGTACTAAAATATAGCACAAAACAGAGCAATCAGAACAATGCAGGCATTGGATTTGGTAATGTGCAATATATTCGGAAAGGGAAATAGGAATTTGAGTATTTCAAAAAGAAGGATACGCTGGGATTGAAAAGTTATGACCAGCCTGTGCCTAACAACATTTAGGACTTATGATTAGTTTATCAAATTCCGCTAGCAGAGGTGTGTTCGTGTCCGGGGTTTGAGGTTGCTTTTGTATGAAATAGATAATCTTGTGGAATTAGGCGTTGATATACTCCTCATAAAACACTTGAAACAGCTAAATGTCTTTCTTACAGAGTTTGTACTATTTGCTGATGGTTATGGGAAATATCATAACTATCTGAATATTCTATGGGTGACATGACATAGTTTCAGTAACAACTTTAAAGAATTCGCTAATGATATATGTGAATTTTATCAGTCTCTATGTTCCATATTGAGTGTTGTGAAGTTTTTTCGAAGTAACTGCCATTTTGATGCTATACCCTGACCAATGTATCAATGATATCCGTTTAGCACATATCTTTTTTTTCCAAACATAAAATTATTTAAGAATATGCTTCGTTCAGATCTGCAAGTTTATTGAACACTTCTTAATTGAATAATAACATGGGTAGTATATTATCTGCTTGTTTCTACACCTGTCAGCTCCAACTCATATTTATCCTATGCAGGACATTGGGTTATTCTGATGGAGTTATACCCTGGATTCTCTCTGTATCGAGGATTACGTGAATTGGGATTGTATGCCTCTGCTGGTAGAGGGCTTAAGTGGGATCGAGTGATTAATGGAAAAAGTGCAATGAGAGAAGTCTTGATGATTATGTTTTTTGAATGGTGCGCTACGCTTTTAGTGGCATACTATGTGGATCAAACTGAGTTAGCTGGCAGTGGTGCCCCAAAAAGTGCATTGTTTTTCTTGAAAAAGTTCACCAAGAAACCAATCCTCCAAAGTCGTGCTTCAAAAGCTCCTGCTCAGTTGGAGAAGCCTGGTGTTCAACAAGAGGTTAGTGATTATACTTAAAATTAGCGGGTTATGATGACTAGCTTTGGACCAACCTGCAGGGGTTAGTGATTATACTAACTGCAGGGGAACCCCACCAGCCGGATGCAGGCACAAAATATTTGATTGAATGCCTGAATTAATATACCAGAAAAACGAATGCAAAGTTACCTGCATTATCTTTTTGATAACATGCCTGATAGCATACTTTTTAAGTACACCACATTAATAACTTAGTTGTGACACTGGTTCTCATTCTCTACTGGGTTATGGGTATGCATCACAAAGAAACTTAATATATGCATCATACTTATCTGCCTGCTAAATCTGAAATATTATGGTTATTTGAAGGCCGAGAAGGTTCAACAGTTGCTGCATGAACAGAATCTAAGTCATTCCATCATAGTCGATAACTTGAAAAAGACCTACCCAGGGAGCGATGGGAACCCTGAGAAACATGCAGTGAAAGGGTTGTCACTGGCAATACCTTCCGGAGAGTGCTTTGGTATGCTTGGTCCAAATGGTGCAGGAAAAACATCCTTTATTAGTATGGTAAGTTTGAAGAGGCAATCTCAGACCAACCTGTTGTACTTATGTGTTCTGAAGTCACTGTGCTCTAAAATTATTATGTACCGAAAAGTTGTACACAAAGAAACTATATTATCTGTAGTAGGGAATTTAATAAGGCATCTCATTTTGTAGTTGCGTTTATCATTGACAGATGATCGGGCTCACTACTCCAACTTCTGGCACAGCTATTGTTGAGAAAATGGACATAGGAACTCAAATGGATTCAGTGTACACAAAAATGGGTGTTTGCCCACAGGATGAGTAAGATAGAAAATTCTCCTCTCTCTTGGAATCCATGGGTACTATATTTTCAGTGTTTTTCAATACTTTAATGGAAATCCATTTATGAAGATGTCTCTTATTACTCGATTCAACCTATGCATACAAAATGGAAAATCCTATTTATGCTGCCATATATGGGTTTGCTAATTTTTTTCGTGTATACAGTTTGCTTTGGGAGACCTTAACCGGAAGGGAGCATTTACTATTTTACGGGAGGCTGAAGAATCTCAAAGGTGCTGCCTTACATCAAGTAAGCCACATTTAACATTCCAGAGCAACGGGATGGTCAATAGTCAGTAAGACATTTCACCTAGTGATGTCATCATCACTGTTATAGCGATCAAACAAATTGAACTGGACTAAATCATATCAAAGCTTGTGGTATCTGAGCAAGTTAATGTAATTTTATAGACATATTTGGTAACATAAAGATAGATTTTCCAGTATCTGATTCCGAAGAAGGCAAGGCGACTATATTGCTCAATGCTCTTGGTTTGATGCAGGCGGTAGAGGAATCATTAAAGGGACTTAATCTACTTCAAGGAGGTTTTGCAGACAAGCCAGCTGGAAAATATAGTGGAGGGATGAAGAGAAGGCTTAGTGTTGCCATTTCGCTGATTGGAGACCCAAAAGTATCCAACTCTGCATCCTGTATTGTCATCATCACACCTTTGCTCCTTACTCGTTGGTCATGGTGTTTTTTCATGAACATTGGCTTAGGTTGTTTACATGGATGAACCCAGCACTGGTTTAGATCCAGCTTCGAGAAAAAGTTTGTGGAATATTGTGAAAAAAGCAAAGCAAGGAAGGGCCATCATTTTAACCAGTATGATGCTCACTCTTACTTTCACACCCTCAAACATGTTCTCTTAGTTGTTCATCTTGTTTCACTATAATGTCACTCACATACAAATTTCCTCGATCATCAGCTCATTCGATGGAAGAGGCAGAGCATTTGTGTGACCGTCTAGGTATATTTGTCGATGGAAGCCTGCAATGCATTGGAAATCCCAAGGAGGTAATGATAATGACGGCACAGTATTTTCCCAAGCAACTGAGTCATGCATTATGCTATGCATTCCTTCCCTGTCTCGCATTTTTCTTAGTTTTATTCCATTAAAGTTATCGATTTAAACCCAAATCTTCTCTGAACAGTTGAAGGCCATATATGGAGGCACATATGTCTTCACAATGACCACAGCATCGGAGCATGAAGATGAAGTTGAGCGACTAGTGAGAGGTCTCTCCCCCAACGCAAAGCGGGTATACCTTCTTTCAGGAACTCAAAAGTTCGAGCTGCCTAAAAACGAGGTGAACATGGCTGATGTATTTTCTGCCGTTGAGGATGCGAGGAGCCAGTTTACTGTCCAAGCTTGGGGTATTGCCGACACTACTTTAGAAGATGTCTTCATCAAAGTTGCTCGAGGAGCTGAAATGTTCAATGAAGATCCTTCTTAAGCTCTTGTCTCGTGTAAAATTCCTTATCCTCGGTCATACATTTTTAATTCAGGAACTCTTCGTTTGATCAGAAAATTTGAATTTTAACGGCTCTTTTTATATGGGCCAGAATACACGGGCCAATTTTAATGGGCTTTTGAGAAGGGTAAGGCCCATTATTATAACGTTAAAGAATCTGTAGACCAATAAACAACATCTATCCTTTGAAGAAACGACATCGTTTCATATTGATCTCTTGGCCCAAATACGTTTTGGGCCGTCCGAGTCCATTTAAACAGAAGCGTCTCGAATAAGCAACGTCTTCTTTCGCTTCAATGTCGCTCGCTCCATGAAATCGCTCTTCAATTTTCTGAGTCAGATTTCTCAGCAAAGACGAAAACGGAAGCCATTAGCTCGCTCCTTCCGGCTACACTCTGCTTCCTCCAAAGCAAGCTTAGTGTCGAGCACGATCTCGAGCAAAGGCCGGATGTCGGTGCGGAACTGGAACGGCTGTGTGCTAGCTGAGATCGGAGCCTGCACGATCTCAACCGTGTGCGGAGGAGCTCGGTGGTATGGTTGAAGGAATTTTTGCAAGAAGTTTAGTGGTCTGCGAGCGAGTTCACATATTTCCCGCCTTTTTCAGGTACAATCAGCGCCTGGTTAACGGCCTCAGCATCCTTATCGGAGCTCTGGGCTGTAGATTATCGTTCAAGTGGTTCCGGAGGTCGTATGTCTGTCTGACGAACAACTTAACATCGGTTTTGGTCTTATCATTGATTTACATCTGGATAGTCGCCTCACGTCTAAGTAGCCCCACTACGCTCAACTGAGGTAACACCATTTTGACCTGCAAACAATTTTCGCGCTGGACGAGTAATGGGAGTAAATATTTTTGTTATGCAGCTACGAGCTTGAAGCCTTGAAGGTTCCGCATAGTTCATGGTCCGGGGCATTTGAACAATTGCTCAGGGGTCTTGGTCCTCCCGCGTCAGGTCACGGTTGGGATTATCCTTTTGGTTCTGGAGTTAACTGGTATGTGACATTTTATGGTTTACCTCAATATTGGAATTGATTTGTTTATTAGCAATGGCAGGAAAGGTTTGAGTGAGGCTGGACAGTGACCCCTTCATTCCGAATTGTTTTAAGAGTATTTGTATGAAAAGATGTCTCTACTGGAACAATTTTTAAATTTAATTTTGTCTATTGGGTTCTACAGAAGTTGGCTGCAGGAGTTTTATCTACTATTTTACTAACAGCGTCCAATTTGATGACGCAAGAGCTGAGATTGAGAGGAGATCTCCAAATGCTATTTGAGTTTCAGAGCCTGGTGCTTGAGGTCTGCAGTGTTCCTCCTTAACTCGAGTTTGAGATTAGAACTGATGAAAATTTGGACAGAAAGATTTGGTAACAGTTTATTGCTGCAGGTGTTAAACCATTGTTTTGTTATCAAGGTGGGTTGACCACATAGCAAGAAAAGATAGCTAATAATGGTTCACCAATTTAACACCAAGCTAAGGGAATATAGCCTTCAATCTGCATCCATCCTCCTGCTACTATTTTTGATAATCCTAGGGTTCCTGCATTAAGCCAGCTAAATGAATGTCTTAACAACATGAAAATTTGAACTGATTTGGCTGGGGTGCGCCAGGCTCAGGCGATAGTGCAACGCTCGAGCGACGCGTAGAGGCTCCAATAGCAAGCTATTGTGATGAACCTCTCCCCTATAAAAATTAATTTAATATCGTGTGACTCATTGAGTCACATATCAGATATTAAACTGATAAGAACAGATACTACACTTGATCTTAGCCAAAAGGCCGAGAAAGGTATGCTTTACCTAAGAGGAAAGGATTGTTTTTTATATGATATGTTTTAAAACTATAAACTTACGTTTTGGCGGTATGGGACTTATTCACATTTAATATCATAGTGCTCAGTAGCCAGCATATGTATCCCAGCAATGAATTTGGACTTATTTTGCTGAACTTTTGAATCAATGACTATTTTTCTGAACAATGTTTTGACTTGTTTGCATAAATTTTACCCATGAATGTATTTGATAAGTGGCAGTTTGCACTTTCAGTAAAATATGTTGGACTTAGTGAATCTGTTGGTTAAAATCAGTCTCTGCTCTTTTTCTATAGATTGGGGATACCCAGAGATCTGTTAATCATCTCGCCGCGTGCCAGCTTGCTGTTTCTATAGCTTGCTTGTCCTGATAAGTTTCACTGTACCAACTTATTGTTAATTTGACTCTTACACTTTATGCCTGCTGAAATGCAGATTACAAAATTCAGAGTCCAGGCTATTGCTGCTATATCACAGCCAAGGTTGAGGTTAGTCTGCATATCTTTTTCAAGAATACTTTCTGGGAGCTTACTTTTGAGTTTTATCTTAGAAGTACAACAAATAAAAATTGGCGTAGAGTTGATGGGGGTGTAACCACAAGGTAAAACCCCTCCAAAAAATGGCGTATGCCTCTTTGAGCAACGAGCACACGGTATTCTTTAGTAAAAGGCGAAAGAATAGTTCGCTATGTGCTCATTGCAAGGCTGCGTGACATTGTAGATTGGAGTCTCGTCGTATTTATGTCGCGCTTTTATATGGATTGTTTCTTAACAACTGATGTGGGCTATAAATGACACTTGTTTATAATATTTCAATTCTTTTGTAAAGCTGAGAAGAAAGGTTACAGGCAGTGGACACTGCAGATGAGTATAGAGCATCTTCAGGCATTGAGGTACTGTTGGAGAGTTGAAATGAATGGAAAAGATCATCCATGGAGGTTCACTGCCCAGTGTCGTGACTATATGAAGAACAGAAGCAATGGCGGGAAAGGTTTGAGCGAGGCTGGAGCTGGAAACTGCCCCCTTCGTCCTTGGTTGTTTTAGCTTAGTCACAGGAAAGATGTCTCTATGGGAACAATTTCTAAATAGAATTTAGTTTGTTGGGTTCTATAGAAACTTGGCTTCATAGGCTTGAAGGACTACTATTTATTAACAGCGTCAAATTTTGTGATGCAGGAGCTGAGAGCCTGAGGATTAGGTTGAGATCTTCAAATGCTATCTGAAGTTTCAGAGCCTGGTGTTTGAGCCTTGAAGTATTCATCCCCAAATCAAGTTACAGATTAAAATTGTTTACAATGGAACATAAAGATCTACAACAGTTTATGGCTGCAGGGGATGAAATCCAAATACATTCGTCCTGAAAAGGTTTAAATTTGACTTGGTTGGGGTCTGTCAGGCTCGAGCAGTGGTGCAACGCCCAGCTCGGGCACTTTGAGGCTGTTAGCTGAAGCAAGACTTATATTTGATTTTACTTTATGCAGATTGTATCTTGGTGTCTGAGACTTAGCTTCATGGCTGGCTGTTCCACCATGTGCGAGGACAAACTGATCTCGACTCATTTTGAAGTCTGGTGGTTTAGGAGATCTGCCTGTTGTATCTGACTGACTTGGGAACAATCAGAGTTATGTAACGGCCTCAGCTCTCTCTGCCAGGGATGAAAGGCTTGTTTACACTTTTCCAGTGAAACTGAGATCAAAGTATCTTTTACGCACCACCCTTGTCGTCTTCTCAAAGCTCATCTCACATTTCACGGCGAGGACAAATAAGCGAGCAAACTTAGAGGTACTTTTCCAGCTACTAAAATGAAGAATCTGAAATTACCAAAGCAAGGAAAGTAGCCAGCATATGCAGTCTACTAATATTTGTCTTCCCAGCAAAGAAGTTGAACCTGTTTAGAAGAACTTTGAATCAATGATTAGTTGGCTGGTAGATAACTAGTGAGATGGAGTAATGTTTTGACATATTTGCAGGTTTTACCCACGATTGCATTTTGTGAGAGGCACTGGCTTATGAGTAATTTGCACATTTGCTGGTGATACTGGTAAATGTTAGACTCGATATATGCTTGCCCGGAGCTTGTTGCTGGCACTCACTCTCTATGCATAGACTGACCGAACGTGCAGGTACCATGTAAAACCACAAACATTAAATTGTGTCATTTTTTACAATTCATACTCAGCTTACAATAACTTGACTGCCAGCTTTCATACAGGTTAACTAAACCTTAATAAGATTGTAGTTAACCCAGTTGCAAACTAAATACTTTATCAACGTATGACTTGCCTCTAACAACATCTCATGGTCACCAAGTCTTGGCTCAATGCAGTAAACTTAGTATTGAATTGTTGGGGGTATAACCACAAGGTTCGACCCCTCCAAAAAATGGCGTATGCCTCTTTGAGCAACGAGCACACGGTATTCTTTAGTAAAAGGCGAAAGAATAGTTCGCTATGTGCTCATTGCAAGGCTGCGTGATTTAAATAACGAATTCTCATCATTTATATATAACGCTTTTCTGTGATTTGTTTCTAAATACAACTGATGTGGGATATAAACGACGTTTGTGTTTCATTGCTCGACCATTTTGAGTAGTCTGCTGGTAAAAGTTGCTCAACCACCTGGAAGGCTTATTCATTTCATACTTTGTTGGTGCATACAGGTTTGAGGGCATAAAGGTTGAAAGATTAGGAAGAAGATGATTGAGCTTTGATCAGTCGGCCATTGCTAAATCAATATTCAGACCCTGATGGGGTAGATGAGTTGGAATGTGATTTCTCTGCAACTAATGTTTCCATGACTGAGCTGAGCTGGTTTCACTGGTCTTTCCTTTCTGGCTTGCACGTGAGGACATGACTGAATGAGCATACCACTACTGAACCAACGGAGGCTAAATTCAGCCCGCCCATGGAAACAGCTCATATCAGGTATCTACGTGACCATTTGGTGAAAAGCATATGATTTAGATGTGTCTTGAAGTGATTATGTATATGTATCTCAAGGAACTCCAGGAAGGGTGATAGACAGCTCAGACCCAGTTGTAAGCATAAAAGGCTATTAAACTCTTCAGTGGACATATATTCAGCTTCAGCAACTTCACCTACCTCATAGGAATGTTACCCAATGAGAATATACCTCGAGGAACATATATCAGAGGTCATCAACTTTTTCATTTTGATTTTTCCGCAAACCAGAATCTTAGGAATCAAGTCAAAGATTTGAAAAATCCAGAAAAGTATATTATCAGCAGCGTCCAATTTAGTGATGTAGCAACGGAGAGATAAGAGGGCTACTTTCAGAGTCTGATGTTTGAGGATGACAGTTATTCTGTTGTTGCAGATAATGTTAATTATTGTGGGATTTGAGATACTTTTGTGTGCTGCTGTCTCTATGCATCGACTGACCCTGACCAGGCTGCGTAGAGAATGGAGATTTTGGTTAAAATGTGTGCAATGAGGGCCGCATGCCTTGGAACATATATGCATCGACTGAGCCTGACCAGCGTGGTTAGAGAATGGAGATTTGGTTTAAAATGTGTGCACCCTGAATGAACCTGTTGGTTAGTATCTGCCTCGGCTTCTTTGGCTATTGATACAGATTTGGGAATCATCATTCATCACTGTGAAAGAGCCTGTTAAAGCCAATCTAAACACTGCAGGAACATGAAATCCAAAAGGGCAGCAAACAATGGTGGAGTTTTACCCGAGTGCGAGGCTTGCTGGAAACGATATCCAGGTAAACTTATAATCATACAGTGAGCATCAGTAAACATTAACTCTGAATTTAGCAACTAATAAATTTCACCGGCTTGAATTTGCAATGCACGGCTTGATAATCAGTAGTCTCAGGATCTTAAGTTCAACTATCAGGGTTACTGTTTAGCCAGAATAGAAGTAGTCACATATTTCAGTCGATGCTACATTAGATATCTGAACAAACCAGTGACTGCATTGATACAAATAAAGAAGGATACACTTGAAACTGCTAAATGCCTTTCTTACAGAGTTAGTTCTATTTGCTGATGGTTATGCGAAATATCATAACTATCTGAATATTCTATGGTGTGATAAAATGTCAGGAAATAGTTTTACATGAATGTTGTGGATCTACATTGCCAAACATCCAATTTATACATACAATTCTACTTTACTTGAAATGCAGTTTGCATGATTGTCATCCAATGTAGGAAATGAACTGAAGACTGAAGACTGAAGACTGATGAGTATAATGATTATAGAGGAGGAGTCAGTACAGGGTAAGCTTCAATAATATTCATTGAGATCAGTGCCCCCGCGAATTGCGTTGATGCAAATGGTTTAGTCAGCAGTCCAGCTCTGTTCAACAATTTCCCTCACTTTACGGTTGTACTCGCGCTTGCTCTCACTGAACATTCGAGCAGCTTCAGAGTTGGCTGGGGAGTTGGGATTTGGATCGCAAAGCAGAGACTGTATGTGACAAATAAGACATTGTATCACCTAAACCATGTATGGATACAACTGAAAAAATAGACATTATAAAAAAAATATGAACTATGCAATAAGTCATCACAAGTCATAATGTAACAAACAACAAGGAGCTTAAACAAGTGTTTGGCACTCAAATTTATGAATATGAGAGCTTGCATTAGGCTGCACTTTACTCACATAGTTTTGAGACAAACTTAACAATTACGCTATGAATGCACAAGGTGACTCCACTGAGATTGACCTGATATTTGTAATTAATAATACCAGTATTCAATAGACGTTTTTTCCCTACTATGTAATAGAAAGATGAAGTATGAACATATGCAGATAGAGCAAACGAATCAATTTACATTCCACCCTTGTTAGGTGGGTGAGATATGGGTATTTGATTCCAAAAAGTGAATGCAAAAAGATTGGGCATACTCAAAAGTTCCACAACAGAATACTTTAAGCCAGGTCTACTCGCTTAGAGGGGTTTATAAGAAGAAGAAATCATCTAGATAAGAAGAGGAAATAGTCTAGATAAAAAAATTAACAAAAAGTATATGTTTCATCAAGAGATCCCGGGTATTCAATCTCGCGCTATAGTCACACTCCCACACACCAAAAACAATACAACCAATTGCATGACAGTTCTTAGTTTGAAAGGAAGATTAAACACATTTGATGACGAAAGAATAATGCATAACATTGTGTGTTTTGGTACTGAATATTAGGTCGATTAATCTTTGGGATAAAATGTTTATCATACCTGGATGGATGTGAGGATAGCTGCGACATCATAAATTGGGCTCCACTGGTTTTGTAGAATATCCAGGCATATGCTTCCATCAGCATAAACTGTAGAGACAATTTGGTATGTTAGATATAATGGTTAGAAAAACCAAATATTGAAAGCATAGAATTAATAAGACTTGATATAATATCATACTTACTATTAGGATGAAACATCCGGGAAACGAATCTCACAGTAGGAGGCTTGTTTGGATAATCCTCACTAAACTGAAGGGTCAACTTGAACGTACCTGTATGAGCCCAGGCACAAAGTTTACAGGTTTTTGGTGAAACGGATATACAAACTTTGCAAATGAGAAACAACTAATCCCACTTGCATTTTCACGGGGCCAAATAGATTATACTTGCATCAAAGACCACAGAAAGTCAACATCATGAACACATAACATTGAGTGTGATGTAGATGGGAATGGAACTACAGTATTGTTCTCACGTGGCGCTAACCTATTCTAGATTCATACGGCTTAGATCCATGCCAAAGTGACACTGAATAATTAGGTTCAATTACAGTGAAGAGAAACAAAGCTGTACGATTATGAAACATGCTGGAGTTAAAAAAAAAAAAAAATTATATCCAGCTACCGGTAAGGTATTTGCATTCAAGACTAGCGCGATGCATGAGCATTTGACTAGCAATATACAAATGCAGTGTTTTCAACACTGATCATTTCTCAGCGAATAAAGCATCAACCAGACATACCTCCATCCCATGGTGTGTCATCAGGTCTGCAAGCATAAACCACGAAACCATCAGCAACAAATTTCAAGTGACTCCCCATAACTTACAACCACAGCAAAATATGTCCATATCTCTCTAAAAAAGTAAAGCTTTTTTCTTCAAGACTCACCCGAATATCACAGCATTCCAAAGCATTATATTATTGTCCTGAGGTGCTCCGCTGATTCCAGCTGGGGGATCTTGTTGCAACCTCTTAAAATCTCTCATCAGCCTCTTCCTTGCAGGAGTTGACATTTTCACCAACACCTAATTCCACCAACTCATTAAGCAATCAAGGAAAATCAAATCATTTTACTACAGACATACAATTCCTGCCAAAATCCCTCACCAACTACAAATGAGAATAACCTTCACTGATGCATACATGCTGCAAGAACAATAACCTACAAGGCTACAACCACAACACATCCATTTCTGCATAACACTTCCTTCCTCAACAAAACCAACACCTTACCACTTCCCTCCTCATCCCCAAATTTTAGCCTACCACCAATCAAACAAATTAGGGCACAAGCATCGAAATTCAATCATCCATAAACAATCAAGCCAATAACCGATCAAAACCCTCACAAATCCTCACCCAATCCACCAGATCCACACTAATAACACCCACCCAACGCAATCACGCGACACAAAAAAAGAATCGGAATTTCCCAAAACCCGAATTCAACCCAACCTGAAAAGACGATCCAAAGAGGCTACTGGCCACAGAATGTTCCGCTTGCGATCGGACAATTACTCGGACCTACCGCTTCTGTTACTTCTGCTACTGGTGGTCGCTACTAGGGTTTCATAGCACTCGAACGAGCTCCTTCTGGAGACGAACGCGAGAGAAATTTTCTGCTGCTACCGCTTCGTCGCCTGTAGTTTGTAATTCGTATTCGTCTACGCAAATCGCTTGCTCCAATTCGACCGTATATACGGCGTATACGTATTTTTTATACATGATGTTTGAACCGTTACCTGGTCGGTTCGACCGGATGCATTGTCGCTATTGAACCGTACAAGATTTATATTTTATGACTTCCATCGTAAATTATATAATTTAATATTTAAAACTAAAATACATTTTTTTTTCAAAAAGCAAAAGCTAATTTTTTGTTTAATATTTCACAAATTTCATTTACAAAAAACTCAAATTATTTTCTTAAAATTATATATATATTTATTTTGTTAGCTTTAATTTATTTATATTAATTATTTTTTTTCAAATTACAATAAAAATTGAGGTTTTTTATGGATAATCTTATGCTGGTGTTTATCTCATTCCATGTTATTTTGTTACCAACAAAAAAAACCTTATATTTATTAGAGACCCAATCAGCAATCCAATCTCCCCAGAAAGCGACGGTCAGGTTTTCCATCAAAGTTCACAACTTTAATCTCTTTATCAGCGAACGCAGAGCTCTGTTTTGTTATCAGCCATAGTTTGATTGATTTTAGTAGCTGTTTTAGCTATCTGGATTGAGCTGGAACCATTCGGTCGGAGTTACCATGTTCAGGTTTTTAGGTTCAAAAGCTGCTTCTCAGGTGATTTCAAGGAGACCCAGTTCATTTGGGGTTGCTAGGTATGCGATTTAGGTTACTGGGTGTGTTGATATCAGCTGAGGTTGTTATGGGTTGGTGCTGGATTGTGTGTAGAGGCTTTAGGTTTCTGGTTTGTGGATTTTGTGTTTTGGATGGCATTTTCAATAAGTTAACTCAAGTCCTGGTGATGATAATCAGGTAGAGTTTGGGACTGTTGAGTTGTTTGATAGCTTTAGACTTGGTATGCTGATTTCAAGAAAGATTTTGAGTAGGAAAATGTGTTGAATTTGAACTTTGATGTTGATTTAAGCTTATTTGAAAGATTGGAAAAAATTGTATCGTAGCATCTCGTGTGTTCCTTACAATTGCTTTTTATCAGGTGTGCTCATTCGTTAACATTTGCCACTGTTGAGGTCGAGGAAATATCTGGCATGCAGCCTGCCGAAGTTCAGAACCTCGGTAGGTGAAATATCTTGGCTTAAGCTGAAAATTCATTCAGGGTTAATTGCTCTTTGTACTAAAATATCTTGAGATATTTAGTTACCAGGAAACCATATACCGCGACTTTCATGAGCTTTAGAATGGATGTGCTTTAAGTGGCGTTTGAAAGATGTTATGGGTTGTTATGATAGATATATTCTACTAGGGTTGGGTTGCTTATCAGTATTCTACTAAGAGTGTCCCCGAGCGAAATCATGATAGTTGGATGTCTGGATTGCAGTCAAAGGAAAGTGGGGAAGATCATCAAATGTGAATACGCTTTTGGACCCTCTGAATGGCGAACCATTCATCAAAGTTAACGAAGTCAACAAATCTGAAATACAAGTAAGTTGCTCCTCATTCGTTTTCCACAGACGTCATTTTATGCGTTATTGTGGACTTCATATATTGTGTTTATGCCATTCCGTATTCATTTGCAACTCAATATATAATTATGCCCATTGAGCAGCCGTTCGTGGAGAGCTTATCAAAATGCCCTAAACATGGTTTGCACAACCCATTCAAAGCACCTGAGAGGTTTCCACACATTTCTAATCTCCTAGTAGTAATTAGCAACTTATCATTTTAAGGTAAAAACTCCTCCTCAAGTAGACTAACTATTTTTTCAGATATCTTTTACTGGGCGATGTAACCGCTAAAGCAGCTCATATGTTATCTCTTCCGAAAGTAAGTATTAATATTCACACTTTTGTTCATCCATATTCATAATATTGCATAAAGACATTTTTGATATAACTTTGCTCGATGCACAAATTTTAGAACGTCTTGTTTATTACAAGCAGGTGTCCGATTTCTTCACTAGGTTAATACAAAGAGTTGCTCCAAAGAGTTATAAACAGGCTGAAGGGGAAGTCTACGTAACACAAAAGTTTCTAGAGAATTTCTGTGGTGATCAGGTACGAAAGGCTATATGAATGCATTTTCTCTAAGAAACGATAACCAAGTTTTGATTTGAAAATGCGAACAAAAGCTGTCCTACTCTGCATTTTCTCTAAGAAAGCTGTTTCCACTAGACCTTATTTGTCGAGTTTATTTGTCTCTAAGTAAAAAAGTTTCTTGTCCATAGGTTCGGTTCCTAGCAAGGTCTTTCGGAGTACCTGGAAATCATCTCGGACAACAAAGCCATGGTTTCCGGTGGCCCTATGGTCCTGTAAGACACTGTTTGTGTTCAAGGACTCTCTTATCTCATAAACTGTGGTTCATTTTCGTTTGAATTATGTGTTCGCAAAGGTACGATATGTTATATTTTGGAATATGCTATCGTAGGTGGCGATAATTACCCCTTTCAATTTCCCTTTTGAGATTCCGTTACTTCAATTAATGGGTGCACTTTACATGGGCAACAAGCCCCTTCTCAAAGTTGATAGTAAGGTTTGCGATCTACTTGCTTCTGATTTCTCATCATTGACTCCGCTTTGCAGTTTTATTGTCAGCATCGTAATGAACTAATATTGATCAGGTGAGCATTGTGATGGAGCAAATGCTTCGTCTACTTCACAACTGTGGACTACCAATGGAAGATGTTGACTTTGTCAATTCAGATGGGCCAACGATGAACAAGATTTTATCGGAGGTGAATCATTGAATAATTTACTGATTTGCTCGTACAAACAAAAAGAAAGCTCCCGTAGAATCAGTCTTTATAATTCGATCACTTCCCCCGTGACAGGCCAATCCAAGAATGACATTGTTTACTGGTAGCTCAAGAGTAGCAGAGAAATTGGCCGTTGATTTGAAGGGTCGCATTAAATTAGAAGATGCAGGTTTTGACTGGAAAATATTGGGGCCTGATGTTCAAGAGGTTTGTTTAGTAACTACGGTGAAATTTCTTTCGGTTAAATACTTGCCTAATTATACATATGAACCATGCATTTTTGTATCGGACCAGGAAGATTATGTTGCGTGGGTCTGTGATCAAGATGCTTACGCATGCAGCGGCCAGAAGTGCTCTGCGCAGTCTATATTATTCATGCACGAGGTATGTGATCTTTTCATCATCAAGGAAAATCCGAATGTATTTTTTGAATCTGAAAATAGCTGACGCTCCCGCCTGTTCCTCGTGATTCTCAGAATTGGTCCAAGAGTTCGCTCTTGTCAAAACTGAAAGATCTTGCAGAGAGAAGGAAACTCGAAGATTTAACAGTTGGTCCTGTTTTGACAGTAAGTTGCTCGACAACGTCAGCATCGTTCACTCTCCAATATTAGCATAGTCGTATCAGCAATGACTAATCACCGCTCTTTTTCCTTTTACAGTTAACCACGGAAGCCATGCTTGAGCATGCTAATAACTTGCTCAAGATATCAGGTTCCAAGTTACTATTTGGCGGAGAGGCTTTGGAACATCATTCCATCCCGTCAATTTACGGTGCATTAAAACCAACTGCCATCTACGTTCCTCTCGAAGAAATTCTCAAGGATGAAAACTTTGATCTCGTCACAAAAGAGATTTTTGGACCATTCCAGGTTGGAGAACCGCGCATGACATGGTCCCTTATTCGTTATTTTGTTCATATTGGGGGTCTGACGTTTCGCTCCTGGATATTATACTTGCAGGTTGTTACCGACTACAGAAAAAATCAGTTGCGAATGGTTCTAGATGCTTTAGAGAGGATGCATGCTCATCTTACAGCTGCCGTAGTTTCAAATGATCCAATATTTCTGCAGGCAAGATATTCCCTTGTTCATATTTAATTTTCGCCTCTGCTGCATTTTCTGCACCTTAGCATCAACTGATCGAATTGGCATGCTTCAGTAAATAAATTTTTACTTCACAGGAAGTGATCGGGAACACGGTGAACGGCACAACCTACGCCGGACTCCGTGCAAGGACAACAGGAGCTCCACAAAATCACTGGTGATCAGAAATTTATATTCTTTTCGTTGAATAATTTTACACGACGAATCTTTCTGGTACCGTCATACTTATTTGCATAGATAGTCAGTACCACGAATTGAAATGCCCATATAATTACCTCAGGTTCGGACCAGCTGGAGATCCACGGGGTGCAGGAATAGGCACACCGGAGGCAATAAAACTAGTCTGGTCGTGCCATAGAGAAATTATATATGATTTGGGGCCAGTGCCGCATCACTGGGAAATTCCGGCATCTACTTGAATGAATTGCCTGGTGAAGAACAGTGCAAGAAACTGTAAGTTGAGGATTTACACTTTGTTTACATAAAATTTGGGCATGACCATTTCAGAGCACTATCTTATAAAAGTCCTGAATGTGATTTCAGCATTCCTGTTTTTACATATTTCTTTACATGGGCAGCATTGAGTAACAACTTGCTATCACCCAAAAGACGAAAAAATCTGAACTTGAAATGGTGCGTAGAAGATTATGTAAAAGAATGAAATCTTTCATGCACTTCTAAATGCTGAATGGAATTCAGCAAACTCAATAAGAAACTAAAGCGGGCGGGCGGATTTCATATCTAAATGCATGATGGGTCACTGAATGCGGTATAGGAGGAGGATTCGGATAATTTTCAGGTCCTGTTTCTAGGGTCCAGTGACTCGGGGGCCTCTGTATATAGCTCCAACAACCACGAAATCGTCAGGCTTGTCCCTTTCTTCAAGCCATGCATATTTATCCAACTCTTCCTCTGGGAAAATCGCTAGATCGCCCGCACCTTAATTCAACAAAAATGCAACAAAGAAATGTAGGTAAAGTTTGTAGAGTGTGTATCAAGCTCGAGTGGTTCGTCACGTGACTTTTGATCATGATGCAGTTTGTTGGGTATCCGTTAAATAACATAGATCGGATTTGACAGAAAAACAAACCTGGGTAGGTGGTGAAAGGCAGAGTATTATAGTAGGTACAATGCCTGCCTTCTAGATCAGAGTACGGCGGTCCAAGTACATCTAGCACGGCACATGAGGTTATTGCCGTGAAACAATGCATATTGCCTCCAGCAGCAGGAAAAAGAATTGACGGCTCGCAAGGGGCAGTAAAATCGGAGTCAATGTGAACTTTTCCCAATCGTCTTTCCGGATGTGATGCTGAAAATAAGATAAAAAGGTACAAACATGATCTCTTTTTCGGTATTTGCATGTTTCAACAAGGAAAAATAAATGTGGACATGAAGTTTTCATCAAAAGTGATCTAAGAAATTTGGATTTTAAGCATATCCACGTGACTGCGGAAAAAAAAATCATTACGCCTCCTTTAAATGTAACAAATATGAATTAAAAGTAGTGATCAATTCATCCACATATTCTGTAAAATATGAGCGATACGAAAAAAAACAAGGGTGAAGGATTTTACGTTGTGTTACCGGCGCATCCGATACCCAATCATATGATTTTATGTGCATGGACCCGAAAAGGAGCTTGCTAAAGACCGTCATATTTGGATGATTATGTAAAGGGATGACAGCTGATGGAGGAAGACAGAAGATACCAATCTACAAGGAAAGTCCAGTGAGATGCCGATTTGTGAAATAAAAAATGAACCGAGATAAATAGGAAGCTAGAAATCATACCGAGAACTTATCACTTTCATATATGTGCAAGTATGTTACGGCTGGAACCTCTTCTGTCTCAAATATTTTGAAATACGGCATGTCTGGACTCAGGCCAACATTTGTAGGTTTCATGTTATCTACATTTAAAACCCATCGAATAATAATCAGGTTTCAAAGAATAATGAAAAATAAAACTTGCGAGTGATTTGCAAAAAATTTCGCCATGATTAAATGAGTAAAGAGAGAGCAAAAGCAGCAGAACCAACACAAGTCAGACAACAATTATCTCCGCGCAACACAATGAAATGACACGTTCAGTATATGATCTCCGCACGATGAGATGAGATGAGATGAGATGACTTCCAAGATAAATACTCAGTTCGATATTCTTTAGGGCATTGATACTATCGGAAGTTCAAATTTCATACGTGTAGACATGGATGCATATTAGTGAGATCCTCTAACCACCTAAACTTAACTATGTTGGTTGACTATTTCCACTCGAAATCAACAACAGGTTTCACTAATATTTCAAGCAAATATCTGCTCAGATCCAGAAAGCAGAAACAAACCTAAGCGATCAACAAACTAAGGCCCGATACCATCCAGGACTCAAATGCGTACAAAACTAAGTTACAGTAAGAAGCATACACTCATCACATGTACTGATGAAAACTCTTAAAATCGCCAAATAGAAAGACAAGTTACAACAGTAAGTTGCAACTTTCAATCAAGCTGAAAAAGCCCACTTTGCACTTAGCTGAACAAATAGCTCCACACAAGAATTCCTTACAAATTGGCATTAGCAGACACCAAAAGCAGTAAGAATTCCACAAAATCCACTCGGGTTGAACCCGGCATCATCAAAATCCAGACATACATACTACAAACCAACAACATAAAACATCACTGATTGACCCAACTAGAATCCAACCTACCCAACTTCCAAGATCAAGACCTGGAAAATAGCAGCTAGAATACTAAGCTGCCTCAGACATTCCACCAACCACAGTAAACATCAATTTGTTGCAGAAATAAAAAACGAATGAGTGACACATCAACAAGTTTCATACCTAGAACCAGCCGCAGCCGCTCAATATCCTCAGCAGGAGGGACAAATCCAGGGCTACTGTTGACAAAAACCTCCTTACAAGTATTATACAGCTTCTGAATCACCTTCGGCATTCTGGGTGATGAATCTTTGATCTCTTGGGGTTTGACGTAGCTGGGGCAATTTTGATCACAGCTTTGCCCCTTCAAACTACGAACCCTAGCCGTCAATCCTCATACAGATACGGAGCTGATCGGATACGGGTGCTGCTGAAAACCCTAAAAGACGCGAATTTGGGAGATGGGGTTTGGTCGAATCGCCATTTGGAGAAGAACCCAGCTCTGATCTGATGTGAAATTTTGCAAATAGTGTTGAAACAAAGCGGCTAATTGAGATCAAAACTAAAGCTTAACCCTAGCTGTACGATGATGATGGAGTCAGTGAGGGTGGAGGATAATTGCAGAGGCGGTGAGTAACAGCGAGAGATGATTGAAGAATTATGGAGAAGAGACGAGTCCGGGGGTTTGGTGGGGTGTTGGTTTCCTAATTATCTAGTCATCCTCGGCCACTCAACCAAACCAAATATAACGATAATAAATTCGATAAATTTATAAACCTTGTACAGAAATTTTCTTACTCGGAATGACCTATTTTTTGGTTGACAAGCATAGCAAAGCGACTTCTTTACGCAGACAATTGCACGCATGATCCGATGTTTCAGATTTCCAGAATCGGAAGCCGGAATATGACGTGGCAAAAATACCTTTGTTCCTTGTAACTTTGTCGATGCCAGCATTATAGAGCAGCATCGTGTGCCCTCTCAACGATTCTCCAAAGATAAATGGCGGGGTGCAACACAATGACTTCTCACGAGGTCATCTATCCTAATACTATTTTTGTCAAAGTACGTTTAACTGCGGAGTTCTGATGGATCTGATACATTACGAGCTCAATTTATTTATTAAGTAATTAACACGATATCATCGAATTTATTTTGATCGATATTTTATTATGAGACGGTAAATTTGATTTATTGAATTTAAATTTATTATTAGAATTTGTAGGGATAAAAGAAGATAGGCTAAGATCAATTTATTTTGGATTAATGCTAAATGGTGCTGCCACGTGGCATATGGAAACTTGGAGAGTAGGAATGGAATAAAACGGCAGCAAACTGACCGAAAGCAGATCGTAACGAACCCTATTCCCTCCATCTCTCTCTCTCTCTCTCTCTCTCTCTCCTCTCAATCCGCCATTAACGCGCACCTCGCTCGTTCCACGCTGTCCGATTATTCCCTCCAAAAGCAACAAGCTTCCATTCTCTCCAAAATGCCACCGCCATGACTGCAATCTCACACCTCCAAAACAACACTCAGCACCCACAGCAACCAGCGCAGCAGGGATCATCGCAGCAGAGGAGGAAGCTGGTCGTGGAAGTGATCGAGGCGAGGAATCTGATACCGAAAGACGGGACGGGGAGCTCGAGCGCGTACGTGGTCGCGACGTACGACGGGCAGAGGAAGAGGACGTCGACCAAGTACAAGGATCTGAATCCGGTATGGAACGAGGAGATCGAGTTTGCCGTGACGGATGTGGAGAGGGCGGAGATGGAGGAGCTGGAAATCGAGGTGTTCAACGACAGGAAGATGTGCAGTGGAAGTGGAAGCTCGCGTAAGAATCATTTTCTGGGAAGAGTGAAGCTCTGCGGATCGCAGTTTGCGAGACGAGGTGAGGAAGGGCTGGTGTATTACTGTTTGGAGAAGAAGAGTGTGTTCAGTTGGGTGCGAGGCGAGATCGGGTTGAGGATTTACTTCTGCGACGAGGAGGTTGCTGTAGAGGATTCTGGCGGCGGAGGAAACGCTGAAGCTCCTCCGTCTGCGGCGGTGGAGGAAGCCAAGGGTTTCGGATTTCCAGGTTTCTTAGAGACTGATCATCAGCATTCGCAGCCAGTGGTTGAAATCCAGCAATCGGCGCCGGGAGCGATGAACATGCCTCCGCCGCAGCAGCAACAGCAACCACAACCGCATGAGTTTCAGGTACCGGACGATTATCATCAGCAGCAGCATCAGGTTCGTCACTATCCGGCTGAGATGCAGTTTCCGCCGGAGGAGAGGAAGATGGAGATTCCAGCGCCGCGAATGGCGCGGAGGACGAACGGAGACTACTCGCCGAGAGTGATCCGGCGCCAGAAGTTATCAGCCGAGGCAGAGAAGCCACCGCCGTATGGTCTGGTGGAGCCTATGGAGTATCTCTTCATCAGAATCGTGAAAGCTCGAGGACTGACGCAAAACGAGTCGCCCTACGTCAAAATCCGAACCTCAAACCACTCCCTGAGATCAAAACCCGCCGTCTACGCTCGCGGACAGTCTCCGGATTCGCCGGAGTGGAACCAGGTCTTCGCGTTAGGGCACAGCAAGAGCGACGCCGGAGCCGCGACGTTGGAGATATCGATTTGGGATGAACGGAGTGAGCAGTTTCTCGGCGGAGTTTGCTTCGATTTGTCCGATGTTCCGGTGAGGGATCCGCCGGATAGTCCTTTAGCTCCGCAGTGGTATAGGCTTGAAGGCTCTGCGGACGATCAGCAGCAGAACAGAGTCTCTGGTGATGTGCAGCTGTCGGTGTGGATTGGGACTCAGGCGGATGAGGCCTTCCCGGAGTCATGGAGCTCTGATTCACCGTATGTGGCGTACACTCGGTCGAAGGTTTATCAATCCCCGAAAATGTGGTATTGCAGGGTGACGGTGATTGAGGCGCAGGATTTGCAGATTGCGGCGAATCTGCCACCGCTGACGGCACCTGATTTGAGGATTAGGGCACAGCTAGGGTTTCAGTCGGTGAGGACGAGAAGGGGAGTGATGAGTAGCAGCACGACGTCGTTTTTCTGGAATGAGGATTTGGTGTTTGTTGCAGGTGAGCCGCTTGAGGATTCTCTGATATTGCTGGTTGAGGATCGGACGTGCAAGGAGCCAATGCACCTTGGTCACTTGATTATACCAGTAGGGTCAATCGATCAGAGGATCGATGAGACTCCAGTGACGGCCAAATGGTATCCGATAGAAGGCGCAACCGGAGGTGGCGGCGGCGCCGGAGGAAATGAGCTTGGCGGGGAGCTACATTATGCTGGTAGGATTCATCTAAGGATGTGTCTCGAAGGAGGGTATCATGTGCTTGATGAGGCGGCTCAGGCGAGCAGTGACTTCAGGCCTACTGCGAAACAGCTGTGGAATGCACCGGTGGGGATTTTGGAGCTGGGGATTTTGGGTGCTCGCGGATTGCTTCCTATGAAGTCCAAAGGCCCTGGAAAAGGGTCTACTGATGCTTACTGTGTGGCCAAGTATGGGACAAAATGGGTGCGAACTAGGAGTATTACTGACAGCTTTGATCCGAGGTGGAACGAGCAGTATACATGGCAGGTTTATGATCCCTGCACTGTTCTGACATTGGCTGTTTTCGACAACTGGCGCATGTTTGCAGCGGAAACGGAGGAGAGACCGGATTGTAGGATTGGGAAGATCAGGATCAGAGTATCCACATTGGAGAGCAACAAGGTGTACACAAACTCCTATCCTCTCTTAGTTCTGCTGAGGTCAGGATTGAAGAAAATGGGGGAGATAGAAATAGCTGTTAGATTCGTATGTCCCTCGCTGTTGCCAGATGTTTGCTCGATTTACACTCAGCCATTGCTCCCTACTATGCATTACGTCAGGCCATTCGGTATTGCTCAGCAAGAAGCATTGCGCATAGCCGCAGCGAAAATGGTGGCAGCCTGGCTAGGCAGGTCGGAACCACCACTAGGGCCAGAGGTGGTGCGGTTCATGCTGGATGCAGATTCTCATAACTGGAGCATGAGAAAAAGCAAAGCTAACTGGTTTCGAATTGTGGCTTTACTGGCTTGGGTGGTTGGACTGGTGAAATGGTTGGATGATATTAGAAGATGGAGAAACCCAGTCACTACTGTGTTGGTTCATATTCTGTACCTGGTACTGGTTTGGTATCCGGACTTGATTGTCCCAACTGGGTTCCTTTATGTTGTGTTAATAGGCATATGGTACTACCGGTTCAAACCCAAAATACCTGCTGGAATGGATATCAAACTTTCCCAAGCAGAAATGGTCGACCCTGATGAACTAGATGAGGAATTCGACCCAATACCAAGCACAAAGCCACCTGAAATGATCCGGGTCCGATACGACCGGTTAAGGATGATAGCAGCCAGGGTCCAGACTGTTTTAGGTGACTTTGCTACCCAAGGGGAGAGGATTCAGGCCTTGGTTAGCTGGAGAGATCCTCGTGCTACAAAACTATTCATTGGTGTATGCATCTTGATCACTGTCATTCTTTACAGTGTGCCGCCAAAGATGGTGGCAGTGGCTTTGGGATTCTATTTTCTCCGGCACCCTATGTTTAGAGATTCAATGCCTCCGGCCAGCCTGAATTTCTTCAGAAGACTCCCTAGCTTAACTGACCGCCTGATATGAATTTCTAATACATTTTTGACACTGTATGTGTTGTGGGTCAGTTCAAGAGAAACACGAGGCCATGTTTGTCTGTCCATGATGCTGTCTGGTTCTGAACAGAGAAAAGCCACCAAAAGTTCAAAACCAACAAACACGGCCTCCTGCCTTTGAAAAAAAAGACACCAAAGCAGGAGTGCTTTGATGCAGTGACAAGTGCAAAAAGGTAAGGTTTTTCTCTGCTCTCTGATTGACATATTTTGACTATCTATGGATGCCAGCCAGCCAGCCTCTGGCGCCTTATGCTGATTTCGTCAATAAAGGAGAGATATACACAATGCACTGGCAATCATATATCACACTACATAGGTATAAAACCATACACTGAAGTCTCCAACTGCTGAAGAAGAAAAAAAGCTATACAGGTTAGCTCATGTGAACAATCTCGAGCTTTACTTTATGCACACAAATTGACCTAAAAGTTCCAGGATAAAAAATCACACGAGGAGAAAAGAGTAGTTCCGTTCAAGCAGGGAATGTGTTAATGAAACGAAGACTGAAGAAGGCCATCGCGGATTTGGGCAGCAACATCACGAACAGCGCCAGGTCCATGAGGGATGAAAACTGCCGAGGATTTAGAGGAAGCCCCGATTTCTTTCATCGTGTCAAAGTATTGGGTGACCAGGACCATGTCCATGACATCCTTAGCAGTAGTCCCAGGAACATTCACTGAGAATCCCAACACACTGTCTCTCAAACCATCTACTATGGCTTGACGTTGGCGAGCAATACCCAGCCCTGATAGATACTTCGCCTCAGCCTCACCCTCAGCCCGCTTTATCTGTAGGATCTTCTCAGCCTCTGCTTTCTCAGTCGCTGCCAGCCTCATTCTCGCAGCTGCCACATTTACAAATCACAATTTTAACAGGCGTAATATTTTTACAAGTGAAAAATTCTAAATATGAAATGAAAAATTCTTACCAGCATTTATCTCATTCATTGCCCGCTTAACATGCTCATCCGGTTCAATATCAGTGATGAGGGTTTGCACGATCTCAAATCCATAGGCAGACATAGCCTGCACAGGACAATATGGAAGCAAAAATAATAAGAATACCGCTCACATAAACATGATTTCTACGTAACCATGTGTTTAAAAATGTTGTGACCTTCTCAAGCTCTTGTTCCACAGTTCTAGCAATTTCATTCTTTTGCTCGAAAACGTCATCAAGAAGGAGCTTTGGAACGCTTGCTCTGATGACTAATAAATGTACAAGGTTCAGCTCAGTGTTGAGAAAAATAGTATGAAGCGGGGGATGTCCCGAGGGAATAAGGAAATTAAGCCAAAACAAAGGATTCAGAAGGTTAGTTACCATCAAAAACATAAGCCTGGATTTGGGCCCTCGTGTTGCTAAGTTTGTAGAATGCATCGCTCGCTTTGTCTGCCAATGCACGGTACTGTATTGACGCCACGACATTCACAAAAACATTGTCCTGAAGAAAAATTACCATAGGTAGGTTAAAATCACGCCAAGTTCAGTACATACGACCCATCATTCATTCGAAACTAAATAACAACAGACCTTTGTTTTTGTCTCACAGCGGACATCCAGCTGCTGCAACCGAAGGGATAGCTTGCCAGCTATCTGACTCCCTAGGAACCAAGGTAAGCAATGACATCCAGGCTGAAGAACATCATCAAACTTACCGAACCTCTCCTTGATCACTACTGTCGATTGGTCAACTTTAATGCAACAAGTCAGATTCCCCATCTTACAGTTTCTGTTGATGTACACAAAATTAGACCTTGCTTAAACATCGCTGTCCAGATTAATGACCATAACAATCAAACCAATAAGCAGAAACAATGGTTGCGACTATTCTTAAAAATACATATTGAAGTTATTATCCTAAATCCCAACATAGAGTTACAAAGATTTTACATGGTCTCATCCATCAATTAACAACGATCTTACTATTGGTACATCCGGCAGCGGAGGCTCCCTGGGTTACGAATCTGTATGATTTTTTCAATCACCGGACTGCTTGACGTAATTTAACTAATATCACGAAGAACAGTAACAGGGCTTTGGCACGCTTAACATATCTCCTAGCAGAATGAGAGTGTTTACAGCACTAATTTGAACAAATTGTAAACCCATCCATCAAAAAAAATCACCAACTAATTTGAAATTCAAGATTGATAAATCTTCAAAAATATAAATATGCAGTAAGTTCTGTGTTTGAAGCTGATTCAGCGAAAGACAGAAAATATTTGTACCCTGATCACCGAAACGACACGTCTGGAATGGTTAAACACCAGATCCACTCTCAGTAAGTTGCAATAATAAGTACATGAAATTACTCTATACGACACGGAAGAACAACCCAACACAACAGTTTATATCACTTGCTGACTAGTAATTTCCAATTCGAGGGAGGCGAAAGTCTAAAGCAATAGTACATCTAAGAAGCAGAAACGCAAAGAAAAGAAGAAAAACTCACATGAATGAACTCGGCAAAATGGGGATATGATCTGAAATTCAAACAACAAGGACTTAATATAGAATGTGCAGAGAAAGGCACCCCTAAATATACCTTCCTCGTCACATCCGCAAGTTGTATAATCCACCATTTCTAAAATTAAAGTCAACAAAGAAAAGTCCTGATCCTCGCATTATGCCATTGTGATAATATCAACCAAAATATCCGTGCTGTAGTTTGCGAATACAGTTGGCCGTGACAACTACGATTATTCACTGCATTACAACTTACAATACTCTTGGTACCATTGAATCTAATCACATAAATCTAAAAATAAAATAAAAAATATATATAAAGTAAAGCCTAATCAGATCAAACCTAGCCCTAACCTGAGAAATCTGTCAATTAGGGTTTCGAATCTAACAAATCCAGATTAGAAATCCAGCATACTAGGAAAGATCATATGCAAGAAGCATGCCGTCTTGTTGACACAAACAACAACAGCGTGGCTTCCGATTCCCGCAAACGCGTTGGAATTTTCAATTGGGTAAAACTACACGACAGAGAGCACACGTCTTTCATTAAACTAATCGAAGCGGAAATTCCATCCAAAATTTTGCAGTAGCAAATGTGAGCGTCGGAGCAATCAGCAGCAGATTGAGACATTAAGGTTTTTTAATTTACCTGGAAATTGGGGCTGTGAAGCTTTCTAGGGTTGACTTGGAGATAAAGAAGTGGTCCACTTGGTGGAATGAAACGACGTTGTTTTGTTCGCAACATTCGAGCACATGTCCTCAAAGCTCTCTGTTCTATATATTGGATTCCAAGCTTAAACGACATCATTTCGGTTTAAACCGCGAACCCGAGTCACTCGGTCGAACCGAAGTCTACTCGTTATGAATCACGGGTCGGTTTTACTAGCCGGGCCCCACCCGACACCTCATGCAAATATGCCCACGATTTCCTGAAGGGCATTATCGTAATTTATCACCACATTTGTTAAAGGAGCTGCTGGCAATCACTCGTCCCCATCGTCCATCTCCGATTCGAGCCTCCTCGTCTTCTCTCTCTATCTCTGCGATTCTCATCGCCGGCCACCATCTGTGCCTCGCGATTTCCTCGAGTAGACGCTCTTCTGACCGAGATGGGGGTGAGCTGCCGTCGGTGCTCCAGCACGTCGCACATCACAGAGATCATCATCACCAGCTTCTTCCGCCACAAGCTTTGTTACTGACACACCCACCTGTGCCTTTTCTCTGTTTGTAGCTCATCTTTATCGGTTGTTCAGTAAATTCGCGAGCTTGCTTGGTTTACGGTGATTCATTGTCACTAGCGGTGGTGGTGGTAGGGTTTTCAGGAGTGGGAATTTGAGTAGGTGTAGCGCATCCATGGCTCCGGTTTCCAATCCTCCGATATCGGCTTCTTCTTCTTCTCGCCATTCTGATGCTTTGTTCCTCTCTGGACCATCTCGCTTTCTAGGTGAATTCTTAAACTTTTTGTGAAATTCAATTTGTGCGCACCAGGTGTTTGTGTTTATTCCTGACCTGAATTTTGGTCAATGTGTTGGATTTATGTTGATGGATGGAACTGCTTGTTGATTTAGAGAGGTTTTTTGATTGTCATAAATTGACTTGTTGTTGATTGTTGAAGTAGTCATGTTTGCCGATTTGGTAGGAGTTGACCATGAAGTGTCATTTGTGTTGGATTTATGTTGATGGATGGAACTGCTTGTTGATGTAGAGAGGTTTTGTGATTGTCAGAAATTGACTTGTTGTTGATTGTTGAAGTAGTTCATGTTTGCCGATTTGCCAGGAGTTGACCATGAAGTGTCATTTGTGTTGATTTGTTAATCAGAATCCATTTTTGAGCCCCGTAGATCTATTGATTGAACTCTTTTTGCCAGAGGTCATGGGTTCAAATCTTAGTTGTAGAATTGGGTTGGTTTCGTGTTTGTTGATTTTGTGGCGGGATGTTTGATCAGGTTCTGGCTCGGCCATGGTTAGCTTTGAACATGTGAATGGATCTATGGGGCGGAACACCAGGACATTCTTCACTGCATTTGAGGATGATAATGGGGATGAGGACTATGAAGAGTTTCTGAATCAGGCTGGGAAGAAGAGGCGGCTTTCGATTAACCAGGTCCAGTTTTTGGAGAGGAGTTTTGAAGAAGAGAACAAGCTGGAGCCTGACAGGAAGATTCAGCTAGCCAAGGAACTTAACTTGCAGCCTCGACAGGTTGCCATATGGTTTCAGAACCGCCGCGCGAGGTGGAAGACAAAGCAGATGGAGAAAGACTATGACACTTTGCAAGCCAGTTATAACAGCTTCAAGTCTAGTTATGACACTCTCGTTGAAGAAAATGAGAATTTGAAAGCTGAGGTATGTGTTTCATTTTTAATATGCAAACATTGATATTGATTTGTTTGGTTAAGCTTAACAATAACTCATACTGTATGTATTTACCAGGTTGTTCTGCTATCTGAAAAACTGGCGTCTAAGGAGAACCGGTTGCAAAGTGCTGAACCATCAGAAACAAGCAAAAAATCTACAGCACTCCCCGACAATCCCATTTCCAATTCCTCATCAGAAGCAGAAGATTCCAAAGTTCCATTTGTGGAGCAGAAGCTGGATGATTTCACAACAGCCAAGAGCGACATATTTCAATCAGACAGCCCACATTATGCCGATGGTGGGGCGTACTCCCCTCATCTAGAGCACGTGGATTCTTCATACATGTTCGAGCCAGATTACAATTCAGAGTCATCTTCAGACGATGCTCTTCCAAAAGCCTATCCTCCCTCATCTTCATACATGCTCCCACCACTTCATCCTGACCCGGCCGCAAGTTCTTCTGATTTCGGATCCAACCATGAAGATCATCATCAGCCCTTCTGGTTCTGGTCATTCTAACAGTTTCACTGCACTTACATGCTGCTCCGGCCTCTTGCTCTGTCCAAGCTTGTTTATTATGCTGCAATGGCCTTATCAGGAACTCAAGCAGTGACACCCAAACCTTCGCCGCAGTTGTGCCATGTCTTCTTCAACCTTATTTCATGTCTTTACGTTTAAAATCTCCTTGTGCTCTTCATGAGTAATTCAAATAAAAATTTGGTGCTCATGGAGCATAGCAATTTCATAGTGTTAGGGGTATAACTTTTCAGCATGTTAAACTTTTACAAGGCGCATAAATTTGAATCGAATTGAACAAAACTGAACTGAATAGATGTTTTGATCATTCACGTATTTCTAATCTCATAAAATTTAGACGATTAATATTCACGAAAAGTTATTTTAAAAATAAATAAATGATTTACTTTATATAATATTATCCAAGATAAATTAAAATACAAAGTAGAAGAACAATTCAAACATTGACAATTGAATTTCTGAACATTAAATATATAAATAGAATTGGTCCACACTCCAAAATAACCGTCAAACTTAAATTTTTAAAAAAGTCATCTGTCCGTAGATTTTAAGAAAAAATAAATATTAAAAAAATAAACAAAGGCGACAGCAGCAGCGGTGAATGTGTATAGTCAACCATTGCCAGCCTTCCACGTTGCGGTTCATATAACATACGATGACGTGAGCGAAAGACTGGCCGATGAGAATCGTGCAAAGCTACGTGAGTGCGGGCCCCACGAATATGACAATATACACATGGCGCGAAATTTATGGGCCACGTGTCAATTTAAATACAACTCAATATTATCTTGACCTTCTGATGATAATAATGTTTACCGCTTTTTTTTTTAAATTGTTTTTATTTATTTATAATAAATATAAAAATACAATGACATTAGATTGAAAATTTAAGTGAAATTTTTTTTCAACTTTAATTAAAAACATATAAATTCAAAAATATAATATAAATTAATTTATATCCGTCTAAAAATATGTGAGACATTTTCAGCAAGCGGAACTGAATCGGCTAATAAACCTAAGCAGTGGAATTGTAGTCAGAGTGGGACTCATAGAACTCGCTCGGACAAGGAGACATTACTTCCTGCTCGAGCACCTGCACAATCTGCCCCATCGTCGGCCGGTCGTCGGGGTTCGCACCGGTGCATCTCCCGGCAATCTCCAGCACGGCTTCCACCGTTTCCACATCGGCATCGGAGCATTTCCTGTCCACCACGTCCTCAAGCCGGTTTTGTTTCAACAACGTATTCATCTGAAACAGAATGACGTCATCATTAGCAGAGTGTTCGGTTTGGTTCCTGTACGATGATGATTGAATGCGAGCGTTAAACGGAAAAAACTAACCCAACCGACTACGTTCAATCCTCGTTTCACGAAGGAAGGATCGGTGGGGCGCTTCCCGGTGACGAGCTCGAGCAAGAGCACCCCGTAGCTGTATACGTCGGACTTCTCCGTCGCTATCCCGCTTTGCAGATATTCTGGCCAGTAACGAAAAAAAATTAGTTGTATAAACCAATGGAAAAATTCGTGTGTAAAATGCCAATGTAGAAATGACGCTGACCTGGAGCAAGGTAGCCAAAAGTTCCGGCAACTACTGTGGTGACGTGTGCATCCTCGTCTACGAGGAGCTTGGCGAGTCCAAAGTCAGATACACGAGGCTCTAGGTTTTCGTCGAGGAGGATATTGCTGGATTTGATGTCCCGGTGGATGATTTTCGGGGAGCAGTCGTGGTGAAGGTAAGAAATTGCCCGAGCTGAACCCAATGCGATTCTCAGCCGAGCCGCCCAATCGAGGTAACTTTCCTCCGGACCAGGCTCTGCAATTAGAACAGAATTTGTCGGCTCAGAGAAATTATTCTACCAAGTTAACAGCAAAGAGAAGAAGTTGGAAGTTGGGAAAAAGTACCGTGGAGGAAATCATCTAAGCTGCCCAGAGTGACGTAATCATATATAAGAAGCTTGGACGCAGGTAGTCTGCAGTATGCTCTCAGGTTAACGAGATTAATGTGTTTGATGCTTCCCAAGATCTCCAATTCTCGCTCGAAGACCTGATCAGAGCCTTCCCGGCTTCTATCAATTCTTTTAACAGCAAATGTAGCGCAATCGTTCATGACCATTTTGTACACTGTGCCAAACCCGCCGGAGCCCACGATGTCCTCGTCATTTAGAAGCTCGAGCTTCTCGATGATTTCTGATGACGGGTAGGGAAGGTCTCCGTGGAATGTGATGAGCTTCGTGCCTGGATGAGAATGAGAGAAATTATTTCAAGCTGAAACTTGCGAAAAGAATAAATTTACTTGAAGGAATAAACGAACTTGGTTCTTGAAGAGCTTGTTTTTTGACTTCAGTATACTTCTTGGCGGCTCGTTCCTTCTTGGAGGGCAGACGCATCCAGAGAAAAACAAGTAGGAATGCAAGGAGCAGGCTGACAATGGACAAGGCGCCGATGATGGCGTATCTCATGAAATGTGGAGAAGTTGAAGATGGACGCTTACTTGGGCCTTCAGCGATTTAGAATTTTTCTGATCAGCATCTCCAAACACATCTCATAATAAAATGTGTAGAAGAGAAGAGAATTTGTAAGATGTTGATTCATACCTGCAGCATTATCGCTTTCAGCATGGGGCACTACCGCGGGGAATCCCAGAGAGTTTCGGCACGCTTTGTTCAACTGTCTACCACAAAGATCTCTATTTCCAGAAAATCTGGGAACCAAAAGAAAAATACAGAGCCCAAATTCAGGTAAAATCGTCGATAAAGCAGAAACTGAAGGGTTGCTGGCATACAATCCTTATAAGAGATTTTAGTTTGAGACATTTAAAGGCGATTTTCAAAAGCACAAGGTTCGAAAATTTCTCAGAACTGAATGATGTTTCTGTAGAGCAATATCACAAAGAACTAAATCAAGCTGAAACAGTAACTCAAGCGAAGGTCTTACGAATTGTTTCCAAATGTGCTCAAGACGCCAGTGTCGGGGATTTCTCCGGACAGTAAATTGGTGGATAAATTTCTGAGAGGAGAACAAATTTCATTATGACAAAGCAAGGAAACAAAGAAATTAGATGCTTAGCAAATATTCAAAATACACTTACAGAAGTTGCAGCCGGGTAAGACGACCGATTGAGGAGGGGACTGAACCTTTCAATTGATTGCTTGACAAGTCCCTACATTTAGAATTTCATCAGAGTGATGATGAGTCAAGTGTCAATATATTGGAACCTTTCGCGAGGTTTAATAATACATTTGGACAGCCAAACTTACATTATGGTGAGAAATGAAAGCGTTCCGATGTCAGCGGGGATTTCACCTTGCAGAAAGTTACCCCTCAAGTACCTAACGAGTAAAGACCAATTCAGCAGATGAGACAACAGGCGCAACAACGTAAGAACTTGCAAGACAAGCCACGTCTCAGCCACGGCACTGATCAATGATCATTGCACAGAATTTGAAGTGACTCACAATGCTCGAAGCTCGGTGCAATTCAGGAGTTCATTAGGAATAGTTCCGTGCAGGATGTTTTGGTGAAGAGCCCTGAGTAAAACAAGCACGAATCACTCTATAATATATTGCCAATACGAGTAACTACTAAACAAGAATCAAAACATGTCCTGGACAGAAGATTAAGAATCAAAAACTGAACTTGGAGAGAAATGAAGTGGTTTTTTTGACTCACAATCTTTGTAGTCTGCTGAGCTTTCCAATGCTGGGTGATAATGTACCTCCAATTTGCATATAAGGCAAGTTTCTAGAAGAAACATTCAAAAAATCAAAACTGGAATCAGGAAAAGGGAAGGTTTGAGCAGAAGGGGAGGATTTACATTGAGCGGACTCTTCTTTCTGGATCATCATAGCAAGTGATACCAGTCCAGGAACAAGGAGTCTCATCTGAACTAACCCAGTTGCTGAGGACACTCTTGGTGTCATTGAAGCTGCTTTTTATCTCCAGCAATGCCAAACCTGAAAAACCCCAACTCAAAACAATCAAACCCTAACCAAAACTAAGAAAGGTTGAAACTTTGAGGCATGCCAACACATCAAAGCAGAATTTAGAAGGGGAACTAGGGTTTGTTGCCTGACTTACCATCATCTGTGAGAGCAGATGAGAGTGTGAGGAGAATGGTGGATGTGCAGAACATCAAGAAGATGACCCATATGGGGTTTCTCATGATTCCAGCTTCTGGGTGAGCTTAGGCACTTCACAGAGTGACTCTGAGTCAACTCAGTGGTTGAAAGGGAGGGAGAGAGAGAGAAGCTAAGTGATGAAATGAAAGTAAGAGAGACTGAGAGTGGGAGAAGAAATCATCATCACTACTCAACAATGAAAAAATCCTGAGATTTTAAAATTAATAAAACTTGAAAAAGGACAGGAGGGAGGGAGGGAGGGAGATGAGGAGTGAGACCCATGTTTGTTTCATCTCTATTTGAAACATCTTCAACCTCAACCACTACATATAAACTTCACCACCACATAAACTTCTTTTCATCTACTCTGACCTAAAAATGAAATCTTGGCTTGTTTTGAGCATTGAAATCCCAGTCCAGCATTGGAAAAATTCAAAGGGGGACATGAAGAAGCTCAAAAGCCAAACACGGCCTTAGAATCTCCATGAAAAGAGCGAGAGAGAGAAAGGAGGAAGCTTTTAATTAAAGCACAACAACACTATATCAAAACTTGTGTAGAAAAGAAGAAAAAAACAGTAGTAGCCGTTGTCCAAGGAAAATTCAAAATATAGCGCGTGGGATACGAACCCCATGCGCAATTTTGCAACAAAATACTTACTCGCTGCATAAGAGTGACACGTGTCATGTCAACTCAGATTCAACAGCTGTTAATGGGGGACATAAATGAGGCGAGTGGAAAATGCTGACATGCAATCCGACAATTTTCTGATTCTGACATGCGTATCAGATGACAGTGTTTGGCTTGTTTGACACCAATAATTTATGTGCAGTATCAATTTAAATTAATTTTTATTTAAAAATAATTTCATCTATTCATAAATATGAAAATAATCTGAGCGAATAGAGTCCGATTACTAATGAGGCAGCTCTAGCAGATTTCTAGTAGCATACGGAAAAAAAAAACACAAAATACAAAACAACGAACATATCACAATTTGTTCAATTTGGCTGCGGATGCTTAACTAATTATGATAAACTGAAAAGAGGGAACAAACTGAGAGAACCTGTCTAGAGAAAGCATGCATTATTTGGAAGTTCCTTAGGCTGCTGAGATGGAAGAAGAGAGAACATAAGAAGACATACAGGAAGAGGGATTGAGTTGTGGATGTTCTCAAAGTCGGCTGAAGGTAACTTCAACAGAGTCGGATGGTTTTGGATGCGAAAGATACACCACTTCCGCATCAGGATTGACCAACTCCCACCTGAAAATTCAACGCCCAAAATCGCGTTAAGAAGAACAAATGGAGTTTACATTACAGAAGTTTGAAAAGGAAAAAATGGTTGCAGCATGTTTAGGTTGTCAAGCATGAACATGTCTAAATGCATGTGGAAGTAACATGGAATTTTTACAGTAGAAACAAATGTGAATGCGGGCATATAAGATCAGCTTACTTATATCCAACAGACAAGTAGTGAATGAATATGGCTATTTGAAGTTTGGCAAGCATGTTTCCAGGGCAGCTTCTTGCTCCCCCGCCAAACACTTGATAAGTTCCCAGCTTTGCCGGTTCCTATATCATTATATAAATTCAATTAGACATCATTGACCTAAAGAGTTATGTTATTAAGCTTTAACATGTGACTTGTCAATAAGTGTTTATGCACATAGATTTTGTCAACTTACATTCCATCTATCTGGGTCGAAGCGCATAGGATCATCAAAGTTCTCAGGATTTGTGTGCATATATCTAATCCACGGGATCACTCGCCAACCTTTAGGAAACACGTAGCCTGTATCGACATATCTCACATTCTTTGTGAGTCAACGAGTACAATTGATGAAAATGGTAAAAATGCATGACCTTTATATATAGCTGATACAAATATCTCATGGGAAATTTAAGAAAAAATGTCTGACCTTTATACTCCACATCTTTGGTAGCTGTGCGGAAAACAAATGGAGAAACATTGGTCATTCTTAGCGTCTCCTCCACAACCTGTATACAACTAGGATTATTGCTTAAATTCCGAATACAGCACATTACAGACATTCAGAAAAAGTAACGAGGAAAAAAACGAAAGGCTTACACCTTTTGTGTATATTTCAGTGACGAAACATCCTCACTTGTTATCAACTCGCCCTTCCTTTTTTCACAGAGAGCTAAATTCTCCTCCTGTCATTTCCCAATAGATGCTAATGTGTGATTCATAGATTCAATCTAAAAAGTAATTTAGACAAAATGCTCAACAGTTTTACCCTCAATTTTTTTAGTACATCAGGGTACTTCGCAAGAAAATAAATAGCCCACATCGATGTAAGAGCGGTAGATTCATATCCCGCAACTACAAGGCTGACAATGTTATCAACAACTTCTTCGTCGGTCAATTTGTTACCCTCTTCATCTTCAACAGTCATTAGTCCATCCATTAGATCATAGTTGGTTTCACGATCTACAGCACGGTTTTTCTTCTTCTCCATCTGCTCTGTAAACAGTGCCAAGAGCTTCCTCCTACACTGTTGGAAATAGATCACACCCTTTGTCACAAAAAGTCAGGAAACGCAAACCAATCACGACACAATTTTTTATAACACCAGTTACAATTTTACCGGACCATAACAGATATGACTAAATCATCCCAACCCATATTCAAAATCAAAGAAAATTTCAGTTTCCAAAAAGGAACCTCAAGAGCATGTCGATAGGCTGTTCCAGGAAAGTTGATCGGACTCGCTCTCACTCCTTTAAGCAACCCCATAAACAACTCATCCATATAATCCAGGGTAGGACCCGGTTCCAAGCTTGCAAATAGCCATCCCGTGTTCTCAAATGTCAACTGCACATTAGAAGATACAAAATAAGACATCCCTACAGCAAAAGTCTCCTTTGCAAGCAAGTTCAAAAGCTAACGATCAGGTATCCTCTTTGACTCATTCCTACCATTCAAAAAGAAATTAGTAAAGAAGAGGCGAGAATGTGAGTCCACCCGGAAAAAAATGTGAAATCCATTTACATCGACTGTATTCAAAGACTTATAAAAGTGCAAGAACAACTCAGCCGGACTTCAATAGCTGTAAATGAATCTCTAATAAACCAACATCTTCACATATAATTCTCTACATATACAGCATAGAAATACCCTAACTGAGCACAAAAACCTGACCTAATCCAGGAATCCAAGTTGTGCACTTTCTCAGTTTCTCATTCACAAAAATTCTAAGAATTCAAATTTCATGGAAACATAAACACCAGCATTTTCTCATATGCATGCAGCCAAATTTCCACAAACCCTAAAAATCAATAATCTTACCAACAATAACTCGATCTCGAAATTCTCAACCTACCTTTCTGGTTTCATGAAACGCCACAATCCGGCCTCTCTCCTCCCAACTCTTCAGAGCCTGAACAATCGCCGGCTGAACAAGAATAGCGATGCGACGGAGGGCGTCCGGTCTGTTTACAGCATTGGCGATGAATCCTTTGAGCCGAGCGTGCGGCTTCCCTTGCAACGCCACCACGGCTTTCCTTCCAACGATGTCGACCGTCGGCCATTGGAGAATGAAGCTGTCGCCCGATTGCAATATGAACCTGTTGGCGGCTGGCAAGCAGGAGATGATCGCCGGAGATCCGAACAGGTACGTTCTGTAAAGCCCTATGCCGTCTCCGTACCTGATTCTCGCCAAAAATTAGTTCGGTTTGATCCCATTGATTCGGTTTGAAATTTCCCACCAATCACCGGTCCAATTTATACAATTAAACCAAACGTAGTATCCAACAAACATAACAGGGATCAAATATCTAGCTATGCTGATAAAGACAGAATCAAAATTTCCGAAACCGAAATATTAGCTCGGTTTAATTCTGCGTAAAAAAATTCCCCAACTAACCCATCCATCGGTCTAAACACAATTGAACCATACATGATAAGACTCAAACCTATAGTTTAGTCCGCATACCCACCCACTCAGGCCGAAATGAATGTTGTCACACCGATATCATACGATCAAATCTTTCAGAAAAAATATGTATAAAATGTGCTTACTCTTTTTTTTTCGAGTTGATGAAGTCTTCAGGACGTCTTACGAACTTAAAATACCAAAGAAAAGTGAGCATTTCGCCCAAAAACGGGATACCCATGGCCCCGGGCGGGAGCTTGGCTCCGCCCGGCCGCGACCGGAGTTTAATGGGCAGGACGTATCGGATCTCATTCCACCATTTGATCAGAAAAAGCAAGAAGAGTGGGAGAGCCCCAAGGATGAGTGTCCATGTTGTGACTTTATTATTCTCCATTGCCTGAAAATGAAGGTTGATTTTGGCCGTATAAATATGACAAGTTTGGATTTTGGTGGTTGGCGTTTCCATGATGATACAAATGGTAAAATATCTTGAGTGTTCACGTGTTACTTTTTCTAGAACATTATCATACACTTAAATATAGTTGAAATCTTTTAATTTTTGTCCTGTAATTTATTTCTAAAACATCCGCTTATAAAATTTATCTTTTAATTTCCAAACGGAGTAAGCATTTGCGCTTCATCCTACATGCCGTAATTAAATAAACTACCAGACTCCAAACGAAGAATAGACAGACACGAAAATTTAATATGATTCATTAAAAGAGATGGTAACTCAACAACACTCGAATCTCTTAACAACAACTTATCTGTTGAAATTTGGCCCCTTTTTATCTCACATCGCTCAGTTTGTGAATAAATTGAGTTTGTAGAAGCTATATATTTAGCTTCAATTTGTCATTTGAAATCATTCAAACAGTTGTATCTTTCTTCCTTCTTCGGAGTCAATAGTGAAGAGTTTGCAATGGCGCTCGAGGAGTAGGTAATATTTACCAAACCTCGTTAAATCTTTGTGTTGTTTATTTTTCCGCTTTTGTTGGTTAGTTTCTGCTTTATTCACTTTTTTTTAGTGTTATATTTTTCAATAGCGTTTGTTTATCGGGTTAGTTTTGAGTATTATCCACCTTGTTAATGGATAAAGACTACTTTGAGTTGAGAAAATAGGTCCGATTTTTCCAAAACTATCAAATACTGAAGGAAAAAGAGACAGATTTGAATCTGAAGATTTGACCCTTTGAAGTATATCGGTAGAACTAGTTTTACTCGATGTTTCCTTAAAGGCTTAAGCTTCAATATTAAGTTTGATGACTCGTGGGATTCTGAAATTTGTGCTTTTTTGTGGTGAATTTGATCTTGTTTCAGTTCCATTCGTACAGATTACAAAGGTTACAGTGATAGTAACAACATTGTCCATGCAATTGAAATGGGATCAAATGATGTCGGAAAATATCATTCATGATATATACTATACATATGGAATTAGAGCAGCAAACTGCAGTCAAATTTTTCTTTTTTAATAACTATAATGTTCACTTATTGATTTTCACAACCGTCAAAATTTAATATAATATTTGGGGAGGATTATAATTCCATAAATAACAGACACACTTATTTGAACGCAAGCTCCAAAATGTGCGCACACATTTGGACCATGAATATCTATTTCTTACTTTCCTCCTACACTTTTGTGCACATTCTATCCGGTGACAAGGATTCATGGTGATTACAACTTTTATTGAATCGTTGGTGGACGCAGAGGCCGTTACGAATGATGTTCTTTGATACACATCTGAAAAATATCAATATAATAAAAAATCGATTTAAATTTTATTTATCGTTTATTTTTTAGAAATACTTAAAACATATGCGAGAGAAAAGAGGAAACCTGGTGTCACAAGGACAAGAAGAACCAAGATGCTGACCCACAAATTCATCATTCAATAAGATTTACCTTTAGTGTTAAGAATTAAATAAATAAATAAAAGATGAAACGTGAAACTTATTGAATGTGTGATTCACAATGGAATTTAAATATATCGATTATGCCACAGTGAATTGATTCGAGTTGATATTAATGTTCACCATTTAGATAAAATGAAATGATCTAATTAATTTGTACATTCCCAAAATTATAGTACTCATAAGAATCAGATCCGCTAAAACGCAACAAATTACCAAATTTTACTATTTTGTGATCGTTGTATTTGGTTTGGGTACATCGAATGTAGACCAGAGCTCATATTTGAAGTTTGAACACGGTAAACTCGTTCATTTTTATTCTTTTGATTTATTAAATGTCAAATAGTTTCGAGAGTAATTTAAGTGTACCCAAGTAAATGTGTTATATTAGTGTGCTGCGAATCAAATTTTTAATACTTTACTTTTTACGAGGATTTATTTGGCTATTAAATTAACTCAAAAAATCCTAAACCTTAAACTAAAACACAAGTGCTTTTTTTCTATAGAATTTTAATGCAATTTCCAGTTCAAATTGACCTAATTATGCAACTGTGAGTATGAGCCCAAGGTTGGCTAGACTAATTGAACCGAATCGGTAGTCCATCCGGTTCAATTCAGATCGGTTCAATTGGGACATTTCATTTGAAACGAACAACGTTGGACTATAATCAATCAAATTCAGGAAATTGCACATACACAGTCTCATTCCACCAGTTCAAAACCAGCCACAGGAGTGGCAGAGCTCCCAAGGTCCATGTTGTCCACATCATAAGTGATGATGATGGTGATGATCCACTTTCCATCTTCCTCAAATCCAACTCAGAAGTCAATAAATGGTCTTATAATTTTAGTTCTCTCAGAGCATATGCAGCGCTGCTAAAAAATAATAGCGCTGAAGTAGTTTGCTGACAGTCACTCTCAAAATAGCATGTAGCGCGCTTGTATTTGACAGTGGCTGGCAACACATGGTGTCTTGCTTGCAGTCAGGCAATGACTGGCAGCAAGCGACTGTTTATAGAATTTCAAATATTATCTCTCTATACACGTGTCTTGTATTAATTGGAACGAAATCTTATCGAAATATTGCTCAAGTATTGATCAATAACTTATGTACAATCAATCTAGTGACAAAAATTCAATTTTTTTCTTAAATAGTAACAGAAGGTCTCTTAGAGAATGTTGCGGTGCATAAAATGTATAAAATATTGTTACTGTTTGATAAATAGTAATAAAAATTGCTGTCTGAAAACTTGCTTTTATAGCATATATCCCATGTATGGGTACGGATGCTCTGACTGGTCCATTTTCAAGGTTTGATGGTCCCGTGGAGTTTGTGCTAGAAGGCAGAACTTCCAAAAGGGTGTGACAACAACTGGGGTTTTGGCTTGTTTATTTAGACCGGTTGGCGAAACTCTCACCGATTATTTTGCGTGGTTCTCTGTCATTGCTTGACGGAGGAAACTGGGTCAGATTACTTTTAGTGCATTGTGGGATACATGGGTGTCCTTAACTGGGTAGGAGTTTTAAGGGGCTAGTGGGTACTCAGCTGAAGAAAATGGTGCCTGGAAATTATGGGAATTGTCAAAATGGGTCCAACACATGGAAGCCAATTTACTTGGAAATTTAGCTTCTTCTAGTGAAGTTAACATCTTGACATGGACACATTTTGAAGAAGTTGGAACACAGAATTTCATAATGATTTGGGCACTAATTGTTATGTCACTTATCTTGAATGGACTAGAAAAGTCATAGCCATAGACTTAAGGCCCTGCCCTTCATAATAGGAACTATAGTCATAATATAAAGCTCGAATCTTTTTTGAATTTGGAACTGACCCATAAAATTCTTAGGGCAAAATTTTTACAGGGAATGAGACATTTGAATCATTTTGGTATTGAAACCACAAAAGGACTCCCAACAACTAGGTGTAGAACTACATGGAGTAGAAGGATGTGGGCATGGAGAGAGCTTCTAGAATTTGGTTGAGTGGACACAATGGTGGGAGTGAGAGTGATGCATATCCACAAGTCAAAAAGACAACAACCACAATCCTTGTCAATCAATACCTCTTCAATTTGCTTAGTTTAAATGTTCTTTATGTCATTCACTCATTTGTTTTAGATTCAACCACTTAAATGTGGTGATTCAACTGTCTTGGAATGTTTAAATTGAGTAGTTTACCACACGTAATTACCTAGATCTCTACTTAGTTTTTCTATCTCTCGCGTTCATGGGCGGACAGATTTTTATTAATGAACGATTACGATTAGTTCCTGTTGTGAAGTTGAAATGTTCCGCCTAGTTTGTCAGTTTTTTTTTTGTTTGCGATCTTCCATTTGTAATTGTACGTATTGAATTATAAAAATTAGTATATTTGAACAACTTATTACATGATTCAACTACTCTTACAAACATGGCTTTCACACCTAAGAGACAAACATAGTCAAACATGGTCCTTAAAATATATGCGTACGTGCATGGAAACCAATGGTCTAAAGTTGAGCCAAAGGTGGGTTAGTGAGCAAGAAAAGTAGCTCATTTTGTAGGCCATAGAGGACACCATGAGCTAGTGCAAGTGTTTGGAGAATTTCATTTAACTCCCATCTTCTTGCTTCTCACCTGCACCAAAACTCTCAAGCCAAGGTTTTGGGGCAAGAAGCATGGAGGAGGACAAGGAGGGCGGAAAGGCGAACGGGGCGGCGACGATCGATGAGGAACCGGAGATCAACTACCGAGGGATCAAGGTCATGCCCTTCATTATAGGTGAGACAAACTTGGCTAAAATGAGTGAACTTTTTTGGTTTTGGTTGCATACCCATTTGGGTATTGAGGATTGAAATGAGGAAACTTTGCAGGAAATGAGACATTTGAGAAGCTTGGAGCAATTGGGACTCTTTCAAACTTGTTGGTGTACCTCACAACGGTCTTCAATATGAAGAGCATCACAGCCACAAATGTCATCAATGTCTTTAATGGCACAACCAATCTCGCCACCTTGGTCGGAGCCTTCCTATGCGACACTTACTTCGGCCGGTACAAGACTCTTGGATTCTCCACTGTCTCATCCTTCCTGGTACAAACCTCAAAATCCAGCACAATGGGATTGATGGGTATGTAAGTTTGTGGCTGATCAGGTTCAGTTTTGCAGGGCTTGCTAGTGATAGCTTTAACTGCTGTGATCAAGAAGCTCCATCCGGAGCATTGTGCCAATGAGGCTGTGAGTTGTGACGCACCGAGTTCTTGGCAAATGGCGGTGCTGTACACCGGATTTGGTCTGCTGATCATGGGGGCTGCAGGGATCAGGCCATGTAACTTGGCCTTTGGAGCTGATCAGTTCAATCCCAAATCTGAGTCTGGCAAAAGGGGCATTAACAGTTTCTTCAACTGGTACTTCTTCACCTTCACTTTCGCGCAAATGGTGTCCTTAACTGCGGTTGTGTACATTCAAACTGATATCAGCTGGGGCCTTGGGTTACTGATCCCTGCCGGACTCATGTTCTTCTCTGGCATTTTGTTCTTCACTGGCTCCAAAATGTATGTCAAGGTTAAGGCCTCCGGCAGCCCCATGACCAGCCTCGTCCAAGTCCTCGTCGCGGCCTTAAAGAAACGGAAACTCAGCTCACCTGAACATCCATGGCTCTTTAATCACCTCCCTCCCAAGTCCATCAACTCAAAATTGCCATACACTGATCAGTTCAGGTAGTTTCAGAACATGTTTTTTTTAGCTAACTTGTGTCTCAAGGCATGTTGAGCTCTCCTGACCTGATGCACTCTGAGAGTCTGAGGCTTGCAGGTTCCTGGACAGGGCGGCCGTAGTGAGCCCCGGCGATGAAATAAGGCCGGACGGGTCAGCGGGGAATCCATGGAAGCTATGCAGTATGCAACAAGTGGAAGAAGTTAAGTGCTTGGTGAGGGTGATACCCATATGGGCATCAGCCATCATCTACCACATTCCATCTGTTCAAATGCAGACATACACAGTTTTCCAAGCCTTGCAGTCAGACCGGAGCCTCGGCCGCACCGGGTTCAAGATCCCGGCAGCCTCGTACGTCGTGTTCCAAATGCTAGGCCTCACCTTATGGCTCCCAATCTACGACCGCCTCATCGTACCGGCTCTCAGAAAACTGACCAAAAAGGAAGGTGGCATAACCTTGTTACAGAGGATGGGCATAGGCCTAATCCTCTCAATATTCACAATGCTCATTTCAGGCCTGGTTGAGGAAAAGAGGCGTCGCATAGCTCTGACAAATCCCACAATCGGGATTTTGCCGAGACGCGGCGCCATCTCGTCAATGTCCGCATTCTGGCTCGTGCCCCAGCTGGCTACATCGGGGCTGGCCGAGGCCTTCATGGCCGTCGGCCAGGTTGAGTTTTATTATAAGCAGTTTCCTGAGAATATGAGGAGCATTGCAGGCTCATTGTTCTTTTGTGGCATGGCTATTGGAAGCTATGTCAGTAGCTTCCTCGTCTCGGTCGTGCACCGGGCCACCGCCACGGCCGAGACGGGGAACTGGCTGCCTGAGGATCTCAACAAGGGCAAGCTGGATTACTTCTACTTCATGATTGCTGGACTTGGAGTGGTGAATATGTGCTATTTCCTCATTTGTTCTAAGTGGTACAAGTACAAAGGTCATAGTGATGGTAACAACATTGTTGATGCAATTGAAATGGGATCGAATGATGTCGGAAAATATCATTCATGATATATATGGAATCAGATACAACAATGCGCAGTCAAAATTTTTCTTTTTCAATAATTATAATTTTTCAGATCTTAAATTTTAATTTAATTAATAGGGAGGATTAACAATCCATGAATAGCAAACACACTTATTCGGACGACGGCTCCAAAATGTGCGCTCACACTTGGACCTTAAATAAAATTCTCTTGCTCCATTAATACACAGTTGTTCACATGCAGTCCGGCGACAAGGATTCATGTTGATCACAGTTTTCATTGTATCGTTGGTGGGCGCAGACAATTTGGTCGTTGCGAATGATGTCATTTGATACACATCTGAGAAATTTCAATATAATGAAAAATGGATTAAAATTTTATTTATCGTATGTTTCTTTTGATGCTTAAAGCATAGGCAGGAAAAAATAGAAAACCTGGCGTCATAAGAACAAGAAGAATCAAGAGGTTGATAGACAATCTCATCATTCCGTAAAGTTTACCTATTGCGTTAAGAATTAAATAAAAAACAAAAACGAATAATCGTGAAATGTATTGAATGTGTGATTCACATTCGAATTTAAATATATCGATTTTTAGTTAGTATTAAAGTTCATCATTAAGATAAACAAAATGATCTAACTAATTTTGACATTCCAATGTTTATAGGAATCAGATTCAATAAGGCACAACAAAATACAAAACTATATCGTTTTGAGATCCTAGTAGTTGGTTTAACCACTATGGGTCTAAATCCGAGTTCATATTTGGAGTGTGAACATGGTATATTGATATTATTATATAAACTCGTCCATTTGTATACTTTTGATTTTATTAAATGTCGAATAGTTTCGAGAGTAATTTAAAGTATACCCAATTAAATGTTTTTTTTTTTCGAGTTATATTTGTGTATTATGTTGACCACTCAAGTAATTGGAGAAGCAAGATATTTATTATTATGCAAAGCAAAGTACTTGAATATAAAATAAATGACCATTGTAAAGAAATTGTACAAATTTAAAGGCAAACAATCATTCAATTTTACGAGGATTTATTTACTGATACTACGCTTAAACTAACTTACCAAGCTGATTACATACATAAGATCCGGTCTGGTAACAACTAATACATAAGAAAACCAACCACTTGTTTGTACTATACTGCGTCCACCACCCCACTTTGATCATCTTTAGTTAACTTGCTGTCGGGAACAATAGTGGTGTAGGTAGATTATGTGTAGTATGAGTTTTTGACAAACTACTATATGTTGTGAAAGTCGTCGTTAAGTGGAACAAGATGGCTTGAAACAAGATGCATTGACAGACATATAACCGATTTTTATAAATGGCACTGCATATCTAGATTCGAGATATTCGAAGAACTTAAAATACATTATATACTGAGAAGATTCATAGAGTGACGTCGACCAGAGAACTCCATCATCTCGTGTCAGTCTTCATTGTACCGGAGTTCTCATCGAAAGAATTCAACCGAAGTTGTTTAATGTTCCAGACGCACACAACACCATTATTGCACCAGTCACTTGGAAGCTTTCAGGTGGAAAACTCAGATATTCTGGAGGAAGATCTTTGGTGGCAGAGGAGAGTTAATAGCAACTCTCTCAGTATGAATAGAATCCAACTCTTCCTGCCCGTGGACGTAACCAACACACTGTTGGTGAACCACTAAAATCCTTGTATCATTTATTTTTAGCCAAATTTCTTTGTGGCTCGAATCACTTCTGCTACAACATCATACATTCTATTTTCTGTCATTAGAGCATGAATAATCAATCCTCTTCACGGTGATATACCATGCAAGCTCCATCCTTTATTAAGACAACTACTCCTTTTTCTTGAATTTGTCCGGTGTTGATCAAGTTGTTTTTCAAGTTAGGTATCCAATAAACATTGGTGATCAAATGAATCGCACTTGATTTTCAATGCTTGGTAAGGGTGACAGCCTTATGGGCATCACCCATCATCTACCACAATGCTTATCTCAGGCCTGGTTGAGGAAAAGAGTCGTCCCATTGCTCTAAAAAATCCCATAATCGGGATTTTGCCAAGATGCGGCGCCATCTCATTAATATCCGCATTCTGGCTTGTGCCCCAACTGACAACAGCGAGGCTGGAAGCTATGTCAGTCACTGTCGAACTATCTGCCTAAGAAAGGGAATTAGCTGCCTAAGAATTTTAGCAAGGTCTTGGAGTGGCGATTATGTGCTACTTCATTCCGAGTTATAAGTTGTACAAGTGCAAAGGTCACAGTGATGGTAACAACACTGGTGATGCCATTGAAATAGGATCAAATGATGTGGGAAACACATCAAGAATGATGCATACTATACATACTATATGCGGAATCAGATCCGGTAATGCAGAATCAAAGTTTTCTTTTTCAATAAATGTTATTTTTTATTATTAATTTTCACGGTAAAAAATCTTAAAATTTTAATTCAATTTGAATAACAAACACACATCTTTAGAGGAAAGATCCAAAATGCGCTCTTACACTTAGACCTAATATGGTTGTCTCCCACTCTCAAACGACATATTATTCCACATGCTTCACATATTACTTTCCCGTTCAGTTTTCTCCTCAAAAATCACATTCTTACTGATGATGATTCTATCTTCAGTAGGACACTATAATTTATAGGTCTTCGACTCCTCACTTATGCCAAACATCACATACTTTTAATATATCTAAACCCTTGGTAGCTGAAATGTCCGTATTGATAGAGCCACAAATGAGTTTCATCCAGTGGGATTGAATACTATGTAGGGTTTAATTTTTTTTTTTTGTAGGTTTGGAGAGGGAGAGGCTCTTCGTCTTTCCGTCTAATAATCATTGTTGATGCAATTGAAATGGGATCAAATGATGTCGGAAAACATCATTCATGATATATATGGAATCAGATACAACAATGCGCAGTCAAAATTTTTCTTTTTCAATAACTATAGTTTTCAGATCGTAAATTTTAATCTAACTAATAGGGAGGATTAAAAATCCATGAATAGCAAACACACTTATTCGGACGACGGCTCCAAAATGTGCGCTCACACTTGGACCTTAAATAAAGTTCTCTTGCTCTATTAATACACAGTTGTTCACATGCAGTCCGGCGACAAGGATTCATGTTGATCACAGTTTTCATTGTATCGTTGGTGGACGCAGACAATTTGGTCGTTGCGAATGATGTCATTTGATACACATCTGAGAAATTTCAATATAATGAAAAATGGATTAAAATTTTATTTACGTATGTTTCTTTTGATGCCTAAAGCATCAATAGGAAAAAATAGAAAACCTGGCGTCACAAGAACAAGAAGAATCAAGAGGCTGACAGACAATCTCATCATTCCGTAAAGTTTACCTATTGTGTTAAGAATTAAATAAAAAACAAAAACGAATAATCGTGAAATGTATTGAATGTGTGATTCACATTGGAATTTAAATATATCGATTATGCCAAAATACATCGATTTTTAGTTAGTATTAAAGTTCATCATTAAGATAAAGAAAGTGATCTAACTAATTTTTGACATTCCAATGTTTATCGGAATCAGATTCAGTAAGGCACAACAAAATACAAAATTATATCGTTTTGAGATCCTAGTAGTTGGTTTAACCGCTATGGATCTAAATCTGAGTTCATATTTGGATTGTGAACAGGGTATATTGATATTATTATATAAACTCGTTCATTTGTATACTTTTGATTTTATTAAATGTCGGATAGTTTCGAGAATAATTTAAAGTAACCCAATTGAATGTTTTTTTTTTCGAGTTATATTTGTGTGTTATGTTGACCACTCAAGTAATTGGAGAAGCAAGATATCTATTATTATGCAAAGCAAAGTACTTGAATAGAAAATAAATGACCATTGTAAAGAAATTGTACAAATTTAAAGGCAAACAATCATTCAATTTTACGAGGATTTATTTATTGATACTACGCTTAAACTGACTTACCAAGCTGATTACATACATGAGATTCGGTCTGGTAACAGCTAATACATAAGAAAACCAATCATTTGTTTGTACTCTACTGCGTCCACCACCCCACTTTAATCATCTTTAGTTAACTTGTTGTCGGGAACAATAGCGTAGGTAGATTATGTGTAGTATGAGTTTTTGACAAACTACTATATGTTGTGCAAGTCGTCGTTAAGTAGAACAGGATGGCTTGAAACAAGATGCGCTGACAGACATATAACCGATTTTTATAAATGGCACTGCATATCTAGATCCGAAATATTCGAAGAATATTGATAAGATACAGATGGATTATTCAAGTCGGTTATTTGAGATCTTCGGATGACAATTTGTTTAGCAAGAAAGATCAAATATTTGAAAAAATATTGTATCAAATCTTGGTGGTGAGATTTGATTACCAAATATAGACAGTAAGCAAAACAAGGCTATAAATAACTAGGATTTGCAGTCGGTACGAACTTAAAATACATTATATACTGAGAAGATTCATAGAGTGACGTCGACCAGAGAACTCCATCATCTCGTGTCAGTCTTCATTGTACCGAAAGCAATCAACCGAAGTTGTTTAACGTTCCAGACGCACACGCCACCATTATTGCGCCAGTCATTTGGAAGCTTTCAGGTGGAAAACTCAGATATTCTTGAGGAAGATCTTTGGTGGCAGAGGAGAGTTAATAGCAACTCTCTCAGTCTGAATAGAATCCAACTCTTCCTGCCCGTGGACGTAACCAACACACTGTTGGTGATATACCATGCAAGCTCCATCCTTTATTTTTAGCCAAATTTCTTTGTTGCTCGAATCACTGCTCGAATCACTTCTGCTACAACAGCATACATTCTATTTTCTGTCATTAGAGCATGAATAATCAATCCTCTGTCATGGTGATATACCATGCAAGCTCCATCCTTTATTAAGACAACTAATCCTTTTTCTTGAATTTGTCCGGTGTTGATCAAGTTGTTTTTCAAGTTAGGTATCCAATAAACATTGGTGATCAAATGAATTGCACTTGATTTTCAATGCTTGGTAAGGGTGATAGCCTTATGGGCATCACCCATCATCTACCACAATGCTCATCTCAGGCCTGGTTGAGGAAAAGAGTCGTTCCATTGCTCTAAAAAATTCCCATAATCGGGATTTTGCCAAGATGCGGCGCCATCTCATCAATGTCCGCATTCTGGCTTGTGCCCCAACTGACAACAGCAAGGCTGGAAGCTATGTCAATCACTGCCGAGACGGGGAACTATCTGCCTAAGAAGGGGAACTAGCTGCCTAAAAATTTTAGTAAGGTCTTGGAGTGACGATTATGTGCTATATCATTCCGAGTTGTAAGTTGTACAAGTGCAAAGGTCATAGTGATGGTAACAACACTGGTGATGCCATTGAAATAGGATCAAATGATGTGGGAAATACATCAAGAATGATGCATACTATACATACTATATGCGGAATTAGATCCGGTAATGCATAATCAAAGTTTTCTTTTTCAATAAATGTTATTTTTTATTATTAATTTTCACGGTAAAAAATCATAAAATTTTAATTCAATTTGAATAACAAACACACATCTTTAGAGGAAAGATCCAAAATGCGCTCTTACACTTAGACCTAATATGGTTGTCTCCCACTCTCAAACGACATATTATTTCACATGCTTCACATATTACTTTTCCGTTCAAGTTTTCTCCTCAAAAATCACATCCTTACTGATGATGATTCTATCTTCAGTAGGACACTTTAATTCATAGGTCTTCGACTCCTCACTTATGCCAAACATCACATACTTTTAATATATCTAAACCCTTGGTAGCTGAAATGTCCGTATTGATAGAGCCACAAATGAATTTCATCCAGTAGGATTGAATACTATGTAGGGTTGAATTTTTTTTTTGTAGGTTTGGAGAGGGAGAGGCTCTTCCTCCCTCCGTCTAATAATCATGTTCAACAATGGTTTCTGTATAAATGCAATCAATGTTATTATACAACGTAATTTATAAAGCGCCAACTTAAATGTTGCATTTACATAGTTTTTAAAAATATATAGTGTTATGAGCAACATATAGACGACATTTACCTAAGATAGCACGTTTGTGATGCAATTGAAATGGGATCAAATGATGTCGGAAAACATCATTCGTGATATATACTATAAGTATGGAATTACATACAGCAATGTGCAGTCAAACTTTTATTTTTTAATATCTATAATTTTTATTTATTGATTTTCACAGTAAAAAAGACCGTAAAATTTAATTCAACTGATATGGAGGATTAAAAATCCATGAATAACAAACACACTTATTCGAACGAAAGCTCCAAAATTTGCGCTCACACTTGGACCTTAAATATCTTTCTCTTGTTCTTGTACGACACTTTTGTTCACATGCTATCCGGCGACAAGGATTCATGTTAATCACAGTTTTCATTGAATTGTTGGTGGACGCACACAATTTGGTCGTTCCGAATGATGTCATTTGATACACATCTGAAAAATTTCAGTATAATAAAAAATGGATTAAAATTTTATTTATCGTATGTTTCTTTTGAAAATTGCTTAAAACATTGGCAGGAAAAAGTAGGAAACCTGGCGTTAGAAGGACAAGAAGAATCAAGAGGCTGACACACGATCTCATCATTCCGTAAAGTGTACCTATTGCGTTAAGAATTAAATAAAAACAAAAAGAATAATCGTGAAATGTATTGAATGTGTGATTCATGTTCGAATTTAAATTTATCGATTATGCCAAAATGCATCGATTTTTAGTTAGTATTAAAGTTCATCATTAAGATAAACAAAATGATCTAACTAATTTTGACATTCCAATGTTTGTAGGAATCAGATCCAATAAGATACAACAAAATACAAAGCTAAACCGTTTTGAGATCCTTGTAGTTAGTTTAATTGCTCTGGGTCTAAATCCGAGCTCATATTTGCGGTGTGAAATTGATATTATTATATAAACTCGTTCATTTGTATACTTTTGATTTTATTAAATGTCGAATAGTTTCGACAGTAATTTAAAGTACACCCAATTACATGTTTTTTGCGAGTTATATTTGTGTGTTATAAGAAAACCAACCATTTGTTGGTACTCTCATGCGTCATCAATCTCACTTTGATCATCTTTAGTTAACTTGCTATGAGGAACAATAGCGTTGTAGGTAGATTATGTGTGGCATGAGTTTTTGGCAAAACTTTGTATGTTGTGCAAGTCGTGGTCAAGATGACTTAAAACAAGATGTGCTGGCAGACGTATAACCAAATTTTATAAATGGCGCTGCATGTCCAGATCCGAGATATTCGTGGAATATTGATTTAAAGTCGGTTATTAGTGATCTTCTATGGATTGGATGGTAACTTGTTTAGCAAGGAAGATCAAATATTTAAAAAGATAGAATGAAATCTTGGTGGTTAGATTTGATTATCAAATATGGATAAACAAACCTAGGCTATAAATACCTAGGGTTTGCAGTCGGTACGCACTTAAAATACATTATACAGTGAGAAGATTTATAGAGTGACGTCGACCAGAGAACTCTATCATCCCGTGTCAGTCTTCATTGTAGCGGAGTTCTCATCGGAAGCGTTGCATCAGCGAAGTTGTTCAACGTTCCAGACGTACACACCACCATTGTTGTGTCAGTCACTGGAAAGCTTTCAGGTGGAAAGCTCAGATATTCTAGACGAAGATCTTTGGTGGTAGAGGAGAGGCAATAGTAACTCTCTCAATCTGAATAGATTCCATCTCTTCCTGCCCGTGGACGTAGCCAACTCATGTTGGTGAACCACGTAAATCCTTGTATCATTTTTTTTTAGCCAAATTTCTTTGTTGCTCAAATCACTTCTGTTACAAAACATACATTCGATTTTTTGTCATTGGAGCATGAATAATCAATCCTCTGTCACCGTGATATACCATGCAAGCTCCATCCTTTATCAGGACAACTACTCCATCCTTTATTTGTCCGGTGTTGATCAAGCTGTTTCTTAGGTCGGATATCCAATAAACATCGGTGATCACATGAACTGCACTTGAAATTCAATGCTTTGTAAGGGTGATACCCTTATGGGCATCACCCATAATCTACCACAATGCTTATCTCAGGCCAGGTTGAGGAAAAGAGTCATCCCATTGCTCTAAAAAATCCCACAATTGGGATTTCGCCAAGACGCGGCGCCATCTCATCAATGTCCGAGTTCTGGCTCGTGCCCCAACTGATAAGAGCGAGGCTGGTAAAGGCCTTCATGGCCGTCGACCAGGTTGAGTATTACTATAAGCAGCTTCTTGATAACACGAGTAGCATTACAGGCTCATTGTTCTTTTGCGGCATGGCTATTGGAAGCTTTGTCAGTCACGGCCTAGACGGGGAATTAGCTGCCTAAGTATTTTAGCAAGGTCTTGCTTGGAGTGGCGATTATGTGCTACTTCATTCTGTATTATAAGTTGTACAAGTACAAAGGTCATAGTGATGGTAACAATACTGTTGATGCCATTGAAATAGGATCAAATGATGTGGGAAACACATCATGAATGATGCATATTATACTAAGAATCAGATTCAGATTCAATAATGCACAATCAAAATTTTCTTTTTCAATAAATGTTATTTTTTATTATTGATTTTCACCGTACAAAAACCGTAAAATTTAATTCATATAATAACAAACACACTTCTTTAGACGAAAAATCCAAAATGCGCGCTTACACTTAGACCTAATATAGTTGTCTCCCACTCTCAAACGACATATTACTTCACATGGGTCACGACGACAATGATTCATTTCGATCACAATTTTTCTTTCATCGATGGAGCGATGGCGGCTCCCGGTCCTTCCATCCGTTGCGAAAGATATCATTTGATATACATCTGAGAAGTTTTAATGTCATAAAACACGGGTTTAAATTTTATTTTTTTCGTATGTTTCTTTAAAAAAATGCTTCAAACATAGGTTGTAGAAAAGAGGAAACCTGGCGTCACAAGGAGAAGAAGAATCAAGAAGCTGATCGACAATTTCATCATTCCGTAAAGTTTACCTTTTGCGTTAAGAATTAAGTAGAAATACAAAAAAATACATCGTGAAAATTATTTAATGTGTGATTCACGTTGGAATTTAATATAACAATTATGCCAAAATGCATCGATTCGAGTTGGTATTAAAGTTCATCATTTATATAAATAAAATGATCTAACTAATTTAAAAAAAGTTTGTAGGATCTATACCGAGTAAAGCGTGACAAAATACAAAACTATACCGTTTAGAGATCACTATACATAGCTTTGGATTTAGGCTATGTTCTTTTGTACTTTATACTTAAATATAAATATTTTACAAGTACTTTAACTATTCATCATATCTTTCATCAACACACCACCACTATTCATCACCACCACCACCACAACAACCATCATTATTCATCATCTACACACCACCACCACCACTATTCATCATCACCACCACTTTATTTTGAACATGGAATAAATCAGCAGCGTTTACCAAAAGCCTACTAACTAACTACACTTCATCCATTCCACAAGCTACGAAGATTATTCTGACTCAAAGATTGAGTCCCCCACCCTATATTATTGAAAATGATGTTCAGCAATTTGTTAGTATTGACCTGAAAAACCTCACATGTAGATGAGGCGGTAAAGAACAATTAATTTCCAGAGGAGTAGCAAAGGAGGCGGTAAAAAACAATTAGTCACAATAAATGCAGAGTTTCAGAGCATTCAGGACAAATAACCTGTCATAGTCTGACCATAAGTAAAGAAGATGTTGATTTTAGCATAGTTAATTTCCAGTTCTTTTCCCATTTTCTCTTCGGCACTACAAAAAAGCTCATCAAGCAAAGCAGTTTCAGGCCAAATTCAAATGCGAGAAGCCAACCAAAGTAAAGAATGCAATCAAAGCAGTTATGAACACACATAACTGAATCAGAAATTGAAAATACATATACTGAAACCTAAACTCAGGCTCTCAGCAACATTCATAACTATACCTGGATGCAACACAATACAAGCACGAAAGGGATTAACAATGAACCTTTTCAAGCACTGGCGCTGTGCTTCCTAATCTTCGCCTCCCACAACCAAATCTGGACTCATTCCAACACTTTCGTTCCAACCTTATTCCCCAATTTCCCTATCCAAAAAAAACCCTAACTTACTCGGCAATCCTCCACACTCCAACCACACCAATCCCAGGCAAACAAAATACATTTCCTTAATCATATACAGCACTAGAATACACCAAATCCATTGATATCAACAACTACTCACAGCCCATCAAAATCATCAGAACAACAAAAACCCTAACCAAATCACCGACATTTGAGTATCAAAATCATCCACATCGGAATCGAGCGATCAAAAAGGCGGAGTTTAAACGATAATATCAATCGGATGATCACGTGGAGAGGCTCTGAGATCGATGTGACTTGGAGGCTTGGACTTGGAGCGTTGGGCGACCGGAATTGAGCTCGGGATTCGAGAATCCGGAGAAGTGAAAACACAAGAGAGACGATAATTTTTTTTTTTTTTGTGGCCTCACGATTGGACGGACCCTGCATCAATAATGCATATGTGGAATCAAACACGGTAGTGCACCTTCAAAGTTTTTTTCGAGAATTATATTTTTTTCATTAAAAATACAATAAAATTTATTTTAATTTTTGGGGATGATTAAAGAACTAGTAATAAAAAAACACACTTGTTTGGATTAATGCTCCAAAATGCTTGCTTACACTTAAAACTCACTTACTCACATATCTTTCTCCCTCTAACGTACGACACATTTGTTTTCATTCTTTTTTAAGGAAAGGATCCATGTCGATCACTATATTTGCTGAATCATTGGTGGACGTAGATAATCTGCTTGCTATGCTTGATGTCTTTTGATAAACATCTGAAAAATTTCGATTAACAAAACACTATTTAAATCCTTTTGCATTTATTTCTACTCAAAATTTTTGTTTGATCATGTTGAAGCGACATTAAGGGGCGTTACTTTTCCAAAAACTAAACATTTCCTCAGCAATTCTCACTGAAGTTTGAGCCGGTTGATTTCGAGTTTTTCTTCTCCTCCTCGAATTTTCCAAGTCGTGGTGCTGCTGAAGGCGCATGATAGTTTGGCGAACAATTCTTAGGTGCAAGAAGAAAGCTTGCTGAGTCATCCTGGAAAGCGGTTGATTAAAAGATTCCAGCACTGAAGGGAGGTCAATAATGCTTTAAGGAGATCATCAAACGAGTTTGAAATTTCACCATAGAATTTTTATTTCGTGAACTATATTTTTCATTTATTGAATTTTCACGTTACAAAAGAGAATAAAATTTAATTTAATTTCTGTGGAAGATTAACAAACGAGTAGTAACAAATACACTTGTTTGAAGTACGACTCCAAAATGTTTTCCTACACTTAGAACTCAAATTGTTTTTTCCATGTAACCATTGACACAATCGTTTACATTCGTTTTCACGGCAAGGACTCATGCCGATCTCAGATCTTTCTGAATCATTGGTGGACGCAGATAATTTGCTCGTTGCGACGGATGTCATTTGATACACATCTGAGAAATTTTGATATAACAAACATGATTTAAAATTTTATTTATCGTTTATTTCAAAAAAAAATACTTAAAACATATATAGAGAAAAGAAGAAACCTGGTGTCACAAGGACAAGAAGAATCAAGAGGGTGACCCACAAATTCATCATTCGATAAGATTTACCTTTGGCGTTAAGAATTAAACATATAAAGAAAAAAGATGAAACACATGAAACTTAATGAATATGTGGTTCACATTGAAATTTAAATATACCGATTATGCCACACTGATTTGATTCGAGTTGGTATTAATGTTCAATATTTAGATAAAATGAAATGATCTAATTAATTTGTTTACATTCCAAAAATTATAGAGATAGTAGGACTCAGGTCCGGTAAAGCGCAACAAAATACAAAATTTTATTTTATCATTTATTTTTTAAAAATACTTAAAACATAGGCCGGAGAAAAGTGAAAACCTGGTGTCACAAGGACAAAAAGAATCGAGAGGGTGACCCACAAATTCATTATTCAATAAGATTTACCTTTGGCATTAAGAATTAAACAGATACAGAAAAAAGATGAAACACATGAAACTTATTGAATATGTGGTTCCCATTGAAATTTAAATATACCGATTATGCCACACTGAATTGATTCGAGTTGATATTAATGTTCACCATTGAGATAAAATGAAATGATCTAATTAATTTGTACATTCCAAAAATTATAGACATCGTAGAAATCAAATCCGGTAAAGTGCAACAAAATACAAAATTTTACTATTTTTTGATTATTGTATTTGGGTGCACCGGATCTAGATCTGAGCTCATATTTAAAGTTTGAACACTGTAAACTAGTTCATTTCTATACTTTCGATTTTATTAAATGTCAAATATTTTCGAGAGTAATTTAAACGGTACCCAAGTACATGTTTTTTCATGTCAAAACTTTACTTTTTTCGAGGATTTATTTACTGACAATATCTTTAAACTCCGAAATATCTTGTTGAGTGCTTTTCTTCACTGCCAGACCAATATCTAAAATACTTCAGAGCACCAAGATCTTTCATATGAAAGCATGAGCTCAGATAAGACTTAAAAAAGATCTGGCGTCATCTTTGCAACATGCACAAAGGTTTCAGTGTAGCCAACACCTTCGACTTGATGATTCTCAAGTACAATCAAATGAGCCGTGTATAATAGACCCATTAGACCTGTATATTATGCCACATACCTTCTTGTAACTGATAAGAGTCTTGTCGAAGGGTGAAAAAGCTGATCTGTGTTGCACACATAATCTTTCAGACGAACATTCGATTGTCTAGGTCGAGTACTGTGCCTAACATCAGGTGATTCAGGATCAGAAGCAGCTAACGATAAAAATTTCTTTGGTTGTGATTGGATCGGATTCGTCTGATACCATGTAAACGATTAGAGAAGTAGAAGATCTTTGGCTATGATGGAGTCCATTGCTAAACTAATTAGGCAAATGAATAAATACAGTTTAATATCGTAATAGGAGCATTGGAGACTCATTGTTCTATTGCGGCATGGCTATTGTTGGTGTAATTGAAATGCGATCAAATTATGTCGGAAAATATCATGCATGACGTATACTATATATGGAATCAAATTCGGTAATGTGCAGCAAAGATTCTTTTGTTAATAACTGTAATTTTTATTTATTGATTTTCACGATAAAAAAGACCTTAAATTTTAATTTAAAGGACAGGAGGATAAATGAATCAAGAATAACAAACACACTTCTTTGGATGAAGGCTCCAAAATGGGCGGATACACTTAAACCTTAAATATGTTTCTCCGAATCTCTTACGACACAAAGTTTCGCATTTTACCTTGCTGCAATGATACAGTTTGATCACAGTTTTTATTGAATCGTTGGTGGGCGCAGAAAATTTGGTGGCTGCGAATGATGTCCTTTGATACACATCTAAGAAATTTTGATATAACAAAACACGATTTTAAATTTTATTTTGCGTATATTTTTAAAAAATACTTAAAACATATGCATGAGAAAAGAGAAACCTGACGTCACAAGAACAAGAAGAATCAAGAGGCTCGCCCACAAATTCATCATTCAATAAGATTTGCCTTTGGTGTTAGTACTTAAATAAAAGTAAAATAAATAAATCGTGGTACTTATTGAATGTGTGATTCACATTGAAATTTAAATATATCGATTATTCCGAAGTGAATTAATTTAAGTTGATATTAAAGTTAACCATTTAGATAAAATAAAATGATCTAATTAATTTGTACATTCCAAAAATTATAGAACTAGTAGGGATCTAACAAAAACAAAAATGTATACTCATAAAAAATTGAGATTAATTCAATATATTTAAAGTACAAAAATATATCATGAGCTACCGCTTCATTTCAAATCAAGTATCGAGCTATCAAATTTTCAATACAAGTATTGAACTATACATATAAAAGGCAAAAATATATTATAAACTATCGCTTCATTTCAAATCAAGTACCTAACTATCAAATTTTCAATACACGTACCGAACTATCGAACTGTAATGTCAATAGTATTTGCTAATATAGTTTTGCATGTTAATAATTATGTACCGAAATTGAATGTTTTTGATAGTTCGATATTTGAAATGAAAATGGTTATATAGTTTGGTACTTGTAACGAAAAATTCTATCTGAATTAAATATTTATATAATTCAGTACCTGATTTGAAATGACAGTAGTTCAGCATATATTTATTTACTTTTCCACATTTTTATATTATTTATTTTCCCCAAATTTTACACTAAATATATGAAACTCCACTAGTAGAATTAATTTTGTAACACATATGGGTCAATACTTTAGAAATTGAAACATTATTATTCATTGCCGCCCCTTAAAATTCGAGTTAGATTGATGGCCAATTTAGGTCGTTTAGAACATTATATTTATAAAACTAATTAATTTAAATAATTTATAAATTTAATTTTTGAGATAATGTTTTTTATTTCCTTCAATTAAATGAAATGATTTTCAACACCATAATCGATTTTTTGAACATGAGATATAATTTAAACTTTTGCAATAAAAGGATGAATATTCGGTTCGCATAAAAAGTAAGTTTAACGAATTTATTGATTTTCATGATATACAATATTATAAATTATATTTTATTCGACAGGGAGGAACAGAGCGCCACAAAAAATAACAAAAACACTTAGTTGAAGTAAAGAACCAATACTTGCGCTCACACTTAGACTTTGCATATCTTTTTCCCAATGATTGACGACACAATTTTTCACATTCTTGCTTAGTGCAAGGATCTAAAAAGATCATATTTTTCCCGCAGGCACCACTTCGATCGTTTGCGGGCGCATATCTGGCCGTTGTGAATACTGTCCTTTGATATACATCTGAAAAGTTTCGATACAGTAAAATTCATGATATTTGCATTTAAATTATATTCATCGTAAGAAAAAAAATCTAACGAAGCTTAAGTTTTAAAGATAAGGAAGAGAAAAGAGGAACCTGGTGCGAAAAGGACAAGAAGAATCAAGAGGCTGACTGATAGTTTCATTATTCAATAAAATTTTATCTTTTGCGTTGGAATTAAATAGAAACTCAGAAATGAATCGTGAACATTATTGAATGTGTGATTCACATTTGAATTGAAATCTGCCAAAATGCATTAATTCTAGTTGATATTAAAGTTCACCATTTAGATAAATAAAGTAATCTAATTAATTTTTACAATCCAAAAAATAGAGAGCTCGTATTTCAAGTTTGGACATGGTATATTATTTTATTATATAAACTCATTCCTTTTTATAGTTTGATTTTATTAAATGAAAAATAGTTTCGAGAATTATTTACGAACATGGAGAGTAATTTAAACCGTGCCGAATTACTATCGATAGTTTTTCTCTATATATTCGTTGTAACCATTTTATTATTATACATGCATCTGTCAGGGTTTCTTAATTTTTTATTATAGAACAAGATTCGATTTTTCTTTTTTGCAATAAATAAATGGATATTTGATTCATACAAATACTCGAAAAATAAATTTTAAGGATTTTTTAAAACATATGTTTTTATTAATATGTACGTCGTGCTGGCGGGGCCGACCGGAGTTCGAGGCTTTGAAGGCTAGGAAGGTTGGTGGTAGTAGGCAGTGGCTGATCCAGGGGGTCCAGGGGAGTCCTAGGCCCCTAAAATTTGATAAAAAAAATATTTTTATTTAAATTTTAATAAAAACTACATCGTTTTGAGATTTTTATATTTGATTTGACTGCACCGAATCTAAACTCGAGCTCGTATTTGAAGTTTGAATTAAATTCATCCTTTTTTATAGTTTTGATTTTATTAAATGATAATTAGTTTCGAGAATTATTTATGAATATGATTTATACTATATATGAAATCAGACTCGGTAATGCGTAACCAAAATTTTATTTTCCATAAAATTTTTCATTTATTAATTTCCACGATAAAAAAGATCATAAATTTTAATTTAATTTAATCAACGGGGAGGACCAAGGTACCAGTAATAACAAATACATGTGTTTTTACGAAAGCTCCAATGTTTGCGCTTACACTTACATCTTAAGTATCTTTCTCCCACTCTCGCACGACAAAAATCTGTACATGTGTCCTGATTGCACCGATTCATGTGGACCACAAGTGTTGTTGTACCACCGGCCGGCTCAAATAATATGGCCGTTGTGAGTGATGTCCTTTGATACATATCTGAGAAATTTTGATATAATAAAATATGTTATTTCATCTCAATTCTTCCGGTTCTATATCTTTTCAGATTCTTCCTGGAATTGTTGACTTAATTGCTCAACATCCTTAAGTAACTGATAAAATGAACTCGGTTCAGTTTCCTTAGACTTATGCCTCTTCAAAGAAGGAAGTGTTCTTTGATTTCATTATAGAATTCTTGTGTTGATCGGTTTTTTTTTTAATGACAAAGAATCTATGCGCATAACAAATGAAAGTGCAATCAATAATTTTTTTTCATATCCTCATTCTATTAGGACTAGATGTCATTACTTTAATTAGACACCTTCCACACGCATGATATTTACGATTAAATTTTATTTCTCGTGTGAAAAAATACAACGAAGCTTAAATTTTAAACATAGGAAGGGGAAAAGAGAAAACCTGGTGCCAGAAGGACAAGAAGAATCACGAAGCTGACTACCGATTTCATCATTCAATAAAGTTTACCTTTTGGTTAAGATTTAAATAAAAACCCACCAAATAAATCGTGAACCTTCTTGAAAGTGTGATTCACATTTGAATTTAAATATATCGATTCTGCCAAAATGCATCTATTCAGATTGCTATTTAAGTTCATCATTTAGATAAATAAAATAATCCGACTAATTTGTACATGCCAACAAAATAGAGAGATCTCATTTTAAGTTTCAACACATTATATTTATTTTATTATATAAACTCGTTCCTTTTTATAGTTTTGATTTTATTAAATGAAAAATAGTTTCGAGAATTATTTATGCACATGGAGATAATTTAAAACGTTTTTTTTTCGTGTACTAAACGTTTTTTTGGCATAAGATTCGATTTTATTTTTTCGCGATCAATAGATGGACATTCGATTAACTCGAATACTTGTTAAATTTTAAGGATTTTTTTAAGAAATTTATTATTTATTTATCAATTTGATTTATTGAGTAGAGGAGGGCGTGAGGCACGGGATAAAACAAACACACTTGTAAGGAGGAAAAAATAGAAACTTGGGCACACACTTGTACCCTCCTCCGGTCAGGTCCAGACATTTTTCTCTACATGAATTCCCTTCGCAATGTTTCGGATCGGCAACTTTTTCTCCGCAGTTGCGGCCGTTGGCGAGTGTGACGAACGATGTTCTTTGATAGACATCTGACAAAATTCAACATAGTAAAAATGTATTATATTCGTGGTACATGAAGTTAAATTTTATCTTTCATATGTTTTTTATGATCCACGAGGAGTAAAAAAAAAAGATCTAATAAAACTTAAAAACATAGACTTGAAAAAACCTGATCCGAAAATGACAAGAAGAATCAAGAGGCTGACTGAGAATTTCATCTTTGTTCGAGTGCTCTGAAATTAGATGCTTTGTTTACCTTTTCTTTAATTATATATAGAGTAGCATTTCTCTATTAATTAATTAAAAAAATCGTAATTGTTGATTAATTTAATTTTCTTCTTAAATTCTGAACTTATTGAATTTGTTATCCACCTTCGAATTTAAAGTTCCTTCGAATTTAAAGTGCACGAAATGATGCTTAAGGTGCTTCAATTTGAATTGACTTTAAAGTTCATCGATAGTCATCTATTCAACTTCGTAAAATGAACCAATGAAGTCGTACATTCTAAAAATAAAAGCGAATAAATTTCTCTTTAAAATGTATTAAGTTTGTTCTTTTGACCTTAAGACCCTCTTTTTTAGATTTTAAATTTTCAACATTTAAATTAATTTAAATTAAGTACAGTTAAATTCTGTTAAGTTAAGTTAAATTCATTTAAATTAAGTTAAGCTAAGTTATGTTAATGTAAGTACTGAAAAAGTAAACCCATCACCACACCACCTCAACCCACCACCACCACCGCCACCGCCACCAACACCCCCACCACCACAACCACACCACCACCACCACCCCAACCCACCACCACCATCCCAACCCAACACCATAACCCCAACCACACCACCACCACCACCCTAACCACATCACCACCACCACCATATACTTGTTTAATTTCCAGATATTTAAGGTTAAAAATATATTTGTAAAAGAACTTAAGTTAAGTTAAGTTAAATCAAGTTAAATTCAGTTAAGTTAAGTATAATTTCAGTTCTAAAGAACAGACCTTGAGTCAGTTACTTAAGTACTTAACTTAACTATTAAGCACTTAAATTACTATTCATCACCATAACCCACCACCACCATTACAACCCCCATCATCACCACAATAACCCACCGCCACCACGGCACCACCACAACCCACCACCACCATCACAACAACCCATCACCACCATCACAACAACCCATCACCACCACCACCATCACAACCCACCACCACCATCACAACAACCCACCATCGCGACCACAACCCGTCATCATTGCCACCACCGCCACCACAACAACCCACCACCACCACCACAACTCACCACCACTCACCACAATCTCTTAGTGAATAGTGGTGGTGGTGATGAATAGTGGTAGGGGTGATGAATAGTGATGGTGATGGTTATGAATAGTGGATGTGATGAATAGTGATAGTGGTGATGAATAATGGTGGTGGTGAATAGTGTGATGATGAATAGCACCACCACCACCACATCACCACCACCCACCACAACCTCTTAGTGAATAGTGGTGGTGATGAATAGTGATGGCGGTGGTGAATAATGGTGATAAATAGTGGTGGTGGTTATGAATAGTGGTTGTGATGAATAGTGGCGGTGATGAATACCGGTGGTGGTTATGAATAATGGTGGTGGTGAATAGCGGTGGTTGTGATGAATAGTGGCGGTGATGAATAGTGATGGCGGTGATGAATACTGGTGGTGGTTATGAATAATGGTGGTGGTGAATAGCGTTGGTTGTGATGAATAGTGTTGGTAATGAAAGACGTTAAGTACACATGCAGGAATGTACTTAATTTAACTTAAGTACTTAAAATTTAAATGCAAAAGAACAGGACCTATAACTTTTTTATTTTCGTGTTTTTATTTGTGTGCTAAAAGTGCATTTGATACAACAATACTTTATTTTCTTTTTAACTTTTTTAATAAGTTCAAATTAATTTTACACCGTTTAGTTTGATTAAAAATTAAAATAAAGTATAATTTTCCTTAAAATGACTATAAAATTTATTCACTGTAATTTAGGAAAGCACGGATAACAATAGACACACTTGTAAGGGGAAAAAAATCAAAAGTAAGCCACACACATATATCCTCCCCCGGTTAACTCTACACATTATATGAAACTTTTTTATGAAACTTGTGAAAAAGATTATATGAAACTTTCATATTATATGAAACTTATTTTTTCGAATGAAAAATATTTAGCTAAACTTCTGAGTAGGGCAAGAAGAATCAAGAGTTTGATTGAGATCAATTTCACCGTTGTTCCTGCTCTCAAATCCGGCTATTGTTTATTCCTTAATTCTGTCGTACGTGTCTATATATATAGGAGCATACGTGTATATAGTTTAAATTATTAAATAAAGTACTTTTGATTTGAAATTGGTAAACTTTATTGAATTTGATATGTTTTGAAAGTAAAATTAATTCATTGTAATTTAAGAGAACACGGATAACAACATACACACCTGTAAGGAGGAAAAAACAAAAAAATAGGCATACACATATATCCTCCTCCGGTTAACTCTAGACATTTTTGCTTGCATGATTTTCCACAATGCTTTGGGTCGGCCACTTCTGATCCGCAGGGACAAGCAGTCAAGGGTGCGGAAGGATTGACCATTGCGAACGATGTCCTTTGATACAAATCTGAAATAATTTTGATTCAGTAAAAATATATGATTTCATGTTATATGAAACTTTTTTTTTTCCGAATGGAAAAGATTTAGCTAAACTTGTAATCATAGGCTTGAGAAAAGAGAATACCAGGTGTGAGTAGGGCAAGAAGAATCAAGAGTCCGATTGAGATCAATTTCACCATTGTTCCTGCTCTCAAATTCGATTATTGTGTATTCCTTAATTCTGTCGTACGTATGTATATATATATATATATATATATAGGAGCGGACGTGTATATAGTTTAAAGTATTAAATAAAGTACTTTTGATTTGAAAGTGGTAAACTTTATTGAATTTGATGTGTTTTGAAAGTAAAATTTAATTACCATTTAAAAATATATAAATGGTTTAATGTGTTCTAAATAACTTTCCTTTTTCGCACTTGATTAATTAATCATAAAAGGTTTGGTAGATCATTTTTTATTATGATATTTGATTTAGGATGAAGGATGGCTAAAAATAAAACGATTGATTTTGTTTGTCTAATTGACGTTCTTTCGCATAAGCTAAATTTGTCTTCTCTGATACCAGATGTTACAGTCAAAAACAAGTAATTTTCATGTGAATTTGAATGTAAATAAATTTGATTTAATAATTTAACAGGAGACGATTATAAATAGAATGTCGTAAAAAATCGGTCTGAAAGATGTATGGTTGATGATTAGGCGGTTGAATTAAAATTTAATTAAGAAATTTGAGAAAATAAATTGATACGAAAATGAAGAAAAAAAGAAAAGCTTTATCAATCTTCTTGGACTTCATCGATTCTGACCTCACCGGTGGTAGGTGCGCGAGCGAAGCTTCACATCGGAATCGAGTCAGCATATGCGACCACTTTCTGCATCTCCGCCGATCGATTCGGCGGCCGACAGCGACTGTTGAAGTAAGCTTTCACGCATCGGATGTTGATCTGTTGCGTGTAGCGTCGATGTTGTATGTTGTGTAGTTTGATTGGTTGGTTGGTTGGTGTATGGTTTGATACCGCGTGTGTGTAAATATGGGGCATAAGAAGCGAGCGCCGACTCCGCGGTCGAAATCGGCATCGGCGGGGAGTGGAGGAGTGGGAGGCGGTGGGGTGAGTGGGGCTGTGGGTGACGCGGCGAGTGATGTGAATGAGGTTGTGGTGTTTGGTGGGAGTGAGGAGGGTAGGGTTGAGGATGTGGGATCGAGTTATGAGAATGTGAAGGTTGAGTGCGAGCGGGCCCTAAATGCGCTGAGGAGAGGGAATTATAACAAGGCTGTGAGGTTGATTAAGGAGGCTAGTCATAGGTTTGAGAGCTGTGGGTTGGTTTATAGAGTTCAGGGGACGGTGTGTGTGAAAGCGGCTTCTGTGATTGATGATCCCAATGTGAAGCAGAGGCATTTGAAGAATGCGATTGAGTCCGCGAGGAGGGCAGTGGAGTTGTCGCCTAATTCAATTGAGTTTGCGCATTTCTTTGCAAATCTGCTCTATGATGTAGCGAACGAGAGTAAGGAGTACGAGGAAGTGGTGCAGGAGTGTGAAAAAGCGCTAGGGATTGAGAATCCGGTTGATCCTGCTAAGGAGAGCTTGCAAGAAGAAAACCAGCAAAAGATTTCGAGCGTTGAGGGGAGGATATCTCATGTTCAGGCTGAGTTGAAGTCACTTATTCAAAAAGCAAATATTGCATCAATATCCAATTGGATGAAGCATCTTAATAATGGAGAGGAAAAGTTCAGGTTGATTCCTTTGAGAAGGGCTGCAGAGGATCCCATGGAACTGAAATTGGTCCAAACTAAAAGGCCCAATGAGATTAAAAAAGCAACAAAAACACCAGAAGAACGAAGGAAAGAGATTGAGGTGAGGGTAGCAGCAGCGAGGTTGTTACAGCAACAATCTGACTCGCCTAAGTTGCAAAATGGCGATGAGAACCTGAGCAGAACGTTTGATTCAACATCCGGGAGTGGTAATAAAGTTGTTGAGAGACGAAAGCATGGAAGTACCCGTAAGAGCAGCTCTTCCACGGAGCGTAGAGATTGGGTGCAGTCGTATTGGAATTCTATGAATGATGATATGAAGAAAGGCCTTCTGCGAATCAATGTTTCCGACTTGAAGACCCATTTTGCTTCCTCTAAGAATGGTTTAGCAAACAAAATTCTATTACAGGCACTGTCTTATACCGAAGTTCATAAATCATGGAAGTTCTGGACTTGCTGCCGCTGTCAAGAGCAGTTTGCAGATCAGGATTATCATATGCGTCATGTAATGCAGCAGCATATGGGGAGTCTTTCACCCAAGTTACAGTCGGTTATGCCTCAAAACATCAGTGATGAGTGGGTTGAGATGATTCTCGGCTGTTCTTGGAAACCTTTGGATGTTTCTACTGCAGTTAGAAACATTGAGTATCGATCAAAGTGCAAGGACCACGAGTCTGTTGACAGCTTCACTCTAGATGATTATCCATATGAGAATGACTTTGGATCTGCATGGAATCCACCACTAGATAAACAGATCTCTGATAATAGCTATAATGTCAGTGCACATGGGGATCTGAATTGCGTAAAGTTTTCCAGTAATGACATTGGTCATTGTGATGGAAACCAAGACGATTCTGATGGGCTTGAGCGTGCGAAGTTGCTTGAAAAAATCCGTTCAACGTTTGAGGCTCTTATTCAGCATAAGTATCTTACAGTGAGCCATCTCAGCAAGGTCATACAATTTACAATGGATGAGATACACGGCCTACCTTGTGGTTCGCAACTATTGCACTCGGGCATTGATCAATCTCCTGAATGCATCTGTTTTTTAGGATCTTCCCAGCTCAAGAAAGTCCTCAAATTCTTGCAAGATATGGCCTATTCTTGTTCGTTAGGTAGATATTCTGAGAAAGACAGCATAGTTTTAGATGATACAAGTAGCCATCATCAAGGTGTTGAGGTCAAGGATACGTTAGCTTTCAGCGAAGATGGTTCCTTAGTTCTTCTGAATGAGTGTTTACTCTCTATGGAGCCCAGTTCATTAGTTTCTGCAACTGCTCCTGTCTCTGAGATCAGGAATTCTGTTGACCTCAATGCTTTGTTATCATGGATATATGCAGGCCCTGCTATTGGGGAGCAATTGACCGGATGGATGCAAAAAATAGAAGAGAAATCACAACCGGGAATAGAGATTCTTCAGTTACTTGATAAGGAATTTTGCCAACTTCAGGGTTTGTGTGAGAGAAAATGTGAAGATCTTGGCTATGAAGAAGCTCTGCAAATGTTGGAAGATCTCTGCCTGGAAGAGAGTAAAAGGAGGGATAATGGTTTGGATATTGTTGTGCAAAGCTATGGTTCTGTCCTAAAAAGGCGACAAGAAATGCTTAGTCAGGAAGAAAAAGATTCAGGATTAGTAAGTAACAGGTTTGAGTTGGACGCCATAGAGAATGTTATTAAAGAAGCCGAAACTCTGAGGTCCAACCAGTTTGGTTATAATGAAATATATGGTGTTGCTGCTTCTCACTTTCACGACTTAGAATCCGGTTTAGATGATGATTCCAGATCGAAGGACTACATTAATCAAGTGAACACTTGCATGGAAGTGGTGATTCAAAGACAGAAAGAACAAATATCCGTAGAGGTTGGTTCTTCAAATATAAAACCCACTTCTGAGATGCCAGTTTGGCTGTCAATAAATAGCACAATATTTAACTGAAGCTCTGTCTGATCTCTATTGCAGCTCAATAAACTTGATGCAAGAATAATGCAGATACTTAGTGAGATGCGACAATTGGAGCTGAAGCTCGAACCTGTCTCTGTCCATGATTATCAAAATATTTTTTTGCCCCTAGTGAAATCATACTTGCAGGTTTCAGTCTTAATTTCCATATTTGCTGTTTCCTGTTTGTTGTTTCTTTTAAAATTGTTATCTTTGCAGGCACACCTGGAAGACCTTGCTGAAAAGGACGCGACTAAAAAATCTGATGCCGTCAGGGAAGCTTTGCTAGCAGAACTTGCACTTGATTCTAAGAAAGGTATTTCAGGTAATGATACTAGAGTTAACCAAACGAAGGATAAGAAGAAAGGCAAGGATTACAGGAGAGTCAAGGATACAAAGGTCATCGGTTTTGTCATTAAACTCTAAATCCTAGACATAAACTGCATCATGTCAATGTAACGAATGCTGTGCTAACATGGTTTAAATGTTTTCAGGTTTACTCTTCTTATGAACAACGAATACAGGATGATGAGGCTGCTGAACCACTGTATGTCTATTTTCATTTAGGTCTACTCATCTATGTTCGGTGTTCACATATTATTAATTCTGTAAGTGAACTTTTTTAAAAAGTAAAATACAAGTTGTTTTGAAGATAGAATCAACGTTTATGATTATTTATTTAATAATCTCCTTATTAATTAGGAAAGATAACGATCAATTAGGACATTCCTTTTTTGTAATTGAATTGCTGTTTATTTTATCAATGAATTTTTTTTTTGTAAAGATTGTAGTTATGGTGCTAAAGCAACAACCCCCATCAATGTCAATGCCAATAACTGTGTTGAGCCCTTACTAGTGTGTACTCTAGTTCAACACCGGATTCTATTTGTTTCATGAATGTGGTATCGTCTATAGCATTGTAAAAGAAGAGAGCAGTTGAATAAGTATGCGCCAGCCACTATATTAGTTGATAGTGTGAGATCATATTGTAATGTGATCTTAAAACCATTTATTAGAATCATACAATTGGATCATGATTGTATATTTTTGAAAATGATCATAGTGTTTGACATTTAGTAAAACCTTAATGTTGTAGCTTTCAAATATGGGACCAATAGGTTGACATGCTAATAAATGTCTTCTGGTTTGAGCTTGTTTCAAATTCTGTTTATTTTGAAAGTATCATTATTTTTGACTGAATATTCCTTGTCCCTTCAAAAGCTTCATGCCTTTTTTGGATGTTTCTGAATTTGAAACACCACATTGTTTTCTCAGTTCCACGGTCATTCCTAAAGGTGAAGATACTCATATGGATGCTGCTGTACCTAGTCTCAGGGATGAGTTGATACAGCAGGACGAGGAATTTAAACGTAAAGTTGAGCTTGAAGCTGAGGAAAAGAAGCTTGAAGAAACATTGGATTATCAAAGAAGAATTGAAAATGAGGCTAAACATAAGCATTTTACTGAGAAGCAAATACATTCTGCCAGGACTGCTGAGGAACTGCCTTGTATTCAGTTGAAAATGGCTGGCTATCATGTGTTAGCCAACGATAATCAGGTTTTTTGGTGCTTTCTCCAACATGCTTCTATTAATTTGGTATGCCAGGCTAACATCTCGTTTTGTTGTGTTTGCTCATTTCAGGATTATTTGATCCATAGTGAAGATGTTTCATGTGCTGTAGAAACTTCACTTATCCAGAATATGAATGTTGTAACTAAAACATACGAAAATACCATTTCGAGTTCCCAAGAGATGCAAACTTCTTCAGGTCATCATCATGTAAATAGTTTGAAAGGTGATGTAAATTACAAGAAAGTTGATGTTGTTATTTTTATTATTTTGGCACTAATGCTATAAGTTATCTAGGTTCTTCCAATGTGATGTCTCCAGAAGATGGTGTTTTACATTTTGATCGGCGGATGGGTCGAAGAGGCAAGCGTCACAAAAACTCTAGTAAACCTGCTGAAGGACATGGCGAATATATGCCATCTGAAAAGGGAAATGCTGGAATTTATGCTTTAGAGGGGCAAGCGACAGCAAATGTTAGATCTCCCGACTGTTTTCCTAACAATGAATGTAAGTCATTCTGGATGTTTTCGCAGAACAATACTATTTTGTATTCAACTTCCCGAAAAGCCATTACATTGATACCCAACATAATTTATGAGGAGGTAATTTTAAATTCAGCTTCTTTTATTTCTTCTCATTCTTTTTGCTTGAATTTATTGTAGATACTGATGCAAAGACTTTGAGGCAGTTACAAGCAGAAGATGATGAGGAGGAGAGATTTCAAGCAGATCTTGAAAAAGCTGTGCGCCAAAGCCTGGGTAAATGTTGGATGCAATTTTTTGGTTCTGCAAAAACATATAGTTTTTTTTATGCAAACCCTGTCATACACCAGCACCTGCACTACCAATGAAGTCAGTTTCTGATGACTAAATAACTATGTTTTTTAGCAAGAACTTCATTGTTCTGTTGACAAAAAATGACCTACATAATTTCTTACAATGAAAAATCTGACAGAAACTGGAAATATTAGCTCAAAAGAATAGGGCCTTAGTGTCAAATTTAATGAGCCCTGAAATTTTGAATGTATATATGTCCTGGACGCGTCTTTATTTTAATCGAAGGGCCTGTTTTTTACAGTGACAATAGTTATGCTAAAGGGACTTGTAAGCTGTATACACTGAGTGCCTTGCATGTTTTTCTTGGTTGGAAGTTCAGTGAGATACCAGAGTCAGTCTTTATCATTACTTTTAAACATATAAATGCAATTAACTGATCTTAGGGATTAACAGCCTAGCTTTTGACTTTTTCTTTCGTCCTCTGATGTTCATGTGTCGAGCAATTGAAATTGATGCAATATATGCCTCATCAGAATCTTATGACTCAATTTATCAGTTGCCTGAGAAGTTAGCATACGCGTTTTGATGCTTTCAAAACCAGTTGAAGTTTAGGCTGATGATGCCACTAAAAACTAATTTTACACTGGACATCTTTGTCCAGACACATACGAAGCACGCAAAAAAATACCCCTGGGTTCGCGAACGCCACCAACAGAACCTTGCCAGACAGTTGAGTCCAGCATGCCATCAAATGGTGGCAAAGACGAAAATGAAAATCAAGTGGGTATATTTGGAACCGGATTGAAAAATGAAACTGGTGAATACAACTGTTTCCTAAATGTAATCATCCAGGTATACACCACCAAAACTTCTAAAATAATGAGACCTTTTTCATTATATATATTCTCCACCGCCTTTTGTCTTTTTTAGAGAAGCCTTCTTCAGTTCTTAATGTTTGATATTGTTCTTCTATTGATATTTCAGTCCTTATGGCACATCAGACGTTTTCGAGACGAGTTATTGAGGAAGTCAGCATCAGAGCATGTTCATGTTGGAGAGCCATGCGTTGTATGCGCGCTATATGATATTTTCACTTCACTCAGCATGGCATCTATGGATTCTAGAAGAGAAGCAGTAGACCCTACTTCACTAAGGACTGCTCTGAGTAACTTGTACCCTGACAGCAATTTCTTCCAAGAGGTAAATACTGATGTTCTTTATCATACAAGTTTGAGCTCTGATTTTGATTCTTTCAGTTACATGATACATCTGCACGTTATGAGGAGTGAACTACCGCTTTATCCTAGAATAGGTCTATTAATTCCAATGTGGCCTTAAAGGTTTCTAATTTTTTTAAATTGGATGGAGTATAACTTGCGTAATAGCTTACTGAAACTTGTTATGGCAAATGGCAGGCACAAATGAATGATGCTTCTGAAGTATTGGGAGTTATATTTGATTGCCTTCATCAATCTTGTACTTACCAATTGGGAGTACCTGATACTGAGCTAAATGAAATTAATTGTATGGGAACATGGGACTGCTCAAACAAGGCCTGTATAGCTCATTCTATATTCGGAATGAACATTTTTGAACGAATGAATTGTCGAAGCTGTCAGCTAGAGTCCAGGCACATGAAGTACACATCATTTTTTCATAACATCAATGCAAGCGCCTTGAGGACGATGAAGGTTTGCTTGTTATCCAAATGTACAATCTCTTACAAACAAACCTATATCATACATCTATTCGTGTCTGAATTAATCTGTTTGTCCATTTATTCATCCAGGTTATGTATGCAGATAGTTCTTTTGATGAACTTCTGAATCTTGTAGAGATGAATCATCAGGTCGCTTGTGACCCAGAGGCTGGGGGTTGTGAAAAACATAATTATATCCATCATATACTTTCTACCCCGCCACATGTATTTACAACAGGTAAGTCTGCCTTTGAATACTTGGATCCTTGAGTCCAGCATCCGCAAGAATAAAGATTAACGTGTGGTGCTTTCTTACAGTCATTGGTTGGCAAAACACCTGTGAGACCTCCGGGGACATAAAAGCTACACTTGCTGCACTGAGTACTGAGATTGATGTTGGCATCCTCTATCGAGGCCTGGATCCGAGGAACAAACATTTTTTGGTCTCAGTGGTATGCCATTAACAGAGTTTTTGATGCAAGTTGATTCTATTTCAATTTAATTGTACCCTTTTGGGTCATAAAAAAACATACCCATAAATTGCACAAAGTGATATTATCGTCTTCGATTTCAGCTCGGCATAACCTTTCTCTGTTAATATCTATCAATTGTAAGAACTACAACCTCCTGATTGGGTTTAAAATTACCAGGTTTGTTACTATGGGCAACATTACCATTGCTTTGCCTATAGTCATGATCATAGACAGTGGTTGATGTACGATGACCGTACTATTAAGGTAAAAAATATAATGGTCTTTCCACAACCCTCGTTGTTTATGCATCCATCAAATCTTTTATCTTATTCTCTTTTTTTCCGAATTAGGTGGTTGGAAGTTGGGAAGAGGTGTTGAGCTTGTGTGAAAGAGGCCATCTGCAGCCTCAGGTTCTCTTCTTCGAATCTATAAACTAAACCCTTTTTATGGGAACTTAGGAACCAGCACATTATTCGGGGCAGTGAAAAGCTTCAAGTTCAACATTGGTGTGCTTGGCCCAGTGCAGTTTTGACCCCAAATACATACAAGTCTTACCGGAAAAAAAAAATGGTACCAAGTTTTGCTGTAGAGTTTACAGTGACGGCATCTCAGAATAAACCCTCATACTATGGACAATTGAAGAAGTGGATCCACCACAATGAAGATACTATCCTCTGCCTGTTGTTGGAAATTAGAGACTGCAAATCGCAACAATCAATTCTGAACTGAGATTGTGGCCAATACAATCTGCTGATGCAATGTTACCGTCCGTCAGCCGTATGTAAGAGTGTAATTGAAAGACGAAGCAAGGGGACCCTGCATGCCCGATTTCTGTGAGGTATAGATTATTTTTCCACATAAATTTCAGTACCAGTTTTACCTGCACCTGATGTCAATTTATTATCGAATGAGTGTATAGAAGGTCAATCCCTTTCAGGGTTCACCCTCTTGCGGCTTCGGCCTAGAATTATGATGATCGTAGTTGAAGCCATGCATTGTTTTTCCTTCTATGGATTCCTTCATTTCATCTCCAGCAGCTCTATTATAACATCCTCATTCTCAGTGTCAGCTTTGATCAGCTTATATGTTTATACAATGTGAACTACACATACATTTTCAACAACTTCCTGGCCCAAGAGTGAAGAGTTCTAAACTTAGGGGACCGAATCGAAATTTTTTAAAAATACTAACGTGCTGACGCGAATATTTGACAGCTGCCAGAAAACGACAAAATAAACAAAGAGAAGACGGAGTCGCGAAGGAGACTATGAAATTGGCGTGAGCAGGGATCTCAAGAGATCAGGCAACGATGGAGGGAAGCAAATGGATCGCGACGGTGGCGAGCATATGGATTCAGTGCACCTGCGGCTCGTCCTACGCTTTCGGAATCTACTCCTCCCTCCTCAAATCCACGCAAGGCTACTCCCAATCCACGCTCGACACCGTCTCCGTCTTCAAAGACATCGGCGCCAACGCCGGCATCATCTCCGGACTCCTCTACTCCGCCGTCGCGGTTAAGCGCGGAAGTAGGTTTGGTGGTCCTTGGGTGGTGCACGTGGCGGGAGCGGTCCAGTGCTTTGTTGGATACTTTCTGATGTGGCTGTCGGTGGTGGGAGTGATTGATCGGCCGCCGGTCATGGCGATGTGCTTGTTTATGTTCTTGGCTGCTCATGCGCAGACGTTTTTTAATACGGCGAATGTTGTCACGGCCGTGCAGAATTTTCCGGATTATAGTGGGACGATTGTTGGCATTATGAAGGTATCTATGCTTCTGCAAATTTTACTGCGTATGGTGATTATTTGTTTGAGGCTTGAGAATGTAGTCTTTCAGCTAGTGTAGATTCATGTGAGAGTAGTTTTCTGATGACTTAATGCATGAATAAAATGAAACTTTAAAGAAGGGGGCATCTGCAGAATTGGCATTATGGGGAATGGTGATTCTTTTAACATAGTAGGACAGTATGAGAAACATGTGGATGTATGGCCTGAGAATCATTTTTAAGAGCCATTTGGACAGTAGGGTTTGGAATGTATGATTGTAGACTGTAGTATTAAGGCAAGTAGAGTAGACACTCTTCAAGAGATGTGATGAAGTATCATTTGTAGAGTGCGGGATTGGGAGATGTTTTACTTGGGCTTGACATGTTTGATGTGGCTATCTAGTTCCAGTATACACTGTACACTGGTGCAAACTTTAGCAGAAAATGGGTTCATTGTTTGCTCTTTTAATTTCCTTCCATGTCCAACTCTTTTGTATTTGACTCTCATACTAGCATTATGGTACTCAAATATTTTGTTTTCATTTTTTGAAATTGAGCTCCACATACATGTAGATTCTTGGAGTGGGAAATTTCAAAACTTTCCTCCATTTGAGAGCTTATGCTTTTAGTAACTTTAAGTGATTGGTTTAGTTGTGTCATCATTCTCAACATACATTATATTTTATAGAGATGTCACCAACTTTAACCTAGCTGTATTCACAAGTAACGTGCCTTAGGAACTCTGATAAGAAACTCTTTGCATGAAACATGTGTTCATTTGCTGTATGTATTCTCTTCTTCTGGCTAGGGGTTGAGATTGGCATGAATTATATTTACTATTGATCCCTATATCATACATTACTAACTTCCCCTTTTTCATTTTGACCAGGGCTATCTTGGTTTGAGTGGGGCTCTGCTAGTTCAAATGTATTATGCCTTCTGCAAGGGCAATCCTTGTACATTCATTCTGATTCTGGCCTTGTTACCCAGTGTCACTTCTCTCTTGCTCATGTTTCTGGTAAAAGCTTATGAAACAAGCTCCAGGGTTGACATCAAGCACTTAAATGGTTTTTCAGCTCTTTCAGTGGCTGTTGCCATATACATAATGATCATGATAGTTCTAGAAAACACAATTGCTATTCCTTCATGGGTGCGGATTGTGTCATTTACACTTTTGCTTCTCTTGGTGATCTCTCCTCTGACAATTGCCATCAACGCTCAAAGAGAAGCATCACATACTTCATCAAGTGAGAGTAACTTGGTCGATGATTCCCAGTTACTAGTATCCGAGTACACAGTGGATTCACCAAGTGGATCAGCTAAGGATCATCAGGACAGAATGCTGCTGAATGGAGAGGATCTGAATCTCATGCAAGCTATGAGCACTCTTAATTTCTGGTTATTGTCAATTGCCATGGCTTGCGGGTTGGGTTCTGGTTTGGCTACTATCAACAATATTAGTCAAATAGGAGAATCTCTTGGCTACACAACAGTGGAGAGAAGTAATTTGGTTTCTCTGTGGAGCATATGGAACTTCACAGGCCGTTTTGGAGCTGGATATGTATCAGATTATCTTCTCCATACACGGGGCTGGGCAAGGCCATCAATCATGGTTATTACACTAGCAACCATGTCTGTTGGTCATTTGATCATAGCATCTGGTTTTACAGGGAATCTGTATGTTGGTTCAGTACTAGTAGGCATCTGCTATGGTTCACAGTGGTCGTTAATGCCAACAATCACTTCAGAAATATTTGGCGTTGGACACATGGGAACAATTTTCAACACCATTGCAGTTGCTAGCCCTCTTGGATCATATATTTTATCAGTTAGGGTAGTTGGTTACTTCTACGACAAAGAAGCTTCAGGCAAGGGGAAGTTGTGCCTCGGATCCCACTGCTTCATGATGTCTTTCCTGATCATGGCCTTTGTTATGGTGTTTGCATCTTTGGTTGCAGTGGTTTTGTTTTATCGAACAAGGATATTCTACAGAATGCTTGTGACACGAAGGTTGAAGCGCACAGCCTAATCGGGTCGGTTTCAAATCCTTTTTTGCACGCTTCAGAGCTTGTTTCCACTGAAATAGCTACTCCTTTTCTGTTCGAGCCTCGCCTCGACTTGGCTGGTGTGCATTTTGTTCTACATTTTTTTGTGTACATATACATTTCTTGCTTAAAGCAGTCGATATGTATCCTTGGAATGAGTGATCCATAATCATCGGTACAGGCCTGTCTTTTTGTTGAAAAATATTTCACAACTATAAAACATTTAGACCCCTCCATTAAAAGCTTGCACTTACTATGGAAGTGGTCTGATTTTTTGCCATTTCTGGTTAGATTGAAGAAAAGGTGTAATGCCTGAGAATTGTGTATCATTAAGGCTTCTTCGTCTTCTGGAGCTAAGCACGAAGAGCTTTCCTGATTTTGAAATTACTTTTGGGCTTGTGTGCCGTGGAAAGTAATTTTACTAAATTATTAACGAATTTCGTCTTCTCCTCCCCTTTTTGTAATTCTAGTCACCTAGTTTGTAATTTCCTGTTTTGAAGCCCTTTATTGAAAATAGGTAAAGTTGACCAGACATGTTGGCTGGATTGGATCAAGTTGCTGAATGAGAATCAAACCTTAAAAAAAGAGATGGCAACATATTCCAGTTTAGAGAACCTGTGGCTCTAGGAACTGAACTTAGACTTGATGAGGTCTATCACACTCTGCTCTGCCTGAAAAGCCTTGGTCAGCACCTCATCAGGAACAGCCGGTTTCGAACCGAACAGGGTTCGAGGGACGACGGCCGCCCCGGGCAACTGGCTGTTGAAAGCTGTGATAGCTAAAGCCTTGCCTTTCCCAACATTCATCTGAAAATGCACCAGCCCTCTAGGAACCACAAACATCTCACCAGGATTCAGCACTTGGGAGTAAAACACATTCCCTGTTGATATAAATCCCACAAGTAGTGTTCCTTTGATCACCACGCCGGTCTCCGTGGCCCGGGGGTGGGAATGGGGTAAGTTCAGGCCACCAGGAGCGAAGTCCACACGGTTCATGGACAGCCCTAGAGTGTTGAGGGCCGGGAAGGTGAGGACATTCCCTGCAGAGGCATTTACGCCGAAAATGTTGGATGTGTTACCTTCCTTGCTTAGACCAGCGAAGAAAAAGTCCGATGAGTTGACTTCTGACAAGGGCTTGCAGGGGAATCCGTTAACGGATGGAGGACCACTCAAGTCTCCGACGCAGAAATCCTGCAACGGGTCAGGGTCTGAACCATGGGTCGTCGAGGCAAGGAGACAAAACCAGACCAGGAAGCATAGTGTCAGATACAAAGATGATCGTAGTACAGTGGCCATATTTCCGGATTTCAGAACTCAGGCAGGAAACTGACCGAAGTCGATGGTTTCAAGCTCCAAAAATCTTATGTATATAGCACAGCAATGAGAGCTCTAAGCTGTTGAGAGGCTCCAAGAGTCCTTGACCAGTTCTGATCTTCAATATTTAAGAATGTCAACTGCTGATCTGCAGCTTTGGGAGAAACCCTCTTCTCCTCCAGCTGGACACACATGATGAGCATGACATGATGAGGACAGAATCTCACAGTTTGAACAGGTCAGAATCTTCAACAATCCAACATATCACACCAAACTGTACGATACCCAATGAATTCCAACCTTCATTCCCCACTTCAGTCGCACCAGCATCACCACTTTTACTCGAAATCCTAAGAGCTGACGATGTAAATCTGGAGAAATATCACAAGTGAATCAATCGCCAGAAGGAACATAAACAGACTGTCAGTGAATCACAAGATACTTTTTATTAAGAACTTTCTAAAGGTCAAGATAACCGACTTAAACTGGAAAAAAATTGGAAAAGATTCCAGCAGCACTAATCAGAAAAGACTTGCAGTTATAATTGCTGGGGAGCTACCTTGCATCAACATCTGCAAACAATATCGCGGCAATGGCAACATTTCCTAACCTGAAAGAAACATCATGAAAAATTTAAATGGCAATATGATTGCTGATCCACACACAAGTCCACCATTACGAAAAATGAAGCAGGTGACACGCACTAGCTGAGCTCGAAACCGATCTTTGGCCAGTAAGCTGCAAAATCTGTCCATGAAGCCTACCTGCAAATTAAAGCCAAATTTAGACATATATGAGTGTGCCAAAAAGCTCCATCGCACAAACTCAAAGATGGGAACTTTACTTAGAAGTGCACCAAAATGCTTTGCACATCACATAGCCACTGCTGAAAATGGCCAACACAGAACCAGCCGAAAATAAGCTCAGCATAGATAAAGAAAAGCAAAAAAAAAAAAAAAAAACTTTGAAAATCTGTTCAAAACTTTCATTTCAAAATGGACGAGCAGTTACAAAATCAGAGACCAGCAGGATACAGGAAGGTAATTATTTAGGGACAGCTTGAAGAGGTACTGTGTTGTAAATCCAGGATATACACGAAGGAACGGTATTAGAAGAAGAAATGGGACGGAAAAAACTGAACTTGTCTGATAAGACCTTTGTCTAAATCAGGCTGTATAAAATCTGAACTAGTCCGATAAGACCTTAAGCAACGGAGATGTAGCTGTCCTGGCTAGTAAAGCCTGGCATAGTCGGCAAAGCTGGATTTGGCGAGGCTGGATTGTCACTAGATAATGACAGGGAGAGATTGAGCGACAATGGTGAGTAGTTGGCTGGAGAATTTGAGTTTGGAACAGGTAGCGGAGGAGGAGCTGGAATGATCAGCATCCGCTGATGAGTGACCTGCAATGATATTGAGTTTTCCAACGGATAAGCGAAGGATAAGGGGGCTACTGATAGTGGAGGCATATGGGCTGGTATTGGTACAGCTGGCACCATTGGGTAGACAGCAGTGTCGGAGGAATTGGTAGCTGGCAAATGTGGCTGGGAGGATGCACTCTCTCCGTGAGTTGTTTCATGCTGTTCTTGGGTCGGTTTGGCAGAGACCTGCTCACAATAAATTAGAAAATTTAAGATCAGCAAACTGTCGTAATCTATATATCAAATAACTTGCAGAAAAAACATCTAGCGAACCGTAACATATATAAACATGGATGTTTTAAGACATCCAAATCCAAAACACCACTTGATTATACGACAAAGGATTGAGCAAGATAAAAGGACTAACGAATAGAAACTGAAATCCGCCCTACAAAAGAAGACGCGATCCTAACAACAAATGAACAAAATGGATAAAGTAATTTACCATCTCAGTTGTGATATCAAAGAGGCTTGAACGTCGTCTGCGCTTCACAGTATTATGCCTAAGAAAGTACTTCTGCGCATGAGACGCCACTTGCGTAGGGGTGCGAGTCTTCACAAAATTCTTCGAAATTCCCCTCCAGTCCCCCTTTCCAACCTTCTTAAGACCCACCAAGAAGCGCTTGTGCTCTTCTTCAGACCATGGAGTTCCTGAACAACCAAATCCCCAAAACAACATCAAAATCAACACAACCACAATCAAAATCATGTCTACAAAGTTCCAACTTTTATCAAACCCACTTCCCAAATCAATAAACCAACCCCCAGAAATCATCAAGAACGAGACTTTCAAAAAGATTCGACCAGCCTCTCAAGATCCAAACCTAACCCTAACTTGGAGATTAAGAAAATCTAATCAAAATCGAAATAATCAAATTCAAACCTCGCTTCCTTTCACGAACCCTAGCCCTGGCAACATTATCAGACACGTAGCCACCAGCCTTGGCGGTCGGACCCTCCTTATCCGCTCCCTTTCCCAACTCATCAACGTGCTGATAATCCGACAAATTGCTCATACTGGCTGTCTTCCTCATCGCATCAACATCGATTCTGACACCAAACAGCATAAAATCCTTGCCCTCTTCCATCGCCATGTTGAAATGGGTGGGGTGGGATGCCAGTTATATATAGGGTAGATTTGGAGACTGGTAATGTTTCTGAGAAATTAAGGTAACCTCCGAGCTGTAATAAATAAACAATAATAGATTTGATTCTTAATAAAAATTTGTCGGATTTCTAAATGTGGAATTGAGCTGCTTCATTGGATTTATTTTCCAGAATTAGTTTTCTAATCATTGCTGGAATTAATTATCTGCTTTCCTTTTGTTCCTCTTATGAGAATAAGAAAGAAGATAACATTGTTTTTGTTAAGGGTAAAGATTAGGCTCTTAAGGTGGATTAATTATTTATAATTCTGAGTGTTTAGGGTACTTTTTTTGGAGTCGTTGGTTGATGATGATTCAGTGTTGACGTTATCCACTAAGCTCACTTATCTTCCTCAGGTTACAATGGAGAATGAATCTGTCTCTACAAGTTTGGCTAAGGGTGAGATGATAGAATAATCCGATTCGGGTTATCGGATAATCATCCATGATTAGACTTTGATACTCTCTGGCTTAAAAATAATGGTACGGAAGACGATTGTGACGGACTAAACTTATAATGTCTCGGATACTTTAAGAGACACGACAACCTTAAAGAAGCAATTGATCACTGTTCTATATGCTGAATATATGGAAAGAACTTGTTATTTGCAGAGCAGGCCACCAGAACAAGGCTTCATTGCTAGATGTGAATGAAAATCCAGGAGAAAGTTAAATGTCCAATTTCGGAACAAGGCAACTTTGGGTAGAAGTTACAGCAGTAGCTCTAATATAACAAGGACCTGAATTGTAGAATTCAGGTGGAAACAAAAGAAAATCTATACTTGCAAAATCAAAATCCATGTCATCATCATCATCCTTAATATTTGAAAGACATGTAAAACACGCACCTGTGACGGTAGTAGCGATATGAGTGTCGCAGTGCTCTCTATCTTGGTCGGAGCAGCGATCATTTTCAAGTGCTTCACTTGTCAGTTCTGAAGGGTGTGATGAAGTGATGACTTGGATCAGCGTGGCTGGCTGTTGCTAAACGGCACTTGTCATTAGTTTGGTTTTGACCTTGTCATTCAGATCAGTGCTGCTAGAGAATTGGCCACCGTTAAGAGTGTTGAATGAACTTCTCGTTCCTGTTGAAGGAAAAGGGGAGTTGCTCAAAGCAATGACATCATCCTTTTTGGATCTTTCTGAGAGTATTTTCTTTAGCTGAGACCGTTGACAGACAATGCGGCCCTTGTTCCACCCAGGAAAACCGAATGATGATGATACATTATCGGTAAGGTATGAATATGCAGCCTTTGCAATGGGTAGATCACCTGTGATTGAACTTTTCTCCATTTTGCCACGCCTGTTCAGGCAAAAGGTTAACATAGTGAGAAAAACAAACAAAGAAGTCCATCTCATAAATCTGAGATTACATATTGAAAGGGAATAACGCCAAAGTCACCCAATCAGCTGAAATCCTAAACCTTCGTTTGTAGAAGTTCTACCAGATATGGTAGATAATATACTTATTTCCGAGGACAAAGTAGCGTAAAGACAATATAATTATATAACTTTGCAAAAGGTTTGAAGTATAACAACTTACAGTCATAACTAAAAAGCGGAACTGGATGAGAAAATATACAAGTAATTATCCAGAAAAAATAAGTACCAACTCAAAATTACAGGGCTTACACTACGATCACAGCTGCAATTTGTGGGAGATCATCTCCAGATCTGAATGATTTGTGGATTTCATTGAGCCAGACTGACATTGCTGTATAAGCACCACCTTCCCACATCCTGCAGAAAGATAACTATCAAATATTGAAATTCGTTTATTTTATACTCAGCCATGCTGACTGATATTTCTAATACCTGTGTACATCAACAGACCATACAAGTTTGCTTTTACGGAAAAGTTCAGGAAATAGTCCTCTCTTGGTTGCTTCACCAAGCAACCTCGCACCACGTTGTCTTTGGCCCAACCACCATAGGGCTTCTAGCAGTGCATTGTAAAACCTCAGGGCCAAACCACAACCCTCAGAATTTAGCTTATCGAAGACATACTCTACCATCTGCCAGTTAGATTCATCATCATAGTCACCTTTAATCATGCCTCCAATCACCTGGTGAATATTGGATGCCTTGTTTGTCAGCATCTCATCCAAAACCACATGTACATCATCCCACCTGAGGGAAAGACATTCATTGTAAAATGTCCAGAAAAATGATTTAACGCGAAGTCTGATAGTTTAGGACTCGATACAGTTGCATTCACAATGAAGACTAACTAAAATGAACAGCTTGGGGAGCCCATAAAAACTGAACATATGTATTAATACAATTCGGCTTCCTTTAACCAAGAATGCATCCATTTATGAATGGCACTGACAAAAACTCGTTCAATTATTATGTATGAAAGTGAACTTTAGCCTATGAAATAGTACGTCTCCCCCAAACCCACATGCTTAGACAAGGACCAGCTGTTAGGTTGTCTTGACAAATGGAAAAATCTAACAAACAACCATGTTCGGGGATATGACTATAGCTATCAGAGGTATGATTTTTTTACACTAAAGTCGTCTTACTAATGGAGGGAACACAAGGCAAATAAATACACCTTGCCTATGGCTGAACGAAATAGGAGATAATAATGCTATTTAACAAGAATAAATTGTGTATATCAATGACTATTACTCTTGACATCCCCGCAATATCATAATAACAAACTGATTTATACTAATTAATTAAAAAACTTTCGTGACATTTTTACTTTTAAAATAAATGTCCTTTCGATACACTGAAGAAATGTACACGGTATAACAAAAAAAATGGACTCACCTGTCACCTTTAGCGTAGGTTGCCAGCATCATGCAGTAGCACATGACACTAGGCAATACTCCTAAAGCTTTAATTTCCTGGAACTGCTCCTTACTCTCATCAACAAGGCCCGCAAAGCAGTAAACACTTAAAACTGCCTCAAGAGTCCTCTCATCTGCTTCACATCTTACCTTTTCCATATGAACATAAGCCTTCACGGCATCCTCAAATTGGCCACCTTGTCGATAGGCCTCAATCAAACCATTGAACGTATCCCTGTTGCGTGTGATACCAGACTCTTCCATTCTGTTCAAAATAGCTTCAGCCTCCTTGAATAGTCCTCCCTTTGCAAATGTGTGAATCAAAGAGTTGTATGTTTGAACAGCTGCGATGCTTCCAACTTCATTCATTGTATTGAAAGCAACAAGTGTTTCCTCATATAATGCAGCTTGCCCATAAGCTTCAATAGCTCCAGTATAAACCTTTGAACTTGGAACAACATCATTCTTATTCATGTGGAGGAGAATATTTTTTGCATCCACATAAAGTCCTCCTTTTCCGCATGCGAATATTAACCCCTCATAAGTCTCCATATTGGGCTCAACATTTTCTTCCACCATATCATGAAACAAAGTTACAACCTCCTTAAAATAACCACCCTCACCAAAAACCTGTATGAGTATATTGTAAGTTTCTGCATCTGGCTCCGTGTTACTAACTTTCATCTCAAGAAATAGCTCCCGGACATCTTCATACCTACCATGTCTTCCATACAAATGCAATAAAATACTGTATGTAGACGCATTAGGTCCACACCCGGCACCTTGCATTTGTCTAAACACACTCATTGCTCCCTTAATAGACCCCGCTTCTGCATGTGCCTCTAGTAATATATTGTAAGAAGATATGTCCGGCAAATTCCCATCAGACTCCATATCTTTCAACAGCTCTGAAACTTTCTGCAGTTTCCCCAACTTTTCATATGTTTTCACAAGATAACTATAAGTGGTTATATCAGGAACAATCCCACCCTCGTTCATTGTTCTAAACACCATCTCAGCCTCATCGCCTAAACCTCTATTGGCACAAGCACTAAGCAGAGTATTATAAGTAATAAGATCAGGCTGTATACCCTCATGCCTCATTTCCGCAAACAAACCCAACAACCCCTCCCAACCTAACCCGCCTCTCGCACAAGAGTTAATCACAGTATTATATGTCAAAATACTGGGCGAAATCTTCTCCTTCTTCATCTTCTCAAGAAGTTCCAGCGAAACCTCATACTGACCATTTCTTCCATAAGCATTGATCAAAGCTGTATAAGAAAACACACTCCTTACCACATTATGCACAGGCATTTCGTCGAATATCTCCTGGCATTTATCCAGCAACCCTTCCCTACCCAAAACCCCAATCATTATCGTGTAAATATGCTCGTTCGGCTTGCACCAAACCTGCCTCTGCATATACTTAAACAACCTAAGCGACCTCTGCCAATCCCCTCGCGCAGCAAACTCCTTAAACACCAACGCGAAATCATTCAACGACAACTTGTTCTTAAACACATCCAAACAACGCGCAATACTTCCTCTAGGCGGCAAGCTACTAAGCTTGTTAATCAAAGTCTCAACGTCATAACTATACTTACCTTTCTCAACCGTAACAGACGGATTCCCGAGAATCATCTCCCTCGGCTTCGCCCGTACTTTTCCGCCAGCCAACACCAATCTCTGATTCCCAAACAATTTAGGCATTCCATATGGAAAAGGAAGCTGTTTCCGATTCGAATTCAGACCGCCACTGCTGAGCCGTGAATGCGGCGCGCTGATGCTCGAGTATATGTAAATTGACGATGTTGAACAACACGGGGAAATCGTCATCTCCGTGAGCCTCCAGGTCAAATCAGCTTGCTGAAAACTCAGCGAGACGAGCTGATTAGCGGAAATCAAGGTTGCCGGATTTTGAACTTTTCGAGGATTTTCGGAGCTCGGATTTTGCTCGAGTTGCAGAGCAGAAAAATATTTCGAGGGCCGAAGGAGCGTTGAAGACGATTGATTGCCACGTGTAACTTTCTATGGATAATGGACAACCTAATGGGCCCAAAAATGGGCCGAATCACAAAGCCCAATAATCTGTGGTTCAATGACACGGTGTCGTTTTAGCGGCGGATGATTCTCGAAACATAGAGAGGCATTTCGGAAATGACACGTCAGACAACGATAAATATTCAATGGTTTCAAAAAAAAAAGAAAAAAAAAGATCGAAGCAGAGCAGTTTCCGTTATCCATATCGTCAGCATTTCTCTCATCGTCAACTTCAAATCCAAAAAGGGCAAAAATCTGTCGCGAGCAAAAATTAGGGTTTCGATTCCGATCGCTGATCTCCATTTCGATCCGATTCCGCCATGATTTCCGATTCGGCAGCCCCTGCATCGGCCTCCCACGCCAAAGATTTCAGTAAGAAGAAACGGGTAAGATCTAAACCCTGATAATTTCAATCCGTCGTTTTCGTCGAGTTAGTGCATTTGGTTGTGGTTGAATTGATGATTGTGTAATGTGTTGTGGGTGTTCAGGCCAATCGATCAGCGAGGTTGAAGCAGTGCAAGCTGGATGCTCGTAGAGAGCAATGGCTTTCACAAGGTATGTTGTGGTAGAAATGTGCGTGTATGAAAATTTGAAGAGGGAAGATTTTTTCACTTATGTTGGAGAAATGATTGGAGGATTTTGAGAAAGATTTGAAATTGATGGATGTTGTGACTTGTGAGATTGTGTTGATTGGGTGGATGTGGTTTTGATTTTGTGTAGTTAGGAACAAGGGAGCTGTTGGGAGCGAGAGGGACGATAAGGGTTTGCTGTCGGTATCGAAATTGGAGGTGAAGGCTAGAGGTGATGGTGGAGAGGAGGGGCGTCGTGAGGGTAGTGATTCGGAATCCTCGCCTTTTAATAGTCCTGGGAGTGTGGGGAGTGGTGTATCGTCAGGGAATAATGTTTCCGGGACGTGCTTTACCACCGGCAGTAGTATGAGTAGTAGTGGTAGCAGCGGTGGGATGTGTTCGGGGAATGTTACTGAGGAGGAAGAAGAGAGAGCGGATGAGAGAGACGATGGATGTGTGGATGATTGGGAAGCTATTGCTGATGCATTGGCGGATGATGAAAACAAGCATGCTTCAAACTCTGACCCGCCAGATCAGCAAGAATTTTCTCCTTGCTCCGAGTCATCAGAAAAAGGGAGCTCCCGAGTGGAAATCCCAAAATCCCAGCCTCTGAGGGCATCAAAATATAATCGAGGCACGCAAGCATTGAGGCAGGATGACACTTTCCTCCCCCATGGCCTCCCTATTTTATCAAAACTACAGAGTTCACCTTTGAAGTCCTCCAGGCACTTGGGTCACGGAGCTGGTGGTTTCAAGTCCTTCCACAACACAAAGTCAGCCGCATCAGCATGCGACTGCCCTATATGCTACGAGGAATTGGATCTTACAGACGCAAGTTTTTACCCATGTCCTTGTAAGTTCCGGCTGTGCCTTTTCTGCTATAAACGTATCTGCGAGGATGATGGACGCTGCCCTGGCTGCAGGGAGCATTACAATAATTAAAACTCTCTGGAGCCTCGCCTCGGACGAGCTGCTCAATTTTCTTGCTGGCCAGTGGCTACCATAAATCATCAAGTAAATCTTTCTTCTCATACTCTTATTTTATGAACACTCATCTCCTCTCCTCTCCTATCCTCTAGGTTATTGTTTTGGGTGTCTGTTGTCGATTGTTTGATCCACCGTGCTGTTTAGTACTGTTTGGTATAGAAATCGAATAATTCATGAATGTTAGATTACGAGTACTCTGTGTATACATACATCTAAGAATCTCACAAGAGAAAGAATTCAAAGATCAATTCTTGTGTGCAGTTTTCTGATACTTGTCTTTGATCCAGTGAAACCCGACAGAGGTTCCAACCTTGACCTTCCTGAACCCAGTAGCGGCGGCGGTCTTGGTCTTTTCCAGCCCCTCCCCCACCTTCTTCTTATACTTGTCAGCTCCTCCTCCGCCGCTGCTGGAGCTACGCTCTGTTTCCGGTATGTGATCGGGCTTGGTGTCCCACTGGTCCGCCCAGGAAGTGCATGAGTTGTTCGCCTCCATTGACAGACAAAAATGCTGGAAACTGAGAAATGTTTGATGATGCAAGGAAGAAGAAGAAGATGGGTATTTATGGTGTTGAAGAAGGTTCTGTTGGGGCTGGCTTGTGGCATCTTGTTCAGCTACTTCAACACGCTTTGTTTGAATGCAAGGTGCAGGTTAATGTGTTATGATGCATGTAGAATGTTTCTAGAATGAAAGAGGGTATGAAGTTTTTGAAAGTTGGCAAAATTGAAAGAAAACACGATTGGAAGGTTCTAGGAAGGAAGATTCGAAAGCCAGAGGCAAAAAAGAGTATGATAAGCTTGTGGTGGGCGCGCGTCCTGTTGGGCTTTTTTCCTGCAGCTTCGGCCCATATGTTTCTAGGCCAGTCACAGCGCATTACATTATAAAACGTCGTCGTTTGAGTTGAATCAACACAGGTTGTCTGGACTGCGATACTGTCTGATCACTAAAAAACTGGGGTTTCAGTAGAGAATTGCGGATGGTCTAAACCCATGATGACGACATGTATCATTTTGACCGTCATCAAGACTCAGCTTTGGCCTCTGATATGAGGGCTGTACAATATGCCATTTCAATGCTGACAACAGATGATGATGAACCCAGTACTTGTGTTTCAACTTTAAAGGAGATAGCAATAAACAAAACCCTAATTCATGGATCTGGGTTGGATGCTATGTATTCTGGCAGCAGTCCACTTTGTAGGGTAGTGCAATGATAGTAACAAGTGGTGCTAGAAACTTTGTGAAGGGAATAACACAGGTCAGAGTGGAGCAGGAAGCAGTCTACTAGAACAGATTATAAACTTTCCTAGCCAAAACTCTACTCCCTCATACCCCAAGCTCTTCATCTTCTTGTTGAGTATATCATTAAGTGATTTTGAGGGTTACATTCATTTGGGCACTAATGGTTTTTCTTTTTTAATTTCTAGACACGCAATTGAATAAAACTTAACGAATTGAATCGAGTTGAACTGAATAGCAATAAGCGAGTAGAAAGTAGTTAGGAGCTAGCAAATAAAGAAGATGGGAAAGTGGCAACAAAAAGAGTGGTGAGTGAAATTGGAAGTTGGGGAACTTTTCACAAGTCAAACAATGCATTAGGGTTTGAAGAAGAACCTTTTGATCCGCGCAAAGTGACTTTCACTTCAAGTCTTAACAAATGTGCATTATTACTTAGAAGATACTCTTTGAGAAGTTAAGATTCTGTATCTTTCTTACCACTACTCCTTTTAGGTACAAAAGGAGGAGGAGGAGGAGGAGCATGATCAGAAAGCTCACTCGTACGCTTAGACATTCACATCATTCTCTCTCTAGAATAAAGGAGAGAATATAATCCACACACATCTATCAATGGATCTCACTTTTAGTGCAGTGTTATATATATGTAGCTAACCAGGAGATACAAATGGCATCAAACCCTGACAAATAACAAAACATGACCAAACCTAGGTATATGCAATGTCTGGAGTTATGAGAATGTACACAAGACACATAAGATGATAGATGAACCATACAAATGTCGAAAGAAAGTAGGTGATTATGAAAGAACAACGGGACAGACATATTGCAATCTTAATCCAAACAAGTAATGTTGTTATTCTAAATTTAGGGAGACCTAAGAATGGAATTCTGAAATCAATAAGAATATTTTAGAATTCATAAGAATATTTCTCTACCCTTGTGGAATGAAACTTTGGGTGAACCCGAGAAAGCTCTCACAGGAAAGCATCTCATGATTATCATTCATTCATCTATCTATTCTACTCCCCATAAAATATAATACCACAATACAGTCACAAACAGCCTTTTGAGTCTCCTCATTTTCATATAGCTAGCTGGCTAGCCCAGTGGTGCACTTTCAGTATTATATACCACCACACTCACAGAATAATATCAAGAAACCAAACCCTAATTCTTCATACACAAAACTATAGTTATTCTCTCTTCAATATCAGCAAAGAAACTAGTTAGAATCCCACAATGTTTTAGGGTAAGAGGTACCATAATTAGGGTTTTTTTCTCCTCCATGGTGGTGGCTCTACTAGGTGTTGTTTGGATGAGTATATATATATAAGAGGCAATAGTTGTGTAAAGCACATGTAGAAAGAAGTATATTATGTTTAAACTTTATAATATCCCAACCCCACATATTCAGATGCAGATTTCTAATATATGAATTTCTTCTGGAAAAGGTAAATGAATATTGCCCTAGAAATCCTATCTCCATCTTTTTCAGAGTGACATACTGCAGAGAGGTATTGCTTTCAATGCTCTCACTACAAAACAAAGGAGTTAGCACCCACAAGAGTAATCATCATCATCATGTCTTCCTCTCTTCTTCTCATCCCTCATCCTTCAAGCTACTACTCACTCTGACTCCTCATAATCACCATCATTACACACTTTGGAATTTCTTCCAACACCATCATGATGATGTTCTTCATCATGTTTCAACCCCATCATCATGCCCTCCACCCCCGCTCCATGTCAAAACCATCCCAAGAACAAGCTCAAGGAGAAGAAGAAGAGGAAGCAGACCCAGAAAAAGAAGAAGTGGTAACCAACCTTTTTCTAGAGCTAAAGAGTTCATGTTTGTGCATGAAATAACTCAAGCTTGCTTAGCTCTTGTGATGCTGTTGTTGTGTGTGTTGATCAACTTCTAGCCAGCTGTTCAAACACTTCTGCTGGGGAATCAAGCGTCAAGGTCCGATTTGGTTTGCTGGTTTGATCCTCCAAACCTAAGAGATTAAGATTTAGACATGTCTTCTTTTTCACCTTTCTTGCCTAAATTCAACGTATAATTAGACATAACATCTACTGTCATGTGTGTGTTTCTCCTTCGTATGATTTATGTTCAATAGACACAAATGATGTACTGTATGCTGCTACCTTCATACCCTTCTATATAACACCTTCCTCATCTGATATCTGTACGCTCTTCTAGGGTTTGCAATCCTGCCAACAAGTACATACTAAATTATTCTAACGATGGAGTTTCTGGCCTTCTATCTCCTCAAATTTTCCAGTTTCTAGTGATTAATCAGCCATTTTTACGTTGCTTCAATACATGGCTTCTTTTATATAAGAGGAACACTATCTTACGTGCCACTCCACATAAATAAGATACAAACTTCTAACCTCATCAACACCGCTGATGCAACCGTCTCCGGGAAGCACTCTTTCATTTCCGACTTGATCCAGAGAGTCATTTCAGTAGGTAATATGAGCAACGTTCCAGCAAAACTGCATTTAACAAGAAGCATAAAAGGAAAACAAACAAGTTGGATCCTGAAAAGATGAGTAAACTTTAGTTCAAGAAGCCCAGATGTTTGAAATGTCATGTACATATGATGACGTATATAATATTGCTGATGTAATAAACATAGGGATGGCGAAATGGCTGACAAGGAAACGAGCTAAATAAATATATGAAGCTCAAGTTGGGGAAATATATTGAAGAGACCCGTAGAGAGAACAAATCCTAGATGGTTTTATATTACTGGGATTTATGTTGATTTTTTAGTATCTAATCCATAAATACTAATTCAGTAGAAGATATGTGCGACAAAGTCACCAGTTAAGAGAGAAATCTCACCATGGGGGACGACCCGGTCTCGATTTTCACCTCCGCACACCAATCAGCGTGGCACGTCTCCTGAGTCCTGACCTCGCTGGGATCAATCTCAACTGTCCAAGCAGCCGTCTGTTCACCATCCATCTTCTTAAACCCTAAATCTCTCTCTTTATCAGCAGAGAGAGAGAGAGGAGAAGTGGACGATCTGAATGGGCCCCATCAACAGCGGCAAGAACCAGACATGGCAGAACTCAGTGCACCAGGCCTCTGCAAGGCAGCCACCTGACGAGTTCCTCTGCCCCATCTCAGGCCACCTCATGCTCGACCCCATCAACGTCTCCTCAGGCCACACCTTGGAACGCACCTCACTCCAAATCTGCAAGGACCTAGCCTTCGTGCCGATTCTCCGAGACGGAACCACCCCGAGGATTTTCGGCGCGGCCAACCCCAACAGAAGCATTCGCACCATGATCCAACGCTGGTGCGGTGAAAACGGCGTGAGCCAGCCCAAGGTTGACTACTACGCTATTGAAGAAGCTGTTCGATCGCTGATGGCCGAAGCGGATGCAAATCTGTACAAGGCGCCGGCGATGGAGGAAGAGGATTGTTTGGAGGAGGAGGATCAAGGAGACTCGGTGGCGCATCTGCTCAACAGAGTTACTTACAACCCGCCGGTGATTATATCGCACGCCGTGACACTGCCGCATATGCGAAAGAACTCCGGCAATTTTTACTCCGGCTCTGGCTCCTCTTCAGAAAATCACTATCCGGACACGCCGCTGAATTTCAAGACCACGCCTGCAAGCTACTCGTTGTCTCCGACGGCGGCGGAAGTCGAACCAGGACCGTTCCAAAACTTTAGGAATCAGGAACAGCGAGATGGTGACGATGAAGATGATCCGTTGCTGAGGAAATTGATGAGCTCAGAAGTGATGGAACGGGAAGAGGGAGTGGTTTCACTGCGGAATTTGACAAGGAGCGATGAGCGAACCAGAGCTGCTTTGTGCACGCCGTTGATGCTTTCTATCTTCCGACCTATGATCCTCTCCAGAAACGCAACAATCCAGGTCAACGCAGTCGCGTCTTTGGTCAACCTCTCCCTCGAGAAGCACAACAAGGCGAAGATAGTCGGCTCAGGACTCGTCCCTCCGCTGATCGAAGTCCTCCGCGCTGGCTTTCCAGAATCACAAGAACACGCAGCCGGCGCGCTCTTCAGCTTATCGTTAGAAGAAGATAACCAGACCGCGATCGGCGTCCTCGGCGGACTCGATCCTCTTCTCAACTCGCTCAGATCCGAAAGCGACCGCACTCGCCACGACTCGGCTCTAGCGTTATACCACCTGTCACTCAACCAGAGCAACCGCGCCAAGCTCGTCAACCTCGGCGCGATTCCGATTCTTCTGGAACTTCTAAATTCCAGAAACATGACCGGGAGAGCGATCCTGGTGCTCTGCAACCTGGCCCAGTGCACGGAGGGCAAGTCGGCGATGCTGGACGCGGACGCGGTGTTCATACTGGTGACGATGCTGAGAGAGAACAATTTCGACACTGATGCGACGATGGGGAATGTCGTAGCGACGCTGTGCGCGATGAGTCAGGGGAGTCTGAGGTTTAGAGGGATGGCGAGGGAGGCTGGTGCGGTCGAGGTGCTGCGCGCGGTGGAGGAGAGGGCGAAGAACGAGCGGACGAGGGAGCGGGCGAGACGAGTGTTGCAGATGATGAGAGGGATTGGCGAGGATGAGGAAGACGATAATGGCGGATTTGGGCGGCGGATGTTTGAATCGGGTGGGACCATGTCGCAGACGAGGATCCGTCGCGGCAATGGTGGGAAGGATTTGTACACTGTCAATACTGCGAGGTTCTAAATGTAATTTATGGTTTTGTGGGTCGGAAATATTTGGTTTTTGACTAATTTTGGGATGTAATTGTAAGTAATTATCGGAATGTGGATGAAATTGCAATTAATAATTTATCGTATTGTACTGATTTGTCTTTACAGTTTTAGGATTACATACTTAGGGGTTTAATGTGTAATAGAAACATTACTTCGAGGGCCTTTGTGTAATTAATTAGAAGTCTGATATCATCGATCTCCTGCAAGCTGCTGATTCGAGAAGGCGCGAACACGATGGAGAAGCCACAGAAGAGAAGAAAACGCACGACGCAGTGGTCGGCGGAGGAGAGCCATTTCCATGTCACTGCAACCCGACGCAGTGCTCGGCGAAATCCGCCGCGTTTATATGAAATATAGGAATCTGACGCGGGATCTGCCTTCGCTTGAATCGGCAGCGTTGAGAGTTGAGGATGAAGGAGATGCGTGTGGCAATGATTTGGTTGAAACGTGTGCGGAGGAGGAGGAGGAGGCGAGGGAGAGTGTGCTGGAAGGAATGGTGAGAATTTTGATTTCGCTGAATAATATTGATGCGAACGCGAGGAAGGCTTTTATGTCGCTTACGTCTGCTTTTGCTGAATGGGAAGATGTATGTGTTTTCCACATTTGTTTCTGATAGTTCCTTAGGGTTTCATGTCAATATCGATTTCGGGTCTGTGTATGCTAGGGTTTCGAATGATTTCGGTCTTACAAAGACCGAAATCAAGCATTTTTTAGGATTTCGGTCTTAGTTAGCCCGAATTCAAAATGAAACAGGGCATTTGAGAAAGGATTTTTAAAATGAACGTATTTGGGAAACTTCAAATTTCAAAGGAGGCAAATCTAAAAATTATTCTGAGAAAGGCTGTGTGCAAAATTGGTGATTGAGGGTGTGCAAAATTGATATCAGTATTTAATTTTTTCATGCTTTCTCCAGATTTTCTGATATCAAAGAAGAATGGCTGGGTTCCAAAGAATGCAGATGTGAGAAAGACTCACCTGTTTCTCTATAGACAGATACCAAATGAGTTGAAGTGTAACGTCAACTGTCTTGGCTTCACTCGCGGGAAGCTTTGTAATAAGTTCAATGGCAAGGGCGGTCACTCGATGAGAGTAGATGCTGGTGAACCATTTACCCCTTTATTCAAGTACATGATAGATAACAAAAAGAAGTTGCTAAACCAGTAGATTTGTAAGCTACTTAACCTCATTTACCCAACGGAATTTGGGTTAGCGAAGAATATTCATGGTGACTGGTTTTGTGCGCCATTTAGATAACTTTACTTTGTAGAAATGAAGGAAAATCCTGCTTCGGGTTATGAGGTTGCTGATAGTTAGATACTAGCTTGTGGTGGTTTAATTTTGCAAGCTTCTGGTGGTTTATTTTTGGAAGCTCCTTACTGGGTAGTTTCATGTTCTATGCTTCTCATTCACTTTGTACAGTCATTTTAACTACAATAATCTATCATTTAATCCCAAACAAGAAGTTTGGCTTGTACTACATGTGCTTATCTGTCGGTATTTATAAAAAAAATGGACCATACATTTGTTTTTCATGGTAATCTTGCATGTGTAATTCCTTACATTACTGTCATGTATATATATTTTTGGACCTATCCTTATTATTCTATCCAGTCTTCTTATGTAAATTCTATGATTTATTTGCAAACCCTACATGTGTGAGCTCAGAGAACATAGTAGCTGAATAATGCCAACCTTTCGAGTGGGATGTAGGGTTAGAATGTTGGTGATAAGCTGGTACTTTTGTCAATTACTACCAGTTGAAGTTTACTGTTAAGTGTTGATTGTGGCATTTCAATGTTGTTCTGCATTGATCATTGTAAATGTGGCTTGCAATTGTAGTTTAATCTGCAATCAATCATTAAGTTCAGTATCATTGTTATCCTCAAGATTGAAAAAGGATCTGTTTCTTTCAGGAGAAAGAAAAGGAGTATGAAGCTTTTCTATCAAGACTAAAAATAGTAAAGCTCGTGAAGACACATAGGAGATAGGACTGGGACAGGAGCACAATCTTTGCTTTCGTTCGCACGCGATGTTCCGTATCTTCTTCCTTTGCTGATCTTCTATTTCGAATAGGTAAGATACAATTTTAATAAGGTGTTCTAAAGTTAATCATATAAAGTGAAAGCAACACTTCATTTTCATTCAAATGCATACATATTATCTATATTTGTCATTCAAGGATCAAATCATTCCTTTACAGTAAAAAATCATTTGATTGCATTAATGAATTTGCAACTTCTTTATCACATATTTGTGGATGTTTGTGATGGATAATAGCCCAGCAGCTTCCAGGAGGGTTCTGAGTCTTTACAGTAAAAAACAAGTAATTGCATTGCACAATTTGCAACTTCTGCATATCATATTTATGGATGTTTGTGGTGCATATAATAACCAAGCAACTTCCCGGAGGGGGCTTGAACTCCTTGGGATGCTTCCGCATCACCCAACCACCTGGGGTTCTGAATTAGTATTGCTGATCAAGATACAATACAATGATCAATGAAGGAGAAGTGAACTGTTGGATTGCATATGTACAAACTAGGAAAGTGTGACGATGATGTTCGAGTTTACACAATACTAGTTTTAGTCTAATTCAAGTTTGGTTTTTCTGCAGATCTGTCTAGGATGATTCTGGTCATCGACCATAGGGTTCCTCGCCACTTTCCTATATCAGTGATCTTAAGGTACATAGGACAGTGATGTGACACAGTATGGAAATCCCTGGTTCAAATTTACCCAAAATTTTAGTTGATTGGAAGGTTCGATTATAGGATTCGAGCTGCACCAAAAGTCCTGACTTCCGAGGATGATCTTTTATCTTTCTCTATTTTTATGCGAGTTATGATCAAGTAAAGTTATTTTTGCCATTAATTTATCAAAAAAAATTCTATTTGATTTTTTATAATTTATTTTAGTCATGATACAAATATTTGACTGTGGAAAAATGGAGAGGTTGGGCCCCAAGACCCATCCGCCATCGTCATCTTGAAGCCCCCCAGTCCGAGTCGTAACGCGTTTTCTCTCCGCCCTCCTCGTCCCCGGTCCACTTTTTGGCACCAAACTCTCTTCTCCCCAATCTCACTTTCCATGGAAGCATCTTCGCATGATTCCAATCCCGACACAACAGCTAACTACTCCTCACTCCTCATCATCGGACCTCGTCGATCATCCTGATGTTGGTTTAAACTCCGTGATCGGTAATACTTTGCTGTTTTTGGATTTTAGCATCGTTGATGATAAACCCTAACTTTCACTACCATTTTTGACTTTTAGTGTTTAATGAATGGATCAGATTTTGTATATATACATGTATATGTTTATAGATTAAGCTATCTCACTTTGATTCGCTGGGAGTGGTGCCGCATGTTGGTCTATGTCCTAGAATTTTTGTCTGCTGAAATCAGTTTAAAATTATTACATTAGTTCTTCTGTTTCTTTCTACATTCTACTTCTACCTCGTGTTCTGAAGCAGCTGCCAGTAGATTGAGATTTGGGTTTCGACTGGAAAACCCTAACCAGATTGTTCCTTTTTTGGGTGCTGGGTGGGTTGATTAGGGCTTAGCATGTCGTTGAAGCGTAATCTGGATAATGGGAAGGGATGCTCTGATGGAAGTGACAATGATAAGAGGAGAAGACATGCCGCTTCTGGGTTCAGTAGGTGAGCGTGTTATTGTTCGCTGGTAATTGATTGTTTACGAGTGAGTGAGTGAGTTTGTTTGCGTATTGTTGCTTAGGATTTTAGATGGGGCAGATTGCTGGATATTAGTTTTAACGCAATTTCAGCACGGATCGTGATTTCCATCTGACGTGTGATATCCGAATTGTGGTTGTTACCCTTTTTTGTCATGTCTGTGTGCTGATTTGGTAGTAGGTTTATTTTTTTGTTAGGGGTTTTGGTATTTTCTCTCCGAACGTTATCTGAGGTATTTGTTTGATTTGGTTCGTTATCTAGGATGAAGTGGCTCCCTTATAATGCACTGCTAATGACATCATTGAAGGATAGGTAGAATATATGTTTTTGGTAGTTGTCATTGTGAATTGAATGGCGAGTATCGCCTTTTGCGTTTAATTTTTTTATTAAATTGTCAACTGCTGCTAGAATGATTTCTTCACATTTTAAATTTATTTCCTTGTATGCATATGAGTCACTTTGTTCATTTCTGTTCAGTGTTGTCTGCGACATCATGATGGTGCGGAAAGTTCAAAATATGTTAGAGCCAATTCTTGAGCCATTGATCCGAAGAGTGGTAAGCGCACCTGCTCAAACTGTGTTTTATGGCTTGGAACTGGTTATCCCTGCTTTATTGCATGTCATTGTTCCTTAACAGTCCAACTTATGTCAAATGACTATTACTTAGAGACTACAGTTGATGTCCATCTGCTACTGTATAGTTTCACATTTTTTGTTTTTTGAAAAATAGATTAAAACGCGAAGCATTGTTCCCTTGAAGAATGTATGTCCTGCAAGTTGTAACACCTCATATGTTTAACAGATCTGTCAGTTTATCATTTTTTTGGACTAAATACTTTCAAGTTTTGGGCTTATGGTAAATTTCTATTTTTGTATTTATTCCGTTTTCATTCATTTGAATTATAATTCACTTGTTACTAGGTAAAGGAAGAAGTTGAATCGGCGTTAAGAAAGCACATGCCAAGTATGAAGCGGTGAGAATGTATACTTATAAACTATGTTTTCCTTACTGGTTTGTATTTTAGAAGCTAAAGAGGTTATCCTTTGGATTTTCTCAACTGCCAATAATCCAGTAAAATAATCATCTATCATGTCTCTTATGATTTTTTTCAGGTCTTGTGGTAAAGAGATAGAACCTTCTGAAACCAGGAGTCTACATCTAGTATTCGTGAATGGTCTTTCTCTTCCAGTGTTTACTGGTACGAAAATTGAAGGAGAGGATGGTTCTGGTTTAAAAGTTGCTCTTGTAGATGTTCGTTCAGGACAAGTTTTTAACACTGGGCCGGAGTCCTCAGCCAATGTAGAGGTTGTTGTGCTTGAAGGTGATTTTGACAGTGATGATGGTGACAGTTGGTCAATAGAGGCGTTCAAAAGTAATATTGTTAGGGAGAGGGAAGGGAAGAAAGCGCTCCTTACGGGAGATGCTTTTTTTAATTTGAAAGAAGGCATTGGTTTGGTGGGTGAAATTTCGTTCACTGATAATTCTAGTTGGACAAGAAGTCGTAAGTTTAGGCTAGGAGTTAGAGTTGTTGATATTTTTGAGGGAACCAAAATAAAGGAAGCGAAGACAGACTCGTTCATCGTGCGGGATCATCGTGGGGAATGTGAGTGCTACATATGCATTTGTGCATCTATGTCTGCATCTTGCAGTTTTTATCATTTTAACTAGTTTATATAATCATGGACAATATCTTAAATTGGGCACGCTGAATCGTAGTTTTTTTCATTTACATAGGTGTTTTCTGTTCTGTTTTCTCCTTGGATTAAAACTATGTTTTCCTTTCTTTTACTTTATTGTCCTGTATGTTTTCTGCCTTGTGGTTTGGTACCTAATTAATTCCAAATATTTTCTTTTCTTTTCTTTGTTCTTTGTGGTAGTGTACAAAAAGCACCATCCCCCATCCCTGTTTGATGAAGTGTGGAGATTGGAGAAGATTGGGAAAGATGGAGCTTTTCATAAGCGCCTAAGCCGTGAAAATATCAACACTGTGAAAGACTTTCTTACTCTACTCAATCTAGATGCACCGCGGCTAAGACAAGTAAAATAATCCTCCTGAGATCTGTATCATGTACATGCTGGTCTTAAGTGTTATCTTTCTCTTGTAATCTGAGTATAGTTCGCAGGAAACCACGGCATAGTTAATATCTTGACTTTTTAGGCAGGCCTCTTTCTGATGAACTAAACTAATTTTACTGTAGTTTTAAGTAAATCTTTTTGTCTTTGTTGAATTCTCTGCAGATCCTTGGAACAGGCATGTCGGCAAAGATGTGGGAAGTCACTATAGAACATGCTTCGACATGCACAATGGATAGGAGAGTTTATTTGTACTGCCCTCCCGGTTCTGAGCAAAAGACAGGCGTAGTATTTAATGTTGTAAGACAAGTTAAGGGAGTACTTTTGGATGGCCAGTATATTCCGATTGATAGCCTTGCAGAAAATGACAAGGCACTGTCTCTCGCATATTGAATTTCTTATAAGTCACACTTTCTTTGTTTCTGTACCTGATTATAATTATTTGGTTCTCTCTGCAGGCAGACGCCCAAAAGTTGGTAATAACTTCAATTGAACATTTGGGAGAAGTAATTCCGTTCGATGATGAAGCTTCCCTTCTTAGCAGCCCAGCACAGTTAGATAATCCACCTCATCCCTCAAGTTCAGCTACCATGGAAAGTCTGAATAGCAACAAGTTTTTCACTTCTAACAAGATTGGTGGCTTTGAGTATGCACATTCCAATGTTGCTTCTCCAGACATCATTTCCTCCATATACTCCATTGGCGGTGTGAGCAGCATTGGCGAATTCTCACCTCATGGAATCGATAATATGGGTCTAAGGTACGACCATCTAAATTTTACAAGTGAAGTCTCCCCTACACTGCTCTGTGATTCAGAATCCATAGCCCAAGCATTCCTCGACGAAGATCATTTAGGATTATTCGATTCTCTCCACCATCAAGACCCGATTCTGGAATCACATGCCGATGATCTTCACAATGCAGTAAAAAGCTTCCTGTATCCTTCCTCATCCGTCACAGCTGTTTGGAAAGCTCAGAGGAGATGGAACAAGGTATGCAATGTGCTAAAGTGGTTCAAAGTATTCGCCAGAAACAGAATCCACGCCCGAGAAATCCAGAGATTCAGTTAGTCCCCACTACCAGCTCCCTACATCCTTATCAGATCCTATGAAGATTGAAGACTATTCTTGCTCTATTCAGACTTGCTTCTGCTGCCCGATTCGACTCAATTTAGTTTCTAGAGCAGTTTTAGCTCTCCACAGAGATCAGACTGCCGTCTCGCTAGGTTTCATCTTCTTGTCAACCTCTCATTTTGAGGATAGGTGAATGTGAATAAATGTATGCTCAGATTTTCAATATGTACTTCCAAAAAGCTTCTGCTTCAATGAACTTTTAAATTTTGCAGGTCAGCAACTTGTTGGTGTTCTTCATTTTCCATCTGCTCAAAGATCCAAACTTTGATCCAAGTGAAGAACCCTGCAACTCAGGAACTTCCACATGCGCAACCAAGTAAGAAAACTGCTCTTCAATTTCCTCAAAAAGCACCCATCTCTCACTCAGCTCAAACAAATCCATGCCCAAGTGATCACTCAATCGCTAGCACTCCACCCTGCACTATCATCATGCCTCATTCGATACTACTTAGCCTCCAGTCACCGCGTCTACGCCAGGAGCTTGTTTGATCAGTACCCATCTCCCCCACCACCTATCATTCTATGGAATCTGATGATCAAAGCTCATTCCAAGCTCAGACATTGCAATGAGGCATTTGGGCTTTTCTGTAAACTGATGAGATTGGGTAGGGTTGAGATGGTTTGGCCGGATGAGTACACTTTCACTTCTGTTTTCGCTTGCTGCGCGCGGCAGATGTCGTCTGTGTATGGCGAGATTGTTCATGGACTGGTGGTGAAAAGCGGGTTTGAGTTGGATTTGTCTTTGGGCAACTCTGTGCTGTATTTCTACTCTGTGTTTAGCAAGCTGGTGGATGCTCATAAGCTGTTTGATGGAATGCCTGACAGAGATGAGTTCACTTGGAATAGTCTGCTGTGTGGTTATGCTAAGAATGGTTACATGAGTGAAGCTGTTGATGTTTTCGAGAGAATGCCGTTGAAGAATGATGTGTCGTGGACTGTCATGGTTTCCGGTTTTGTGGGTGATGGAAGGTTCATCGATGCGGTGAAATATTTTGATGACATGCTTGGTGATGGTAATGTGAAGCCGAATGAGGCTGTTCTAGTTTGTGTGTTATCAGCTTGTGCTCATCTTGGGGCATTGGATCGTGGAAGGGCTATACATTTGTATATACAGAACGATGGAATTGGGGAGACGCCGAATATGTGCACTGTCCTTGTTGACATGTATGCAAAATGTGGGAGGATAGATTGTGCCGAAACTGTGTTCAGCAAAATCCATAGGCCTGATGTTCACAATTTTACGAGCATGATCATGGCGTATTCGCTTCATGGATTTGGGAAGGAGGCTCTTCTATGTTTTTCTAAAATGCTGAAAGAAAATGTGAAACCGGACGGGGTCACATTGCTTGCAGTTTTGAGTGGATGCAGCCATTCAGGATTGGTGCAAGAGGGTTCTTCCATCTTTTATGACATGGAAAGGCTGTATGGACTGAGGCCTCGGATTGAGCATTATGGGTGTTATGTGGATCTACTAGGACGGGCAGGGTACTCAGAGAAGGCATTTGAAATTGTCCTGAACATGCCTATGGATCCGGACATTGTTATATGGAGATCCTTGCTTAATTCATGTAAGATTCATCGTAATGTCAAACTCGGAGAAAAGATCTTAAACCATGTAAGTCAGTTAAGTTTTAGGAGCCAAGATGGTGGTGGTGAGGTGCTTCTTTCCAACCTGTACGCTTCACTCGGTAAATGGGAAGGGGTCACCGAGATAAGGGAATTAATGGTGGAAAAGAAAAGGAAATCGAATCCTGGGTGCAGTTGGATTGAGGTGAATGGTGTCACTCATGAGTTCCGGGTAGCAGAACAGTTGCATCCCCAGATATTTATTATTCGAGAAAAGTTAACTGAGGTCTTGAGGAAGGCCAGCCTCGCAGGATATGTTTCGAGTACAATTCAAGTTTCGTTTGATTTAAGTGAAGAAGATAAACTTGAGGCTGTGACTGTACATAGTGAGAAGTTAGCTGTTGCTTTCGGACTGATGAGCACTGATGCAGGGACATCAATTCGAATTGTGAAAAACCTAAGAACATGTGAAGATTGCCACTCAGCCCTGAAGTACATATCTCAAGTATACAACAGAGAAATTGTTGTCCGGGACCGCTCCCGTTTTCACATCTTCAAAGAAGGTATTTGCTCATGTAATGATTTTTGGTGAGGTATCCACTTTCTCAACTCTTATAGCTACACTCTGAAACCAAAAATGAACTCAGTTTTGCAAATATCATTTTGGGTTTTGAACCTTAGAATACCATAGGATTTTTGAGACAAGGTTGTTCCATGTTACTCTATATAAAGGTCATGTTATTAGGTCGTGCCTTTGACATCACTTATAACTATGCACACTCCAAGCATTTATATGCACATGGAGGACATTAGATGCTGCCATCATTCTGTTTTAGATGTAGCTGTCTTGAGAATTGGCATGGCCTTAATAATTCAAATTGTGTTAGACAAAGAGATAGATTTGGCAAGCATTACTATAATTTCTAGATTGGAGGGGACCAGCCCCATCTAAGTTCATGCTTGCAAAGTGTTTTAATCATTGGTTGCAGATTAAACATGAAGGAACAAAGTGTTATCTTTTGCCTTCCAAGGCACTAATCCTTTCAGCAGCTGCATACCTGAATGGAAAAAGCAAGGTTCACTTGGTGGATTCATGGCCAGAAAGCAGGTTTTTTAAGCTTGGCTACACCATTCGGCAATGATTGGTGATGATCTGTGGCATTTGACACAATGTAGGCATGCATTTCTTCAGGTATCATTGTGTAGCCTCTTATCTCTAATTCATCATTATCTCCCCCACATGATAAGTTGACCATCTTTGTAGGGTTTATGAGTTGTTTCCTCTAAATTCAAAATAATTATTAGGCTCATTGCACTGACACTCCCTTTTGAGTTCTTCTTGCTGCACTTTTCTGACTGAGCTCCCCTTTACTTAATCTTTGAAGCTCTATGCAGTAATTTGTTAATGATTTAAGTTCAGTATCAACCTGTCATGTACTTCTTTCTGGTTTGTGTAGTTTTTCTTATTTGGGTTGAGGTTTCAAAGCTATGCTATGCTTGTGCTGTAATGGCTGGATTATAGGACCCATTTGCAGTAAGAATATTGCTAGACTTGCAGACAGAAGAGATTACAGAGCATAGCTAGACTGGCAAAAATAAGCTCAATATAAATTGTCTCTTAGCATTTTAGATTTCTGTAAGTTCTCAAGAGTTTGAATAATCTGCTGGGCTAGGAAAGCAATAAACCTGGAAAAAAAGGTGGTTTCTTTTTGATGTTAGAGAACAAACTCTTGAGGAAATGGGAGGAGTACAATGTAGGCTCATTCTGCATCACTCCCTAGCTAGCTTAACTTATACAAACAAGTCTCGCTTGCTGTATGATTCCAACATTAGCTTGGTCTGATCTGACCCACTTCCTACACATGTCATGACCAGGCTCAAATCATCAACAGTGAGCTCCTTTTGAGCTCTTCTTTGCTCAGGAATTCAAGTTGTGAATAACTTGCTCCGTTGGCTTACTGTTTTATTGATGAACTTGCAGAGGCTAATGAGGCTCAGAGAGTTTATTATTAGTTAGCTTTGGGACTCTGAGATGCTCTTTAAAGAAGGCTGCCATGATTTGGACCTTGAGGTTGCAGAGGCGGTTATGCTAAGTTTTCTGAAAGTGGTCACCTGGTTGGATGTCTCAGGCTGTGCTGTTGCTGATATGCTTCCAGCTCCAACTATGTCTGATTTTGATTCAAGTCTCTGCTTCAAAGCTTTCTCCATTGACTTCTCTGGTATCTCATCTGCCTGCTTCATCTTCATCATCTTTGCTTGCTTCTTGGCCACCAACCCCTTCTTGACCTCTGAAAATCACAGAAGAAAGATGAGAACTTTCCAAACCCCATTTCCAGAAAACACCAAAAACACAATCTGATCACCAAACTGAAACATGGGTATCAGATACAGAATTTGAAGCTCTGAGCAGCGAGATTACACCTTGTATACTGATGAGTCTATAAACATGTCCCAGAGTCAAAGTGTCAGAAGGTCTGAGGAGCTTAACACGTGTGATTCTGACAGTGCTCTCGTCAGCTCCGCCGCCAGAGGCGGTTGTGGTGGTCGTGGTGAGGAGGAGAGCAACGTAATACCCTGGGTTGGATTTCATGATCTGGCTTGCTGGGATTGGCCAGAAGAGCTTCTCTGATCTCCCAGTTGGGTGCTGGATCACCACAGATGCTGTGTCCACCGCCTGACAGTTCCCCATCTCTCTCTCACTCTACTGTGTTCTCTTGCTTGGTAGCTTTCTCTCTCTTGCTGGAGGTTGAGGACGAGCCAGCCAAGAGAGACTGAGACAACACTGTTGTCTTTATAGCCCTTTACTTTATTAAACAAAATAAAAAATAAAAAATACTCCAACTGTGATTTTAGGTATCAATTCTCTGCCACGTCAGCATCCAATATAAACTGTAAATGAACTTTCGTGTATGACTGACACGTCATCGCTGACTCAGCAAGTAGACTCATCTATTCTTGCCATCGGTAAATAATAAATATAATTATTTAAACAAATACGGGAATTCGGTTTGCCGGAGCTCCGCCAATAAGCGGGTCGGGACCCGAGGTGTTAAGCTGCAACCAGTAATCAATACGTACCGACACATCTTCTTAAGATTTTGGTAAAACTAATAATTAATGAGTATTGAAACTTGAAAAAGCGTCAAACGGCGTCGGTTTATCGAGGAAGTATGACAAATTTTATGCTGATGTGAATTTTACGTAGCTATGTCATCAAATCCTGATAAAAACTTTCAAAGAAAAATGTCATATATCAATTTTAGATTTAAAAAAATGTAGGGCTTGATTTTTTAAAACCCAGTGGACTTGACTTCTATTTAAAGGCCAAATATGTTTCAGTTTCGGCCCAATAAAATCAAATCTCAGCCCAGCCCATATCAGATCAAGCCCACTGGCTGTATAAATACACCAACTGAAAGAATCTCTACGCTAGCGAACTAGGGTTTCGGAGATCTACTGGAGCAAGCCTTCCGCAGCAGCCATGGTATTTTCCACAACTCATTAAATCTCCTGAGCGCCTGCGTCGCTATCTGCTCGCTCCTCCTGCATGATTATGCTTTGATTGAGCTTTTTGAGTTGGATTTTTTTGTCAATATTTTGGCCATGTCCTGAAATTGTGTGTTCCATGGCTTTGGATCTGAGGTATGGTGGTTGATGGTGGAACCAGACTTAGTCATGTGTCTTTCTCGATTCGAGTGGGTTGATGCAGTTACAAGTCTGGAAGATTGATTGTGTCCATCGTTACAGATGAGGCTTTTCCGTGCTCACATCTGCTCCATTTGGATTCAACATAGATTATAATCGAGACATTAATTAACTTTGTGGAAATTAGTGTGGCCAAGTAAATTATGGATTAAACTTGTTCTAATTGTTGCATCAAAGTTTTATTTACAGATTGTTTCCTATTCTGTTGTCTGTAACAAGCAATGATTTTCAGGTTAATGTAATTGGGATAATGCGGCAATCTCACTATATAGTTGTTTTTAATTTTAGTATTTCTAACAAACTTTGTGTATTTCTCACTCACTTGGTGCTTTCCGGCTAAGTTTTTTGTTTTAGGTTCAATTGTAAACCTTGATAATTGTGCTTGCATCTAGGATTTGTATCTGTACAACAGTGTAGTTAAGTCCTACAAAGATTTGTTGTTCGGATTTTGGTTGAGTTAATGTTCTCTATGTTGTTGTGCAGCCTAAGCAGATTCATGAGATCAAGGACTTCCTTCTCACAGCCAGGAGGCCAGATGCACGATCAGTGAACATCAAGAAAACCAAAGATGTTGTCAAGTTCAAGGTGCGCTGCTCCAAGTACCTTTACACTCTTTGCGTGCATGATGCTGCCAAGGCTGACAAGTTGAAGCAGTCTCTTCCCCCAGGTACATATTCTCATAACCATGCCTCAAGCTTCTATAGAAGAGGCTTTTTATAGCTTTCAAGAAATTTTCTCGTCGTGTCATTCTTCGATGTACATTCTTCTGTGTATCTGCTTATAGTTTCCATGTTTGTTTCTATATTGCAGGTTTGAGTGTCAAGGATCTGTGAGCTAGATAATCTACCGCCCCTGAAGGACTGTTGAATGTTATTTCCTTAGTTTTTTTGTATTCGGTCCTCGTACTGTCTCAATGGTTTCGATTTTGAATGCTTCCATATTATCTTTGGTGTTCAGCTTTTGCATGGGCTCCTCACTAGACACAATTTAAGGAAGTGAATTACAAAGGACCAAATTACCCTTGTCATCTCGAATATCTGTAGTCTCTATTTTTAAGCGGCGCCTCTTCATTGAAGCCCTAATCTTCGAAACCCATGAAATCAACTCCAGTGCGATCACTCTCTGCAGATGTCTGAAGCTGAAATCGAAGCGGTAAGCTTCCCTTGGGCAGGTCAGAACTCAAGGTTGCTAATTTGTGCCTGTCTGAATTTCGCGTTTGGATGATAGATTCGATGACGTCAGCAAGCAATGGGAGCGAGTTGGTTTGAAACAAGCATCGGCTCAAAAAAGAATCAGAAAATTAAATTAAAGAAAAAAAAAGTGTTTATTCATTTTTCGTGATATAACTTAACACTTTTTTAGTCAAAGTCAACACTCATCAGCGTCGAGGCCTCTCAGGGAGACGATCGATAGACGATGGCGGTCGAGCGAGCAACTGCGCGCGTCGGCAACATCTGCCAAACAGCAACGGCCCGCGACCTCCTCGCCTTCCTCGAAACCAAAATCGGACCCAACACAGTCCTCGCCGTCGAGATTCTCACGGAGCGGAAGAACTGGAAGTCGCGCGGGTACGGCCGAGTACAATTCCAAAACCTAGAAGCGAAATCGGATGCTCGTCACCTTTCGGAACAGAATGAGCTTGTTTTTCGGGGTATGAATCTTGCTGTGTCCGAGACGTATGATGATATTGTGGCGCGGCCGGTGGAGGAGAAGCATAGGTTTGATGGTGGGGTTTTGCATATAGGGTTTTTGGGGAAGGGGGATGTGATGTGTGGGTTGGAGTGCTGGGAGGGGGTTAGGGCTTGGGTTATGCCGGAGAGGAATAGGATAGAGTTCTGGGTTCCTGTTGGGGAGGAGTTGTATAAGGCTGAGATTCCGTTTGAGCATGTTATGGAGGCAGTGATGTGTAGTGTTGGGAATGGAGTGGAGCTGCAGAATGGCATCCTTTTGAAGGTAGTTTTTTTTTATCTTGATTGATTTTGATTCTGGAGAAATTGCTGGTCTCATTGGATTGGTTTGGATGAGTGGTGTGATAATTTCAGAATATGATTGTGAACTGTGCTTTGTTACTTGATGAATTTTGATCATGTAGAATTCTTTTGTGGTACAAACTTGGAAGTTTGTTGCTTCAGAATGTGTTGTGGAGGAAGTGCCTGGGCATTTTCTCATTATCAGTGTTGTGTTGGTGAAGAGAAATCAAATTAATCATCATTTTTTTCCGGATAGGGTGCTGTTAGTTATTGTTTTCCTTTCCTGGGACTGAAAACTAGGTTTTTTAGATTCAGTTTAACAATTTGAGGGTCGGATACACGTCAATGGACAAATATATTTTAAGGGAATGCGGATGCTACTTAATTTACTGACTGAGGAGTTCCCATGTCAGTAATATTAAATTATTAATTTATCTTTTGGTTTGGGAAATGTTGGTTCTGCTCCAGTTGAAAGATTCGCATTTATGTATGCAATGTAATTTATGGTATATTGTTATTCAGGTTATTTTCGCGCCGAAGCTTTACCAGAGAGCCATAATTCCAAACTTAGCTTCTAAATCCGCTGCCAATCGATACTTTATATCCAAAGAAGAGTCTGAGGTTAAATGGGTTCGCACAACAGATTTTTCAGCGGTTAAGTCAGTTGGACAATCAACTTCATTTTGTTGGTTGGTGAAAGAAGATTCAGTGGATTCTGGTATATTTAGCTGCCTCCCATGTTTTAAGGAACAGTCAGAATATCTTAACCTTGAGGACTGGACAGACTTTCATCCATCATCCGAGCTGGTTCCGTTGGTTAGTTGTGGATCAGAATCAAAACTGCCATATGAAGTTCTCTTCCAGCTAAATTCTCTTGTCCATGCTCAAAAAATTAGTCATGCTGCCGTTGACTCGGATCTGTTTGATACACTAATTGGCTTAGGAACAAATGAAGCTCTTAGAATCCTCCACAAGATGCACAAACTGAAGAGCATATGTTATGAGCCTTTCAAATTTATTAGGGCACAGTCGCAAGTCATGAGTATTGATGTCAAGAAGTCATGTTCTTCATCTGACAGTAAACTGAAGCAGAACAATCTTATGAGCTGTCATCGGGCTCTAATAACGCCAACAAAGATTTACTGTTTGGGTCCCGAACGAGAAACATCCAACTATGTGGTTAAGCACTACAAAAGATACGCTGCTGACTTTCTTAGATTATCTTTTGTTGAAGAAGATCGGAGCAAGCTTCCCCTGACTGCCCTTTCAGCTCGTGTTGATCAAGGGGTTTTTTCAGAACCATTTAGAACCCGAATACACAATCGTATATTATCCATTTTGAAAGATGGGGTGATAATTGGGGAGAAAAAGTTTCAGTTTCTGGCTTTCTCAGCCAGCCAGTTGCGCTCAAACTCAATCTGGATGTTTGCTTCTAATGATGAGGTAACAGCAGAAGAAATTAGAGATTGGATGGGTTGCTTCAACAAGATCCGTAGTGTCTCCAAATGTGCAGCAAGAATGGGCCAGTTATTCAGTTCTTCATTACAAACAGTTGTGGTGCCTGTGCAGGATGTGGAGATTATTCCTGATGTTGAAACAGTTACTGATGGTGTCAAATACTGCTTCTCAGATGGTATAGGAAAAATTTCGGTCTCCTTTGCCAGACAAGTTGCTCAAAAATGTGGACTGCGTGATACACCTTCCGCTTTCCAAATCCGTTATGGTGGCTATAAGGGTGTAGTTGCTGTTGATCGCAACTCTTTCCACAAACTGTCCCTCAGAAGTAGTATGCTCAAATTTGAGTCTAAAAGCAAGATGCTTAATGTGACTAAATGTAGCGAGTCCATGCCCAGTTATCTGAACAGAGAGATTGTCACCTTGTTGTCTACTCTCGGCGTGGATGATGCGGTTTTTGAAGACATGCAGCAACAGCAACTGGATAGCTTGAACAGAATGCTTACTGATAAAAATGCTGCCATAGCGATTTTAGAGTATATGAGTGGCGTCGGCATGTTAGTCCAGATGTTATTTCAAGGTTATGAGCCAAATGTTGAACCTTACCTCTGTATGATGATTGAGTCTCATCGGGAGAACCAACTCTCTGAACTGAGAAGTAGGTGCCGCATATTTGTACCCAAGGGTAGGATCCTGGTGGGATGCTTGGATGAGACAGGGATTTTAAACTATGGCCAAGTTTATGTTCGAATATCGATGAACAAGGCAAATCTGCAATCTGAACATCAAGATCGATTTCGCAGTGTAGATGATAAAACAGCTGTACTAACTGGTAAAGTGGTCGTCACAAAAAATCCCTGCCTACACCCTGGTGATGTTAGAGTACTCGATGCTATCTACGAAAAAGTTTTAGAGGAGAATGATTTAGTGGATTGCCTTGTATTCCCTCAGAATGGTAAAAGGTAAAAGTACACTCTATCGATGGTTTCATTTCAAAGCAGCAAAAATCTCATAATTAATTCAAGGCTATAGCACTTGCACTTCTGATGTCTATAATGAATGTAGTCTTCTAAGAACTGATTTTATGTAAATTAATTGGGCAAAAGATTTAGGGTGAGATGTTGTCTGTGAGATCATTTTTTTAAGGTTGTTATGATTGTATCAGAGTGCTAATTTTTAAGTTACATGCAGGCCCCATCCAAGTGAATGCTCCGGTGGTGATCTAGATGGAGATCAATTTTTTATAAGCTGGGACGACGGCCTGATCCCTAAACATACTGAAGAGCCGATGGACTATACAGCAAGGAGACCTCGCATCATGGATCACGATGTTACTTTAGAGGTGATTCTTGAAAATCCCAGTCAAGGAAGGACTTCAAGTTACGCATTCCATGTCATAAATCTGAGTTTTCATCAAATTTGCAGGAAATTCAACAATTTTTCGTGGATTACATGATAAATGACACTCTTGGAACCATATCGACTGCGCATCTAGTTCATGCAGATAGAGAACCAGATAAGGCCAGGAGCAGTAAATGTCTCGAGTTGGCAGACCTTCACTCCATGGCTGTCGACTTTGCCAAGACTGGAGCACCAGCAGAGATACCCAAGGTTTTAAAACCAAGAGAATTCCCTGATTTCTTGGAGAGGGTAGGCAAGCCCACATACCCTTCCCAAGGAGTACTTGGAAAACTGTACCGTGCAACCTTCACTTCAGCCTCGCAAGAATCTCCTGACATTGTGTGGACAAAAGAGCTGGCAGCAGAAGCCTACGACCAGGATCTCCAAGTTGAAGGCATGGAATCTTTCCTGGAGATGGCAGAGGGTCACAAGGAAATGTACGCAGAAAAACTCAGCAGCCTGATGACATTCTATGGCGCACGCACGGAAGATGAGATTCTCACAGGTAATTTCCGGAAAAGGGTAGCGTATCTTCAAAGAGATAACCGGAAATTCTTTGAAATGAAAGATCGGGTACTTGTTGCTGTGAAGAACCTCCACAAGGAAGCGAAAGACTGGTTCCACAGCAGCTGCCGGTTAGATGAGCAACATAAACTAGCATCCGCATGGTACCATGTGACATACCACCCTGAGTTCTTCTTGCACAATCAGGAGATCAGCTTCTTGAGCTTTCCATGGATTGTGGGGGACGTCTTGCTCAGTATCAAATCTGCTAAAAAGGTCAAAGAAGCTAATATGTAATCTGCTAACCGTACCACTCAGTCGCCATTGATGCCTTTCTAGGAGATGTTAACCGGATCATTTTAAGCACATTGTAAATATTTAAAGTTGGAGGACCGAATTCAAAATTGTTGTTTTCTTTCTTTGAGTTAAAAATTGCAAAAAAAGTATATATTCTGACGGGCCGGATTTAGCCCAATTTTCGTGACATCTCCTCGGCCCGGCGCACTAAGCAGATGACGTATGTACAACAAAATAATAAAACGCCGCCGTATTATAGCTGATATGATGCACTCGGCGCGCGTTTCGCGTTAAAACCGGTTAACCAACCGACATAACGACCACCTCGGAATCCTAAAAAAAATTGGCACAACGCTCAGCTCAGCTCCTAAACATCAACAATGAAAGCCAACTTGCGCCAGCTCTCCACGTCCCAATTCGGCATCGGGTTCCAAACTCTCTCCTCCACCTCCCAATTCCGCAGCCGCTTCCAGAAACCGCCATGGTGGGACCAGATCCTCGATCCAGGCTCCGAATTCGTCACCAGATGGAACCGCATCTTCCTCTGCACCTCTCTCATGGCCCTGTTCTTGGATCCGCTCTACCTCTTCCTCCCCATCATAGTCAACGATTCTTGTATGGAGATCAATTACGGGCTGGGCGTCACCGTCACAATCTTCAGATCCTTTGCCGACCTGTTCCATCTGATGCACATTTTAATGAAGTTCCGGATCGCTTTCGTGGCGCCGAGTTCTAGGGTTTTTGGCAGAGGGGATTTGGTGATGGATAAGCGAGCTATTGCTATGCGGTATTTGAAGAAGGATTTCTTGATTGACGTGGCGGCCGCCATGCCCATCCCCCAGATTGTGATTTGGTTCGTCATACCCAGAGTGAGAGGCTCCACTGCCAACGACGCAAAACATACTCTTGCGTTGATGGTTCTGCTTCAGTACATTCCTCGATTCTTCGTCATATTCCCTCTCAACCGGCAGCTGATCAAATCCACCGGAGCCGTGGCCAAAACCGCCTGGTCAGGCGCAGCTTACAATCTCCTCCTCTACATCCTCGCAAGCCATGTAACTAACTTACACATTACATTTGATCCGAGAGATATTCATTCGATTGTCTACATCGCCGAAAATGAATAAAGAATGAAAGCTTATATTGAATTCCAATAGTCTGACTCAGAACCGGATGTCTGTGCAGGTTTTGGGAGCATCATGGTACCTTTTGTCGATCGAGAAGCAACTCGCTTGCTGGGGCTACGAATGCTGGAAGGAGAGGAATGGCACAAAGTCCGGCCCTGGTTGCAATATGCGGTTTCTTGATTGCACCAGCTCCGAGGCTGATGAACCTGAGCGCCAGAAGTGGCTGCAGGTTACCAGAGTCCTCGCGAACTGCGATCCTCGAAACGATCATATCAAGTTTAACTATGGGATGTTTGCTGATGCGTTTAAGAATGACGTGGCCACTGCTCCTTTCCGAGACAAGTATTTTTACTGCCTCTGGTTCGGCCTGAAGAATTTAACGTAAGCAGCTTCCTTCCCATGTGTACCTAGGTTTCTGCTTTCGTCATCAAATGTTGAAAACCCCATTGTCGCGCAGCTCCTACGGACAGAGCTTCATCACCAGCACGGACAAGGCGGAGACTCTGTTCTCCAGTTGCATCTGCATAGCAGGTCTGGTTCTCTTCTCGCACCTCATCGGCCAAATGCAGGTAAGCCGGCGGCGTTTTCATGTCTCCGTCGTACTCCTCCGATGATGGCGTTTAACTTGTTCTGTTTTGATCCGGAAGAACTATCTGCAATCGTCGACGGTGAGGCTGGAGGAATGGAGGGTGAAGAGGAGGGACACGGAGGAGTGGATGAGGCATCGTCAGCTGCCTCCGGATTTACAGGACCGGGTGAGACGATTTGTTCAGTATAAATGGCTCGCCACTCGAGGAGTGGATGAAGAGTCGATTTTACGGTCGCTGCCGGTGGACTTGCGGCGGGAGATCCAACGGCACCTCTGCCTTGGACTGGTCCGGCGAGTAAGTCCGGTTGGTTTTTTTGCAATGAATTGAATTGAACTGAACTGAAAGTTTGGATGAAGGTGCCGTTTTTCTCGCAAATGGACAACCAGCTGCTGGACGGGATATGCGAGCATCTGGTGTCGGCGCTGGTGACGAAAGACACGTACATTGTGAGAGAAGGAGATCCGGTGAACGAGATGCTTTTCGTGATCAGAGGGCAGCTGGAGAGCTCCACCACGGACGGTGGCCGGTCGGGGTTCTACAACTCGATAATCCTGAGAGCAGGAGACTTCTGTGGGGAGGAGCTTCTGACATGGGCGTTGATGCCGACCTCAACCTTAAACCTCCCTGTGTCGACCAGAACGGTAAAATCTTTAGCTGAGGTGGAAGCGTTCGCGCTGCGGGCGGAGGATTTGAAGCTGGTGGCTGGGCAGTTCAAGCGGCTGCATAGTAAGAAACTCCAGCACGCGTTTCGATACTATTCGCACCAGTGGAGGACTTGGGGAGCTTGTTTGATCCAAGCTGCGTGGAAGAGGTTGAAGAAGCGGAAGCAGAGTGAGGAGCTGGCGAGACAGGAGAGTAGTTATTATGGTTATAAGTCACCTGGGGGTCATCAGTTGGCATCCAAATTTGCTGCTGCGAATACCCGGAAAGGAGAGGGACTGGAAATGCCGAAGCTGTTCAAGCCTAGCGATTTGTAGTCCAGTCCGACATAGATAGATACATACATAAATGAGAGATTACTTAAAAAGATAAGTGTGCGAGACAGACAAATGCTCCACTCTTCATCTGTTTCATTTACTGATTGTTTATGCATAAGTATTCCACGGTGCTTCATAATTGCAGTCAATGGGAGAAGATGAGGGAGGAGGAGGGCTTAAGGACCGCGTGTCTTGCGGAAGCAGAGACATCCTTGTTGCTGGTCGACAGGAATCATGCCGCCCCCTCTAGAAGTATCGATGGCTTCCAGCATGGATACAACCTCGTCCATTTCGGGTCGCTTGTCGGGGTTGGCATCCCAGCAACGTTTCATTACATTTGCTAGAGCGCTTGGACAGCATCTCGGGATCTCAGGCCTCAAGTTCTGCGTTTTTTTTATTATTATTAAAATCAGTAATGAAAACAAACGCCCAGCAGAATGTAATGTATTTTTTACCTGGCGAACCACCGCTGACGTCACTTCTGAGAAACTGAGGTCAGGATATGGCATGTCGCAGCAGTAAATTTCCCACAAGCAAATGCCAAAACTGTAGACATCGCACTTCCTGTTGTACGGGTTTCCGTTGAGGACCTGCAACATGAGCTACCGGTTTTATTAAAACAGCTCCATATCCATGGCTTCGCTGCATACATGAAAACTGATCAGTTGCTGCACCTCTGGAGCCATGTAACCCAAGGTGCCTGTTTCTCCGGTCATGTCATTTGGATTCGAAGCCTCAACACGAGCAACCCCGAAATCTGCAATCTTTATGGTGCGTGACTTGTCCAAAAGCATGTTTTCTGTCTTCACGTCTCTGTGAACGATTTTCTGAGAATGAAGATAACTCAGTCTGCAAAACACATCAATTTGCCCTTTTCAGAAGAACAAAAAAAGAAAAGAGCTATCTATAATTCGATAAATGATGAAGTAGAGATGAGTGAGTGAGCGTACCCTCTAGCAAGATCAAGTGCTAACTGGACAACAACTTTGAAAGCAAGCTTCTTCCTCCTGTTCTTTATCAGGTAGGATTTCAGCGCACCGCCTGGAAGATACTCCACAACAACGCAGCATACGCTACTGGGCATACCAATCTGACCGCTTTCTGTTTGTACGTTTAAGCCTTTCGAGCCCATTGTCGCCCCTATAAACTGTAACTCAAAACACATATATGTCATTTCGTGTATATTCGAAATAGAAACTCAGGTTGCCATTTCCTTTGCCACACAACAAATTCAATAGTGCTCTTGAAACCAATTCGGGATGAACTCAAATATATATGAGTATACACTATAATGAAGGTCACAATAGAAACAAACACGAAGCTGCTTTGCTCTGGAATCTAACCTTGGTTACATTCGGATGATCAAGCTTATGCCAAACAATAACTTCCTGAGTAAATGCTGAGCGCAACGAGGATATTTCTGCATCAGACCTGTGGCCTTCTTCGCCCCAGTCAAGCAATTTAACTGCGAACCAGAAAAACACAAACATTTCCATGTTGTTAAAACTTAAAACCAACTCCAAATCTCACGACGAGCGTACAATTTATTCGACCAAAGCCATTCCCCAATCAAGGAAACTCCTGAGAACAAGCGAGATCCTAATCTTAATCAGGTTAATTACTAGTGATTAACACCCAAAACTAGAAGCACTGTAGATAGGAAAACATGACCCAACCAAATCCTTATCTGTCGGCATTAATAAACATGTATTTATGGCAACGGATGGCTTGATGACCAACATCACATGAAACCTCAAGTACTCCCATGGCAGTACATTATCCAATTGCAACTTGCTCGACTGACATCGACCCAATTCAACACAAACCCCGTGTAGGGTCACGGATACTTTTTACAGTACTGAATCACAACTTGCACACAACGAATAACAAGCCACTGAAGATAGGAGAAGCAAACAGCACCGCAAGATCATCTGGCATTTCAGTATACTCTTTACACAATCCGCAACTTGTCAATCAAGAGATAAAAGACCCAAGAAGCTATGAATCATCAACATGATTAGATTAAGTACGAATCAACCATACAAGAAACTAAACCCTAACTATGAATCAAGCATAAAGCAGCTGGATCCAGCAACATGATAAGATAAACTATGAATCAAGCAGCAAATAATCTATCGACAGCAGAAAGATTCAAAGTTGGATGGTAATAATAAAATACGAAATTAGTAAATGTAGGGTTTAGGAGAGGAATGAGGAAGCACGGACCAGCAACATCAAGGGCGTCATAGACGCCGCGATGGACGGTTCCGAAGGTGCCTCTAGCGATGACAGACTTGATAACGAGTTTAGCGGGATCGATCTCCCACTCAGGGCGAGGAGAGGGAGCAAGGGAGGATGTGGAAATGGGGAAGACGGCAGCGGGAGTGCTGTCGTCGGAGGATTTGGGGGATTTGTCCATAGTCCGTACCTTGTTGAGATGGCGCTCGAGTTGCTCGTCGAGGCTCTTGAGATCGATCTGGTCCGCTCTGACGAAACCATCGCTGCTGCTGCTGTCCTTCATGTCTAGGGTTTCGCTCTAGTCAGTTAATGAGGTTGAAATGGGAGTGAAGGGGAGGAGGAGGAGGAGATGGAAGCAGGAGCAGAAGCAGCATGTGGGCACATGGGGCAAGATTGGTTGCCTGCTTGACGCTGCTGGCTTCCCTTTGTTTTCATGTCATCATCATCATCACCTTGGGTCCCACCTCACTACACTTTTTTATTTTTATTTTCAATATAAATATGAACTCATTTTCCATTGACTTTGATTTAATTGAATCAGAATACACAACAAGAACCACATTATAATTTTTTTCAAATAAATCTATCGTTTTAACATTAAAATTGAGATACAACGAATCTGAATGCGAGACAATTGACATTATTGATGTTACATATTCAGTCATTATTGATGTTATTATAAGGTATAAAAGCAAGACACTCTTTCCATCCATCCAAATGAATAATGCTATATTCAAAATAATATTTGGAGTAAAAATAACAATCTAAGCAACATGGAGAAACTAGAACCAGAGGATGATCATGAACAACTTGTATGCACATAAGACTTTTTTATTACAGTAATTTATGGTAAGAAATGTGCATGTGACAAGAGCTAAATGTGCAATGAATGGGGATAGGAAAGTAGGGGAGGAGGGTATGTAATGTTACAATAATAAAACAGTGTAATTTTGTTGAGTGACGAAGTCAACTTAGAACTCTGATTTTAAACCACAAAATCCACAGCAAGAAAAACAATCTGTTACATAAGACAGGCTTATGCAGGAAGATGATAAACAAGGACACCCTAGAGTCTAGAATGGTCCTTTAAGATAGGTCCATCACATATTAGAAGATCCCATTTGGTGAAGGTCCATTTGAGGAAGGGCTCTTGGAATCAAAAGTCCATGGAGAGACACAATCACATAAGTTGCTTGGACATAAAAACAGTCAATGCCAAGGCAGAGTAGGTTAGGTTTCAAGGAAAGGTAGATAGCATCACAATGGCCAAAATTTTTGAGGAGCACACAGTACATATGTTACTCAACCTAGTAGATAGAAGGTGTTGAGAGGTACCATTGTTATGGACCAGGGTCCAGGTGGGTTTTTATTCAGGAATCATCTGCTCATTGTCTGCATCATCAGCTTGTTCGACTTGGGGTTTGCTGGGTTGGGAACCTGGAGCTTGTTTCTTTTTTATTCCACTGACAATGTCATCGATCCTAAGGAGCATGCAGGACGCTTCGATGGCTGTTTTGTAAGTTTGAGCCTTGACATTGTACGCATCCCAGATCTGAGGATATTGTGAATAGCCGTGCGTTTAGTTATGGACAGTTTGGGGAGTTAAATAAAACATAGACATGTTAAGTGAGATGAATGAGGACTTCAGTTACCTTTTTTTCCTTCATGTCGGCAATTTCTCCAGTATTTCCATCTATTCCGGTCCAAGCATTTTCACCATTGGCATGCTGTCCATAAACATCATGAATACTTCATATCCATTTTTAATAGCTAGCATAATATAAGTCGGGAGCAGAAAGCCAATTGATATACTTACCTTTCCTTGCAATGCAGTCATGGTGCGAATAACATTGACTCCACAATTCTGAGCCAAAGTTCGTGGAATGGCTTCAAAAGCGACGGCAGCAGCTTCATAGGGCCACTATGAATATACAATTACCAGTCATTGCACGTAAAAGAATAACTCTCAAGATTTGAATGTAATCTTTTGGAATGGATGTTGTTTTTCATCCACAGCATATAAATTATTATTTAAAAAAAAAAAATCATATTTAACATAATAAATGTGATACCTTTTCTATGCCTTCAACTGATGAACTTTTCTGCTTCAAAGTAGCTGAAACAGTCAACTCAGTTGCACCACCACCAGGGACGAGTTTTGGGTTCTTGAGAATGTTTCTGGCTACACCCATGGCATCCTGCTCAATTCTAAAACTTCAGTGATTCAGGTCTGAATATGAGAAAACAAAACTCATCATCAGTGAATAATTATTACCTGTAAGTTTCTTTCCACTTCATTCAGGATATCCTTGCTGGCACCTCTCAGAAGTACAGTGCATGCTTTAGGATCTTTGCATTCGACAATGAAAGAGAAGAACTCGTCTCCAATCTTCTTGACCTCAAATAGACCAGCTCCAGTTCCTACATCAGATTCTTGTAGTTCATCTGGACGGTTAACAATTACAGCTCCACAGGCTTTGGCAATCCTGTTGTTGTCCGTCTTCCTCAATCGCCTAATGGCAGTTACTCCAGCTTTACAAAAATAATGGCATGCCAAATCGCTAAGGCCTTTTTCTGTAATGACCACGTCTGGTTTGAACTTGAGAATTTGCACACATAGGTTCTCAATGTATTCTTCCTCCATTTTTAAGAGGACTCCCCAGTCCTCTTCTCTGACCAACTCTGCATTTGTCTGGTTTTCACCTTTTTTATACTCGAGGGGAGAATCAAGAAGAATAATGCGGGGATTTACAATCTTTCTTCTCATTTTCCCAGGAGAAATAACATCTTTGTTAAACATGACACCTCTCAGAACCTGCGAATCTTCTAACTGACCACCAGGCACCTTCTCTACTTTGATATATTTCTTGATGTCAACTTCTCGCAATCCTTGACCAAGGTCAACACCAACAATAGTCGTGGCATCAAGTGCTAAGTTCTGAAATTTACAGATAAAACATTATCCATAAACTACACTCAAAAAATTACTGGTACAAGAATAAATAGGGGGAAGAGGTCCACATAGCAAGCAGTTAATGTAAAACGTTGTCAAGTCAAAGGGATAAAGGCTCTCCTTATCAATACACTAAAACTAAAGACAGCAGTAGAGACAAGGGCAAGTCTCACTAGTCAGAGAGTGTACACTAAACCCCATTAATGCTATTAAACTTACACAATAAACAGCATCAATTTTACCATTAAGTCTACAGAACAGAGCATATTTACTTACAGCAATTAGATTTCCAAATTGTCCGGTAAACTTTGTACCGATACAATTATTTACCATGCCCAGCATAGTGGCACCTGCAATGAAACACACATATTGTGACATTCCATGAGTAGAACATAACCACAAAAACATTACTATTATAGAAGGTCAATGTAGAAGCTTACGATCATTCACATCAATAGGCATCGAGATCTTCTCGAGCACAGCTAAGGCATCCTCTAAAGCTTTGTTATAAGCTGCATGCATGCATTAATTCATTAATGAGGAACTTGAAGCCATAAATTAAGGGAGGAAAGTTTATTAAAGAGCATAAAGATATCACCTCGGCATATCACTGTAGGATGATAGCTCTTATCGAGGAAAGCTTCGGCAACATGAAGCATCTCACCAGCTAAAATAAAGATCATTGAATTATCACAGAAAAGTCAAGAATGATGCAAAACAGGGACATGCAGTTCTAAATGAATGAATTGACAGCATCAAACATCTCCTAAGAGTTCTAATCTTGGTCTTAGTTTTGCAGTTCAGTATATAGGAACATTCTAATCCAGTAACCATAGCTTTTCTCTCACACAGAAGCAGAACACATCAAATACTACAAGTGAAAAAAGTAGGATTGTAATACTAAAACATACCAAGTATTATAACTGAAGTTGTTCCATCGCCAACTTCCTCATCCTGAGTTCGACTCAGCTCGATCATGGACTGCATTGCCATCACATATAATGAGAACTTGGTATAATGCAACATCCAAAAAAAACTCAGTGATCTTAGTACAACTAAAGCTAATATAAAATCAGTACACAATTTGAAATAGAATTATCATGTAGTTGGAAGTATGTGAAAACAAAATTTGTGAATATGTTCCTTCATTACCTTTGCTGCTGGGTGCGCAACATCTAACTCACGCAAAATGGCATTTCCATCGTTTGTAATAACCATTCCTGCCGACGAACAATCGCGTATAAGAAAGAAAAAAAAGCGACATACAAAGAATGTACTATGTAAGCCAAAAAGGTGAGTCAGTCAAATTTTAAATTCAAAAACTTGTGCTCTAAAAAAAAAATTCAACAAAATGGTTTGTTTACAAGGACGTTGAATTTAATAATTAATGCCAAAATACCTCCTTGAGCGTCGAGCAACATCTTTAACATGGACCTTGGACCTAAGGTAGTCCGAATAATGTCAGCCACAGCCTATACAAAGATAACAAGTAAGGAATATGTTAAAATGGTTAGAATTATTCTCAATTAAGAAGCTCAAAGGTGTAATTTCAAACCTAACTAATTTCCAAAATAACCAGATGATATATATAGAGAACTTCATATATTATTAGGGAGTGAAGAAACATAGTCAATATATTAGCATCATAGATATATCAACCATAATAACAAGCCACTTTAATTTCTAGACAATTCCATTCCTAACAAAATTAAAATGAAAGAAAATATAAATCACTACTAGGAGTAGGAAGGAATGTGCATGATACATCAGTATAACAATAATATTATCTGCATGAAGGCTCATTTTAATCACCTTGGAGGCTTGTATATTAGCTCGGTGCACTTTACTTCCAGATTCCCGAGTCAATGAGTCCTCTGCATTGATAAAACATCCATTTATCAGAAACAAATAAGCACACAACCATACAATCACGCCACATTTAAACTCTCCAATCAACAATAAACAAACACTCTCCACTTAAATCACCACAAACAAAGCCAAACTAAGCAGCAGTTAACCAGCTACGCTCAAATTAGCCACAAACACCCCAACCACCAGTACCCAAATCTTCTAATGTTCACCTTAACCGATCTAGCTCCGAACTACACTCCACTCCCACCTCGAGTTACTCAAACCACATTTTTATCCATCAAATCCACACCATAACATACGAATCGAAAGCCAAACCAGCGTAATTAATTAAGATTCATTGATTCAAGCCTCATTTCCAACCCTCGCAATAAACAAATTATTTAACTAAAAATAAAAATAAAAAATCGCAGATCCAAAACTTACTGAGGACGAGTACTGGAGCTTGCATGGTTGCAGATCGAGCAGTCGAAAATGCGACGCAGCGAGAAAGCGCACAGTCGCAGTTATGGTTTTCGTTTGGGAGGGAAAATGAGAGAGAAAGTGGAGATCTGAAGAACGTATCAAACCCTAGATTGATGTAGAACAAGGCAGAGCTTATCACTTATCACGTGCTAGACACGTGAGTACACTGGTCTAGATATTGTACAGCTCCGTTTGGTTACAGGGATAATAACACTATGCCTTTTTTAAATAAAGAATATTAAATTAAATGTATTTAATTCGACAAGAAAAATGGGTCGGGTAACGCCTTGTCGGATTATGTTACACCCGGCGGCGATGCGGTCCATAAAAAAATCTGACTCTCTTTCTCTCTCATCCAAATCCACCGCGCACCAATCGAAGATCAACCAACGAAATCGGCGAAGATCAGCTCAGCCGCAGATGCAGATGGCCGCAGCGAGTGGATGGGCGATCACTATGCCGCCGCACCCGGCGTCTCGTTTTCCAGTTCAAGATCGAGGTAGCAAGAATTTGTTGTTCAGATTTGGCAGCGGGAGGTTGTGCGGAGGGAAGGGTAGGGTTGAGATGTCGACGAGAAGTGTTTGTTGCAGGTGTGTTAGTGGTGGCGGGGAGGAGTGGGATTGGGGGAGGTGGAGTAGGCATTTTGGGGTTGTTGAGCAGGTTGAGAGCTATGCTTCTGTGCTCCGGGTATGGACTGGATTGATTAGCTGGTGTTGATTTTTCTTCTCGCTGCACTGATTTGTCTGTTTCATAATTAAGGTTTGGCAGTTGCTTGGTTTGGTTACTTCATTAAATATTTGCTGGGCAATTTTATATGTTTTTAATTTGGGGCTTGTTTTAGCATAAATCAACTTGAGAGTTTGCGACTCAGTTAGATTTTACTAGACAAGCGATGTACTTCTCTGGAATGAAGTTGTTTCAGTGTTGAACTTTCTACTGACGAGTGATGAGTGGTAATATGAATTTGGCTAAATGGAGGTAACATTACTGATAATGCAAATCGAGTGAGGCGGGAACATAAGTATAAGATCTGATATTGCAATGGGAAGAACAACTTTGTGTTACGGTTACGGCATATGGGATTTCATGTGGAATGGAAAGATAACATAGCAATTATGATATTTTGTATTATCTATCTTAATGTTGACTTCTAGATGATCTACTTTGTAGTTTCAACTTGAAGAGGCAATAGAAAAGGAAGACTTTGAGGAAGCTGCCAAGTTAAAAAATGCTATTGCAGAAATTACAGCCAAGGATAGTGTTGCGGAAGTTATGTCACAATTTGAGGTTGGTTCATTTTTGTGATCCTCTAACAGCGGCAGCTACCATTTGGCATTTTGTGGTACTTGACTTGTTTATTTTAATGTAGAATGCAATAAATGAAGAGAGGTACCATGATGCTTCAAGCTTGTCAAGATATAGTGGGAGTGGGCTGGTATTTATTTTACTCCTTTTGAACAATTAGTTAGAATAGTATACTGTGTTATGAGTGATATGACTAAGCGGATAACATAGTATGAATGGTGTATAAACGTCTTACGACCTTTGTTCACTCCTCTGTGGATAGTGCAGTACTTGCTTTTAGGATTCAGGATGTCTTTTTCATGTATTAAACAATTTGTTTCCGGGTCATTCATAAGTTATGTTTTTACAATATGATATTTCTGAAAGAGGAAATAGCGTTTCAGAGTTCATCTCCGTTGCTATTCAAATTCTTGACCAGTGATTTTTTCATTAGCGTTATTATTATGTTTCTTCTAGTTCTCTGCTTTAAGATTAAAACTTATTTAATGCCGACAAACTTCAGATTGGTTGGTGGGTGGGCTTCTCAACAAATTCTGATGACCCCATCGGCAGGCTAGTACGTATAACACCTGGCGTAGGAAGATTTGTTGGCAAAAGCTATACACCCAGGTAGAAGAAATTTCTAATCAATTACTTTTATACCTATTGTATACTAATCAAGATCTCTCGGAACAATGTTCACATGTTCAAAACAGACAGTTGGTCAATGCAACTCCTGGAACTCCATTATTTGAAATCTTTGTGGTAAACGATTCCGAAGAGGGCTACTCTACCCAGGTATAATCATTTCATTGTTGTCGGTTTTCAGATAGTAATGTAATTTTATTGTGCTAATATTTCTAAGGACGCATTTATTTTCAGTGGTTAGGAAGCGAAACTTACTTATACTTTGACAGTTCAATGAAGATGCTTACTGTCGTTTTTAATTTACTGGTATGGTCTTTTCTATCAGAAGATTAACCGGACATAACTCTGAAATAGTTAGGGTTCTGATGACAGGTAGTATACATGCATCCATCAAAAGGAGGAGCAGGGGACTCTATGAATTCACTATCCAAATCTGTAAAAGGCTCATCGGTGCACAGTTCAGGAAAATCGCCTGTTGTGGACATTGAAGTGAATCAAAAGGCTACAAAAAATGAGGAAAAGGGCATCAATATTGAGGAAGCAACCGAGGAAGGGATAAGAAGTGTAATAAATTTTCTCAAAGAGAAAATTCCGGGACTTAAAGTAAATGTGATGAACGTTCAAGTTGAGAATGTCAATACCGTGGATCAGTCGATGCAAGAAGATGATGATAAGAATGAAGCTGATGGGATTCATGAAGGTGAAATTGTCAACTTGGATGACGTTGAACATGAGGAAATAACTATTGAAGCAGAAGATTATGTCACTGAAGAAGAAATTGATCTGGAAGCAAAGATTTTCGTTGGTGGGGTGGTACATAACAAGGAAGATGTTCCACCCAATGAAGAATTTCTGCGTGTTCCTGCTGAAATTAAAGATGTGGAGAGAAATTCATTTTCTCTACATATTCCCGGAGTAAGTCAATATCAAGATAGCAGTAAAAAGGACTCGAAGGACAGGGTCGCTGCCATCGCAGCTCAAAGTGTTGCAGAAATAATGCCTCCTGAAGTTGCAAAGGCTTTTTTCAGTGCTGATAAAGTTTCTCCCAAGGTGAGACTGGATCAACTTGCACGCTTTTATTTTATTTTCTTTAAAACCTAAGGTTTCGGATAGCTCCAAAATGGTATTGAAAATGGTATATCTTCTGTACAGCTGTGTATTATTTTGTTATTTAAAATGGTACTGACCTCTCGAAACAGTTTTTAGGTAAAGGGAGTGTTAAATGATGGTGAGCTTCGATATCTTTGTTTAATATCGATGTCATAGATATATTTTTAGCATTAGTAGTTGGTAGAATACTTATTACAGATGACAACTCTCTCTTTGCCAAATTTTATTATCATTTGATGTATTTTATTTGCCATATCAATTGTTAGGTTTCCCGGGATGTACGTGATATTGTCAAGCTTGCAGTTAGCCAAGCACAAAAGAGGAATAGAATGTCGGAATCCACCACTTTCAGTCGACTTACCACTTCCAACAATGTCCTGGATCCATTCGAAGGTCTGGTTTTCCCTCTTGTTTGATTTATATTTCATTGCAAGTATTCTTATGAAAATACTCACTTGCACAGGCTTGTACATCGGCGCATTTGGCCCTTATGGCACTGAGGTGGTCCAACTTAAACGGAAGTTTGGTCATTGGAATGGTGCTGAGGACAAGGAAACGCCTTTGGATCTTGATTTTTTTGAATATGTCGAGGCTGTAAAACTTACAGGGGACTTGAATGTACCTGCTGGCCAGGTTGATCACTTAGCTAATTACCACTTACTACAGTAAATCCATCACTCATAGTTCTTATTATTATCTGATTTTCCAGGTATCATTTCGAGCAAAGATTGGCAAAGGGAAACGCAATCCTAATCGCGGTCTATATCCTGATGAATTGGGAGTGGTACTATTTCCTTTATTTTTCCTCCAAAGCGCTGATTATTCCGAGTTGCTTTGTGATTTTTATTATGTTTGTTTATTTTCTTAATTTGGCCAGCTTGCTAGCTACAAAGGTCAGGGGAGAGTAGCCGAATTCGGTTTCAAGAATCCCCAATGGGTTGAAGGTGAACTACTCCAATTAAGTGGCAAGGTACCACAACTTCCTCCCATTTCATGAATTGTATTATTCATCCCCCTTTATTTTATTCTTTTCGCTGGACTCTGCCGATGCAGGGAGTGGGGCCGTTTGTGAAAAACGGTGCAGATCTTGGCTTCCTTTTTGTTATCCCTGACCAAAGCTTCCTTGTTTTGTTCAACCGCTTGAAGCTACCAGAATAAGCAACATCAAGCTCTTGCTTTTCAATATTCATAAACTGACGTCTCAAAAGCAGCTTATTATAATGAGCTTCTTCCATGTTGAGATTCCAAGTCTCAACGGCTAAAAGGCATCTGGATTCGGTACACTCTTTTTCCACTACTCTACCGCACATATACGCACGTTAAGAACCTGAACCCGCCTATTTGATAGGCTCAGTTTCCACGTACCTTAGCGTCGTTTCGGTTATTTGTACATTAGTTGTCTGTGACAAATATAAGAAACTACATGCTTGGATGTTCGCCCTTATTTTTGGAAAACTACTGTGTTTCTCTTGGTACTGATTTTATGCGAGTCTGCCATTTATGTCCTACTGTTGTACTTGTACCATGTTAAGGTTACTAAGCCTTGTCTAAAGTGCGCACTCTTGTGGACTGAAAAGTTTCTTCTTTTGGCACAAGTAATCATATTTTTACGGTTCATGTTGGTTTACTCGGTTCATCTTCATTTGATTTATCCGGTTCAATTACCGGTCTAAAGCACTCTCTTCTTCCTTCACTAAAACCCTAAAATCAAGAATTTACGAGGACAATCGCAGCTGAGACTCCCGCGCAGTTGTTCATCTCAACCCGCATCTTCAGCCCTGAATTTCACCTGAATTTGAAATTGACGAGATGGAGAAAAAGGCGGTGACTTTGCCGTCGAAGTTCGTGGACCAGTTAGTGGTTAGTGCAAGCTTCAATCTTTTTGTTTTTGGTTGTCAATTGGGGCTGGCCACTGGCATTGAGATTGATATGTTTTTTGTTTCTGGGTGTGTGTGGAAAAGGTTCCCGGAGATGTTGTGCTTGATTTGACGACGATGGCTGACGGGACGATCAAGCTTGGTGGCGGTCTGAGGCAGGTGTGTTTGTCTTACTAGGGTTTTGGAAATTACAATTGAAGTTGACTTATTTGCAATTTAGTCGTTGGAATGCGAATTTGGACGTTTTCAGGAGTGTGATACTATAACAGCAATGAAAGCTGGGATATTGAGATTCGCGAAGCCAAATAAATACTGGGTTGAGAGCTCTCAGAAAAGGGTAGGCTTTTTGTTGTTGAACGACCCTTTTCAGTTTTGTGTGAAATGTGAGAATATGCAAGTTATGTGTCTTATTTGTGGATGGCTGTATACTCTGCGAGTGACCATGTTGTAGAAATCAGCAACTTGGAGCTGCAAAGACAACTTTGATGTGCTATAATTTGTTACTCTTAGCACTAGGAGATGGCTTCATTTGCCTGTAGAATCAGTCAGCTAAATTTGCGATGGGTATAACAATTCGATAGAAAATATTCACAGTGTAGGTGTAGCTGAGTTCTCTTTTTCTGGTTTCAGTATGTACCTTGCGTGGAAGACCATGTTCTTGGGGTAGTCGTGGACACAAAAGCTGATGTAAGAATTCCTCATCAGTTACATCTTTTTCTGACTTATCTTTTCATATCTAAACTTATTATGCACTTGGTACATATCTACATGTTATTAGCACCTCATATATACCTGATATCAATCGCCAAAGTATCTATGGAGTTATGTTGCTCAAAGTGAAGTAAAGAGGTCAACAACTTACTGCACTATCTTGTAGCCGCCTTTTTGGTTTTATTTGGAATAGAGAATAACTGATTTCAGCGTTTTTTTTTAAAGAAAATATATATTTGATTTGACTGGTCTGTTATGTATCTTGTTGTGCACTCGAGAAACTTAACAAAGAGCTCATATTTGTAGAATTTCCTTGTGGACATTAAAGGACCGGCAATAGCTTTTCTTCCAGTTCTTGCATTTGAAGGCGGAACTAGGAGGAACATTCCTAAATTTGAGGTGAAACTTATTTCAATTGTTAAGTACTATAGAATTACTGAATCATCTTCACAGTTTATGCTGTCATGGCCTAACATTAAGATTATGCTCTCTTTTTAGCGTAGTTCCCTCTTAGTGGCCTTTTAGATTCATGGCATAGGATGACTTTTGCAGTACACAAATTGCTGCCTGAAAGAGCATTTACAATTCTGCATGCATTTGATTTGAATCTGCTTTGGAGTAAATTTAGATAGTCGAGGTTGCTGATTTGTCAATGATGGAAACCAGTGTATTTTCTCTCCCTCTCTCTCTTTCTAATATGGCTTCTGACTCATTGTTTATATGGTAGGTAGGTAGTTTGCTCTATGTTCGTGTAGTCAAGGCGAACACGGGCATGAATCCTGAGCTCTCATGCATGGATGGTTAGTGTATCTAATTCTGAACTAAATTTCCTATTTATTTATTAACTGTCAGTCCTGAATACTCTATGGCATGTCTTTAGCTAATGGGAAAGCATCTGGTTTGGGGATTCTTAAAGATGGGTACATGTTTGAATCGTCAACAGGCCTTTCAAGGATGTGAGATTTTTCAAGTTCTCTTCTAATTCAATACTAGATGATTATTCAGACGTGCAATTATTATGTAAAAGCGAATATTGGAGTGTGTTGTCCACAATAATTAATTTTGTTGTAGGTTGCTGAGTTCCCCTACATGTCCAGTCCTTGATATACTCGGAAAAAAGCTGGCGTTTGAAATAGCAGTTGGGTTGAATGGCAGAGTTTGGGTACTGAATCCTCGTTCCTGTTACATATGTACTATGAATTCCCATGAGACAACTGTAATTTTCAGTTTTTTCCCCTTGTGAAAACTCTTTGACAAATGTCAGGTCAATGCTACTACACCTTCCATTGTCATCCTCACCGCGAATGCTATCATGAACTCCGAGACATTGAGTGGAGCACAACAGAGAATCATGGTGGAGAAGCTCCTACAAAGAGTTCAATGATCATCTCATTTCGATGCGGTACATGATTCTGTATGCCCCTTTACAGTTTTATGCATGTATCACATAGTTAACTCTGTAACCAGATTGTTACAGGAGTGTTTCATTGAATCTTGCTTATGGGAAAACCTCATAAATTCCAGACATAAAGGCAGGAACTTTGTAACCAGAACCCACTTGATTCCTTATCTTGAACTAGGGCACAGCAGAGTGTAGCTCCCAGCAAGAGCTCCTCCTCCTCCTACTAGCTTTATCTACCCATTTGGTTAACTTCATGTAGATGTTGATCTAGTGCTGTGTAGAGCTTCCTCCAGGATAACAATAACAATGGAGCTATGATTCAAATATCTTAAGCTAAAATGTGATGGGCCAGACAGCATTGATGAAACTGATCTTAGGCTGACAGCATATCTAAAATCTTGTCTGATGAGAAAATGCATAACTGTCCCTTACCTTGGCCTTCTGAAGAATCTTGCAGTTAAGAATTTCAATCTCAGATTTAGCAACTTCCATCTTCTGCCTCCTTCCTGTCCTGATTCCACACTCATCTTTGCTGACTATGATCACATACAGCTCAAATGATGTGTCATGAATCTCTGACCTGTGTTAAAAGTGTACTGCTGAGTTGGGTTGAGATTCCTAGATGACAGCAGCCTGTCCATGAATCCAATCAATGCATGGTTTCAACAGTTAGATGACACAATGAGGAGCCACTCATGAGCTACTAAAACTGCAACAGTGTCCTTAGCTTTAAGGGTTGGTTTTGGAGTTATGGACTTATGGTGTGTGAGTGACCACTTTTTTATAGGGGCTGGAATTGAAAACCTTATCTCACATGACTCTAGAATTGACAGATGCTCCTAACAGGGCAGTGATTGAGCACCCTCTTTATTGTGTAAAGACAAGTAGTCCTACGCTTTAAGGGCATCATCAGCTGCATATAAAAGCAATGCAGCAGGCCATTAAATTCCATCCTGCACACAATTGAGCTTCTTGCTTCTGAAATGAAAGGCGGAGAGGGGCTGAAGAAAGGGTTGTGGTCTGAGGAGGAGGACAGAGTATTAATGGAGCACATCAAGGTGCATGGTAAAGGAAGGTGGAACAGGGTTGCCAAAATCACAGGTTTTTTCAAACATAGAATTCTGTTCATCATCCATGTTTTGCTCTACTGTGATCATCATCATGTACAGTGTGGGTTTCAGGGTTGAAGAGATGTGGGAAGAGCTGTAGATTGAGGTGGATGAACTACCTAAGACCGGAGATCAACCGGGGAGCTTTCTCCGGTGAGGAAGATGAGCTCATCATCCGTCTTCATAGGCTGCTTGGGAACAGGTGAGCTTGAGAGCCAATCTGCACCTGATCACTTCCTCCACCTAAAAAATTCCGATACTATCAAAATTCAGACGTTTTTGTGCAATGCAGGTGGTCTTGGATAGCCGGGAGGGTACCGGGGAGGACTGATAACCAAGTGAAGAACCACTGGAATACCCATTTGAAGAAAAGGGTATTCTCAAGCACCAAAAACTCCATAGCCTCTGAGCTTACAGAATCCATCAATGTCGCTGAGCAAGTAAGCAGCAATGCCTGTCAAAAGATGGAAGATCAGAAGACAATGTGTACCCAACAAGCCTTGAATTGTGGGGAGGAGGAGGAGGAGTTTGAGAGCTTGTCCTGGCTATGGAGCAACAATGGCTGCAATGAGCCTTGGGATTGGTTTGGGCATGATTCATCTTAGAGGCATTCAAGTCTTCTAGTAACCCCTCCATGAATAATAACACCAAAACGTCACAGTGTCGGTTAAACGTTCAATTAAACGACGTGGTTTAGTTGCATTAAACTTCACCACATGATTAATCATTTATCTGCACAGAAAATTTGAACCTCAAAAAGCACAAACCTTTAAGCTACCCAACTCCTCGAAGCTTCGATATTAGGGACTCAAAAGGTGAGGAATCGAAGCTGGGGATCAAATTCTGACAAGGGGATGTGTTTTTTATTCCAAAGTTTGGAGCTTTATTATGGCGTTTAAGTTGCTGACACTGACTGAAATCAAGGCCGTGTCGCTCCAGGGCTCGACCCAGAAGTCCAATGTGGTGTCTTGTTGCATGCTTGGTTGGTTGCTGAGAGGAATTTGCTCGAGGATGATGCCAGTTTTGTGTTGTATGATTTTTGTGAGCTTGGTGTTAACTGGATTTTGTTGATGTTGATATTTGAAAAGGGATTAGGGTTTAGGGTTGGAGTTTTGGATGCTTGCAGGGTTGGAATTTAATTCCTTTATTCAGCTTTTGGCTTCAGATTTGGATTGTGAGTAGTTAGCATTGAGCGGCTTTATGTTGTTTGATTCCATAGCTCTTAGGATGCTAGTTAACAAAAATCTTGGTTACTGGCAAATGGATCAGCATCTCGATTGTTATTATTATTATGATTATACTAGTTCGTAGTGCTGCTGGCTCGCTTTTGAATCTGATCATGTTGACGATAACGAGATTCCATGTTTTCTCTCTTTTGTGAATGTTGGTTGATTTAGGACATGTTGTGGTTTCAAGTGTGTTTTCCAACAGCTTTTGGGTGAACTTAATTCTGCTGAGCTCAAATGTTTTGACGATATTTAATTTTTGTAACCTCTGTGTGTTGTGATTACTGATTACACGGGAGGGTTTGTTTTGAAGAGAAAGGACTTATGAGTATCGAATAGCCAGAAAATTAATTATTTAGCGTTGACGCTGCCTCCAGCGTGGCTTGGGCGACCCTTTCCTGAATTAGCTACTAAGAAATGGGACGGCTAAAAACGTATATCTGTAGTTGGATCCACTGGATCTATCGAGGCACAGGTAATGTCCACCTTTAAGTTCAGTCATAAATTTGTCTCACTGAATTGAAAGCTTGCTAAACGATTTTTTTAGTTGAGTGATTAATTCGACAGTTCACTTGTATGGTATTTCTTTTTAAGCTAACGTGTTTCCTACTTTTGTTAATCAAGCGGCACTTCTTATTCTCTAGGTTAACGGCCACCCAGAAGGTGCATTGCTTTCAGGTATGGTATTTAGTTTATAATGATGCAAAGTTCGTTAAGTCGTAATAATTTTTTCCTGGTGACACGAAATGGATGTTAGGATGCCGTGGAGGTTATGTAACCATTTAGTTATTATTTGTGCGGTTAATTCTGTTTTGATTTATTTATGTGCGCGCGACGCTTTAGTCTATATGTGAATTATTAGAGATTGGCCCATTCAGGAACTGAAGGAAGTTAAAAGTCGCTAATACTCTGAAGCATCCTAACTGGAATACGGGCAAAAAGATCATCGTCGACTCAGCCACTCTTTTGATCATTCAATGCATCAATTTAACTTTGGACATGGACTGAGAATCAAAACTTTCCAATCCGATGGCAAGCAAAAATTTAGGGTATCTCATCAGGGTCTGGAAGTCATGGAAGCTCATTATCTCTTTAGGATTGGATTATGATGCGGGTTTGAGCTCTTCGTTGTTTATTATCCAAATTTTGAATTGTCCGAGTATGTTCTTGATATTTCCTTTCACTTAATAGGACTGGCCAACTCACATCCGGCCAAAGCCAGTCTCCCTGTATGAGCCAGCAAGACACAGTGCTGCCTCAATCCCCCATCGAGAGCAGTGTTCACAAAGCTCGTAAACTAGCCAGTTTCATCTCAAGAGAAGCCAGCCAGCCAGCCAGCCGTGTCAATCAGCAAGTTAATAAAAATATGCTCCTCCATTTTCTGCACTGCATCAACCTCAGGACCATGAAATTCAAATTCCCAGGTATCATCAGCACCATCATCATGGCTGCAGGATTGTATCTCCTGCTGTGTTTCGGGCTTGTTTTGAGGATGACCAGAGCAAAATGGCTTGTAAACTTGTCTTTATTCCAAGCAACAGACACAGAAACTTATGTTGCTGCAGTTCTGATTTCACACCTGGTTCGTGGGTTCTGTTGCTGAATCTGATTTTTGTCCCCTCATGAGAATTAGAAGCTACGTTAAGGACAAGCAAGATGAAATTAAAGACACTAAATTGTTACTATCAGAACTAGAGAGAATCAAAGGTATGAGAACAGAGAACCTATGGAATCATGAGTACTATGGAAAGGCCGAGAAGGTTCTAAAGTCCAAACATTGATTAAACGACATACGAACATGTCGTTTTCACCTCGTTTTTCTTCTCCTTCTTCCAACTCCATCCACAGCTGCAGGCGACTCGCCGGCGCTCTCCTCATGCACGCTGCTCCCTTTCCGAAGAAGATTCCGAAACGGCCACCACTTCGACGACCGAGTCGACTTGCTCTTGAGACATTTCTCCGACAGCGGCGGGTTCCAAACACAGTAAGCTCCAACCGCGACAGCCTCAATTTCGTCAGCGTCGGATGAAGAGGACGGAAAAGCAAGCTCCTTTTCCACCTTCATCAGCTCCCACAGCGGCTTCGATTCCCTTCTCGTTCCGACATTGGCATCTCGAGCACGAGTCGTCTCCTCCGCCGTCTCTGTTTCCTGTATCTCGTCGGAGCGTATGATCGGAAACCTCTGCTTCATTTTCCAGTCGAAGAACGCCACGTCAGCCGGCACCGGCGAAGCTGGTAAGCTCGCACACTCGAAACTGAACTCAAAGTCGTCACCTTTCTTATTCTCAACGTCATCGATCCTCACCATCAACTCCATTTCGATCACCTTCTTCTTCCCTTTCTCCGCAAACCCACTTGAATCCTTCTCCTCCAACAACTCCACCATCCCCGATTCTGATTTATCTTTACTCTGGCTGGTTTTAAGGGATTGAGACTGCTGTGCTTGTGTGGTGATGAAACGACTTGGTGAGGAGTAGCGAAAAATGAAGGTGGGTTCGATTTTCGATGTGGACGAGGAAGATGAAACGATCTGCTGCTTCTGCTTTTCTTCCCTTCCTCATTTTTTATTAATATTTTAATCCAATAGCTTCAAATCATGTCTCATGATTTCTAGACGGTTAGTTGCGTTTATTATCCTCCTCGTATTTATTCAATTAAAAATTAAATTATTTCAAATATTATTGTATTTGATTGAACTTTAAACTTAAAATTCTTTTTTTTTTTCATTTTTAGTTATTTTTTTGTATTAGATATCTAACGTTCTTTTTGTTAGTAGATCAGTCCCGTTCCGATGGGCATTAAAAATTTAAAACTCTTCAAAACTTTCGATTATGATGCGACATCATTTTATTTTATATTCGAACCTGCTGGTAAGGCTAACATCATCAACTAATGGAGACTAAGAGGATGAGCTAGCTGGTGCAAGTCATATCTTTGATCTTCTTGAGGAGGCTCTGCACATCCATCTCAAGCTTAGCTCTCATCTCAGGCGAAAGACTGCTGCCAGACTGGTCCAGAATCTTAGTCATTGTATCGAGATTGTTTCTGATGACTGACAGTGGCAGTTCCTGGCCTCCTGATGCTGGTTCAGGCTGCTTGGGATCTTTGTCGTGCCGGTTCCCATTAAGATCTGGCAAGCCTGATGGAGCCTCAGCTGGGGGGAGGAGCGAGTCCGTCTGTTCCGGGTTTTTGGGGTTCAGATTTTCTGACAAGCTGGGGGTAGTGTAAGAATTCAAACTGGCTGGACTTTCCAGAAAAAGCCTATCAACATTTGCTTCCATCAGATCTGCAAGTGAGTGTGAATCAAAGAACAAATCTACAACCAATGAGATTGGCTTCGCATTGATCATATCATTCTCAAGCTCATGCTCAGAAGCCGCTATGCCTGGCTCGTTCTTTCTCCTCTTTGGCAGAGCATTATCAGCTTCAGGAACTGTGTTTTTATATGACAAATTTGCAGGAAGATTTCTGAGAGCATCACCATTCCCATTCAAATCTGGAACTCCATTAGTTTTGTTTGTTTGATGGGCATTAGTCGATTCTTTCCTTTTCCTACTCTTTGGAACTGGTGTGGCATAACCTGCTTTCAAATTCACATCTTTCACTTGATCCATTGTAGGCTTCTTGTTCAAAGCTTCCAGCTTATCTGTTACAAATTTCTTGCGCTTTTTTGTAGGTTTGACTTCGGATAAAGGACTTGCAACTTGAATCTCCAATCCTTCTTTCTCAGTAATCCCATCTTCATTATACCAATTGCTACCACTGTCACCGTCGCTGAATGCAAAACGCCTGAATTCGCAGAAGAAATCCAAAGCTGAATAGAGAATGGTGTTACCATTTAGATAAAAACAACCTCGACTAGCATCGCGAAGTTCTTTCAGTAATTGAGCTGAGGACACTTTTGAGTCGCTCAAATCATCGGTTGGAGATGCATGCTTACTAATTTTGCCCAGTGATCGCTTACTACTTGAGGCACCGCATTTGCCAGAACCCTCCCTTGAATCTGTTGGATATCGTAGAGCTCGGGTAAAGCTGAGATCTACAAAGGGATATGACAAGTACTTGCTCTTTTTCCTTTCCCTAGATTCAACCCCCTTTTCAGCACTAAGTTTAGGACTCTCTTCCATTACTAAAACATCAAAGGATCGGTCACTGCCTTTTTCATTTCCCGAATCAAATCCTTCATCCGTTCTTTCAGTTGGAAGAATCACACCCTCTTCAGCTGTACCAACAGTTGCAACTCCACTTGGACCATCGGCTTCGCGGAGATGTCGTAAATACATTTGACTATGCCCCATGTAAGAGTAATACGCAGATATATTGCTCTGAGTAGCAACAATTTCAACAATCCCAGGCACATAACTCATCCGAGCAAGGTTTTTGACACGTTGAATAAAGCCCGTCGTATCAAAATGAACTGCTACAGTTTCACTGCTGGCGTACCATGGTTTGAAATCATCTTTGTTTCGGCCAATGAGCCTCGCCCTTATCTCTTTTGAAATACAAGAGCAAGTCATCTCCAACTTCACACGTCTACCAATTTCTTCAGCTGCTTTATCAATAGCTCCCAGAAAGCTTTTCGACTTGCTCTGCACTGACATTTCCTTGAAACTTTCAAGAAAATGCTTCAAATGAGAAGGGGGGCACCAGACCATAGTCTTGCTTCCAAAATGCCGAACCAAAAGTTTATTTGGGTCGCAGCTTTTCATGGCCTGCTTTGGTGCAACCAGAAGATCACAAATCAGGCCAGGCCACCAGATATTATTTTTTGCCATACTCCATACTAAATCCCCAGCTGAGAAACTGCCTTCTTCCTCAACCACATCTTGTTTTCCCACAAAAATGCCGCTTCGGTCCGCTTCATCTTTCAAACCATCACCTTTACCGTTCACAATGAGAGCACTGGAAACACCAACCATAACATCGTCTTTGACTAGTTGTGGACGCACTTCGTCAACCAACTTGTCCACCGGAATCTCCATAGCATCTCCATTCATAGTCACATTCTCACGTAAATATGCTTCCTGCAATCGAACATCTTCTAACACCTCCAAACTATCAGAAAAAACAGCATCCTCCTTCATTTCTCCTCCTGCATTTTCAGAACCAGCCTCAATTCCAAGCTCACTGCATTTGGTTACCTTATTAAAAAAAATCTTACCAGGTTCGACAGACCTCATTAGATTTCCTTCCTCATTAACCACACAAGCTGAATTATGAAAACCAACAGACTTTCCCTCTTTACCGACTACATCACCATCCACATTACTAACAACATTCTCCGACTCAGCCCCGATCTGTCCCCCATTCAACATCTCATCTCTGACAGCCACAGGCCCATTTGCAGCCTGACCATCATCATCTAGGTTCTTCCCAGCTAGGGTTTTCGACATTATACGGCTCTCCATCATCCAACAGAACTGATAGCAAATCTCCCGCCTTTTCAATCCAAATCATCAACTAGACATCTGATACACAAGAGTAAATAACCAGACACGCAATTCATCAAACACTTGGCCCGCATAAGCAATACAATCAACACAACCCAAAACCAACAACATTCCAACAGTCGTAGATAAAATCAAAGCAAGAAAGTCAAAAGAGAAACCAGAAACACCAACCTTCGATTCCCGAACAGAGCAAGAGGCCAGAAACAAGCAGGGGTTTGCAGCTAGGTCAAAATTAAAAAACTGAACTTTATGAAAGTATTGGAGCTGGATTCTCCGACTTCGGTAAGAAAAATGGCGATTTGGCTTCCCGATCGACTGAAATTAGGGCAAAAGGGTGTGCGAAAAAAGATGCTTGAAGTCGAAGCTGTCGGGTAGAAATGGCAGCAGTGAACAGCTGCTTCATTCTCTTCCTGTCCGTCTCTCTCTCTTGCTCCCCTCTCTATTATGCTTCTGCAGAACTGGTATGCTGATCCTTGCAGCAGAAACGCCGTCGTTTGAATCTATTAAGCGGCTTACGTCACATTAATTGGAAATATCAATAACATGGTAATGTGGAACACTAAATTTCAAAGTGGTGACAATCCGACATCCTGCAAGATGGGCTCAGGCCCAACAACTGTGCGCATAGAGCATAAGTAAGGTTGTTGTTGGGCCTGGGCTTGGCCCAGGATCACGAATTTTCGGTGATGAGAAACGACGCAGTTTAACTTATTGGTATATTCCACTAAGGATGAATTAATTATTCATATGCTAATTTAGTCCTTTTTTTTAGCTTTTGTTTTTGATGCGTTGTCGTTTTAAGCATGGATGGCTCGATTTGTTTAAAACCGGCTTTTAGAGAAAGAAACGGTCGTTTTGACCTATCAAATTCACAACCCTAACTTTCTACCTTATAAAACAATAAAGCTAAATGAGTACCTAAAGGTTATTATAGATATTTCGAGGGGCTATTTAGCAATTTAAAATTGAGTCTTGGATCGACCTAACCATTCACCTAACAAGTAACAACCATCACACTCATCAGTACATAAATGATTTGTGTATTTAAACATGATTATTTGTCACTTTCTTACTTTGTACTTAAATGAAATAAAAACGGGTTGATTTTCGAGTGTGCACTGAATAACCACATGTTTAATCACAATAGCCTGTAAATAGTGTGACAGACTCGATTGAGTAAGTATTTCAACTCATAAACCGTTGAGGAAGAGATTCGAACTTTTGACCTTGCACAACTCTTAGACACTATTTGTTTGTATTGAAAAAGATTGTTTATGATTATTGTCTTGATCATTTTTATGTATGATGATTTTGACATGCTTCATACTTTAGGTTACATTTCTTTGAAGTAGGACTTTATTTTATGATGATGGGCTAGTGATACTATGCTATAAAAGTTTGTATAGAACATCTCCATCTCCTCATTGGCTCACTTTCTCTATGATGAGCTACACTTGTTTATAAACTATATAACACATACATATAGAGCGAAAATCTTGACTTGTGCAATGTTATTGAAAATTATAAATGGACCGACCTAATGTCATGTAGTTCATCCAACTATGCTACCTTATTTGTGCACCTTCTCATATATTCTATATTATCAATTTCAATGGATCGAAATATTTGAAAAACGAATCCGAAAAATAAATACTATCTTATGTTTGAGATTATGATCGATGACCGCCTTTTTCTTACTTTGTACTAGTGTTATTATCGTATATCATATGATATGGCTTGACTTACTAGCTAGGTAGCTAGGGTTTATGTCATCAATCCGACTTGTGGCGATATCGTCATCAATAGTGTTGTTCATCAACACGAACAATGTATTTATATGAACCCTAGATCATCGATCATAAATATCGGCTTAGAAATTTATGTAGATCGATAATTGATCATGTATAGGAGAAGTGTTGACGCTTTTCTAATGAAATGTTGCATACTTTAGCCCATGTTTTTTTTTCAAAATATCTATCATTAGAGAGTAGTAGTGCATGCATCATGTATCCACCTACTCTCTCTCTCTCTCTCTCTCTCTCTCTAAAGAAGCAAGAAGTTGTTGGAAACGCCTAGAGGGACATGTTATCTACTACAAGACTACTCGTTTTAATTGGTCGATAAGCCCATGATTAAGTTCCAAAGTAGAAGCATGAAGAGGGACATTATCTTATGTTTTAGGGGATAAGACATGAGCTGCATTTGACGCTCGAACACAAGCAAAAACAAACAAAGTTTGCCATCAAGATGTTGTTGAGTGGAGAATATAAGGTAGAGAGATAATTTTTTCAATAATCATGAGAGAGCTCTTCCACACGCATGGTTGAATTTTGGAGCTAGTTTTCAAATGCATAACAAATTTAGAAAGAGGAAATGTGAGCTTATAACATATGATCTATCATCTTCACTCGATTGAGGTTTTTAAACATTTTGAAAGTTGCGTGTTAAACTTCTTTAAATGACTTTTTTCTTGTAGAATCGAGATTGCAACATGCACCTAAATATATATGTTATTTTCATGACAAGTCAATGATTGATAGTCGTGAACTAGTGGTAAAATGAGGTCAAACATCTCATCTATTAGGATTCAATTTCTGATGAAGTCGGAGCATGAACTCTAGTGATGGTTTTGGAATAGAATAAAAAAAATCTAATTTTTTTAAGGTAGACATGTTTTTGAAATAAAGAAGAACCAAAACGAAAATAATCCGCAGAATCATTGGCGTGCTTTTCTCAAACATTTACAAAAATTTCAAAAAGGTGCACGAAAGAAAAGAAATTACAAGAAGGTCACCATCCCTCTCACAGGATTTAAGCCGTCGTTTTCACTCTGCTCCTATTAATGGCCGACTCCGCTCACAACATCGAACCAGTTGTCAACAAAACTCCAAAAACTCACATCTGCATTCCCCACCTCGATACGTACAGCCCACAAAAAAGCCCGGTTCCGTTGCAGCATTGCCTTAGTACATCACTCGCGCTCGCCTCCTTCTGCGAAACCCCACAAACCTCAAATTTTGAAAGCAACCAGCACCACCGAATTCCTAATCACCTCAAAAAGGAGCAGTCTTTACAAAAACTGAAAACCCCCATTTCGATTTCGTCATCAATTTGGTATTTTAGTCTCGCTTCTACTGTGCTTAGTTGATTTTGGTACATCGCCATTATCTCAGATTTAATTTTTTATTAGTAGAGAGCTGTTGTTATTTTGTCCACATTGCTCTTTCTCACTGTCGTTGCATCTGTTCATTTTTCTTCTTTAATGTATTGATTGCAGGAAGAGAGAGAGTTGTGTATAAATAAGCTTTGTCATACCTCACCGCTTCTCTCTCATTGCAACCCCAGAATCCTTCAGTTTCATCACACTTTGTCCCTCTAGGGATTTCTAGTACAAGCTTTGCTTTCTTGCTTCCTGACTCCTGATCTTCTGTCCCTTTGTGATTCCTGAGCTTTCAGATCATGTAACTCTTTGCATTTGCAATTCAATCAATTGCTCTTTAGAGGGTCATTGTTGCTGAGTTGAGCTGTGTTAGTGGTTGCTTTTGTTTTCTCCTCAATCCATTTCATCCATGTAAACTTGTTAAGCTTTGTTTCCCTGCTTTTGGAGGTTTGAGTCTGCTTTTGTACTGCCCATTTGCTTCCAGGTGCACTAATCAATCCATTAGTCAATGTTGGTGATGGGTTTTCGTTAAATTTGGCTATTGCTTGTTGATAAAAATCTTCACAACTCCTCGCCTGTAAAAGAGTTTTCTTTGTCAGTGAGTTTATTTTGTAAATGCTCTAACATGTAACTGAAATTTCAATTCAATCTGAGCTGGTTGTTTGGAGCAGTTTTGGTGGTGGTTAGCTGAGAAGCAGTGTGCATTTTTATGCGTATTAGCTATGTAAAAGGGCAGGTCATTCATATGATCTTTACCGATATCAAGTCTTTGTTTTGATCAATTTTCATGGAAGCTATAGGAGGAACTCTCTAAGGCTGGTCATCTTGTTTTGATATGGAGTTCAATCGCTAACTTGGCTAATCTTTCTCCCCAGGTTCACATTCCTTCCTAATCGATTCTTTTGTTCAAATTTTTCTTCCCAAAACCCGAAAGTATGTAAAATTTATTTAACATCTTCCGTACCCTTTTCTATGCTCTCATTATTGAGCCATACATACATCATGGAATGATGAACCTGGAATTTTCCCTGCCTAACTTTCTGTACCCTTTCATGGTCTATTTGATTTCTTTCGTCCTGCCCATTTTCACTCGTACGATAATCATGCAACCGTGATCATCATACTGGCCTCTCGATTGCTTCCGGTCTTTGTCTAAATTCATTGTGTGGTGAGAAACTTGTTGTTTGGGTGCTGAAATCTCCAATAAGAGTAATTGAACTCCTGGTTGCGCAACTGAGAGTATCATGGAAGAGACTTTTGTACCTTTTCGGGGGATAAAGAATGATCTCAATGGAAGGCTTTCATGCTATAAACAAGATTGGACGGGTGGTTTCCGTGCTGGTATCAGGTTTTTATTTAAACTAGAGATCATATTCAAGTAACACTTTCGAATTTTATTTTTCTTTGATCATTTCTAATTTTCTTTTCGTTCACCGATTTCAGGATCCTGGCTCCAACTACATACATATTTTTTGCTTCGGCTATTCCGGTTATTTCATTTGGAGAGCAGTTGGAGAGAAGTACAAGTAAGAAAAAAAAAGTTACACGGTTCCTACTTGCGTCCTCCAATTGTCGTGGTTCATCCTTTGATATATGTTGTCGGTTTTGCGACAGATGGAAGTATAACAGCGGTACAGACTCTTGCATCAACAGCACTCTGTGGTATCATCCACTCAATCATTGGAGGGCAACCCTTACTCATATTGGGCGTCGCAGAACCCACTGTGCTGATGTATACTTTCATGTTTGATTTCGTGAAGGACAGAAAAGAGTTGGGCGAAGAACTTTTCTTGGCATGGGCTGGATGGTAGGTTTTGATTATTTGGTTGATAGTAATTTTGAGACTGAATTGAAGTTCGATTTATTAATGCACAATTGGTTTTTAGGGTATGTGTGTGGACGGCTCTTTTGCTCTTTTTGCTAGCTGTGCTCGGAGCATGCTCAATCATCAACAGGTTTACTCGTATTGCTGGTGAACTATTTGGGCTTTTGATCGCAATGCTTTTCATGCAGCAAGCCATCCGCGTAAGTAATTTAAGAAGTATTAGGATATTTTTTTAGACGAACGTAACTAGGCCTAGTATATTTAGGAGTTACTTGCCCTCCCTCCGTATGAGCGTATTCCTCTACGACACATATCACATTGGTTTTCATTTCAGGGCCTTGTGGAGGAATTTGGCATCCCGCAGAGAGAAAACACAAAACAGGCTGCTCTCCTTCCTGCTTGGCGCTTTGGCAATGGGATGTTTGCGTTAGTCCTGTCGTTTGGCCTTCTTCTCACTGCACTAAAGAGCCGCAAGGCTAGATCTTGGCGCTATGGATCAGGTAGAAAATCCCAACGGCAGAAACAAATTTCTGATGTTTCTGATATTTGCGTTTGGTGCGCTGAATTACTAATTACTATCATTTCATTCTCTTTCAATATACAGGTTGGCTACGAGGACTAATTGCAGATTACGGAGTTCCATTAATGGTCCTTGTCTGGACTGCCGTGTCCTACATACCGACTGAAAGTGTCCCTACAGGAATTCCAAGGCGACTATTTAGTCCAAATCCGTGGTCTTCTGGCGCTTACTCGAACTGGACAGTTATCAAGGTACTGTTTTTTTTTTCTCTTCATAATATTGCATATGCAATCTACTTTCGAGGTCTCATGTTTTATTCTTAAATTTGCACAGCAAATGCCGAATGTACCGCCATTATATATTGTTGGAGCATTCATTCCAGCTACAATGATTGCAGTGCTATACTACTTCGACCACAGCGTTGCTTCCCAACTCGCTCAGCAAAAGGAGTTCAACTTGAAAAAACCATCCTCGTATCATTACGATCTTCTTCTCCTTGGTTTTCTGGTAAGCTCACCAGAACTAACTAATCAATCCAAATCGAGTAATTTAATTTAGTTTTTATACTGAATATTCTTTCAGACTATTCTCTGCGGTCTTATCGGTATTCCTCCTTCAAATGGCGTCATTCCTCAGTCCCCGATGCATACAAAAAGCTTGGCCACTCTGAAACATCAGGTAATTTTTTCGCTTCCTTTTTAAATGAGAAGAATGGATGAAGTAATTTTTTTCTACAAGATAGCGAATCCTCCTGTAAAGATGTGCATTTATGTATTTATTTACCTTGCGCAGCTTATGCGGAACAAGCTTGTACGAACTGCACGAGACGGCATATCAAAGAACTCAAACTTGGGACAGCTTTATCTGAGCATGCAAGAAGCTTACAATGAAATGCAGACTCCACTCGTATTTCAAGCTCCGTCTGCTTTGGTCAGTGGGAATTAAAAGTCAACGAATTCTTCTTATGACTCGGACCGTCTAACTATTGGCATAATTTTTTTCAGGGGCTAAAAGAGCTTAAAGAATCCACCATCCAACTCGCATCAAGCACAGGCTACATTGATGCCCCTGTGGACGAAACCGTGTTTGACGTGGATAAAGACGTGGATGATCTCTTGCCCATTGAAGTTAAAGAACAGAGGGTCAGTAATTTACTTCAGGCGTTGATGGTCGGTTGTTGCGTTGCTGCTATGCCGGTTTTAAAGAAGATTCCAACTTCAGTTCTTTGGGGATACTTTGCATTCATGGCCATTGAGAGCTTGCCCGGGAACCAATTCTGGGAGAGGATCTTGCTGCTCTTCACCGCCCCGAGCAGGCGTTACAAGTAAGATTACGATTACCTGCATTCGTATTGTTTTCGTTCGAGGATTGGATTTTTAGATTTAGAGTCATTTGTTGCAGGGTGTTGGAAGAGTATCACGCAACATTCGTCGAAACGGTGCCTTTCAAAACTATTGCCGGCTTCACATTGTTCCAGGCGGCCTATCTGCTGATGTGCTTCGGCATAACTTGGATCCCGTTGGCCGGAGTTCTTTTCCCGCTGCTGATCATGCTTCTCGTCCCGGTGCGACAATACTTGCTACCCAAGTTTTTTAAAGGGGCTCATCTTCAAGAACTGGACGCCGCAGAATACGAAGAGTCGCCTGCTGTACATTTCAACCTTTCATACCAAGTAAGCACCATTTTTGCAAGATGAGAGAATGTAATTTCTTGAGCTGAAATGGCCGCCGTTTTCTTGACAGGACCAAGACTCGCCGCAGCAGCAGCTCAAAGCTTCTCCGCAACTGAGCGGCGAGGAGATTCTAGATGAAGTTGTTACGAGAAGCCGTGGCGAGATTCGTCATATGAATAGTCCCAAGGTTACAAGCTCAACCGCCCACGATTTGAAGCCTGTTTACAGTCCACGCGCGTCATCATCATCGAGGAGCCCACGCATGAGCGAGCTGAGGATGGAGCAGAGCCTGAGTCCGCGTCCCTCGCCTTTGGGACAAACATGTCGTGCTTCAACCTCGGCCTCTTCTAACCTTTGACCCGCGGCCTTGCATGTCAAACTTATTAGAAATGTTGTCTCGTTTTTCTCCTAACATGTTTTCAGGTTGTTTTTCATGTTTCCGATTTGGTCCTTATGCAGATGACATGAATCTATATTTTATACAAATTTCTGTCAACTATTTTGCGATAGGCAATCTCATGATCGTTGATGAGTGGCAGCAGTGTCAGTGTTCATGGAGCTGGCGAGCTTTAAAAATGGCGGTGGGGTGTTTCTTGATGATCAAGTTACATTTTTCTCTGATGACAAGTGTTCGAGGATAGGCTCATCTGGGCAGTGGACAATCCTTCCTCAACATGATGTTTGGTTGCGCGAATTTGGAGAATGTACTGGCGAAGACGAGGAAGCGCAATGGGCGGCCGGTTGAGTTAAGCACTTGAGAATTTATCTTATATCGGCTGATAAATGAACGAGATGTTAATATATCTTAGATTATATCAAGTCATATAATGGTGAAAATCGGAATATTTAATCAATTTCAACAGGTCGTCGCAGCAGGTGATCAGGCTAGGGCGGAATGTGATGAGAAGGAAGTGAGGAGGGACATGGACTTGGTTGAGATGATCTCTCACCATGTCAAGTAAAACTACATACAAACACAAACACAAGCCTAAGAAAAAAAAGACAAGCGAGTACTAAAATTCAACACTGTACCGAGCCGAATCAAACCATTCAAAGTTTAGTAATGAAAACCGAACCGATTGAAGGCCAAAACCACCAATCGAACCGCTGCACAGTCGTGATGGCGTTCTCGTAAATAAACACACAACTCCTTCTCAGACCCGTCCAGTTCCTCTGTGATTTTTCGATTATTTGAACCGAGTCGGAACCCTAATTGGCGATGCATACGCTGAATTTCAACCGAGCGTTCGCCGATTTCAATACGGGAATGAGGAGGATCGGATGCGAGCTGGTAACCGGACGGGTTGGTTCCAGGCCGTTGATGAGGAGGATGTGTTGGGATGAAGCGTGCGCGGCGGAGAGGAATGGAGTCGGTGGAGAGAGTGAGATTTCGAGCTCGAGTAAGACCTCCTATACCGGTTCTTTAGTCCATCTCACTTGGCCTGTGTTGATGTCCTACATTGTGAATGCGAAATGATAACATTGTTCAGGAATAGATATCTCTGATTTCAGTTTTGCTATTCTATTCCCATTTGTGTTTTTCAACCTGAGAGTGCTCAACAAGTTGAAGCTCATATGCCTATAGATTACAGAGGCAACATATCTCTCTCATTCCTTGTCTTTTGTCTGGTAGCATTATTTGGGCTTGTGTTGATAGCAAATACACTTGTAAAAATGATTCCGATGATTAAGGTTTGTCCTATCCTTAAAAACTTCAACTGCAATTGTACATATCTGGGAGATCTTACAACAGTACATTATGATTGAATTTGTAGAGTTGGTTAATATTCCCGTGACATGGTATATTGGCTTCATTCACTTGCTTATCGCTTTTCCTAATGCTCATGTCCCACAAGATGATTAGTAATCACAATAATGCAGTACGCTAATAGATCAAGCTTATCTTGATTATCTTAGTTTTAGCTTGCCGACACTACCAGATAATACAGTGCTTGAGAATAGGATGCTAGTTCTGCTAGCTTGATATTTTTATTAACAAAGTCTTTCACCTCTAGTTCCATATTTGAATTATCATAATGAAAAACCAGAACTTGTAGGATCTAGTGAGTAGTGACTAGTGTCTAGTAGTATGGTCAAAATAAACTTTGATAATGGGAATATTTGTATATATAATTATATAATTATATATGTTCATCAAGCATGTATATGTTAAGCAGACAGAGTTGTGTTGTGCTATAAATATCTAAGATAAAATTCTTATGTGTTTGGTTCAGACATGGGGAACATTGGGAAGGTTTCTTTCAATGCTGAAGTCTTGTTGGTTTGACTTGCAGGAGACTTGCAGGAGACTTGCATGGCAAGAAGAGGTCAATAATCTAGGACAGGACAAAGCTCATCAGTCTGTAACATGTCCTACAGTCTACACCACACAGCTCCTTATCACATCTCATCATCAGTGACAACACAGCCCAAAGCAATGATTCAAGACTTTTTCTGCTTTTGATCAAGAAGAATCATACCCCAATTATCGGAACAAAACTTCACATTCATGTTGAAGCTCAAATCTGGTTGCAACAATGCTTCACAGATTAGTACTCGATTGAGGTACATCTCAAACTCTCGTTGATTATGATTCAAAACTGGTCTTATTATCTTGAGCACGCTCTTAAGGCCGCTTTGCACTTTATTCCTTCCTTTATTGTGTCATACCAGATCAAAAGATGCATCAGTTCTCTCCTTAAATCTGCATACAATTTCCTTTACTTCTTAATTTTTCCTTTCACTCTTGGTAAATCCCATAGAATCAGACTCAATCAAATAAACCCCCCAAACTAGAAATAAAGTGTATATATTTATGTAGAGAGAGAGAGAAGTAAAGAACAAAACTTGGCCCCATTCCTATACCAATCTCTTGTTTAGATTTCAAAACAGTGAAAATGAGAAAAAAGAGATGCTTGACTAGCCTTGTCTGGCAAATCTTGGTAAAGGTGACAATATATAAATATATAATGTTTTGGAATGATATAATGTATCTCAAAAATGATGTCGAATATATGAAAGAGACGAGGGAAACAAAAAAGTGAAGCTTATTCTGAAAGCCATAAAAGATAGCAGAGAGAAGAGCAGCAGCAACAGAGACACAACATGTTACAGATTTGTGTATGCTTTTCAGGATTAGTTTAGTTTACTCTGCCCCAAAGCAAAGCAAAGCATCTCATTTCTCTCTTCCATCTGCTTCCTTAGCTGTTGCTTGCAAGTATCATCAAGTCCCAGAATTGTGTCTTCCTCACTATCCATTTTCAGAAACCCAACTTCAGGTTTCATCAAATGCATCATTGAGGGTGTTGTACACTTGCAGAATCTCCTGTTCCCAACCCCATTACATATATAACAAGCTTGTGTTCCTTCAAAGCTTGAAGGTGTTGTTGTGTTTCTTGTATGTCCCTGGTGTTTTGCTCGTCTGTCATTTTTCTGTTTGTAGTAGGGTCTTTTTCCTTATAATCTATGCTTGGTTCTATTTTCTGTCCACAACCCAGTTCATAAAACCCTCCAAAGCTTGTAAAGATTTCATCTTTCACCTCTGGGCCTCAATTCTTGATCTGGGGTTTGTGTTTTCAAAATTCAAATGTTCATATCCCCATAGGCTTCTTCCAAGACACCATACTGGGTTTCTGTGACCTTGAAGTTGCAGTAGAGTATATATGCTTTGTGCTTTGTATGATTTGAGGCTCATACAAAGCTCTCTCTGCATTGAAAACCAGGTGGCCAGAGGCAATACACAATGAATTTTCTAACAGGAGACAAGGGTCACTCCTGGCAGCCAATCATGACTGCTGACACCACAAAAAGCAGTTACTGGCTTAACTGGAGAGTCCTCTTATGTTCCATCTGGCTTGTAATCTCTGTAGCTCTCTCCTCGTTCATTATCTGGAGATATGAAGGCTTCCAAAACACCCAAAAAGTACAGGAAATTGATCAAGCCCAGAAAGACTCATCGGGAACTTTGTATGAGGATGAGGTTTGGCGACCTTGCCTTAACTTCATTAGGCCTGGCTGGCTTCTGGGTTTTCGCATCTTCGCCTTTCTTGTAATGCTAGTGCTCCTCATTGCCACTGGTGTTGTTGATGGAGGCAGCATTTTCTACTTCTATACTCAGTGAGTTCCCCAAGCTCATAAATTTTCGCCTCAGTTTCTCATACACTTGATTCTGCAAAACCAACTAAAGTACTTCATGTCTTCCTGCAGATGGACATTCACATTGGTCACCATTTATTTTGGGGTAAGCCACTTATAATCATCAACTCACTGGCCTTAACTCATTGCTAGAGTGCTTATGCCCATGTTTCTTTCGCAGCTTGGATCATTACTCTCTATATATGGATGCTTTCAGCAATGCAGTCGAGTAGGCGGCAGCCAAATTGAGGACACTGAGCTAGGCACATATCCCAGCAGAATAGCAACTGAGCAATCTATCCGGAACGCTGTAGGGAAAAGCTTTGTTCCACCACCTCAAGTCTCTCATCTCCCAAATCCTGCAGGATTCTGGGCTTACACTTTCCAAATCATGTTTCAGGTAGAGTCCTGCGGCAACCACAACACATAACAAAATCATTAAACTCAATACTAATTTTTCCACCTTGTTCAGGTAATTGCAGGAGCTGTGCTACTTACTGATTGTGTCTTCTGGCTCATCATTGTCCCTTTCTTAACCATAAGAGACTACGATCTTAATTTCGTAAGCATCCATGAATACATACATTTCTTACAGAATCTGAAAACAGGTTATCATTCTAGTACTGAAAAAAACATTTGTGTTTGTGTTCTCTGCAGTTGATTATAAACATGCACACAATCAACGCCGTCTTCCTCCTTGGTGACACTGCCATGAACAGTCTGGTAAGCTAAAATAATGCCTACAGCTTGCAGCAATAATACTTGGGCTTCAATCTGATTTCATTTTTTTTTACTGCAGCGATTCCCATGGTTTCGCATCGCATACTTCATTCTCTATACATGTCTTTTCGTAGCTTTCCAATGGGTTCTCCATGCCTGTGTTGCAATTTGGTAAGATCATGATCATCCTCCTTTTTGTCAAACTGAAAGCTCTCTCAAGCCACACCTTTCTGACATTTTTTTTCTCATCATTCATTGCAGGTGGCCGTATCCATTCCTCGACTTATCATCACCATTTGCTCCCCTATGGTATGTCACCTGAACCCCTCAAAGACCATATATCAACTGCATATTTATTCCTAAGACAGCCATTTTCGAAAGCTACAACTAATAGGCAGAATGACATTTGCAGGTATGCATCACTGGGATTGATGCTCATCCCATGCTACGGAATTTTTGCATTAATCATCAAGTTGAAACACTACTTGCTTTCAAAATGGTTTCCAGAATCATATCAATATTTGAGGTAGCAATACCAATAGGCATGCTTTATCCAGAGTACATATATACAACAATCTCAGAGCATGTAGTCCAGGAATCGAGCAGTAAAAAAGAGCTGTTATTTTCTCCGCAATTTTGTTCCATATCATATATACACAGCCAGCCAGCACCATTCTCTTGTTGCTCATTTCATTCATATTTATGGAATTTCTAGAGCTTAAAAGCTGGCCTCGTTGATAGATTTGGGGGAAAAGAAAACATACAGAACTATTTAAATAGTTAAATTTATTTAAAATTTAAACTTTACCTAAAAAAACAGACAACCTTAAATAAGGCAAATTTCCAGTTAATGACACGCCAGGCCAGGTTTTCCACCATCATCATTTTCAACATCCAATTTGGATACAAAATCCACAACACGAAAACATGTCACCTTTCAATCCCTCTCCTTCCCTTCTCCAGGGAATCCAACCAGAGAGATTCACATCACATTTCCACACAAGAAGAAGAAGAAGAACAGCCAAGCCCCAGAAACAGAGCAATCTGCAGACCCAATTGATTTTTTCTGGGCCGCGTTGAGAAATCTTTCATGAGGATTCGATTGAATTCACAATGCGGCTCTTGACACAAATCTCTCTTTACTTGGGGTTTGTGCTTGTTGCATTCTCGATAAGTTTCGTGCCGGTTACGTTATCCGATCCGAGGACCAGCGAGGCCGGGCTGATATGCGGAAACACGACGCAAACCTCGCCCAGCATGGTCCCAAACTTTAACAGGCTGATGAATCGTTTAAAACGCATCCTCGACAGCCACATGGAAGGCATGGATTACATCTCTAGCCCACTCCCGCCAATCCTCGGATTCGCGCAATGCCACGCGGACCTGACCCAGGAAGAATGCCGCACTTGCTTTGCCAAAGCTCGGATTTTGGTCTCCACTTGCCGACCAGCTTCCACTGCTCGCCTGTTCCTCGACGGCTGCTTCATCCGCTACGATCAACGAGCCATGATCGATCAGTTTGCCGACAAGACCAACGACCGGGTCAACTGCTCCAGCCCGGACGGGAATTTGGACGATCATTTGATGAGGATAGAATTCGGGAAGAAGGTGAAGGTGGCTTTGAAGAACATCACGCTCAAAGCTCCTTACACTCAAGGCTTCGCCGTGGCTGAGTCGAAAGGCGGCGTCAATCGAGTCTACGCCCTCGGACAGTGCTGGAAAATGGTGACCGAGGACGGCTGCAGAGCTTGCTTACACAATGCCGGACGTATGCTGATGTCAGAATGCGTGCCCGGGAATGAAGGCAGGGCTCTGAATGCAGGGTGTTATGTCCGATACTCGACCGAGAAATTCTACAGCGATACAGCTGAAAAAGTAACTTATGGTAACCCTGAAAACCCTTCCGTTTCGGTACCTTGATCAGATGCTTTTGAAACTTGATGTTGTCTTGTGTTTCGAACATGTCTGGTTCAAGATGAGGAGGGCACGGTCATGATCGTTATGGGCGTCACCGCAGGCTTGTTCTTCCTCTTGCTGCTCGGAGCTCTGATCAGCTACATCAGGCTGAAGAGCATCCGACAAGGTACATACATTCTCATTTTGACTATGCACTTGAAAATTTATCAATATATATATCTAAATTCGAATGTTTTGCAGGAGGAGCAAACAAATTTACTCGGCTGGCATCGACAATCAACAAGTCGAAAATCAACCTGAAGTACGAGGTTCTGGAGAGGGCTACGGATTATTTTGACGGGTCGAACAAGCTGGGGCAAGGCGGGGGTGGGTCAGTTTTCAAAGGAATTTTGCCGGATGGCAGGACGGTGGCGGTGAAGAGGCTGTTCTTCAGCACCAGACAATGGGTGGATGAGTTCTTCAACGAGGTGAATTTGATCAGCGGGACTCAGCACAAGAACCTCGTCAAGCTCTACGGCTGCAGCATCGAGGGGCCGGAGAGTCTCCTCGTCTACGAGTACGTCTCCAACGACAACCTCGACCGACATCTTTTCGGTACGTAACGGACATTCCCATTCCGACATCCATCCAGCTCCGGCATTTGCTAAACTTGGATGAATGCAGATAGCAAGAGGACGCATAATCTGACATGGGACCAGAGAATGGACATCGTCTGCGGCATAGCCGACGGCCTGGCCTATCTCCACGGCGGATTCGACTCACCCGTCAAGATCATCCACCGCGACATTAAAGGCAGCAACATTCTCCTGGATCATCACATGGTGCCTAAAATCGCTGACTTTGGCTTGGCCAGGTGCGTCCCCGGGGACGAGTCCCACGTCAGCACCGGCATTGCAGGGACATTGTAAGTCCATCTCCATCCCTCACAACTATCTCATCAGCTGCCTGACATGGCCTCGTGCAGAGGATATATGTCGCCGGAGTACCTAGTTCGAGGCCAGCTCACGGAGAAAGCGGACGTGTACGCCTTCGGCGTCCTAGCTATAGAAATAGTCACCGGCAGGAAGAACACCGTCTTCCACCACACCTCCTCCTCCGTTTTACTCTCTGTAAGCCTCACACTTTTTTGTGTCGCTCCATGAATGAATTAGGGTTCGTTTCATCTACATTTTTGGAGATGTGATGCAGGTGTGGAGGCATTATAAAGGGAACAAGCTGAGCGAGTCGGTTGATGGATCATTGCAGGGCAATTTCAACGCCATTGACGCGTCAACTGTGCTCCAAATCGGCCTCCTCTGCACGCAAACTTCCCCTGCAAAAAGACCGACCATGCCGGAAGTGGTGCAGATGTTGAAGGGGACGACCACAGAGATCCCCAGTCCTAAAGACCCTCCCTTTGTGAATGCCAGTATCTTAGCCTCCGACCACACGTCCGATTCCCTGACAGAAACTCGGTCACAGGACTCGTTTAGTACCTGCCTCACCGATTCCGTCCACTGCTCATTCACCAGGTTACCTCAGGCCAGATAGCGCCGCCGGTTCCGGCGAAAGTTATGCAATTCAAGTACAATCAATGTGGCAGGATTCTAAGCTAAGGGACACTGCCCTGCCCTGTACTTAACTGAGATCCTTGAAACCCTAATCCCCTGTACACATTGTTTGTCTATCTACATATATAAGTTGTAGGGCTAGGGTTTTGATGGATCAGTGGAGTGTTTTTGGATCAGTGCGAGGGTCTGGTTCCATAGTTTCCGGGCTAGGAACTCGTCGTTGGCTGAGCTCGAGCAACGGCTCTGGTTGCAATCCACAAAGTACTCGCTGCTCACTCCTTTCAGCTGTGGACTTAGGGCTACATAACACGCAGTTGCTGCTCCCTGTGATGTAAAAATTAGTAGACAAGTTAGGCCTAAGCGGAAATATATGTAATGACATCATCAGACATGTTACAGTGAGTACCTGAGATGTGGATTTGAGTAACTTAGATGCAACAAAGAACAAGGAGTCTGCAGATGAACAAGGAGTAACTTATACCCTAAACCCTGTTTGGATTATCATCATCATGATCGGATTCAAAAGAAATCTTGCCTGTGACGAAACCCTTTTGCTCTCTCACGATCCCCGTCTTGACTATTCCTGGATGCACCGCGTTAATTGTCACTCCAGCTTTTCTGCCCTGAAAATCTCATACATTGATTCCACAATCAAAATGGGCGCTAAAAGTCTCACAACTATCAATCAACCTTGTTGAGTATAAGTACTTAAAAATTTATCCCACATACTCATAATTGGAAGAGATGTTAGACATTCCGGTTTATATCCATATATGACTCAAAAGACTCCCACCTATGACGCTGCCGTCAAATGGGCGTTTCGTCATGTATTTGACGTTCAGAGGCACGTCCCACGATCGGATATTGGCCCTCACCGCATGCCATGGCTCTGATACCATGTTGAAATTGGCTAGATATTCCGATTTACACGACTCAAAAGCCTTAATCCAAGATATAATAACATCTCTTTCATTTATCAGTCTATGTGTGACAAATTCCTAAATACGTATACTCAACAATCCTAGGTAGAACAAATCTGAGAAAGGCCATTTTTGTATACCTCCAAATACCTAGCTGTTTCCTTGACATGAAGTATGTTAGCCAGCTTCGACCTGGCATAAGCTATGGTTCCATTGTAGCTTCAACAATCAAGAAACCCATCATCATTTTTAAAACACAAACAAGCAGAGATCGATTTTACACAGATAAACTCACCCTTTGGGATTGTACATTTGATTCAAATCGAAGCTTTCTCTACTGATCCAGGTATGAATCACAGATGACACGTTTACAATCCTTCCCTCAATCCCACTCTGTGCTGCTGTTTCTATCATTTTCTCCAGAAGCAATTTTGTCAATAGAAAAGGACCTGAAAACAATCAAAAATTTCTTGGACCTGAAAACAAGTTAGGGTTTCTTATCTTATCTTATAAGTGTGTAGTGTACCTAGGTAATTTGTAGCACTTGTCATCTCAACTTTGTCTTCTGAAAACTCCAACCTCTGAGAAAACTGTCCTGCATTGTTTCTGCAACCCTATGTAACATTTAGGTCGTAGTTCGATGACAAGGAGCGTTGGCAATAAAAACTTACACGAGGATGTTAAGAGGGAGTCCTGAGGCGAGAAATTGTGAACAAAATCTCTTGACCGAAGCGAGTGAGCTCAGATCGATCTCCATGATTATAACTTTGGCTTCTGGACTCTCCTTCTCTATACTTTCCTTGACTTGCACGGCACGTTTTAAGCTCCTGGCAGGGATCACCACTCTCACTCCCCATTTAGCTAAAACCCTAGCTGTTTCAGCCCCAATCCCAGACGTAGCTCCTTCAAACCAAAACTACATCTTTAAACCATCTAACTATCATTTGATCAATAACACAAGCGTGCGTGCTCACCGGTGATGATGGCGGTGAGCTGGCCGGAATGCGAAGAGTGCAGCAGGCAATGTTGAGCCACATGCTCGGCCGTGGATTTGGATCCGAAGCCACTCGGCCCGGCGACACCGGCCAAGTACCTCAGTGTCTCCTTCATTAGAGGTACCACAGTAAGAATTACAGTAGCAGTTGCCAACAGTAAAAACATGACATGTTTTTGTTTTCATATGTAAAATATTTAAATATGAGATTTGGTGCAGCAATAGGAGGATCATCATTGTGAGCCCTTCTTTACCAACTACTAGGTGACACATCTTTCTCTCTCTACATCTGGTCGGCAAATTTTTGTTCTGCTTTCTTTACAGAATCCACATTTCATAAATTAGATCCTTTGAAAAGTGACCCTCAAGTTCATAGATTAGGGCTTTTTTTGCTTTCAGGTCATCAATATGTGTGCGCGTCATAGTAATGGTTGAGGTTGTTGCAAGCTACACGTGCACACAACCAAAATCAAATAAAAAAGAAAAAGAAACTTCACCCAAATGGCGAACACAAAAAGAACAGGTGGAGAGTTTCATTGCCTCCATTTTATTTTGTCCCCAAATTCATTCATTTCCTTTTAAAACTTTCTCCATCTCCAACCACTACAATTTAGGTATGAATCCATCAACATTTGATATCAAGGTGTGGTGATGATGGATGTTCAAGTGCAGGAGACACTCATCAACAATTGGCTGTCCCAATGTGTTTCCTACAACAACAAAACGAGAGCGAGAGCGAGAGCGAGAAGGTTATATTCTAAGTGACTCCAATCTCTGAACAATATTATCAAACCTCTATGCAATTAGTAGATTTTCTTTGAAAATCCTTGCTACTTCTCATCATACCATCCTAGTGAGATAGAGAGATATCATATTCATACCATTTTGTTCACTCCAAGCCCTAACCCTAAAAAAGTTAAGAAGCTTAGGATTTAGGAAGTTTGCCTCCCATATAGCTAGCACGATGGTCCTTCGAGAGAGAGAAAGAGAAGTGGAGTTGATCGACTTCTTCCTTCTGCCCGACAAAAACACTACCCTAACATAAAGACTATGGTTAAGACAAGAATATTTCTGGCTTCTTGTCATTGAGATTCCTTAACGAATGGCGATGGGGGAACACAACCCTCCAAGACGAGAAATCATTCAAAAACCGTATCATTCACTACTTGACATAATCACAATATTTCACGAGTCGAAAAAATGCAATATTTTTATTTGATGAACAAAGAATAGTTTTTTTATGAATAATAAAAAAAAAAAGCACTCGGTCTCTCAAAATGGGCCGTTACGAAGTACAACTCGGCCCAGTAAAGTACTGAACTTCAGGCTTATTCATACCAGCCCAGTAAAGTGGCCGGTTACGAACAGAATTCGGCCCATAACTAGCCTCAAAGACAATCAGTGTTTCAATTTCTATGTAACGAAGCGACACGAGGAGTCGAACAAGGGTTTAATCTTTGGTCTGAAAATTCAATGTCAGTTGTTTCTTCTATTTTATGTACTAATAATTTTGCGGACAGGGATAACAACTTAAGTAGTATCAGTTTTATGTGTGAAGTTGGCAACTCGTTCCATCTTCATTGGTTAGATGATTACTTATGCTACACTTACTTATGTTGTTTAAATTGTATGCGGTTATGTAAACCACATATTATCACTTGTTGTTGTTCACATTGTAAAAAAAGCTAAGTCAACAAAAATGTGGGGAAGACATCATTACAAGACAATGTGAATAAAATCCAAATGAGAAAACAAACAACATTGTGCCCTGCTTTGGGTAGTAGTTGGCCATTGAAGCAGGCAGGTTGTAAAAATAGATCCAGGAAATCCTCATAGCTGAAGGCGGACAAGTGTTTAAATAAGCCGTAGTTCATACTCACCAGCCATTGTAATGTATCTCACCCATGGTAGAGCCTGATATCCACTCTTCTCTATGATTTTAAGATACCGCACCTGCCAAAAAATGAACACTCAGAACATCTCAGGCATATATAGAAAATAATCTTTCATTTTATGGCAATGGTTCCTAAACCTTAATACTATCCCTCCATTGCATTTAGTTGCAGCGATGACAGAAAAATAATCCCAGATGTAAACAAATGGGACTTAGGCCTGCATTAGTGTAATCACTCTACTTCATTCCACAAACAGGCACCCAATGCTTTTTCGTTAGATTGTGAGGAAATCTCTTTTCTTGCAAAAGTTATAAGTATGACTATAAAATCATAGTTTATACAAAAATCCTACAAGCTAGGTGAACAACTGTACCCAGCACACTTTAACAAAGCATAACATATGAAATAGGATGATAGGACATTTGTCCGTTATGCCAAAATTTCAGTCAAGCATTCTTCATAAATAAGCAATATTTCTTGTGTTAAATGCATTATTCTTTGTGAAGGTATACAGCATCAACAAATCAAAGTCCAGGGACAGTAAAACAAGTAAATAACTTGAAATGTGATGTGATAAAGCAATTGAGAAGTGGCTATACCTGAATTCCCGAGACAGTGAAATATGGAATTTCGAACTTCACACGTATAGGAGCTTTTCTGTCTGGTGCTGCTTCTTCATCAGTAATACTTGGAAGCCTGAACTCTGCTCTCATCATGTATTCCTATAGCAATGTGATGATAAGTTTAAGTGATGAATCAAACATTGAAGTGAACAAGTAAATTTGGAAGTTACAAAGCAAATGCAGCATGTCAGTTTAATGAACTATACATGTCGTTAAATGCCAAACCAAACCTTGTTTCCAGGAAACGATTTTATTTTCCAGACAATGGCATCATTCTCCGGAGCATGTGCAGCAGATCCCATTGAAGTCCTCACATTTTGGTTTGTTGCATCAGATGGCACTGGAATCTCAATTTCAACATTGGTAGCAGTACTGCATCCACAGGAAAAACAGTTAAGAAACTGGAATGAAAAAAACATGGTTTACTATAGGAACAAGGTTAACCTTCGCTCTTTGAACTGACTCCTAGCTTTCACTGTTATCTCAATACGACTCCTCGAGTGCTTCTCAACTTGAGCCTCCACCCAAATTAGAGGCTTTACCTGAGAGTTTAAACACTCGTTCATAAGCATATAGGCTAATCACTGCAACATGGTTAGGATCGATTTTTTTAAACAATGGTATCCTATAGGCTATAGGTATCTCTGCACTTATGAAAGGTCATTGAAGACTCTAATAATGTATGTTAACCAGACGCTTCTTCACGAATTATATTTTCTCGTCTAATCACGAAAACCAAAATGATACCATAGATCGAGTATAAACTATCACGACTTCGGTTTAGTTTCTAAAAAAGCCATAGACAACATATGAGTTTTAGTTGGCCAACCTGGGTGCTAAGCCTATAAGTCATTAGATCAAAAGCTCCATCAGGAGGTATGAAGGATATTGTCCGGTCATTTTCAAATCGAGCCAACCGCACACATCTGCAATATAAGAATCATCATAAAGATGATGGACATGTTTCCAACATAAAAAAAAAAAAAAAAAAAAAAAAAAAAAGAGAAGTCAGATGGTAAAGTTACACACTGATGGAACTTAATATCATCCAAATCTATAGCTTTTCCTTTTGTTGATCGACCCTGAGCCTCTAAAAGTACACGGTCATTCAATCCAAGTTTACATTCAGGCATACCACTGCAAATAAAGAATCAGTACGTCTGTTAATCATGAACCTGTACAAATCTTAACATGTATTTCAACAAAGGTAGCTGCTCATTGGAAGCAATGTAAGGTTGGCAAGTAGAACGAAATATAGATTCCTTCACAGAAGCACCGATAATAGACGGAAGATCAAGAATTTTTTAGCATTAATTAAGATGGAAAATGAGAGCTTTGCCTGATAAGCCTAATCCTCAAGTATTTTGGATGCGAAAATACAACTATAAGGAAAATGGAATCTTTTGGAACATAAGAAGAAGCTTTGAAAACTGAATTCCACTGGTCTATTCCAGTTCATTTACACAAGCTTTCTTTATCACAAATTAGAGGTTGGGGAAGGCGTATACAATAAGGAAATGATTGGAGTTCATTAGTTCGTTTGAACACTATTACAAAAGGTGTTAAAGAATAATTGAAATGCTTTCATAGTATTATGGAATAAAGATGGAAAAATTGTCTACCTTAAGTATGTTCTCATCTTCAATGCTCCAACAACATCGGAACGGATTATTTGTCCATTGCTGTTGACTAGTATGTTAACACTTTCCACTACATCCAAGAAAACCTAACCAGATTTTCAGAAAATCTTTAACAATCCTCCATAGCAGTTCCATTTATCACTAACCCAAAAATAAATACAATAATATGGCTACCTCATTTTTCTTGTAACTTATTCCTTCGCTGCGCCAAGACACTGCATTGGTCACCGCCATGGGAGGCCTCTGCGTAACTTCCATTCTATATGCATCAGTCTTAATAAACTCGCTAAGAATCTTTGCTTCAGTGTATTGCGGGTATCCAAAGTCCATCATTTCATCAAGCAGTTCATACTGGAAATTGAAAGCCATACCCATAATTTCAATTACAGTCATTCATTCCTCTGATATCTAAATTCACGAATTTGCATTCAAAACTACACCTTCCACTTACCACTACAACAAAATTATCTCTCAGTGACTCCTCTTCTAGTTCTTCAAAATAGTGCTTGAACACCTAAAATGACCCAAATACAAACTAAATCAGCATCCCATCTACCATTTTAATACCACTTTTAACACATACTGAAACTGCTCATAAACACTTACATCAACCACACGATGAAGAAACAGAAGAAGACTAGCTGCGTTGCAGTTCTGCCTAGAAGCAGTCATCAAATACACATTATTATGCTGTATATACATATACGTCACGCCATTATCATAAACCACCGGATCTTGCGACTGCGGATCACCCTGCAACGCACAAAAGTACCAATCTTGAACACATCCAAATTCCCTAACACCTCAACCTTATCAAAATAGAAATAAATTGATAACTAGGAACCTCCTTCTCGATCAACTTCGTGAAAAACTTCTCAGCCTGAACCGATGACACATCGCCTCTGAAATCCCTCCAAACGAGCACTCTCCCTTTGATGTCTAAGAGAAAGAGCGCCGACGCGGCGCCGGCCATGGTTTCCGAACCGACCAAATCCCACGAAACCAGATCACAGCTGCTGCATACTCCGCTTACACCACAACCACCGCCACGTCACTAACGACCAATTCAGAGGCTTTACACACCGGAATAATCCTCAGATCTTCAAAATCGAAACCGCCGATCTTCCGATTCGGAAAACGATGTCCGATCTGCAACCGGAAATTGCTGAAACAAAAATTCGATAAAAACAATTTAAAACTTTGTTTATCTTTTTTCTTCCTGTGTGGAACGTAGACCAGAAAACGAGTGTCAAAGAGATGACAGATACGTGCCTCGCACGTGACATTACGGCCCGAGTATGGGCCCATTTTTTCTAAAGCCCATTCATTAGTTTCCGCTCGAACCGACATTTTTCTGGTTTAAACGAGCCAAATCCAGCAATTTGGATTCGAAACGGAATTTTTCTTTAAACAAAATTTACGGATTTAATTCATGTAATTTAAGAAGAGTCATGAACTGTATAAATAATAATTTTAAATAAAAAATAAAATAAAATACGCTGAACCGTTTTATTACAACATGAACCATCAAACCGATATCTCGTAACCACACGCATTGATAAACACTACTACCAGACCAAGTGAAGAAGAAGAAGCGGATTGGGCCTAGTAAAAGCCCATTAAGAGGTCCTGGTGGGCTGAGCTCGGCTCTGCACATCCTGACCAACCTCCTTGGTCTTCTGTCCCAAATATCCAACAGCGTCTCCAGCTCGCCGCTTCATGTAATCCATCTGCTCCGGCACGGAGCCTCTCATCCTCCTGATGTAGTTCACGATCCACGAAACGGAGGACAGGCCGGTGACGCCGAAGGCGCCGGAGGTGAGGAAGCCGGTGACGGCGAGACAGATGGTGAGAGCTGCAGGGACGAGGACGGGGCTGAAGAGGATGAAAATTGGAGTGGTGATGGCCAGGCCGATGACAGTGGCCGCCAGAGTGAGGCCGGATAGAAGTAGAAGAAATCCGCCGAGTGGGAAGAGAGTGACGACAGCGAGGATTTGGGAGGTGTTGGGTGACTTGTCGGATAGGTGGTGTCCGAACTGCTGAGGCTGTTGCTGGAAGTGAGACTGGAGTTGCTGCTGGTGATGCTGATCCGCCATTGATGAGCTCGATTGATATCAACTCGGCTTCAGATGGCTCTGGCGAGTTTGTGAAGACGGTGGTGTAGGAGATCGTTTGAGGTGGGGTTTTTTAAAGGGGGTGAGAGCAGCGACGCGTGTGAGAGAAGAGGACACGTGTCGAGAGGTGGAGTTGCATGCATGGAGGACTAGATGAGGAGACAAGACATTGCAGGATGTGTTTTTTGTCGTGTAGTGTTCCGTACGAACGGCGTCGTGTTGTCATTTTGATATAAGGCCCATTGGATTTTTGTAGAACTTTGGGCTGTTTTCTGGCCCATTTAATTAATTACGTAATTAGACAAATTAACAAGTACATGTTCCAAAACCAAGTCATTTCAAGTACTAAATTTCAAAAATTTCATTTCTATTATTGTCTAAAACAAGGAAGTTGGTATTATAAAATGGTCCAAAATGACATAATTTTATCCATCTAAATGAGATTCATCTTCGTGTAAATTCTCGATTATCAATTATTAGTAAGAATGAACTGATAAAAATTTCACAAAATGGCACGAGAAAAACATGTCTACATAGACCTAAGCTAGTAGTGGATTGATTAAGACTTCATTTAATTATAAAATGATTAGGGTACACCGACCAGTAACAAATCGTCGCTTAAGACTGTTACAAATACCAACAAATTATTCATAGTTTTGTAGGTATAATGATGTGTAATTTGAATGAAGAATATGCGATGTGCAATATAGTGAGAGAATGATCCAAAAGCTTGTTGTAAAGTCATTAGACTTTGATGAATTTTGTGAGCTGATTTTGAAGATATTGTGACCGTGTTTGATTAGGATTCTATTGCCGCGATAGTTGAAAGAAATGAAATTGAGAAAAGTATGTCGGAATAAAAGCCAACATGATGATTAAATGTCAAACATCATATGCAACCAGGTAAAACGGAGAAGAAACATGGCCTGAGAGTTCAGGGTTTCTTACTTTACAACTGATTGGTTTTAGTGGAGAATAAAATGACATAGGGTTTCATCTTTATGATTTTAAGCCAAATCATCATCAATTGTAAAGAGCTTTATTTACAATTGTGGACAGCAAGGGTTCCTAAACAACTTTTTTGACCTAAAAATATATAAACCCTAGGGCTAGTGGATGGAAAGTTGTACAGATCCCTTGAATAGGGACTAATGTGATAATTAAATGCCTTTGCCAACCCACAAGTTGTCCGCATTAGAAACATTATGGTGCTTACCAGGTCAAGTTTTTCTACAAAACGCCCTACTTAAAGCTCATCTATATATATATGATTACTTAAAGAAGCAATAATCAAAAGCCTAAAGATGTTCTTAGGGCACAAAGAAAAAGACAATAACTTATTTATTATTCATCCGCATATAAAAAGACTTTAAAATCTTATTCAGCAAAAAAAATTACAGTCACTTACCATCAAAATATCGCGCAATGAAACATTAAAATCTCACTATGATAAGACTTTACTATGAGGCTTGTGAAGCTATATATATATATTATTTAAAAATATAAATGAAGAAGGCAACAGAAATAATAAGAAATAAAAGTACAAGTGTCGGCAGAGGCAAGGAGTACCAAAGCTCCAATCATTGGTGGCTCTCCACAATGATCCGTAGCCCTAAGCCATGATTTTTGTAGCTGACAAGTCATTTATCTTTCCGGATCGAATATAAAATATTTATCAAGATATAAAACGCAACAAGATGGTAAAAAGAAGTATCAAACTGATTAATAGTAAAATGCTTGCACATGTCCGATATATTCAGATTTTATTACAATGATATTCATATTTACCAATTTCTTATAATTTGTAATCTAAAACAACAACTTTGCACCTCTCTTTATATATATATATATACATGTGAAGTAGAAAAGGTCTAGAATGATTTTAAAAAAGAAGAAGAATAAAGGTGGCCTAGAGAATCTTATATGGGTTCCAATTGGTCAAATATGTGCAAGGGCTACCCCACATTACATCTCCTAGAGATCCACCTGCCGGCTAAATCTCTCTATAGTCTAATCTAAAATAAAACACTAGGCTATATAAATACAAGAAGATGAATTCATTATTAACAACAGAAATTAAATAAAGAAGAAAAGCAGCACCACTTAGTTATTAATACATGAATCATTAAGCAGGAAAAAAAAACACCAACTTGGTTTTGAATACAAGAAAACAAATTCAATGCTCAAAAAACCATCCCTTTCTATAACATTCATTTCAGGTGCATCAAATATGTAGTTTTTTCCCCCAAAACAAAAGTGATCGGCTATATTTTGATGGGAATATGTAGTTAACAAAAAATATAAAGTATTGTCGAGTTTGGAAGATAAAATGCGGGCGTGTTTAATCAAATGCAAAATAAAGCAGGACCATGTTTTGCTTAAATCCCACACTTGATTACTCATCATCATCATACACTCCTACTACCTTCTCTCATAACTTCATCTGAAAGCATATACAGGTAAATGGGTTTTCTTATAAACTGATGCATATGTATATATAAAGACAAAAATATTACCCCAGTACCCGATTATTGCAGGTGACGGAAAATGGGGCGTAATCTCTGCTGCACTACGATGAAGCAGAAGCTGAGGAAAGGGCTATGGTCACCGGAGGAAGATGAGAAGCTTTACAGTTACATTACCAGAAATGGGGTTGGCTGCTGGAGCTCAGTCCCTAAACTGGCCGGTTAGTTTCAATGAGGTGTGTATTTTTGTGGGTGGCGGATGTTGATTGTTTTGGTGGACATGAACAGGACTGCAGAGGTGCGGAAAGAGTTGCAGACTGAGATGGATAAACTATCTCAGACCTGACCTTAAGAGAGGAATGTTTTCGCAGCAGGAGGAGGAACTTATTGTCAGTCTACACGAGCTTCTGGGTAATAGGTACCTAAGCATATTCTCCCTATTGGAGTTTTTTTATAATTTCAAATGTAATCTGATACGTCAATACTTTCTAAACCCTACTCAGGTGGGCTCAGATTGCGGCACAGTTGCCAGGAAGAACAGACAATGAGATAAAGAATTTCTGGAACTCATGCCTGAAGAAAAAACTGACCGGTCAAGGGATTGATCCAAGCACCCATAAGCCAGTTTTTGACGAAAAGGGAGGAATTTCATGTCCACCAGAAACCTCAGGAAATGTAAAAAACAGTGAAAAATTTCTGGTACATGATTTGAGCTGCTACTATGTTGTTTCAGACATGGAGGAGGGTAAGCCAGTGTTTGATGATTCCTTACTATCCACGACTCGGTTTCAGAGGTATAATGTTGAGTTCAGTACCTATCCTGCCCCACTCCCGAGTTTTGATCAAGGAGGGTTTGAGGAAACTGATTTTTCAGACATGTCGGGGTCAAGGGTGAGTTCTAGCAACAAGTCTAATGTCAGTTACAATTACAGCGGAATCCAGATGGACAATAATATCAGACAGGTACCAGCCCAGCAGACGGGTAACTGCTCGAGGGCTGACAGCGGGGAAAAGTTAGAATCTTTGTTTCAGTTTCAGGATTTTAGCAGGGGGATTATCAAATCTGAAGAACAGAATCCAAGTTCATGGACTCAGAACTCGGATGATTTTAACAGCTACCCTGCCTTGTCACTGTCCGAGGAGGACTTCCCAGGGGTTAATTTCCAGCAAATCTTCCAGCAAATTTAAACGTTAACTACGAGTTCAAAACTCTATTGGCTATTCATATACCCACTGCAAAATTTCATTTATCTTACTGTCAAAAAAACATGCCTAAGACGCACAAGTGAGCAGTAGCATTTTTTCCTTAAACAGATGTATAAGAAATACTGCTAGAATCAAAATTCTTATGTTCACGTTTTCTTCCAGTCTTGCCATTTTACAGTAGTAAATTTCTTAAGCAAAATTTCGCATGACTGATCTAAATAACATCAGATTCAGAATCCAACTATATGCATCGTCATTAATTAATAAGTTGATACGTAGTTTTCCAATTTCCTTATCAACATAAGTGTAGTGAAATGCACAAACTAACGCAAAAAGAGGACTTGTCATCAATATAGAAGGAGAGAATATGGTCCAGAGTGTACCTTGTAAAAAATTGGAAAATTTTCCCGGATTTTGTGAGCTTACAACAGCATTGTGCGGTTAAAACTGGTCCCCAACTGGTTGCATCCGACAATTTAATTCAACCGAAAACAGTCCTGAAATGTTATCAACGGAATAATCTTATCACATCATGGTAGTCGAGTTTCCATGATTACAGGAAAGTCATTGCTCATAATACGAGTATTATGCAAACTTAACGAATACCCAAAGGCATGAACTCAGGCTTCCAGTTATGCCATCTGGTACAAAAGAAATTCTATACATATCAAGTAAAAGTTCAGTGTGATGTCATTGTTACTGTAAACTGAAGAATTGAAATGACATCATGTTGAATAAAAATCCAGCAAATGATAAATCCAGTTTACAAGTTTCAGGTTCCTAATGTAATGATGATTGTGGTGAGTTTGCTTCCTTACGTTAAGCTGAAAAACACTAGTTACCATAAAAAGCACATTAACGGTACACTTTTAGCTTCCAAGTACTTTGTTTGCTTTTCACTGCAAATGCAATCATGTATTGGTGAAAACTCGTGTAAATAATTTTCTACCAATTAGAAAGAAAATTAGACCACGAGTTACACGACACGATGATATCGTCCTCTGATTACATTTTGAGTATTACAATCATTAATGTTAAAGCAAATGAGTAGAGAGAGTGTTAGTTAAGCAAAATGACAGAGCAAAGAAGGACCGCAAAATCGATAAAGATGGAGCTTGAAAACGGGGTTACCTCAGCTTGATATAGAAAGCCGGAAAGCAACAGTAGTAAAGCTACGTGTTGGCTGAACCGATTTTGTCCTGAGAAAATTGGACATGTCAGTCTCATATAACGGACAGAGTCACGATAAATGAATCTGACAAGCTAATGTTTAGTGTTACATCAGGAAAAACTGTCTGACGGCCTGGAATCAAAATTCGATAACCAAGGATTCCAACACCATCTCCATAAAAGATGCTTATTCTGTACACAAGTTCTTCAAGTAACCCACTTCACTTCAAAATATAAGAATACAGTAATCACCTATAACGGCAAGAAAAAACTTGCAAAGGCGAAGTGCAGTTAATAATCAGATCAAATGACACTTGTCAGTAAGTTTAAAAACTGAGCTTCAACTAGACATGATGAATATTGTAACAGCATGAAAGAAAGCTAGGTTGCCAAAATAGCGGCAACTAGGAAGATGTTCAAAATAAATAAAAGGTAAGAATAGGCTAACGGGAAGAATGTCTATGGATCATTAAACCATAAAAAGATCCGCAATAATTGCATCAGATCCAACGACCAAACAGATACATCCAAGCCAGAGTTGTACTTTACAGAAGGCAGACTAATATATCGCGACTTATTTATAGGCACATTATTGAGCATAATTTAACTTATCTAGATCAACTGCAGTATGAACAATGCTGGGAAAGAGGCAACTTGGTACACTTTAAACCCTTTGTTTTAGGTGCTTGCTTGTACCAACAACTATCACAGCTTCATAACTTGGCCAACAACCCATTTTGGATTGGTTTAACATCAACATTGCCCTTACCCTCGCCTTCTTTAGCGTCTAGTTCACAAGTGCTGGGAGGAACATCTACAGCCGGTGAGCAGTTAAAGAACCCATGAGGCTGCGCACAACAAAAAATATGATAAAGTTATTACAAGGGAATGCGCTTGATAACAAAATGTGATAAAAAAAATTTCAAGTGAAGCATAAGAGTTCAGCATACCATAAGTGTGAAGCCAAGGTGCTCAACAGGCATGACCGGCCAGTCTTCTAGACGAGGAACATGAGTGAGCCCAAATACGTACCTGACAAGTATGCCCCAGGTCATTTAACAAGAAGCTAATATAATCTAGACAGGGAGACGATGACGTTGACATAATTAGTAAATAGTTTTGAACTGACCAAATAACTATATCAGTTTCTTCCAAGGGTCGATCTTGTTTCACCCATGTAGACAGTCCTTCACCAACACGTGGGTTTTGATTTGGGAACTCCCCTCCTGGAAACATTTCATTGGGTGCATATGATGTAACCCAAAGATTGTGCTTTAAAAAAGCAGCTCTTCTAAGAAACTTGGCATCCGCGCCAGCTAACGGCAAACAATTGGAGCCAGGTACTAATCGGTAACCTGTAAGCTGTCCTGTTCTATTTACAGTTCTCGTATTCCTGATCTGAAAAGGAAGGGATCAAACATATTTTGAGATTTTCATCCAGCAACAAAATACATAGGCAGACAAAAAGTTGCAAGCCTTACAATCCAATGGCGTGCAGACAGAGGATTGCAATCACGCATGGCTTGTAATTCGGAAGTAAGAAGTTTCTCTTCTGCATAGAAAGCATTATGGTGAACATTATTCTTGCCCGGTTCCTCAATCCTCGCATTCACCTCAACAACCTGAAATAGTATGTAGTAAATTTGTCAGATGAACACCGTCATAAATATCCACTTATCATTATTGCGAGCTCTCTATCACATTCAGCTAAAAAAATGAGGGAGGAAAAAATAATCTGGACATTCAGCTCAAATGAGGAATTCCACACAGATTTTTTGATGAAATCAGCTTTGGAGATAAAAATGAAGAAGCTAAGTGTGAAAAAGTTACTCATCAAATCCGGACAGGGTTAGCACCTCCTAAAGTGGAACTTCTAGTATGGAAAATTTGTCAAAATAGTCTACCTTCAAAGACGGAGCTGAAGAAACAGGTCTAATGTGTCATTTCTGTGAAGAACAAGAAGAGACAACTGACCGCTTTTTATTACATTGCAGTCGGTCATGGAGGATATGGGCTGACAGCTTGATATGGTGGGGAGTTGTTTGGGTATTCCCAAAATCTATAAAGGAGTCAATAGGAAGCTGGTCTATAAGGAAGTGCTCTAAAGTTTACAAAAGATTCTGGAAAACATTATGTTATTTAAAAATCAAAAAAGGTCCAGGGAGGATCTAAAGGAATTAATAAAGACAAGGGTGGCTTGGTGAATTAAATATAGGAACTCAGGGAGTTTATATTCAATCTTAACCATCAAGAGATGCGTTGAAGATTTGAGGAACAATTCCACACCAGAAAAAGAAAAAAGGAGAAACAGTCCACATAAAGGACCTCAAACAAGGAGCAAAAGTTAAGAAAAGATCTATCTCAAGAAAATCAGTGTCCAAGTGAAGGACTGTAGGGGTGAATTGTGTTAGATCATATCATTTTTTTGATGTAATAGGTGTAGAAGGCAAGGAATTGCAAGTCCCCGTCTTATGTAAACTTTAAGTTTGCCATCATCAATTTAATCTCTCAACAAAAAGGTAACAACAGGTGACAAGGGCATCAGATTACATCAGTGATCCAGCCGGTAACAATTTTAGTAAGACCAGGAACTACAATGGCTTAGAAGATGATACCTGATTGAACTTTTCGCCAGGCCTACAGTCAACTGCCATGTCCATTCGTGCAACAAAAAAGTGTTGATGAACTGGCGCATATAAGCCTGGTGCAATGGTTGTTCCATACTTGCGGATTTCACCAGGTTGCAATGCTCCTAAACTGAGGATCCCTGTGAGTTTAACTTCAGCTTCAATTTTTCCGTCCTGGAAAACATCCCATATCATGTTAACTAACAAAGGCCAGCAACCACTTTACTTCAAATCTTACTACGAAATAAACAAACCAATGCATGCAAATCGAAACATAATATAGACAGATTAGTAGAGGATTGAAACGACAAACAGACTTAAACTTGCCTGATAGAAGTGCCAATAGAACCCATACTCGTAATTAGCCACTGTGCAAAAAAATGAAACAGAAAGCCTTCTAGATCTACGAACTTCAGCCAATCCAGTTCGCCAATCTTGATGTTTCCACAATATCCCATGATCCTCTTCATGAACACAAACACAATTCTCAATGGTTTCAACACCTCCGGTGAAATTGGTAAAATGGGCATCATAGTATTTGACGAGCCCTGAACAATCGCAACCCTGAGATGGAAACAGTTTACTACATGGGTAGTAACAAGTATAAAAAGAATGAGTTTTAATAACACAAAGGACGAGGATGACTAACCTTCCTAAGAGAATGCGCATTTTTTCCAAGGCCGTCCTCTCCTGCATCGAAAGCATTTTTTCTGTAATGGGGATCATTAGGGTCACCATAAGGTACAACCATTTCCACAAAGCTCAACCTATGAGCAATGGGTCTTCGGCCTCGACTACCATCAACATATGCAACTGAGTATATAACTAAACCCTCTCTAGGAGTGAAACCTATGCGGAAGTTCCACTGCAAAAGCAGCCCAAAATTTCAGAAGAGACCAAGCAAAACCCTTACACGGTCAACAAATGGACAATGAAAACTCAGTAAAAAACAAGAGCTACCTTCTGCCATTCCAGAAAATGCCCATTCACACGGAAACTAGGACCTTCAGCTTGAACAATTTTGAGAGGTTTCAAATCACTGCGATCTACACCTCCTCGTGTTTCACCAGCAGTATAGTTCCTCAATGGATCAGCAGGAGGCAAGGGTACAAGTTTACGGTCTTCAAATGAAATCACCACCATATTTTGCATGTCAACAAGAATGACAATGCCCTCTACAGGCCGCGCATAGCCGTTTTCCATTGGGCAATCACTCTCAGTTCTACAGAATATCAGTGGCTTGGCAAGTCTGCGGCAAGGAGCGTCAGCTTCACTATGATAACCTGTACACCTGGCACATCAATGTGATGAAATCATAAACATTATCATCTCACAAAGAAGCTTTTTAATAGTCCAATAACACACACTACAAGCATTTATTTGTTTAAATACCAGGGATCAACCATCACAAGATCCATATCTTCGATGCCCCGCTTCTTCATTGCTTCTATAAATGGAGGATGACTTTTCACAACAGCTTCACATTCAGCATATTCCTCTGCGTCCTAAAGTAGGAAAAACCAAGTTATAGCTACTGGCAGTGACATCTGAAAGACTACAAATGAATGCAAATAATGGATTCATCATATGCACATATATGTTTCAAAATATAAGTGATAGAAATCTGTACCATAGGAGGTTGAACGTCAGGAATGACTTCGGATGAACAGACTTTTCCTCTATGATGTCCACCTCGACTTAAAGCATGAACTTCCGAAAGCTCAACAATCCATATGCTAGTCTCATTTGTTTTCTTATTGTAAACGATAAGTCTAGCCCGCCTCGGAGGAAGCTTGGTCGGAATAACTGGCCCCCCTTTGCTTCTAGGAAGCAGAGACGGTTGGAAAGGAGGAAAGAAATATGCATCAGCCAGTGCAATGACATGTTTGTCCGGTTCATACAGAACAACCTCCACAAACCGCATACTGTCTCTAACCTGAAACAACAGTCCAGCAGGAGAAGCATGCTCATTCACAAAACGGTACATAATGAACAATCCCTCGACAGAAAAAGGCAATGTGAACATGAAGACTTATCAACATGTTAATACAACCTCAGGAGTTGCCCCGGCTGCTCGAACAGTTGCCACAGCTACTGATATTTCTGCTGCAGATAAAGGGTCCAAAGGATGTCTGCTTTGAGCTCGAACCATAGTTGTTACCCCTACAATTTAAACTCAATCAAACAACCACCCGAAAACTACATTACCAATGAGGTGCTAGAGTCTGATTTACGCCATGACACGAAACATTAGCGCCATATCTAACCGGTAATGAATTACACTAACAAATTGCTATATAACTCACATTCCTGTTAGATGCTCTCCATTTCAATACTTATATCTCATAAACTTAAACTTTTGTAATGGAATTGTCACATAATAGAGACAACAAATCCGGCAGGGTTCAGATTTCCAGCTTCATCATATGTTGCAATCCAGAACTGTACTATATCATAAACAAGTTAAAAACACTCTAATAGTTTCTTAGCAGCCAGAATAACTGGAAATAGTTATGAAGTTCCACTTTCCAGAGACTGTTTGCAGATAAGGTCTTAATCCAAACATAATTCAACCTGAATAATTGGAAATAGTTGTGTTGACTCAAATCTTTGAATTTCAGATTCAACAACAACAAGATAACTCACTCAATCCATTTCAAGAATGTTCCTCAGCAGACCCAAAAGAACAAGAACACATGGCTAGCTTGCAGAAAAAGAAATGCGTCAAAACATGAGAAATCTCAAGATCATCAAAACCCCAGAAAATATCATACATAATCCATGGACTGGAGAAAAAAGTGGAAAATTACAAAAAGGTGATACCTTTAGTCACAGAAGGTTCGAGAACATCATCGACAGCAGGCCTCGTAGTAGTAGTGTTCAAGGAACCGACTTTGCTCACCCCACGCTGCTCCTCTCTCCAGTCGTCAACAGCTCCTCCATCCGCCTGGCGACGAAGCGAGGAGGAGGAGGCGGAAGAGTCGGGAATGGTGCAGCGATGAGAGGAGCCCGTCGCTTTTTGCGTAGCTGCGGCCATTGAAGAGGGTTGGAAAGCAGACTAAATCCACCGATTACAGTTGCAGAAATGCAATCAACTAGTGACATACAGCAAGAAGAGTGTTGTCGTCGTATCTTCAGCCGCCGATGTTCAAATCAGATTCCGCGAAATGGGAGATTCGAGAAGCGGGCAAGGTGGAATGGGGATCGGATTGGTAGCGTTGGTTTCCATGTATATAAAGATGATGGATTCCACTCCATTTCAGCGACGGGATGAATCGTCCAGTCCAGTCCACGTGTATTTTCCTTTTAAATATTCGGAAGTTAGCTTTAACGACGAAATTTGAGAATGTTGAAATTAGCCATGTGAGGCCAAGTTTGTGATAATTAAGAAATGGTCCCCGAAGATTGTGAAATTCGGAGGGTTAGCAATTATTGAGGTTTAAGGTTGGCATGATTGATTAGATTAGCTTAAATGGGATATGGTTGTAATAAAGTATGATTAAGAGTAATGAGATGACAGCAAAAACAATGGATGGATGGTTGTCGGGTTGGTAGTGGGTTATCAGAAGACGAGAGAGACAGTTGGATTAGATTTCCACCTCGATATGTGGAATTGTTATAAAACTACTGGATTTTATAATTTGGTATCACAATAATCGGAGTGGACCGCGAGGGTTTCTATATGATAACCCAAGTGGCATATAAAGGAAGAAGATGGAGAGCCAAATTGAGTGGGTTATCAAAGGAACCATACCTTTCATCACCTCAACTCGTGCCACAATTTCATTGTCATCATATACTTTTAGTTGCTTTCTGAATCATAATGGAACAGGACATCAGCTAACAACTGAAGTACAGGACAAGTGTGTCGCCACAACCACCCACATACAAGTATTGCCAGCCAGCTAGTGGTGACAACTATAAATACAAATGTAGTTGGACCCTCTTATTCTTAGTATTTGTATTACCCAGATGCCATATTTATTCATAATTCACTTCAATATTCAAATGAATATATTAAACATGTTCCAACTTCATCAAAGAATGCAACACAAGTGATAGTTAACCCAAAGGGCAAACGCGGGGGGGTCAAACTGATACAACCCGTACTGGTTCTAAGAGTGATGTACATCAAAAATCTCAAACAACAACCCAAGTCACCATCAAAACTACAGACATTTGATAAAGAATGTAAATACAAGACAATTGAATTATACAATTGCAACCAGATAAAACACTACTATAGCTGTAATATCAACTATAGGGTATATCAAGTATATGTTATGAGATATGAAAACAAAATCACCAGAACTACAATTGCTCATGGTTTCTGAGTGCACAAAGCACCTTCATTACATCTTAACTTCCAGACAAACCCCCTACTATGAAAGGGGGTTACATTCAAAACTTAAAGAAATAACTGAGTCCCATAATCAATATGTATGCAAACATAAACATCATCTGAGACTCTGCACAATCACCATAACCTATGCTACACAAAACTTAAGGAGTCGACATAGTTCCAATTTCAAAACTACACCAGCTGCAGAGAGCAAAGAATTAACCTTTATCTCACAAAATACTTGAGAGCTACAAAACCTATCATTAGCACAAACAATATCTGAACAAGACTACCAAAATAGAGCAAATAAAATGATATTTAATCATTAAAACTATTCAAAACATATCAACCTTTGAGGCAGCAGTGTATTAAAGAAAGAACCAGAATTAAGAGTTACCAGAGTCCTATACAAACAACCCCCACTCTGTAGTTCAAGTATACACATTTCAAGTAATTTGATTAAAAACTAAATCAATTGCCCGATGGCTACAATTAAAACAGCATACGTAATTGCAGAAGAGCTGCAAGATCAATGGTAAATGCAGATGACTAACAATGTAACAATCATTGAAATTGAATTGAAATTCCGAGAGTTCTTTCATAAATTCAAAATAATACTATAGCAAAAACTGTAGCATTAATAAAAAAGAGAGATTACCAAAACCCTAAGCGGTGAGCACAACAGCACCACCAGCCTCCTTAATCTTCTTCTCAGCAGTTTTCGAAATCAGCTTAGCTTTCACCACAACCGGCTTCGAAACAGGCAGCATTCCCTTTCCAAGAACCTTAAAGTACCCAAACTGCGTGACGTCAATCATCGGAAGGTTCTCTGGTGTGGCCTTGTCTCTCACCTCCTGGGGCACCAGCGACCATAGCTTGTCCACGTTGACGATCGGGCAATAGAACTTGTTGCGTAGCTTGTGGAAATACCGCATACCGACCTTGCCGAAGTAACCGGGATGATACTTGTCGAAGAGGATGCGGTGGTGGTGCATGCCTCCGGCATTACCGCGACCTCCTGGATGCTTTCGGTGCTTCCCGATACGTCCGTGCCCTGCGCTGACGTGGCCTCTCTTCTTGCGGTTCTTCCTGAGTCGAGTAGTCATCCCGTCGGCAACGGAGGTGGTGTTGAAGCGCCGGTGAGGGTGAAAGTTGTGCAGCGGGAATTGTCCAGGTTAGGGTTTGGGAGAGGTATTTATATATAGGGGACGTGGCCTGTTACGCTTCTGGATTGGGCTTGAATATGTTGGGCCTTGTTGTGGTCGGCCCCGATTGAATGGACCTGCGAAATTTAACAACTTGGGTAAGATGGAGTCTATGTCAAGAGAGGCAACCAAAAACCTTAACCAAAGATTTACAAGCCAAGTACAGAACTATGAAGCTTTCCAGATTGGATCAAAGATTAACAAGCCAATCTTCAAATGTCACACTCTTAGAGTCCTGCAATATTTAGTTAACTAGAAACAACATCTCACCATGTATGAAAATCACAATGTTTCACTTCACAACATCTCAGCTTGTTGATTGTAGTGCAAGAATTGTTAAGACTATTTGTTTCAACTGGTTTCTTGTTCAAACTCTTCCCCTTCTGACTCCTCTGCATTGTCAGCCTCCTCCTCATCCACGTCATTATCAAGGTCTTCCTTCTCATTACTAGCATTGGTTCGCCAGATCACAGGGAGATTAATATTCATCTTTCTAATTTCATCCAGCTGCAAACAAAGATTTGCATTCTTTAATACAAAACCACCAGTTAAAACATCTCTCAGCAATAAAACAATAGAGAACCCAAGTTAAAAGAATGACCCCAAGTCTTCAATTTAACATTCTAACAGACGCCTACTCCCTTAACTCATCATAAAATCTACCCGCAACTATACATTTCAATGTGCAAAAGGCTCCCAAACCAAATGAAACAACAATGAAAGGCTCGTCAAGCTTTTCCCTATATCCAGCAGAGCACGTCAAGTAAAAGAAGAACTATATCCGAAAATTTGCCACAGAATATACACAAGTATTATTACTACAACTCCAACAGTGATATCCTTCCAAAGTTTTATGAGTAAGCTCCTCACAATTATGCAACAGCAACACTAAGCTAACTTCCCCATTTCCATCAAAACCGTCTACATACACAACTTCACGATGTTCACACACTCTCAATTCCCACTACAAACTAATCCTAGCATGTCCCAATTTCAAAACCCTAGAATTCAAAACATACAAATCAAACTCATAACTGCATTTCATCCACCACATTAAAATCCAAATAAAAAATTCTCCAACTAAATGAAGACAATGAATTTCAGTTTTAAGTCACCGATCAACGTTTTACGCGACCGCATACAAGCGGATTGGAATATTTGCGGTAAATTATTAAACCTTGTCTTCGAACTCGGATTCTTCCATGGCTAGAAGAAGCTCGTCGGCGTGAGGCTGCGGCCACTGAGAAGGAAGTAAAAACGACGTCGGAATCATCCTCATCGACCATGGATGATCCGTCTGGAACGCCGGAAACTGCCGCATCGTCTTCTCTCTCTCTCTCTATCAGTGAGCTTCAAAATTTGAATTTGGAGTTCAGCATTGCGACTTGCGTAACGTTCTTCGATTGGGCTTTTATATGTGGGCCTTAACCGTGGTTTTGTATTTGGGCTTTTTATTGGGCCGTTTGTATTCAGCCCCATCTCGATCTGCAAGTATGTTTTGAATAGACAAAACATGTCGTGCTGGTATTCTCTCTCTGCCACTTTTTCTTCTAGAAACTCGCAACGCGCAGAAAACGATATCATCATCAACGGCTCCACTGATTTCCTCCGGTAGCTATTGAAGAAGAACGGCTGCCATCACCAGACTCCGCTCCACTCTCGTCGTCGTCCGCCAAAGTCGCCTCCAATTCTAATTCAGATCTGGATTGAGGCTACAAAGGAAACGATGGCGTATGAGTTAATCTATAGTTAGGGGTCTCATTTGTAATTTGTAATTTTGTAATACCTAATCTGTATTTTGTAAAAAGTAAGTACAGCTGTAGAGGGGAGTTAGATTAGATAAAATAACTAACTCTCCCCCTTTTTTCATATCAATGAAAAGTTGTGAACTTACCAAAGAATCTATCTACATTCATCTCCTCCGATCTTCCTTTCCAGTGGTGCTCCGGTCTACTCCATTCACCATTTTCTACAGTAGCATCTTCTCTGGTCACCTCCAATTTCTCTCAACTCTCCTCATCTTTTCTAGCAATTGTACACAAATTACATCACCTCAAAAGCGATTCCGCACATAACCAGATTGGATGGATCCCGACCCTATCGAATTCCCGATCTTTTCGTACGTCATCGCCACCTCGATTGGCGCGGACCGGCAGCTGGGACGAGACCCACGAGACTTAGAATCTCCTATTGAGAGAAAGATGTCGCATTTAGCTAATCCGAGGATGCTGCAGTCGATGAAGGAGGCGATTTCGGATGTGTTGCAGACCAGGTCAGTGTTGGAGACCCTCGGAGATAGGCCAAGGAAAGAAGCGGTGGAGAAGGCGAGGGAGAGGGTAGGGGAGATTGAATCAAGGCTGTCGAGGGAGCTTGGGGAGATGGTGATGGCGCCAAGGCCGGGGGATGTGGACAGATTGAGGTGGCGTGGGATGATGGCGGAGAGGGAGAGTGAGATTAGGAGAGTTGCGGAGGAGGAGAAGAGGAGGTTTAAATCGGTTGTGCAGGTAGATGAGATGTTTGGGGAGTATGAGAAAATGATTAGAGAAGCGGAGGAGAGACTGAGGAGAATTTATGAGGTGGGGAGTGTTGGGGATGCCAAGGTGGAGGAGGGTTTGAGAGAGGCTAGTGGGATTGTGTTGGAGAGAGTTGAGCTTTGTGGGAGGAGACTGAGGTACTTGCCGGAGGCTTTTGGGAGGATTAGAGGGTTGGTTGTTATGGATTTGTCGAATAACCGGCTCCAGGTGAGGCCATTTCTGAGCTCTCAATCTGTATCTTGATTGTTTTGATACTCCATGGTCTCAGTCTGTAGGATGGATATGTAGAAGAATTTTCATGGCTGACTTTAGATTTTACGAATGTTTTGTTGATTGCTGATTTGGCCTAAATCTGTGCCGGAAGATTTGATGTATGTTATCAGAATGTTCTGGTGGTTAATGATGCTTTGTTATGACCGGGTATGCTGCAGATGATTCCTGACTCTATAGGCGGCCTAGAGCATCTTGAGGAGCTCAACATTTCTTCAAATCTGCTGGAGTCGCTGCCAGATTCAATTGGGCTTCTGCATAACCTGAAAATACTCTATGCCTCTGCAAACAAGCTTACCGAGCTACCTGACAGCATCTGCCGTTGCAAGTAAGCTAGATCAATAGGCATAGCGGATTAGATTACTTTTGAGAGGTTTCCACCTGCTAATTTCAATTCTGTGGATGCTGCAGGTCTATAGTCGAGTTGGATGTCAGTTTTAACAATCTTCTATGCTTACCGACGAGCATTGGAGACCAGCTAGTCCATGTTACAAGGCTGTCAGTCCAGTTGAACAAGCTCCGTGACCTTCCTGCATCCATCTGTGAGATGAGATCTTTACGCATATTAGATGTTCACTTCAACGAGCTACGTGGCCTTCCAAGAGCAATCGGGCAACTGACCCATCTCGAAACTCTCAACCTCAGCAGTAACTTCAACGACCTGACGGAACTCCCGGACTCAATTGGCCACCTATTCAGCCTCAAGGAACTTGATCTCAGTAACAACCAGATCCACACCCTTCCCGACACATTTGGCCGTCTTCACAGCTTGCACAAGTTAAACTTAGACCAAAACCCTCTCGTGGTCCCTCCTCAAAGCATTATTGATCAAGGCGTCGAGGCTGTCAAGACCTTTATGGCCAAGAGGTGGCTTGATATTCTGGCGGAGGAGAAACGCAAGAGCATGCTGGAAATGCAAGAACAGACACAGACAGGATGGCTCACTCGCAGCACGTCCTGGTTGAATCAGGTTGCTGCAGGAGTTTCTGAAAGTGTCTCGGGGTACTTGTCGCCACGTTCTCCCCGCGACTCATATCTTGATCAGCAACTGTGATTCTTCCCCAATCCCTCCATAGACTCCAATTCTGATCGCGCTCCATAGGTATTATTAATTTTGCAGTAAATCGTCTTACATTTTTCTCTCGAAACGGAACATTATAGAAATAGGTCAGGTTTGCTTTTATTCATATTTGTCAAAACGCTCTTTTTCGTAAAGTCCTTTCGTTTTATTGATAAATAGTTTGGAAAAATTGTGCAGGCTGGCTGGGTGGCTACTCTCAATGTATTGAGGGTTATCCTCTGCAGCGATGGTGGGCGTGACAGCCACGGGTGTACGTGTTGGTGGCCTGCTTAGGTGAGGCTGCCATGGGGCCCTTGTGCGGGCAGTCTCCATCCTTGCAACCGTGCAGAACTGATGTATCTATGTATTGGGCGTTGCAGCTCAGGACCATCATGCTGATCAGAGCACAGCACATAATAAATGCCAATGGCTTGGTTCTTGAATCTCCATCCATCTTCAGTTTCTGAACAATTGCGCAGGTTTGGAATTTCTAGCTAACCCCTTCTCATTTATATAGCCCCGGTACTATCTAAAAATATTCCCCCAAAACTGGCGCAGGTTTAGAATCTAAAAGCCTGAGGCTGGAATCGCGCAGGTCCCCCCAAAACGCAAATGTTAAAGAAAGAAACTTGAGGTAACTATTATTAGCTTGGTCATCAAATTTAGACTTTGCACTCATCCACGACAACTCTTGGAATATTTACCAAAAAATGTGAATGATTCGAAAACAATAATTCGATGATTTTATTTTATTCATACGTAAGAAATGACAGGTTATCGGCATAGCAAGGAATAACATGTTCATATCCGCTTTGCAGGTTATATAATCTGATCATAGATTTTGGGCAAAGCAGCCATGGCTTCTGTATTTTCTGGCATATATTTATATAGATGACAGTGTTCGCCCTTGGACGAATTTCCTGCCCACAAAGTTCTCGTCATCGTCGGCTTTGGCAGTGTTACTCAGCTCCATCATGCTCATTATTCCGAAGCCGAAGCCAATGGCTTCTGCATCTTCATCTTTCGCTTAGTTGGTGTGTTCTTTCGTTTAGTTTTGGATGAGTTTTCAATAGCAAAATACACTGTTGACAGGTTTGATCAGGGTGGATAACATCGCAGGATGCCGTTTGGTAATAGAAAATATTTTAAATGAATAGAAAAGAAAGTAAACTACTCTCAAAAACGACGTCGTATGGACTCAATGTGAAATAATTAACTGCGGTGAATTATTTAAGACGGCATTAATTACGTAATATTTATTTTAATATCTAATCATACCTCATCCAAATCGCAGGATGCCGTTTTAATTCTAATAGTAAAAATATTGTAAATGAATAGAAATGAAAATAAACTACTCTCAAATGTGAAATAATTAACTGCGGTGAATTATTTAAGACGGCATTAATTACGTAATATTTTATTTTAATGTCTAATCATTACCTCATCCAAATCATACGGCTCAGATTTCATCATCCGCCATTGCTGCACTTTAAAAAGCTCAATGCGCGCACCAATCGCTTCACACTTCGCACTTTTGCATATACGAAGCTGATGATGCCGCCCAACACGACGGCAACGGTGGCTGTGCTGGTGATTTCGATAGTTTGCGTAGCGCATGCGGTGGAGTATTCGGCAGAGACGATGGAGAAGGAGGTGGATAAGTTAGACTTGGGTGGACTGAGCAGGGATAAGTTTCCGAAGGGGTTCGTGTTCGGGACGGCGACGTCGGCGTATCAGGTGGAGGGGATGGCGGATAAGGGCGGCCGAGGGCCGTCGATTTGGGATGCGTTTATTAGAAACAATCCAGGTGAGTTGGTGCTCAGCTTCGGTTTTGCTGATTGGAAATATAGTTAGATTTTTTTAAAAAAGTTTTAGGGTTTGAATTTTGGTGCATGTTGCTGAAATTGAGTGTTTATGTATGGAAATTTGGAATTAGGGGTTATTGCTGGAAATGCTACTGCTGAGGTTGCTGTGGATCAGTACAACCGGTATAAGGTGAGTTTCCAGATGCTGAAACTTCATGAATGAAAGTGTACCGGTGAAGATTGAAAGCAGTTTTTGTACTTGTAAAGGGAAAATGATGTGGCTGGTGATTGGTTTTCGCCTTGTGTCTGTGTTGATTTGGATGAGAATTTGGCATTGGTGTTGCAGGAGGATGTTGATCTTCTGGCTGGACTGAACTTTGACGCATATAGATTCTCCATCTCCTGGTCGAGAATTTTCCCAAGTAATTTTATGCCTGCATAGTTTACTCCCTTTATGGTTTTAGATTAATGTTTCAATTGCAATGCTGTTGGGACTGTAAGTAGTTTGTTTATTTGTGTAGATGGAACTGGGAAGGTGAACTGGGAGGGAGTTGCTTACTACAATAGACTAATAGACTATTTGCTCGAAAAGGGTATGTATTTGTATCTTATAGTTAGGCCTTGCATTGTTTGAAAGTAAAGTTGTGTGAACTCTTTTTTGGTTTGTAGACATTACTCCATACGCGAACCTGTATCATTATGATCTTCCTTTACGGCTCGAGGAGCGGTACTTAGGATGGTTGAGCCCTCAAGCTGTGTGAGTTCTGGAAATGCTCAGATATGCTGTCCAGCTTTTTTCTCATTGATTGTTGATTAGATGTGGTTTGATGGTCTGGGTGCAACTTTGTATCCAACAGGAAGGATTACGCATCTTATGCAGAGTTCTGTTTCTCAGTTTTTGGGGGTAGAGTGAAAAATTGGATAACTTTCAACGAACCTAAGGTCGTGGCAACACAGGGATATGGTGATGGATCCTTTGCTCCAGGAAGGTGCTCTAAGGATGTTGGGAATTGTACATCTGGGAACTCTGCAACCGAGCCTTACATTGTCGCTCACCATTTAATCCTTGCACATGCTACTGCAGCGAGAATTTACAGTCAGAAGTACCAAGTATGAATTACCCTTACAGCTTGTTTCTTTTTAGATTTACCGGTGCACTAAGATGTTTACTGACGTTAAATACTGTATTGTTTTTAGCATATTCAACAGGGAAGGATTGGGCTGGTTAGTGATTTTGTTTGGTACCATCCTCTTACTAGCTCTAAGGCTGATAACGAGGCTGCCCAGAGAGCTAGAGACTTCCATTTAGGATGGTAATATTCTATAACAGCTGACCAACTGATAACATTTTCCTTTCTTAGTACACTATGCTTCGAGCTATGAAAAAAATCTTAGGACTTTAAATCATCACAATGTGGGTACATTTAATTTACACTTTTGACTCTGACCAGGTTTCTGGATCCTCTTATTTATGGTCAATACCCAAAAACAATGCAAAATATTGCTGGAGAAAGATTACCCAAATTCAGTGAAGAAGAGGTTAAGTTGGTGAAAGGAGCATTTGACTTTTTGGGTATCAATCTTTACACTAGCTTCTACATGTATGATCCTGGTAACCAGTCTGGTCCGGCAAGCTATATGAAGGATTGGCACGTTGGCTTTGCTTGTAAGTTATCCCACCTTGCCTCCCATTTAATCAAGTGGTACGGCGCTAAATTGTTCTGGTTTTAATACTTGCAGTCGAGAAGAACGGAGTGCCAATTGGTAAGAGGGTAAGTTAATCTATCCGTTTTGGTATAAAAACTCATCAAGGTGCGTCGATTTCTGCTTTGTAAAAATATTTCTTCGTTCGGGATGCTAGGCAAATTCATTTTGGCTTTACAACGTGCCATGGGGAATGTACAAGGCTATGACATACATCAAAGAGCGTTACGGAAACCCAACTGTGATTTTATCAGAGAACGGTACGCAGTGATGACAATATAAACAAATAGGCTCCAGAGCTTAGATTTCAGGCATTGTACTCACATTGTCTCCTTGGTGCCTCGTTTATTACAGGAATGGACGATCCAGGCAACGTCACATTTCACAATGGATTGATAGACACGGAGAGGATCAATTACTTCAGTGGCTACCTGCAAAACCTGAAGAAAGCAATCGACGATGGAGCAAATGTCATTGGCTACTTCGCATGGTCGCTTTTGGACAACTTTGAATGGCGAGCAGGCTACACTTCGAGGTTTGGCATCACTTATATCGACTACAAGACTCTGAGCCGATATCCTAAGATGTCCGCTTTCTGGTTCAGAAAAATGCTGGCCAGACATGGCCATTAGCTCCAAGCCACAGAATCCAGCCTTTGCCACTTTCCTCGTAATTTTATGTATTTATTTATTTACGCAGTTAATAATAAACCTTTTTCTTTAACTAAAACAACGTCGTTTGGGTAACATCAAATCCATTGGTCCTTTGATTTTAAATGTATATCATTTATAAATATTTGGTTATGTGCTATCAATATCATTAAGAGTGAATATATATCTTTAATACGACGTCATCCTCATCGTAATCCGAAATGTACGGCTGCGATGTCGGCCATAATTATCCACAACGCGATTCAATGCTTCGTCGCCTTCGATTCTCCGATTCTATAAAAACCCAAAACCTCTCACTTTCGATCAGCTCAAGCTATCTTCCTTTCGCTACCACGAAGATGACGTCAGCTGGTTCTCTGCTGCTGCTTGCAGCAATGCTGCTGTCAGCCGGCTGCTTTACTCACGCAGCGTTGGATAACAAAATGGATAAGTTCGTTGAGAGGTTTGATCTTGGTGGACTGAGCCGGGAGGCGTTCCCGGAAGGGTTCGTGTTCGGGACTGCTACGTCGGCGTATCAGGTCGAGGGCATGACGGATAAGGGCGGACGTGGACCCTCCATCTGGGACACCTACATCAAGAACAATCCTGGTCAGATGAGTCAAATTGATAACTTTTTTCCTTCCATTTTTGTTGTTTCTGATTTTGGATTTTAGGGTTTATAGGAGTGGCTGTTTTGCTGATGTACTGTGGTTTTTGTTTTTTTGAAATTTAGGAATTATTGCTGGCAATGCTACTGCTGATGTTGCTGTAGATCAGTACCACCGCTACAAGGTTGGTGTTCAGATTTTTGTCAACTTTCAGTGAATTTTAAAATACACAATTCTCATTTGGATGAGAGTTTTGGGTGTTGATGTTTGCAGGAAGATGTTGATCTTTTGACAAAACTGAACTTTGATGCATATAGATTTTCCATCTCCTGGTCAAGAATCTTCCCAAGTAAGTTGGTTGATTTGCTTGCACTTTGATCTAATTTCCTTATCTTATTTTGCATTTCAATTGATGCCAAGTATTTATATTTGTGTAGATGGAACAGGGAAAGTGAACTGGGAGGGGGTTGCTTACTACAATAGACTGATCGACTATTTACTCGAAAAAGGTGTGTATAGAATATAGATACTTGAGTTGCCACAGGCATTTGTGTTATCGGAACGCCTTGTTTAGACAGTGAACTTTTTTTCCCTGGTCTTGTAGGGGTGACCCCTTATGCGAACCTATATCATTATGATCTTCCTCAAGCTCTAGAGGATAGGTACTTGGGATGGTTGAGCCCCCAAATTGTGTAAGTACTATAAAACCTCAGTATCTCGTGTGTACTACAGTGCTATTGTAACTGATGTGGGTTCAATGCTTTCCGTGTCATTGTACTTAACAGGAAGGACTATGCAAACTATGCGGAGTTTTGTTTCTTGGTGTTCGGTGGCCGGGTTAAGAATTGGATTACTTACAATGAACCGAAGGATGTGGCTGCCCAAGGGTATGGTGATGGTTCTTTCGCTCCAGCAAGGTGTTCGAAGGATATTGGCAACTGTACTGCTGGGAACTCAGCGACCGAGCCTTATATAGTTGGTCATAATTTTATTCTTGCTCATGCTGCTGCAGTCAAGATTTATCGCGAGAAATATAGAGTAAGATGGAAGCTTTTTATCTTCTACCTTGCCTCTTTGATATGTGTTAATGAGTTGGATATGTTACTGACGGTGGAACTGTATTGTCTCCAGCCAATTCAACAGGGAAGGATTGGACTGGTTACGGATTTTGTTTGGTATGAACCTCTCACAAGATCAAAAGCTGACATTTATGCTGCTCAGAGGGCCAGAGACTTCCACCTTGGATGGTAATTTCCAGTACTCGAAACTGATAAAGCATCAAGTAGTTAAATGTTAAATATGCGACATTTTGGTTTCTCAGCTAACTCATGTTATGGAATTTTCGCATCTGTCCAGGTTTCTTGACCCTCTCATCAACGGCCAGTATCCAAAAACAATGCAAAATATAGTTAAAGACAGACTTCCCAAGTTCACTGATGAAGAAGTTCAGATGGTTAAGGGTGCATTTGACTTCATAGGGATCAATCACTATACGACCTTCTACATTTACGATCCTGGCAACCAGACTGGCCCTTTGAGCTACATGAATGATTGGCATGCTGGATTTGCTTGTAAGTAATCCGCACTATGCACCTCTTTTAAAGAGTGGATTTTTCATATAAATGAGCTAAGTTGTTCTCTTCCCTATCATGTGCAGTCGAAAAGAATGGAGTTCCAACCGGTAAGCGGGTATGTCACATTTCTGCCCCTGTTTTTTTTGTCAGAAGTTATTGAGAGCATTTCAGTACCAAAAATATAATTTGTCCTAGTACTCAAAGGGTTACATGTTTATAATAATTGATTCTGCTGATCGAATAAATTTTAGGCAAATTCCTTTTGGCTCTATGAAGTGCCATGGGGAGTGTACAAGACAGCGACGTACATTAAAGAGCGCTATGGAAATCCCACAATCATTTTGTCTGAAAACGGTATTCTCAAATGCTAACTAACTAAGCACGATACATAAAAGAAACTATTCATTAGGTTATTTAATTATTTACTTCATTGATTTTTGTACCTATGATAAATGGCAGGGATGGATGATCCTGGGAATGTCACATTCCACAATGGACTGGTTGACGGTGACAGGATTGCTTACTTCAGAGGCTACCTGCAGCAGTTGAAGAAGGCAATTGACGAAGGCGCTAACGTGATAGGCTATTTTGCATGGTCCCTTCTTGATAACTTCGAATGGAAGGCAGGTTACACTTCAAGGTTTGGTATCACCTACATCGACTTCAAGACTCTCAATAGATACCCAAAAATGTCTGCTTATTGGTTTAGGAAAATGCTCGCCAGACATGAACATTAGTTAATCAACTACATAAGAGGAAGAAGCTATGCCAGTGGTTTATAAGTTTATTTCAGTAATTGCTTTTTGTAATAGAGCTTGGGGTTTGGTAACTTAACTATGTTTTTTTTCTTTATATCTATTTTGTTCAATGAAGCCATGGTTAATAGTTTCTTCAGTTTGTCAGTGTTCGATTTTTCTGCATTTTGCAATATTGCTACTCGTTATGCAATGTCTGCAAACTAGATGGTGAAATCTTATTGTGAATCAGATGCTACTTAGCTCGAATTCCTGGGTATTTTTGGTTTTACAGTGGCAATATTTGCGATTCAGACTTTGGAGGTAAGTAAGTCATTTACTTCAGTTGAGTACATAAACTTGCATATGATGGCTTCTTTTTCGTTTGTTACAGGCGCAGCAAGCCACCGGTTCTGGAGCATATCTTTGAGAAACAGCACAGCTACGCAACATAAAATCCGGACAGTATCCTAGAATATTAGGTACTGGCCAGTCTATTTAGTACAAGATTCCTCTATTGGTATTACCTCATTATAATTGAAGATGCTCTTTTTGAAATTACAGGAGGATCTGATGTTGAGGAATATATTCAGGTCCATCTCCTCTGGTAACCACTCAGCACTTGGAATGTCGACACATACTTGCACAGAGCTGCACGGCTCACTTAAAGGCAAATGCATCAGATTCCAACACTGGAGTTTCATATCCAAGTGAATAAAGATCAGTTTCTTGCTACAAATAGTTAACGTCTTGGCGTTTCAGGTCTGGCCAGAACAAAAATGTTCAAGTTGCGAGGCTTTGATCAGAGCAGCGGGCAGCAGAAGTATGGATGGAACAGCAAGTCCCACGACTACAACAATCATCTAACCCAGATGATGAGGACAGCCAGTGTTCTGTCAGACGTTCCTCAGTACCCCAACGTCCACAACATCTTCATAAAGAAGGCTGTCGAATCAAATGAACCGCTCAGCCCTCCTGAAGCTGCCAAGAAGAAAGTTCACATAGCTGAGCAGGAGAAAACCATCATCGGCAGCAACAACGGAAACTCTGGCACAGCTGAAGAGAGCTCTGATGAAAGCATCGACATAGATGCTGATTCCTTCATCCAACAGAAGCACAGAGGTTTTGAGCTCTGCAAATGGACCACCTTCAAGAAGGCACGCTGAGGCGCCACAAATAGCACCCCTCATGGCCGTCGCGTCCTCCAATAAGTCCCCAGATGTTTGGGTGTCGTATATGTAGAATACTATGTAAGGAGGGTCAGTTGTTTGATGAAAACGAATGTCAGAATTCGAGTTGCAGAAAGTTTCACAGGTTTTCTAGAATCAGTCAAACCTAGTCAACGACAATTGGCTAAACAAACTCCTCAAGCTATTCTTACTCTCCCTGCGCCTCTTTGGGGAGTTTCTGGGACAATAAGGATCCAAGAACTCACGATCCAGCACCACCATCCCATCCTCCAGCCTCTTTGACACAGCCACAATCTCATAAGGATCCCACAAAGAGTGGTTAAAGTCCCAGCCACCCACACCGCCGGCCCGCCTCGTCGCGGCCTCAATCTTGAACCTACTCGGCCTGGTCTTGAACTTGGCTATCCGGGTATCAAACTCAGTGGCCTGGTTTGGGAAATTGGAGTGGCCTAGCCACGCCTGTGCCACTGCTCTGATGATCTCCAACTCATGCTGGCTTGCTCTTGCTCCTGCTCCTCCATGGTTCTGCTCCTCCTCTTCGACCTCTGCGCTCCTCTTCATGCTTCAGTCCAGAAACTGTGGCATTGGCTTCGTCAAGTTGACATCATACCATTTCTTGTCTGCTGGAATATTTGTGTGGGGTGGAACTGAGCTACATGGCTGGGTATGTAATGTGAGGCTGTTTTCATGCTTGGCCTCATCTTCGGTTCGGTTCACTGAATTAATCGGTTCATATCCGATTCGGATTCAGAATTTTGTCGGTTTGATACCGACCGGGATCGACGTCCATCGAACCACAATTAGACCGATCTATTATATATTTCTAATTTAGTCCTTACAGTTTTATGAATGGCTCGTTGGAACTGAGAGAAGTAGGCTTATTTACATAATTGTGCAAAAAAGTTCCCGCTCATTTTCAAATTAAGTCCCTGCTGTTTTAGATCTAGGGTTTCAAATTGAAGCCGAGAAACCAAGATTCCGATTCCGGCTGAAGATGAGCGCTCCGATGGAGATTGTGGAGCGGAATAACGGCGAGGTGGATTTGAAGGTTGAGAACGAAGGCGAAGCGGAATTTCAAATCGGGGCTGAGCAGAATGGGGGAGTGGAAGAGCCGCAGCCGTCGTCTGTTCTGACAGAAGATAAAATATTTGTCGCAGGTAGCGTTTACTGGATCCATTGAACGCGGATTTTGGCAATATTTTGGTCTTTATGATGTTTCGTTTTGGTTTGAGGTTGTTTTGTTTTTGAAATGCGCAGTTGAAGTTTGCTTGAAGCCAACTAGCACAGCTGGGATTGATGATGTGCGCAATGCAGTTGAAAGGTGAGGGTTTGGGAGTTTTGGTCCTTACATTGTGTGGGATGATGGATTGTGGTTGGTATTTTTAAAAATGATGATGTGAATGAGAGATTAATGTTGTTGATGCGTGGATGTTTTGTGTATAGAATGCTTGAGAAGAGGAGTTTGAGCTACGCCAATGGGACGATTCCCGTACCACTTGATGATTTACTGCTTGTGGAAAATGTCGAAAGAATACACATTTGTGAAACGGGTGTGTAAAATTCAGTTTTGTTCAAGAATTTCAGCATGGACTTCAGCTTGGGAATTCCTCTTTGAGGCTACTGTTCTAGCACTTGATAATTGTTCTTTGGACAGGCATCATTTAATTTTAAGATGTTATTTGACATGTCTTAGATGAGTTGGTGGACAACCAAGATGTTCTATTGTTCTGGCAAGTCAAACCCATTGTGCATGTGTTTCAAGTAAGTTGAAGTTGTCTTACAAAAACTTGCTCACGTGTGAAACTTTATCATATTGCATACATTTTTAGCTGGCTTTTCCTGTGGTCTTGTTAGAAGTTAGAACCATTCATGTTGTTTGCCCCTCACAGGCTTATCTGTTCACTTTCATTTATTTTTGGATCATGATTTGCCAGCTTAGTGAGGAAGGGCCATGTGAGGAATTAAATGCAGATGGCCAGCCCTCAAGCTTTAACGAATGGACTCTTCCTGCTAAAGAATTTGATGGCATGTGGGAAAGGTCAGTTTGTAGTTCATGGTTGTTGTTTTCTCAATTTATGATTTGAACAACCCACTTATAGTTTATCATGGTTTATCTTTTGCAGCTTAATTTATGATGCTGGTCTCAAGCAAAGATTGCTGCGATACGCAGCCAGTGCTCTATTGTTTACTGAGAAGGGTGTTGATCCGTTACTTGTTTCTTGGAACAGGTACTGTGAAGTTATAATTTTTTTTCTAAAATGCTTAAAAAAAAATTGTAAATCAATTGTTCTAGATGATTATCTGCCCGACTCAAACTGAAAATTAATGAGTTGTCAGTATCTCTATGCAAGTTCCCTCCATCATGCTCACTTTCCTGGTGAATTGCAGAATTATACTTCTCCATGGGCCACCTGGTACTGGGAAAACTTCACTATGCAAAGCATTGGCTCAGAAACTGTCCATACGCTTCAGCTCAAGGTAACTCCAGGAAATAACCTGATAACCTGTTGAAGGATTAACTGCAATATACTTAATTCCCTTTTTTATGAACAATGCCTATTTGTTTCTTTTGATTCTCCTTTGATTTTTCCAGGTACCCACAGTCTCAACTTATTGAAGTTAACGCACATTCGTTGTTCAGCAAATGGTTCTCGGAAAGTGGGAAATTGGTATGAAGTTCTAATTATTGCTGTCATGTTTCCAGTAAGTAGAGGTTGATTAATGTACTTGTTGAGTTTCACATATGAAAATTGAAGATCAGTAAAGAAGTTAACAAAAAGATTATTACATATTTCCACAAATTTGATAAGCTATAAGCATTATACTGCATCATTTTCATTTGATATTGTTTGTCCTATTTTCCCGTTACATTTGAATTCTGATTCATAATTCAGAAATGTTTTGGAAGTATTTTGTGAGAACCGCAATATTTGTACCTGATCTCAGGTTGCAAAACTTTTCCAAAAAATTCAAGAAATGGTAGAAGAAGAAAACAATCTGGTATTTGTTTTAATTGGTGAGATTTATACAAGTGCATTTTGTCTTTAATGATGGTTGTTCTTCCCATGGTTTTCTTAGTATATCGATCTGATTTTCAGATGAAGTGGAAAGCCTAGCTGCTGCTAGAAAGGCTGCTTTATCCGGATCTGAGCCATCAGATTCGATAAGGGTACTGTCTTATTCCTGTTTCTTCCAAGTGACATAAAAGTTTAATAAATTCTGTCATCATGCCCTGTTGGTCATGTGAATTAATTCTGGATTTTTATGTTCAGGTCGTTAATGCTTTATTAACTCAAATGGACAAGCTAAAAAACTCACCAAATGTGATAATATTGACCACATCCAACATAACTGCTGCTATCGGTAGGCCTCTCTTGTTTCTCATTGGATATTTGCATCTCTTAAAAAATGTTCTTATTAGGAAAAGATTTACTGTTGCAGACATTGCTTTTGTTGATCGCGCTGATATAAAAGCATATGTTGGGCCTCCTACTCTTGAAGCACGATATGAGATTCTAAGATCCAGCTTACAGGAACTTGTCCGAAGAGGAATCCTATCAAATTCCTCAGTGAGTATTCTTTTCATTGAATCTGCTTGGCAAGATGACATAATAATCTCGCTATGATTTCTAATCTGAACTGGTTACTTGTAGGAGGATTATAATCATAGTAGTATGCTCCCTAGTTACATTAGTTTGAAAGAAAAGCTAAGTGTTCAAGGTGTGGACCACACTGAGACTATACAGCTATGCAAACAATTGCTTGAAGCGGCAGAGTCATGTGAGGTCAGTCTAACTATCCAACACTCCTCTCCTCTCCGATACTGAACAAAATGCATTTGTAACTTTTCAGGGACTCAGCGGACGGTCTCTAAGAAAGCTTCCATTCTTAGCACACGCAGCTCTCCCCCAACCTCACTTTTGTAGCCCTTCTAAGTTCTTATGTACTATGATAAACACAGCTCAGAGGGAGCGCTCTGAGGTGCCCCAGTAACTACTAGTGTACTGATTTTATCCACAGCTGCCTGTAACCGTGTGTTATTTTACTGAAAGGTCTTGCTGGAGTTTTATTATAATTGCACAGTGATGTGACCTAGGCTTAGCAATATAACATCAAGATTGGAACAAGTCCTTTTTACTGAAACCAGAATCTGCACAAGTATACCCTATGCTTCAATCTAATGCCTGATGCGCATAAGTAAACAATAACCTGCCAATAATAAACAGCTTATGCTCCTCTCATGGAAAAAGATAAACATCTGAATGAATACCTTTGATCTACACCATAAAAAGTGTGGAGGAGAACAGTTGGCCTCTGAATTATATGCATCAATCGTTCTTTTGGTAGCAGGGAAAAATATTGCTCGCTGTTACAAGGTTGCTCCACTATCCCCCAAAATTACAGCAATACCTGCATCCGGTTTGGTGTTTACTTTGAAACCTTTTAATCTCTCTTTGAAGAAAGATCCTAAGAAACGACCTCCATCACCTGATTCGCGTTTAACTAGTTTTCGTTGGGATCTAGGAAACTTGGAATTGATAGGAACATTTGCACGTGGGGTAACAGGTTTAGCAACGTTAGCTGGCTGTGCAGAATTGGATGCATGAGGTAGTGATGCTCCTACCAGCGAAGAAGATCCAGGATTCGTAGAATGCTCTTCTGAGTAAACCTCATCTGGATCAAGAATACTTAAGTTAAGAATGCGAGAAACCTTTTGTCGAACTTCTGGAGAAACCTCTTTGAAGAAAACTGATAAAACCCTTTTATGTTTTGCCGTCAGCTCATCTAGTTCCTTTTGTTGCTCCTCTAATAAATCCTTAAGTTTGTCCACAGTCATGATAATTTCTGGACTGTAATCTTCTAAAAGCTTCTGGTGCGATAGATGCGTCACATTCTGGAAATCTGAAAATGTGGTATTCTCATTGACAACTTCTGCATGAGTAGGCTTGTCATCTTCATTGACTGTGATGTCTGCATCATTCAACACGGCTTCATCCTCCAGCTTGTTACTTAAAGTAGAACCCCGAGGACCATCCACTTCTTCTTCTATATGGCTATCAGTACATTCTTCATCGTTCTCAATTAAACTGTTTTCTTCAGTTAAGGAATTACCCAGGGATGATAGGCTTGAAGAGGCTGGCATCATAGGTGAGGTGCTGCCAACTCCTTTAGGCGAGTCACACCAATATTTGTGACCAGAAGGTAATCTCTCCAATATAAGATTAGCAGGACAAAGACCAGAAGAATTTACCAAAGGCGACGCTTCTTCCTTTGCCTCAGAAACTGAGTTACTAGACACATCAGGGTCCGCACTAAAGTGATCTCTGTATATGTCACTTGGTGTCCAATCTGGTATGAGGGACTGAATCTCTGCATCAATCATTTCAGCAATGACAGTAACATCTTGATCAGTCAAGTCCAACTCCTCCACCATTTCGCTTGCCACGGCAACCGACGTATCAGCCTTGGTGTCAAATGGAAAGTGGATATTACGCACATGACCTGTGGATGTTAAAAACATTTCAGCTATTTTCTGTCAATGTCAGCCATGGCAGTGTTCCTTCAAATTAATCATCAAGGCTGACAAGCGTTTGTCATCAAAATTAAGACATGACTCATCAAAGGGTAAGAGAAAGGAAACTTAGATACAAAATCACTAACCTGAATAATCTGGAATCCGCAATTTAAGAAATATCGTGTCAATGTCTTTCATTTCACCTTGCACCGTGAAGTCCCGACTTGCCCCTGTTGGGGAATTCCTAACATGATTACCGATTACAGTATGCTCACTTATTTCAACTGCATGTACCAAATAAATGTCAGGTGTACGCCGAGAAAGACTGCTCCATATCATTGTTGCTTAAATAATTACCAGAATGACGGGAACGTGTTGTTGACCTCACACTCTCACTTTCCTCATATGGTTGGAGAAATGGGTCCATCGAAAGTTCTTTTGCTGACAATCTATCAGACACGTTAGCGATGCATTTTTCTATGAATGCTTTCACTCCAAGGTCAGACACTTTGGCCAGCGAAGCAGGTTTTATACCCTGATAAGGAAAAACTGCAATCAGCACAGTTGAAAAGATTTGCAAACCGTTTCCCCGCTATACAACAAAGAGAATAAAGACCTTTCCATCGAAAAAGTGAGCGTCAAACTGAAGGGCCTGAATAGTTTCAATATCTAATTACGGTATTGGAGCGACATTGGATCAATTATGTGGTTACCATATAGAACAATTTAATTTCTTTAATGCCTTCAAATCTACCAATAAAAGGAAAGAAAGCAGCACAGAAGTATGCACAAGAGAATACATGAAGTCAGATCTCCTGATATGTCAATAAATTTTTATCTACCTAAGGTAGGAACGGAAACAAAAGTCCAGCCAAACAACCCAAGTTAGTAGAATAAAAGACGAGTGCTTCAATGTCTCACCGATGTCACTTTTTTGTAGATTTGAGCGGCATTAGCACATTCAATATAAGGGTACTCGAAGGTCACCAACTCTAGCAAGCACATTCCAAAAGCATATATGTCCACTAGCTCATTGTATTCTTCCTCGTAAAGCTCAGGTGCCATGAACTCAGGCGTGCCTATACAAAAAATTGCAAACAAATTGATAACTAAACAAAAGTGACGCGGCATCACCATTCAACGAAGGATATTTTGGCCCTAACCAATCACACTATGAGCTGAACGAGCTTGGCGAAGTATAGCAGCGAGTCCCAAATCTCCAATTTTCACCTCTCCTTGATTGCCATTAACAAAAATATTGTCACATTTCAGATCCCGATGGATAACTGGTGGGTCATGACTATGGAGGTACACTAGGCCTTCGAGGATTTGCCTAGACCATTTCTTCAATGCTCTCAAGTCCACATGCTTATGCTTCTTTCGGTACCTGACTCACAACAACATGCCAGTCACCTTCAATCACTCATGCCAAAAAGTGCATACATAATTCAAAAGCACAACCGAGTAAAGTAACCATACTGTCGCAATGTGCCAGAAGTGAATATCTCCGTTATAAAGTTTATATGATCATGCTTCGCATCAACCCAAGAGCTATAAAACTTGATTATGTTTTTGTGCTTCAATGTCTTAAGCAAGTGCACTTCCGAATAAAGGCGCTCCAAGTCCTCAGAATTTCGTAATAGATCCGCAACCCTCACCTGATTCCATGCAACTTCTAGTCCTTCCCATTCATCAAATGCTCTGTATCTATACATTCACAGCTCCATCAAGGAATCACAACACGTCAAAATCTCAACAAAAAATAAAAAAACACGACAGATAACAACAAAAGAATTCAACAAGGATACACTTTCTTAAAAGCGCCTTTTCCTAGAACCTCCTTATACTGCCAAAACACAGACCAAACAACATCAAACGCAACATAAGTAGCAGCACAACGAATGCTTAATTCAAAAATTCTAGGGTTAAGCCCATTACACATGAAACAAAACTGAAAGTACTGATTCAACTAAATGAAAATGAAAATAAAATAAAAGATGATCTGTACTAACCCGACCATACCGACCAGTCGGATCAACCTCAACAAACTCCGCATCCGAATCGTCCTGCTCAGGGTCGGACGAGGACGACACCTGGGGCATTTCTGGACCAATCCCAAGTGAAAAAAATAATCGAAACTTTAATCCCCAAATGACCCGATCAGAAGGCGCAAAATCGCAATCAGTTCAAAACCCAGGTCGCAAAATTGGGTGGATGGGTAGAGGTATTTATAGTGTGTGAAATCGGTTTTCTGGGTGAGATGGGCGATTGGGAGATTGAAAAAACGAGAGAAGGTTGAAGAATGTGAAACGTGCGAGAGAACCTGCAATGGAGAAAATGGGGAAGCGAATCAGCAACAATAAAAAAAAACTGTGAGACAACAACCAGCTACAAAAATAATTAATTTCTTGTTTAATCTAATAATATTTATATTTACCAAATCAAGTGATTAATAAGTTTATAATATAAAAGACCTTTCTATGCAGAAATCAAGTTTCAAATTTTTTTTACTGATATGAATTAAACAGTAGCATGAATCTGTTGATGCAACAACTAGTCAATAATATTGCATTAGTAATGTTACAAAAACATTACTTATCTCTTTGTCAATTTTCTAGTATTATATCCGTCAATGTGCAGTTTCCAAACTGATATCTGTCACCATTGAATGGTAGAAATAACAGGTGAGTAAAGACATTTTTAAGTAAGCTACAAACCTGTACAAGCTATCATGCCCAATTTTGTAGTCATCAAATCTGAAGCTGAAAACCTACACAAGCAAACATGCACAAGTTCAATGCTATAATATTCACCAGAAGTTGACTTGAAAAGCCCTGAATATTGAATATACAAATCTTAATCAAAACCCAATATTTAGCCCTGTACTTGATTTTACCAGCAATGTAAAAAATTGCAGTTGGATGATTTTTACCTACTCAAAACGGAAACTGTTAACGTCGAAGATGAGCTTGCAGTATGATATTCAAAATGATGCAAGGCAATGCAGAGTGGTAATCCCAGTCATGGAGAATACACAAATCACAGAAAGGGAAAGCAGCAGCAATAGCAGCTTCACCAAATAAGAAATGGCCTTAGCTTAATGCTTAAAGAAATATATACTTATTTGTTTCAGAGCGGAATATGTCCTCCTAATGCTCTTCCAAGTTAAGTGGGTGACTTGATTTATGGAATAAAAGAAACTCAAAAGGACTACAACTAACAGCTTTGGCAAGCAAACTGATGCTTTTGATTAGTGGGAATGGCAGCATATGCCGCAGAATATTCAGGAGCCAAAATGATGGAAAGAGCTCGAAGAGCGTAACCATCTACGCTACTAGTTGTTGGTACAGTATATGTCTATATGATAACAATGACCTAGCAAGTATGATCTTACCAGTTACCTCATGTTTGCGGCGTTCCCCTCTCGGACCTGGCATCAGCTGTATGCGTTAGGGTCTCATCTGCATTTTAACTAGATAAAACACAACAGAAAGTAGCAATCAGAATTTCTGGATATTTCACAAAAACAGGAAGAGACAGTAGCAGAATCATATGGAAAAATTGAAGTGTATGAATAAATTGATGGGTATGGATCCTCATGCATTTCTTGGATACAATTCTCTAGTACAAAATAATTTTTGAATAGGATATAGAACCACAAACTTCACAGACCATCTTCAGTTTTCTAATGATACATGAAGATGGTTCAAGACCAACACAAATTTGTATACACTTGCCTGCAATTCAGGTAAAAATATCATCTTTGCAGCACCTTGTCAGTGCCATGTACAAGCTTTAGAGCAATTATTTTCCGCCGAAACCAAACCACTTTGCTAAGGAGAACTTATTCCTTCCCCGGGAGTCAGCTGAGTCCTGTGCTAGTGTTGGTGGAGCTGCGCTAGGAGCTTGTGTTGAGGATTTCAGTATAGCTGCAAGGAGAGGTGTAAACTACTTGAGGATGGCAGCCGGAGAATAATTTCCATTGTATGAGATGAAATGGGAAGAAGGGAATGTCAGGGCGAATTCAAAAGCAAAGACAGCAGTACGTTTATTTCTTCAACGGTCACTGGACAAATTCCACCTCAGAGGGAATAACTCTGCTCATTGCTCCAACCAGGGATCAAATGCTAAGTCATGCGTAAATAAGAAAACCACTACGGGTATGAGACTTTACCTGGTTGTGGAGATACTCTGGTAGGCCTATCACTTATTGATTCATTGATGCCTCGCTCTGCATATTGTACAGTGGGTCCATTAGAAGGGCTGGAGGTTGACCTCCTGATCACTGAGACCCTTGACTCATCCATAGCCCCAGTATCATGAGTTCCTGTTTGCTCAAAGCAGAAAGAATATGGGAAACTTAAATATATGCATGAAAAAAGTATATCCAAACAAATTAACGACGTTCATAAGTGTTTGATCTTACCACAAAGCGAGTACATAAAAAGGCAGAAAACACTTACATAACAGAAATCAAAATAAACCAAATGCATATGACCATCTACTGACCTCCCGGCTGCTTCTCAGGACATCTTGTCCAACCAGAAGAATGTTCAGTTTCCTAGACATCATCAAGTTCTCCAAATCCACCTAAAATTCAAACACAGTAAACAATCATATCGGTTAATCAGTCGATATTTCCATTTCTTGCAGCATGAATAGCTCTCAGACCATCCGATTACTAAACCCTTGCGATGAGTGATCCAAATTATCATTCAGTTAACCAGCTCTACCATCATGCGCAACCAAGTCAGAATCTAAGTCTTGAGCAACTTGTCCAAAATAGATGGTGAACATAATGTACCTCGTCAGCAAAGAGCAGCGCCACGCAGCCTGCCTCAGCTTCCACGTCCTACTCCTCCTTACATTGATCACAGGCACCACAACCTCATTCTCATCTCGCTTTGCAGCATTCCCAATCTTATTCTCCAATAACCACGCATAGCAAATCACAGCTAACATTGAACTAGTACCTGAAATCCCCAACACAGAATAAATTTATTTTACCTTCACTAACCGTGGGACAATTTCACCAAAAGTGCATATTCCAACAAGAGTGACATTTTCCAAATCCAGAACTCATCAACATTCAATCAGCTAACAATCCAGAAAAAGCACCAACTGTTTGATGTTCCAGAAAGCACAATCTTGGCCTTACCAAGCCCTTCCCCATCAAAAACCCTCACGATCCCGCCCTGCCTCTTCATTTGCCAAGCACTCCTTCTCCTCGACTCTGGACAGAGTACTTCTCAACCGAGCAAGTATTGCTCGAAATCGATCTCCGTTGAGCAGACTCCACCAGATTCCTCGGCGGCGACAGCACTCTAACATCCCTCTACGAACACGATTTCCTAGGCGGAGACTCGGTCAATCTACTCGACGCAGACAACAACACCCTCCCTACCGCCTTCTTAGCCCTAAACGTCCTCCTCGACGCAATCTACGGATCAGTCTGGAACCTGGACTTGCGGTGGCCCGTTTGTCGCGGCGGTAGGTTGGTGAATATCGGGTAGGGCGAAGTTGAGAGAGGAGTGGATATCAAGTCGGATGAGTTAGCCGCGGAGGGTTTGAGGATGAGAACCATTTCTGTACTGCGGTGGTCTTAGAGACATCTCCGCCGCCTCTAGCCGGTTGTGGCTCTAGGGTTTCGGATTTGTTCCTGCGACTTGATTAAAATCCCCCGCTAAAGCCTTCGACTGGTTTGTGCCTTGTGCAACAAAAAATGGAAACTAGCCGTTAAGATTGAGCTAGTCGGGTCGGGTTGAATCATATTAATGTGTGTAATATTGGGCCATTGGGCCAATGTATGTAATATTGGGCCATTGGGCCAGTGTGAGTTTGGCACCCAATCCGAATGGGAAAGGTATGTTGGGCCGGAGGACCAGGCCCAATAAGGACTTATCGATGGTGCTTGCGATCGTTCAGCTTTCCAACAGCACCAAACAATCTGAGGAAACGGAACGTCGTGCGATTACGTCATCCGTGCGAGACACCATTTCTCCGGCGCCTGTAGTCGGAGGTGGATTTTATTTTATTCTTCCTGAAGCGAAGCGGGATTCAATCAAGGTATTGATGTATAGATTGTGAAGAAATTATTAGGGTTTCGATGGGTTCATTTTTGATAATTGATTTTTGAAAAGAGTTGAGTTGCGATGCTGATTCCAATTGAATCATAAAAGTGTGCACGTTTTTTTTTCTTCTTTTGACATTGGTTTTTTGTATGATTGGAGACGCAATTTTGAATTTTGTTCTGTGTTACAAGTTCTATGCCTTTTTTTTAGAAAAAAATATATTATTTTGTCGTGACCGTGAATTGCATTTATAAGGTTGAAATTAATGAGTAAGCAATAAGAAATTATTATTTATGAAGTTGGATGGGATGCCGCATAGAGGTGTACATTGCTTCACAAAGGCGAAACAAAACTGATTTAGTGTATGTTCCTTGTTCATGGAAGTGTACATTAGTGTAATGGTGTAACAAGAATTATTTTTTGAGGAAAAGGGGCTTACTTTAAACTTTGTTGGAGCAGTAAATGGAGGATATGGACAATACAATATATGTTCCAGATACTCCCGATAGGCTTTTCTCAAGTAAGTCAAATGTCGTGGAACACGTGGAGAAGAAAGATCATAAATCTGCTGGAGCTCATGCCGGAAATTCAGATTCTCGTCACGAGCCTTTGAATCAAATAGAAAGCCATAGTAATGTGACACGACAAGGTGGATGCAAAAAAGTATTGAAGTTTAAAATTCCCAGAAAAATCAAGACTGATAATCTGGAGCATAGTGATAAGTCCATTATTGATCTATCCAGCAGTCCATGCCCATCTAACTCGCAACGTACTCTTAAGTTTCGGAGGGCTACTTTAGAAACGGCCATTCAAGAAGAAGTTGAGGATCGTTCCCTAAAAACTCAAAGTATGGATCATGAAAAAGCTATGCCTTACACTCATCAAATGAAGTCAACTTCACTAGCAATTAATGGTGTGGATCAATACTCAAAGGGATTTAATGGTCATCAGTTTGGTCCAGAGGATTTCTCCCATAGTGACATACTTAATGATTCAAATGGAGAAGAAAAAAGAGAAGGATCATTTAAAAATGGTGGATGTTTATCAAGTTATAGGAATGGTACTTCTAGAACATGTGCCTATTCATCTAAAGGGAAGGAGAAGACATTGGAAAATAGTGGTACTCCACTTGTGGCAAGTGTGCCGCATGTTGATAACAGGTGGAATATAAATAGTAAAGCTTCTCCCAGTCGTGCGACGATCAATGTTTCACCCAAAGCTCAAGAATCTACGTATAAGGCTTTGCACATTATTGAGTCACCAAAGAGAGGACCAAAGAGGTTTGTACGTAATGGTCTGATCTCTCCACAAAATATTGCAAAAGGAAAAATGGTTGCAGGTCAAAATAGCAGCCTCAGAGATTCAGATCAGAACAATGAAGGTAGTGCAGCCCACATTGATCCATGGGCTCCCATAGATATCAGTGATTGTAGTGCTGAAGGAAAGGCCTGTTGCGTACGTAAAGGAAAAAGTGTGAAATCACATCTGCAGATTTCAAATGAGGTTTACGCTGGAGCTCAAAATCTGTTTGATAGGTAGCTCAATATTTAAAACTTTGATATTTGTGGTATTCAGTGGTCTACTAAAATCTTTCAACTCCATTATGATCTAATTTTGGAGTGGATATTCTGATAGAATTATTTTTCTGCAGAGAAACCAGCATCCCTAAAGAAGACTACACTGTACTTAGAGAAGCCAATGAAGAAGTTGGCAACTGGAGAAGTACACATAGTTATCAGCAAAATACTTGTCACCCCTTTTCTAATTCGACGATAAATGATACTGTTGGTCTTGGTGGTATCCAAAATGGTGAAAAAACAGTATACAGAACAAGTAGCCAAAACAAAAGATCTGAAGTGGGAAGTGAACATCATCTAAAAGAGGTCTCAGTTCCGTCATTGAATGGGCATGCTCGTACTGTACCGCGGAGAACATCTAATTCGGCATCTGAGTCAAGTAGTGGTATCAAAAGGCGCCGAGAGGCAGATTCCTCAACTAGACAACAAAGGACAAACCAGGGCTTACCAAGAATACTCAATGGTGGACCATCTTCATCTCGAATAAATCAGTCTGGTATAGTTGTCTTCAACTAGGGAATCACCAAGTTTATTACTCAAATTTAACTATAACTACCATCATGTTGTTACAGAGGTTTTCTGTCTGACAGATTGCTTGACTAACGATAACGTGGAGGCTAGGGATTGGCAACTGGAAGCTGATGAGAGGTTGGCACGTGAGCTACAAGAACAACTATATCAGGAGGACAACACATTTAGTGGCAGTGAGGTACACTTTTCCAATATGTATACAGTATACACGTGTAGTTTAGTCATAATTACCTTTCCCTTATGTATTGAATTAAAATAGCAAGTTTTATCCTAGGTTTGCTTTCCTAATTTCCTGTTTCCTCCTGGTATATGTTTTTGAAGAGAACTTGCTTTCATGACCGTGCTACGCCTTTTCTTGCTTACTGAGAGTTAATTTGTAAACAGATGGATGCCAATATAGCTTTAGCACTCCTTCAGGGTGAACAAGCAGAGCAGGCTTCTACCATTGCCTCTCATCCGTTGTTGAATCCTGTAAACGGCCTTCTGTATACTACTTATTTGTTTATTGGCTGCTATTGCCTATCTTTTCTCTCCCCTGGTATTTTGGGCCTTTATTCTTCATTACATAATCTTGTCTGATAACTTCTCAAGGGCCTGCGATTAGAGTGCTGACTAATAAAGATGATCCATACAAGAGAGCAAAAGAGCAACTAAGATTTTTATTAAACTATTGTATTGTCCAACCGCAAGACCCCGGCTTTCTCCAGTGTTGAGTATGCAAGCCCTGTCAACTAATTCAGTATGGTCTGCAGTAATGTGCATATGAACATATCAGATTCAAGAAACAGCTCGAAGCTAAATTACCAATGTTCTTTGTCTTCACAGGCCTAAATTAATCTGTTGACAGAAATACTAGATACTTCTATAGGAAGGATAAAAAACACTTGCAATTCATATTAGAGATAAAAACTTAATTACTATATTGGTTTCATTTGTTCCAGTGCTGTTTGAGTTAATCTACCCTGATGATTATTAGATTTGCTTGAAACATTAATTCGGTTTTCTAACATGCAGAGAGCCACTGTGGCACCTCGAATGCAGAGACGGCCTCGTTTACGATCTTCACAGCCAGCTTCAGGTAGGAGAGGAGCTAGATCTCGTGTTACCGGTCTTTCGAGGGGATCACAGCCTAGTAGTGGTGTTCGCTTCTCAAGTTCTTTTAATTTCCCGGGCCCCTTTCCTCCTGATATGACAGTGGACACAGTAAGTGCCTGTTCTCATCGACTTGCCTTTACTATTTTATTCTAAATGTGCCACCACTTTTTTCGTGTGATTCCCACCAAATAAAGAGAGGTTAATACCTAAAAGGATTAAGTTGGCCAGGAAACCTTAAACACAGCTAAAGCACAACTATTCTATCGTATTCTTTTTCTTATGTCATCTATTTTTTTGATATACCATCTTGAACTTTGAGCTCATATGATTCTTTTTTCATATGCTATCTATTTACCCTTGCATATAGTATCTTGAATTTTGAGCTAATATGATTTATAGTAGCCAATGCAATCAATTATTACAAAATATAAAAAAGAGTTTTCGAGGTCACTTAGTGGTCATGTAATTTATCAGTGTTCAGTTTCTGGTCCACTAGTTTGTAAACAAACACTGGCTGAGGGCATTTGCATTCTACATGTTCATATATACCTACAGCCTAGTTCATCTACATCATTGGTAAAACTACTGATATTCTTAGATGTCTTCTGTTGGCAACTTTAATTTTGATCAGAGTGGTTGTGGCTTCTGTGCCCATTGCCTACTCATGACCGCAGGTTGAAAGTTGATTGGCAGAATTCATTTCATCTTTCGCTCTTATTATAATAAAACAGAGGGCAAAGCCGTTCCCTTCAAAAGGGTACTTATGATAAAGAGGTATTCTGATATGCAATCATTTTACAAACTTAGAAAAGTTCATCAGGTATTTGTCCCTTGTTTTAAGTAACCTACACAGTATGGAGAGACCGAACAATGTGTGATTTATTATTCTACAGTACTGTGGTTCATCTATATGACATTCATTAGTAAGGAAATGCATAGTCCGAAGTCATCTAAGCATGTCCTTAACTTATTCGACCGTACTGAAATATAAAACAGAAGTTAGACCACTTCACATTATCATCATCATCATATGTATAACATGTATTATTTTCCAGAGGCTTGATATATTGGAGGCATTGGAGGCTGCATCTGACGATTTTCAATACCTGGGAATTCTTGATACCCTGTTTCGAGATGGCCATGACATTGATGAGTGAGTTTCTTCCTTCGTCCATTTTCAAGAGTCTTTTGGTTTGCCATTTGAATTAGTTGAAGCTTGTTTTTTTTTTTTTTTTTTAATGGTCGCCTTTTGATTTTTGAGTTGAACGTTGTGACATGATAATGAATTATCATTTTGAGAAATACTTTTTTAGTTGGGGTTGCTGATCATACATATTTAGATGTGCTTTATCTCACTGAAGTTTATTGTTTTTATTTTTGCTGTTTACCCTTTTGCCTTCTAGCTGTAGTTAAGGGCATTTAATTCCTTTATTATAATCTTCTCTTGAAATGATTATATCTATACTTGAAATTTTTTAACCCGCTTTACATTCTTCGGTTGTTGCATATGACTGTATAACATTTACACTGTAGTCTCTTTCCTTCTGAAAAAATGTCGAATATGTTACTCTCGTTCAGAAATGACTATGAGAGATTGCTGGCCCTTGATGAAAACAATCATGAACAAGGAGCATCTACACATCAGATCAATAGTTTGCCACAGTCAACAGTGCAGGTAAACTTTGACTACAACTTGAGATTTCTACGAAATGTTAAAATTCCAGTCGTGGTATAACATAGAGCTGCTTACACAGACGGATAGCTTTGAAGACAATTGTGCAATATGTCTCGAGACACCTGGTCTTGGCGAAACAATACGCCACCTCCCTTGTTTCCACAAATTTCATAAAGAGGTAGGTTCCTTCTTCCATATCTCTCGCTGTTCTCCAATTGCATAACAGGTATTGACTTCGTTTGTTTTCTGTTTACTGCAGTGCATTGATCAATGGCTCGGCAGAAAAGCCTGGTGCCCAGTTTGCAAATCGTCAGTTACCCAGTCTTAAAAGATTAGCACTAAATCCCGCAGCAACATGACTCATCAAAGCCCAACAAGTTATCATTTTGATTTTACTTGAATGTGAAATGCATCTTTGAAGTTGTTTTTCCTTGATTGAAGCCTGGTTAAGAAATTGCCGCCACTTTTAGGCAATGATGATGAGTACCATGTTTTAGTTAAGATTTGAATCTTTCATATAGTTTTATAGCATAGAGTGTTTGTAACCACCTAGGACGTTATTGGCAAAAGACAATGTTATTGGCACAAATGCCTGATCATTTACGTAACAAAACTTCAAGTTTCACAAAGGCCGACATTGACTTGAGGAATATTGCACCAATGCTTGCATGCAGCAGCGTCTATAAATTCAGGAAATCTCAGCTACACTTTAGCCTTCTTTGTTGAAGTGGCCCAACCAGAAAGAATAATGCTCAGCAAAATAACTCAGCTGATAACCTTTGAAACAACTCCGGCTCCAACTGTTCTTCCTCCTTCCCTCAGCGCGAATCTTTGACCTGTTTTCACAATTATCGAGTAAAGTTACAGCAAACCATGTGACTGGTTATTTTTTAAACTGATTATAACGCTAACTTACCTGCTTCAAGTGGCGCAGGGAGCATCAACTCGAAAGTTGCAGTTACGTTGTCACCCGGCATAACCATCTTTACTGATTCTGGCAACTCAATTTTCCCCGTGATGTTTGCAGTCCTCAGATAAAATTGAGGCATGTAGTTTGAGAAGAAGGCAGTATGACGTCCTCCTTCATCCTTAGTGAGGACATATATCTCGGCTTCAAATTTTTTGTACGTTTTCACAGAATTGGGTTTTGCAATAACCTGCCACATAAATTATGCACGACAATTATTGATTTACATGATGTACTCCGTATAGTCTCAACATGAATTTGTTTGCTTACCATTCCACGCTCGATGTCTTCCCTTTTCAGGCCACGTAAAAGAAGACCGACATTGTCACCAGCCTTGAAAAAAAAAATCAAACTTAAATCAGTTTCACATAATCAATCAGAAATGTTTTGCGAAACTCCGTGGAATGATTACTCACCTCTCCGCGATCCAAAATCTTCTTGAACATCTCAACACCAGTGACAACACTCTTGATTGACGGGCCCTTTACATTAACATCAAATAATGATAGCCCTAGATTAGAATCTCAAACGCAAAAGTACACATTCTATAAACCAATACAAACTGTAAGCAATTTAGAATTCAGGAACCATGGTCATAAGGTTAATGTTTTATGAAAAAATCTATATATTTGATTCTACAAGGCCGCAAAGAAATGTGGTTCACTAATTCACCTGTATTAATCCTGAGATCTCTACTTCTTCACCAACTTTGATGGTACCTTGCTCGATACGACCAGTGGCAACTGTTCCACGACCCTACACACATCAAAAACAAGCAACAACACTAATGTTCTTTAACCAAAAGAAGTAACAGCCAGATCAAAACTACCAGCTCGTTATGTTTCACTACCTGAATTGAAAACACATCCTCGATTGGCATCAAGAAAGGCTTGTCAAGTTGGCGAACAGGGTCTGGAATGTATTCATCGACAGCATCCATTAACTTCAAAATCGCATTTTTCCCTAGCTCTTCATTTATACCTTGCAAGGCAGACAAAGCTGATCCTCGAACTATGGGAATCTCATCGCCAGGAAACTTGTAGAAGCTTAAAAGTTCTGCAATATTCATAAAGAAGAGTTAAACAGCTGAATTGCAAGATTTTAATTTGCGCTTGATAGTTTCAAACGAAGACAAAAATTGATAACAATGAGCTGGAAGTCGTAAAAATAGGAAATAATACCGCGGAGCTCCATCTCCACAAGTTCTAGTAACTCTGGATCGTCAACAACGTCACATTTATTTAAGAAACATACCAAAGATGGCACACCAACCTACAAATTTAGAGAACAATGACAAGTATAAGTGAATGAAAATTAAAACTAAGCTATGTGAAATATGAGGCTCCTAACCTGGCGCGCCAGCAGAATATGTTCCTTTGTCTGCGGCATAGGCCCGTCAGGGGCAGAAACAACCAAGATACCCCCATCCATTTGAGCAGCTCCAGTGATCATGTTCTAGCAGGTCAACAGGCAGCTATTAAAAATATGCAAAATAGGGGGATGACAATAGTAACAAGACTGCAGATATAAACTAGACGCCTTGCAAATATCATGTAAGCCTCAGCCCTAGTTCATGATAATACAACATGAAAACTTACTTTTACATAGTCAGCGTGACCTGGGCAATCAACATGAGCATAATGTCGCTTGGCTGTCTCATACTCCACATGGGCCTGCACGCGAATATAAATTTGAGCTGAGAGCAGTTCGGAATTCAACAGTTACCAGATAGGATATCAAAACAAAGTCAAACGAAATGTCAAAATACTTCCAAACAGAACATCTACAAATCCATCATTATTTGACTGGGAAACAAGTGTTACCGTTGCAATGGTAATTCCTCTTTTTTTCTCTTCTGGCGCCTTATCAATCTCGTCAAAGGCAATGGCTTTTGCATTTCCTTGTTCTGATAGCACCTATGAGAAATTACACACCAAAGTTGAAGGTCAAGAAATCTCACAACCAAAAAAAGAAAAACGATACCAAAACAAAACCGTGCAACTTACCTTCGTGATGGCTGCAGTCAGCGTGGTCTTACCATGATCGACATGTCCAATGGTTCCCACATTCACATGAGGCTTCCTATTGTCACAAACCAAAGACAACTAAATTATAATCAACTTCCAGGAAAAATTGCTCCACCCATTTCCTCATCCACTACACGAAGGTCAAACAAAATGTATAAGACATTCACCCATAAACCAAAAACAAGGGCCAACAACACTCCAAATCATCCTCCACACTTATCGAGCCCTAATTCAAACTCCCTTCGCTTCACGCACCCCTCCGCCAAACCCAACCCCAGAAAAGCATCAGACACAATCAATCACTATGAATGAAATCTTTACAAGAAAGACTGAAACTATACGACTTACGTGCGAGTGAAAGTGGCCATCGATCTCATCCACCAGGCCGCTCCATCGTTGCATCCCGACGAAGATGCTGCAAGCTGCTTGGGGATCGAAAGACGACCGTGAGAGCATGCCCGAGCGACGATTCGCTTGGAATTAGGGTTCCGGAAGATCAGGGAAGCCATGGATGAATTGATAGATGGAGATCGCAGAAAGTGGTTAAAAGCGGAACGAGGGTTTTGTCCGCTATCAGGGTTTTAGTGTTAGCCGTATTTACAAAAAGACCCCTAGCAAATAGTTTATTTTCATTTCCACCCCGCAACTTGTACAAAATCTTCCCATGCTATCCGTTGTTTTCTACCTAACGAGAATCCAAGTGGCGCTGTAAAACCAGAATGAATTACAAAGAGCTCAGGCCAGAAGAGGCCTCATGCTGGCTTTTAGCTGGTTGAGTTTGAGCACACTGTTCCTTCTGATAATCTGAGCTCCAGCATCCGGGTTGGAAATACCTATCTTGACTAGTGTGTCAGATCACTCATTGTCAGAACCCTCGTCGTCGCTGAATGGCTCATATATTTGATATTCTCCGTCACTTGCATCAGCATCTGGTACTTTGCTGCTTCCTGGTTCAACAGATGGGAAAGCGCCAAATATGTTTTGCAAGTAGTTTGCTGAAATGTTTTTGTATGCATGAGGCTGCAGTGAGATCTCATCTTCCTCACCAGACAGGCCGAGCGCCTCCTCGTACTCATCATCACCTTCTTCATTTTCTTCTTCATCTGGCAGAATTTCTTTGTGAGCTTGCTCATCTGCAATTTCTTCATCCGGTTTATGAACCTGTTTATCCAAAGTTTTATCAGGACGCGAGTCACCCTCAAAGACAAGCTTCCGCCTCGTCTTTTCAAACATGTCTCTACAAGTTTTCAGCAACTTCACAGCTCCTGGTTCAGGACATACAGATAAAAATCTGACGGCAATTCTTAGTCTTAGGTTATTAACTATAAGGGCTGAGAACCATCCTGTTGCTCGGCTGCAACTTGGCTCTTTCACTGGTTTCCTTATCTCTTGCTGAATGTAATCATCATCAACCTCTAAGAACTGCAGTGAACTTTGACAGCCATAGGGGAAACACTTAAAGGCACATAGATCCCCCCATCTCTGCTTGTATTTTAGCCCAGCATTAGCATCACAATAACCTCTTAAAGATGGTGGCACCCGAAAATCAATTCTTTGATATATGCAAGTACCAGGATCTTTCCGAGGATCATATCCTCTTCGAATCCAGAACCGAAGGAATGGCCCATTGGAAAAGTAATATGCAGCAATGAATAGGAGCCTCCGCAGCATATTGATTTGGATTTTAAAACCTTTATCTCGCAAGCGTTCTGCTAGAGAACGTTTAGGCCATATAGGCCGCTCATCAAACAACTTGCAAACAGCCATCTGGCACTCCCAATGGTACGAATCTCGAGGGATGGACTTCTCCCATTCTATCTTTTTAGGAACATCCTCAACATTGAAATCGACAAAAAAATTTCGCTCCTGAATCCCTGGAGAATGTTGGTGTGAAAAGTGTTGTAGAAACTCATCTGGCTTCGTTTTAGTACTTGATCCCGTTGATGATGGTTTTAGTACCACTTGTTCGGGTGTATCCTTGGCCGAAAAAAATGGGGGCAGAAGCATTAGCAAATCATCCCGATCCAAGTCAATTATACCACTTTTTTGAAAGTGGGGTTCCATATCAGCCCATTTCCTCTTCTTTCTTTGGGCAACATCTGCATGAACAGCAAGCACATGCTGGTAGTCTGCCATGCCATCAAAGTAGTATGCCTCTGAAACTCGAGCAACAATATCAGCACATATGTCTATTTTACTTTCATCATCGCCCTGATCTTGATAGTTTCCAATTATTTCAGGTTGATCTACTTGAGGACCGCTCACAGCTTGACCAGAAGATGATGCTTTTTCATTGCCCTGGACTGAATCGGTTGATAGGGATCCACCTGAAACATCAATGGTATTCCGAAAAGAAGAAGTCTTTTTAGAAAGTTTCAACAGGAAATTACTGCAGCTTTGAAGCCTCCCAATAACTGGGTGTGAATACGGATCTTCAGGACGGAAACGAAGTTCCAATGTCTGCGAGCTGCGAGCTTTAGCAATTCCTTCGGTTCCACCAAGAGTCTCAATAGCACGTGATGTGGTTGAAGGGTACCCTGGATAGTGAACAGCAAAAGCCTCTGAAGTAGGCAGTTTTCCTGACACAGTTCCGTCTTTTACAATTCCCATTTAAGAATCTATAGAATGTCAAATACAAGAAGTAGTTCATCAGTAAAAATTGAAGACATAAGCTTCAAATATGTAATCTTCTCAAAGCGTACTTTCACAAATAAGAAAACCAAAGAGGTACAACTCATATGTTATCGATACTCCATGAACATTCACTGCCGTACTACATTGCTGTGTTATGATGGCAAAACAACTACAGGTTGGAGTCAACCACAGAGCGGCTAAACCATAAAAACTACACATAACGAGCCAACAATCGCAAGTATCAAAATAATGTCAGACATAATTTCACGACATGATGACCCATGTACTCAAATAGCCTACACATAAAATAGAAAATTACATACATCAATAACTACTGAATTTTCTTTTTGATTGAACTTCAGAAAGCTCCATACTTGGAGAAACTTGCTCTAGCAGCTAACCTGGTCCGAAATAACTATAACTTCTCTTTCTTTATTTTTTTCCTTTTGTTCAGAACAATTTAACTTATCAAGATGCACATTGATCCCAAAAGACCTGTGCAGCTAACAAATACTCAGCTTTCAACTTCAAAAACACTCCACTGCACAATAATTTACAAACCCTACTCCTTGAGCTTCTCATCAGTTTCAGTGTCAGATAGATATCTATCAAGTCCTATTCACCAACTCAACAAATTCAATAACAATTCAACCCACTCCAATTCACTACTTGCTAAAAGCGAGTCCCGCAAATCAGCAATCCCTTACCTGCTAAGTAGGACGGGAAATATGTACACATTCATTACCACAGTATTCTGGATGATGTCCAGTTTCAAACCCATAGAAGAAACCAATTAAGTACAGAAGCCTGAAGAACACTTAAACTTATGCCTGATTTGCCAACAGCTTCTCATAATTATAATCTATATTCAACATGATTTTTACGCAACCATACATGCATTCACCAATGCGTTTAGAAAGAACACTTCTAAACGCTCAGTATCAACAGTAGCCAGTTGACCAGTTCCCGAAACCTCAACGAATTAACCACTGCAGACAATTACGAACTACATAAAAAAATTGATAAAGCTAACCTGTGAATCACCAGTGCACCTTAGCTAGATGGCTGGTGGCGGTGCAAGAAGGCGAAGGCTGAGAGAATCAACCCAGTTCCGAACTCCGAAGCTGAGCCCTGCTGCATTCATCCAAACCCACACTCACAATTGTTGCTGAAATCGGTTGTTGTTGGTGAATCTCCGAGTAAAGATTATGTTTTAGGTTTCGAGTGATTGAGATGCGACACGATTGTGTTTTTAGGTTTTTTTTATTTTAATTTCGAATTTATAAATAAAAAATAAAAAATCCTGGATCTTACACGGGCTGCAGCCCACGGGCTGTATCTATCAGCCTCTTTGCTCGATTTCCTTATCTTTCAATGGGATTTTCATGGCAGTGCAAACTCTACAGATATTAACTGGTGCTTATGAAGTTAAGGTGTAGGGTAGCATGCAAGGCATTTTGGTGTGCTGGAAACAAACAAAGGGTTCATCAAATAAATCAAATCAAGGCTGAGATGAGCAACAAGGCGGAGAGTGTAGCATCCATCTTGAAGAAACACTGCAAGTCGATCCGACACGTGAAGCAAATCCACGCGCACATCATCCAATCGGATCTCCACCGGAACAATTTACTATGCTCCACTCTCGTCTTCTCATATGCTTCCCTATCATCACCTCGCTACACCCATCTCGTATTCGATTCGATTTCGAGGCCAAATCTCTTCGTCTTCAACCACACAATTCGCGCCTTTTCAAAGGTACGGTCTTCATGCACCGACTCGTTGCGAATGTATGTCAGAATGGTGCGTTGTGGGATCAGGCCGGATAGCTTTACTTTCCCGTATTTGCTCAACGCGTGCGCTTCGCTGGGAGCGATTTGGACGGGGGTTGAGGCTCAGGGGAGGGTTGTGAAGAGTGGGTTGGGGGTGTGTTTGCCGGTGATGAATGCGATGGTTGATATGTACGGGAAGTGTGGGGAGGTAAAGAATGCGCACCAGGTGTTCGATGAAATGCTTGTGAGAGACGTTGTGTCTTGTAATGCTGTGTTGGGTGCTTTTGCGAGGTGTGGGAAGGACATGGAGATTGCGCGGAAGGTGTTTGATGGAATGCGGATGAGAAATGCGATATCTTGGAATGCCATGATTGTGGGGTATGTGAACAATAAAGAGCTGGGCTTGGCTAGGGATTTGTTCGATAGAATGGAGGGTTTGAAAGATGTTGTGTCATGGACAAGTATGCTAGTTGGGTATACCAAAAATGGGGTGATGGATATGGCTGGGGATTTGTTCAAGGACATGCCGGAGAAGAGTAAGGTTGCTTGGACAGCAATGGTATCCGGGTGTGCGCAGAATGGGCGGCCTAGTGAAGCAGTGTCAGTTTTTGTTAGTATGCTGGAGGAGAATGTGAAGCCAGATGCTCTCACCATGAGCTCAGTTATATCTGCAGTGGCCCAGTTGGGGAGGCCGGAGCTAGCCAACTGGATTGGGGATTTTGCAGAGACGGAGAAGCATGTGGTTGAGCGGAACGAAAGGGTGCTTACTGCCCTTGTTGATATGTATGCCAAATGTGGGAACTTGAAAGAAGCACGTCGCCTATTTGCAGAGATTCCTCGCCCTGATGTGTTCCCATATAGTGCCCTGATAACGGGTCTGGCTTCACATGGTCATGGACATGAAGCTCTTGAGATTTTCCGAAAAATGAAGGAAGCTGATGTTCAACCTGACTGCATAACTTTCGTTGGGGTGTTCACTGCCTGTGGGCATGCAGGGCTGATTGAGGATGGGATGAAGTTCTGGGTGAGCATGATAGAAGATTACAGAATAGAACCTGATGCTGATCATTATGGATGTATGGTTGATATGTTTGGGCGTGCAGGGAGGTTGGATGAAGCTTATGAATTCATCAAGAGCATGCCTATGGGTCCTAAACAGGGAGCTCTAGGTGCTCTGCTGGCAGCATGTAGAACATACGGGAATGCTGAAATAGCAGAAACTGTTGCTGAGCATCTGTTTCAATCAGAGCCTGGTAATACTGGCAATTATCTACTTCTCTCCAGTATATATGCTCAGAGAGAGCAATGGGACAATTCTGCCACGGTGCGCGAAATGATTAAACATAAAAGCATTGTGAAGCTTCCTGGTTCTAGTTGGATTGAGAGCAATGGAAGAGGTCTGCTCCCCACTTGAGAACTAACCCACACTTGTTATACTATAAGTGACCTCATTTCTCATCAGCTCAAAAATGAGTGCTGTTGCGAGAGCATTTGAAGATTTCATGCCGAATGAGCCAACAGTTCACACTCTGCACATAGCTTCTGTTTCTTTTAACAGTCTTCTTCTTGGAGAGATTGTGGTGCCAGACTGGGACATGTTTCATGTGAGCCATGTTTCGTCTCTTTAGTCTATGAAGAAGCTGAAACCTGCACATTCAATTTCTGATGATATCCTAATCATCCTTCTCATTTCAGAGTAATCATAGCACTGCAGAGTTTCACGGCGCAGCAAGATCACTGGGCGGTTGTGCCGTTTACGTAAGGTATGTTTCAGTTCACAAACTTCAGGTCCAACAAATTGGAGTTGGAATGAAGCATGTATTTGATATTTCAAACCTCTGAATATCCGCACAGTGACAAGCCCAGCACACAGGATTTCAAAATACTAGAAGAGCTAGTTCTGCCTGATGGCTCTATTCTCAGAGCCAACATGCTGGTGGCCGGAGGCTGTCTCTTTGTTGATCCAGTGATGGACAGGAAAAGGTTGAACGTTTAACTACACGCATGCCATTTTAGCTTCACAAGCAAGTGGTTTGCTTCTCTAGTTAACAGATCCAGCATCCACTTCCTCTCCTTTATCAGGCCATGTAAGCCCCCTTGATGTTGAATATCTTGAAAACATGGCAGGTGAAGATTGGTGCGGCAATTCTGCAATATATGCTTTCAACTCAGGTAACTGCTGACATGCCTCAAATGTCTTCCTCCATTGCAAACTAATTTGATTGGTCCCCATGAGAAGTAAACCTGAGTATCTCACTTGCAGGATCAGTTTCAAGATTGTCCAAGCATGAGTGCATTGAAGTCTCATTGGAAATCCTAAAATGCCAAATTTTCACAATTTCCCCCCGTAAAGGTCAGCTAGCTAACACACTCCTGCATTTCCCCAACTTCTCCTCATCTTGCACTGCTCCTATCATCCATGCTATCTGTTTCACAGATCTTCAATCCGGATATTCACTTCGCTCCATTGGGTTTACTCAACATGTACAACTCTGGAGGAGCTAGAGAAGCTCCAAGCTCCAACACAGATGACGTAATAACAGTCAAAGGTCTGCTTCAGGCACAATACCCAAGTCTTGCAAGGTAGACTCCCAAAGCCAAGAATTCACCAACAATGCTCAGGATGGTCTGCTCACCATCACTGTAGAAGGAGAATGTCTCAGAGTAATTGAGATCAATTATTGAATTCCCCATCAGCATTTCATAAGTCATTTACGTCATATAACTGACAATTCTTGTAAGCCCCATAGGGTAACCCTAAATCCCAAATCGTGCAGCTTTTATCTCATTTTCAGTCCAGTTATTTCTAGTTCCTTGAGCACCAAGTCTCGATCCTAGCACCCCTGTGGCACTTGACACATTGGCCCCAACATGTGAGGTGCATACTGGGGATACCCTAGCCTCTTATCTGCAATAAACATGGCCTAATTACAACCTTGATAACAAAAGTGTTTTTCAACTGACCTGAACTGCTGGGACACCTTTTGGTGCATGATCACGGACACTATCAGTTTGGTTGATTTCATTCTGATTATTAAATGGTAACTGCACTGTAAAGCAACTCACTTGCAAGCTGCAACTGTGGCCTTCTGCTTACGGGATTGGATGGTTGACCTGAATCAAATGGTCAGAGTACAATCACCAAGATGTCAAGTTGAAACGAGAAATAAGAGAATAAATCTGTGAGCCTAAGCAGCTTTGACAGTTTCAGCTCCATCTCTTTACTCCTTGCTATTCATGTTATCACACAATGGTCCAACCTTCATTTGAGATTGTCTGGTGAAAGAGTAAGCGCAACAAGTACATTTAACTCGGAAGCAAAAGTTCTATCCCACTAGTTCTTGCACTATTCAAAACCAAAAGCAGGCTTCAATGTTTCATTCTCGAGGTGTCCTGTAAACTTACAAACAGATGCAGCTGTTAATAATATTAGCAATGGTAATAAATATGAGTCGCATGTATACGAACTGTAGAATATTAGTTACCTCAAAAATCCAAGAGTAGCTGAGGAAGAATCCTCTCCAAGTGCGTCACTTCAATTTTTCCTGATCCTTCTGCCTCAGCAATGATGGCACTGCGTTGTACAGCCTCTTCATGGAAACAAGCAAGTCAGTAATCCCATTAAACACCACTGAAGCAAAAGAAAAGCAACAGAAAATAATAAAGAGCAACCTGTAACAAAAATTCTGAGAAGTTCACAGCTGAGTTTTAGAGCATTGGAATTCGCTGGATCAATCAATTAACAAAGTCAGAAGAACCATCTTTACAAATATTATATCAATTCATGTTCCAGGTACAAAACAAATGGCAGGTGGTAACTCCTAAGTTCATTTTTAGTACTACCAGAAGTAGGCCGATTTCTCTTTGATGACCCAGCTCCTGTTGCCTGCACCAAACACGAACATGCACCAATACAAACAACATCAAAACATTTTGTCAACCGCCTTGTTAAAATGAAAGGCAAAACTTTTGTGGACTGCCAGAACAATTTGGCATTGTATCCTATCCGGTCCTCAGAATGAAGCCAATAGAAAGGTTAAGCCAATTTAGAATATACAACTAGAAAACTAAATAATTATAAACAGAAGTAAGCATAAACAGCATCTATAACCTAAATCTACAATTGCAATTTGGAGTTCATGCAGTGTTTTCAGCGCAATCAACAAAAAGTGCCTAAAGGTGAATATTTATTTAAATTGAAATTCATACCTCGGAATCCAAAACCTCTGCGCCATCGTTTCTCTCGCGCTCTGCGATTAACGGAAGCAAACAACTATGAAACGGAGAAGGAAGCGAATAACGAAGTGGAGAATTTAAATACACAAACCAGCTGCTTTGCGGATCCAACTGCGCTTCAAGATGACGTGAATCAGATCCTGGACATACAACAACAACAACAAATGATGAGAAAAGACGTCGAAAATGATGAAGAGAGGTAGGGAGGCAGGCAGGCTTACAGGATCGAAGGACGGTTCCATGGAGGTTGAAAAACGAAGCGGAGACGAAGAAGAAGACAGCAGCAGCTGTTCCTTGTGGAATTGAGATAGAATGTATATGGACTTATTTATTTTATTTCAACTTTGAAACACAAATAAATTTATGTGGGTGAAATTATTTTAAATATTATATATATATATATATGTAACTGACAAAACCAAGTAGTACGTAGAGTGGGAGATAGGCTATCCGAGCTCATACCAACTCCTATTTACAATACTTCTAGAACACATTCTTGCCTGGTTGGGAGTTTCAAGTAAGAGGGCCTTGGCATTTGGCTATCATGAATTCATGATCAACTTTTTTTTGTTCGTCATCATCTTCAAGTTTACAGCTACAGTACAGTTTCATCATCTCGTGCTACTTCGGAAGAAGCAAAGTCGACATGGTCTTGGCTGACACTACCTTCTTCACTAGAAGTTTCCATTGTATTTCACCTCTTCGTTTTCCATGCTGCGCTTTAAGCTTGAATTGCCTGTTTATGCAACTCCATGTTAAACTCAACCATACATAAGTTTCTAATAAAATGGAAACTACTACTTGAGAGAAGGTAAGAATTCAAATTCTAAAAAAGATATAGTGCATCACATGGGTCTAGAGTCTTTGTATTTTGTGTAAGGTGATTTGGTATGGAAAAATCACTATCAAATCTTAATCCTTATCTAACACATCACCTGTTTCAGAAGATATTTGTAGTCACTAGATTCACTCAGGGAACAAAGCATTTAAATATCTTCATGCCCCACATTATAAAATCAACAACAGCTAGATTCGACGGAGGAAGCCTTATGGACCACATACTAGATAATATCACTAACTTACACGATGCTAGGCTGATCATTTTCAATTGTGTATGGCGTTTTGCAGGTGTACGGCTCTAAATCTGACCATGTCTTCTGACCGGAATTGGAAGTCTATGTCTGCTAGCATTTCAATCATTGCAAAGTACCTTCTGGAATTACTATGCTAATGGATTCTCAAGTGGCTGTCATTGATAGCAACTACAGACTAATACAAAGACTGGCACCTCATGACAAAGAAATCTTAAGACACTTTGGGTGACAAACAAGTAAATCATCTCAAATTTGTGGGAACCATTTTCAGCCTCTAACTCCTTCAATGAGTAAATTAAGAGCCTCTAGAAACTTCAGGAGTTTGATTTAAGCTAGGTTCTTTTAAACTGTTCGATTGCATCATTCATTTTTATCTCTATTCACCTAACAATAAAGGAGTCTTTATCTTTAACTGTCATTTATGGTCTTGAGGAATTACCCACAAATTAAAATTGAACAGTGAACTAAGAGTGGATGTATTACCTGCAGAGAGGGACTTGACAATCATCAAGTTTATCACAGATGGATGAATGGAGCTGAAGAAGCTGCCACATTCTCTTGCATCTTAAGCAACCTCCATTAACTCTTTTCTTGCACTGAGCAAAATGCCTAATTAGCAATTGCAGACCTTGACAGGTAGAAAATTGGCTACAAGGGGATTTGTTCTTTGTGGGTTCAACATGATGTGGTCCAACTGTTGTGCATCCTTCAGTGCATATGTGTTCTAGGCAGTCCATTGCTTCACTAAGATGCAGATACATGCTTTGCTCCTTCCTAAATTTTCTTAACTTCCTTTTCCTCTGGGATAACCATACAGAAAACTTTAATGAGCAAAACATTCTACTGTGTGCACATGGCAAACAATTTACTTCTCTGAGAGCGACAGAGTGGCCATTTCAGGCCTAATATCATGCATAGGACACCTATCATGCTTAGAAAAGAACTAAACTTGAGATTAACAAACACATGTACTGTTGAACCAATCAAGATTAAAGCTGGAAATATCATGGTTACTCGTCAAGTAACTTACCGTTTCAGTTTCATCAATGAACTGCAGTATCTCCAGCTCCAGCCAAGGATCATGGCATTGCAGGAATATCCAACCTTCTGTTTTCTTAACTTCCTTAAAGTGATTTGCAATCAATTTCATGCATTTCAAGTAAAGATATGGTGCATCACATAGCCTTGCAAGCTGAAGCTTATCCACAACGTTCTCACATGTCAGCTGATGAATCAAAGCTCTTGTACATCTCTCCTTCAAGGTAGGCAGCATGTACACGTGCGAAAGAGCTAGTAAATGAACTCCGTATTTATCAATCTCCTCATCCGCACACCTGTGTCAATGTAAATCATTTTTTTTTGTTCAGTAGTTATACTTCACAAGAGAATTCAATTCCTATTTCTAGTGTTACTCTATTTCGTGGTTCAGTAAGGCGAGATAACCTCTAAACAGCCAGTAATATTAGTGTCCTATATCTACCAGTCTCCAAGGCACTGAGCAATTTGTGGCTGAAAATTGAACAGTCCCAATTTCACCAAAAGACTGTTAGGTCTTTAAGATTAAAATAGCAAGTAGCAACTCTTGGCTATTTTCTAACCGAAACTAAACCTAATCAATCTACCTAATTCACCAGGATAAAAGAACATGTATATGAAAAACTCTCACCTGTAAGAGTACAGAAAACGAACAAACACTGCCACAGCTTCGCATGGGACACCCAGAATTGGAATTAGCCTCTCTGACCCCCTCCCGCGCTTATACGGCCTGTCCAAGATACCATCCAGGACGGGTGACATCTTTCCCTGCATTTTCACAAGCAGTTTGAAGAAATTTAATCATACATCAGAAATCCCATTCCAGTCAAAATGACTTGACAAAAATCAATATGGAACACATTAAAATTTGAAATCAAAGCGAGCAGCAAAGCTAAGTCACAAAACTCGCGATATCCATGTTTCAGGCACGAACAGGATCGCTCATCAGGCTAAAATCCTCAAAATGATCCAAGAATTTCCCAAATTGAATCTAACCTAACAGCGAAATCAAAATCTATTTTCTCGACACGTCATATTAACGGTTATTTCATTCAAAATTCACTCGCGATCGCCGAGATCGAAAATCAGAACACAAATAATCATAAAATAAAATAAAAACAACCGAAATCGAGTTCAATAAGTTCAGCGATTACCAGAACGCTGCCATGTGAGGGAATGCGTGATCCACCGGAGGTGACTATCAGAACATCCGGAGGCGGAAGCTCCCCGATCAACGGCTTCTGCGGACCAAAATTGACGCAAACTTCTCCGGTCGCCATTTCCCGAAAAAATCGAGAGACCTTGGTTAACGAGAGGAGGAGCTGTGCATGGGTGAAGCTGCGAGCTCTGGATACAATTTTATAGAGAGGAGCAGCTGGATTTCGGGAGCGATGGAAATTACGAAACAGTCCCTGACAAGAAGAAAATATCTGGGTGACAACTCAAATAACCAGCCATTAACGTGACACGTTTTCACTTGTTATTCGATTTATTAAAAACTCTTCTTTAAATCATTTGCAAACACCAGATTAACAATTAAGTCCTCTAAGTTTCTAAAAATTCAAACAGCTCCCCAAGTTTCCATAATTACAATAGAATCTGTAATATTAAATAATTACAAAGTGGCCCCTTTGAAATGACGGCTTTATAATATTTTTATTTAACTGGAAGCGTTGATTCGATTCTACTCCGATTTGTTTTCCGATGGAGAAGGAGAAGATCGGATGCGTCACAATTCTCTGCCCTAAGTTGATCGTCGCTGACAGAGAAGACCCCGCTCTTCAATGGCTTATTGGATCTCCGTTTTTCTCGCCGCTCACTGTCGTCTCCACTTTCCGGTGCATCCACTTTGTGCCCAATTCGTCTTCTCCAGATATCGGGAGAGAGTCGGGTACCTCTTTTGACTTCTTGCAATCTCCTCTCACCTGATTTTCATGGACATTTGTATGAAATATAATTCAGCCTTAGTTTCATGGACATTCTCACTGAAATGCAAAATTTAGGTTTTATAGAAAAGTTGTTGTTTTTATTAGTTGGTTTGAGATTTTTTTTTTGTTGTTGTTGTATGAGCAGAGGAAATTAGGACGCTGTTGCCTAAAGGGTTCAATGTGATTGGAGCAGTAATTTACGCAAGTGCTGATTTTGAGAAAAATGGGAGAGAGGCTATTGATGCAGCTTTGAGATTGAATAATGCTCTTTCAAGTGAGGGCAGTGAAAGGGATGCTGAGAGTCGGGATATGATTGGGGCTGTTGTGGGAAAGGATGGTGGTGATATAAGGTTTTTTGTGTCGAATGTAAAGAAATCGGATTCTCTTGAGATAATTACGTCCGTTGTCTATGAGAAGCAGCCTGAGAAGTATATGTGGGAGAGGGGTTGCTTACTCCGATGTGAGCTTTCAGTTCAAGTCCCTTTTTACTATCCTTTGAAGGATCCGTCTGGTAAGTTACCTAGAGGTTGGTTTTATATTTGTTCTCCGTGTTTGGGTTTTACAGGGATTTATTACCATTCTTTTTGTGTCGGATAATGAATAGTGATACCAGAGCACAATATGAGTCTTTGATACTTAAAGTCGGGCTTATCTAACTGATTTTCACACGGGGGATTGGTATGTTATGTTCAATGTTTGGCGGTTGTACTTCGAAGTTAGAAGTACACATTCTTACTAAATTATCTCTTGAAGTTGGTTGTGACGGATGCTACAACCAAGTATTACAATACTGAGTTAAGAATGGCGTAGTTTTTCTTGAATTGCGTTCTAGAATGGCTAGGAGGACTTATACGAAGGCTCTCTCAGGTGCAGAAGGAAACTTTTTACGTGCTAGTGATGCAATTATTGCTAAGTTGAAAGATCCTCAGGTTGCATACATCATAGAGTCATCCAACAGTATTTCTAGCGAGGCTGCTCAACCTGTTTTGATTCGCGGTGTGGAACTGATTGGCAACACTGGCACATCACATGGCAAAACTTCAAATTATGATGCAACAAGTTCTGATCCAATGTTCATATCCTGTGGAAACTTCTGCAGGGAAATGAAAACTATCCCGACGACATTTTCTGCTGAGGTGACTCAGATTAGGCATATTATAACCATTAAGAAAAAAATTATTCTACAACAATTTCTGAATGGTCATTTTTCTTAGGATGCAGATGTGTTACAAGTGAGTGTTATGGTTAATAGATCTGAGAAGTCTCTAAACTCCTTTTCACCCATTGCAGAATACTTTCCAGGTAATGCCTGACACCTCCTAGTCTATGTTCTACCACTGCAATGTTACTGCATATTGAAGTGATCACTATTTGTATGAATGATCCGTATTTGTTTTTTGTTATTTCAATTACAACTTGCAGCTCCAGAAGATGTTAAACTTCTCGTTGTTCATTTGAAGCTAGAAGTTCTTTGTTATGCTGCCAGGAACATTCCTTTGGTACATGCAATTTCAGAACTGATCATTCCTGGGCTAGTTCATCAATTTACCGCATTAAAGAAAGCAGTGTTGCCCAATCTCATCGATCACCAACCTCAGGTTGTCATCTTTTAATGATACAAGTAAAAATTTCTTCTTATTTTCCGTCATATGTTATGTCCAAAAGACAATATTCATCATTTATTTATTTTTAGTCTATATTCCTCAGGCATTTATCTGATATTAACATTCATTTTGCAGTTTCTTCCATATCACTTCTGTCCACCTGGAGTATTGCATCCTGTAACGGCAGTTTATGAACTAAGTTATGGGGAGATGGAACTGAAGCTAGGTATGCTTTGGTCGCTCAAAATATGTTTTGAGTGTTTGAGCAAAGCACTTCTGTGTTTTTTTCGAGCAAGTAGGCTGTTCTGTAGCTTACAGATTTTGTTGTTTGCCTACTATACATATCAAGATTCTCACAAAAATGTTGTCTGCAGTTGAAGCTAGGAAAGCCTTGCATCAGCGACTGGGATTGCCATTGGATAGACCTCTTTTAAGAATAGCCAATGCGCTGAATTTGGCGATATCAGATCGTAAGGGATCAAACAACTCCTTACGAAAGGGTAATATTTCGTCCTTGAATTATTTTATACACTTCTTGACTAGGCAATGGCGAAGCTGTCATTATCACTTAATAAGTATCTTTATTTTTGTTAGTATGTGGCTTTTGTTGGGTAGAATGCGTAGGCCTAACCCTGTTATTTCAGGTTCCACGCTCCTCAAGGATGTACACATTGGAATTCCTAGCAGTGGAGGTTGGCATGTGAATTGTCTCTAAATACAATATTATTTTTATAGCATTCTTGCTCATTGCTAATGAATCTTGTTGCTGTTTCAGTCTCAGGGGGGCTTGCCTCTCTGGTTCAGGGTTCTTATGAATATCATCACTATCTTCAGGATGGTTTTGATGACTCGGTAAGTAACTTTTTTTTTCTCTTATTACCAAGTAGCATATATTATCAATAATAATACAGATATCTTAAATACTGATATACTGCATTGGTAGTGAAGTGAGTCAAAGTTACAAAATAACAGCTTCCATATAAATCCATTTGGCCTTGTGATGCGTTTTTCAGAAATATTGGCGCGCTTATAGGCGCCAGATAGAAATCACACTGAAAATTATATTTCTTTTGCTATCATTAATGCATAACATAATGAATAATTTTGTACTGTGATGCACATGTAGGGCTGGGGCTGTGCATATCGCTCACTGCAGACTATCATTTCATGGTTCAGACTGCAGCACTACACATCCATTGATGTTCCATCACATCGGTAAGAATAGTTTAGAGATGATATGTAAGTTCGCAAAAAAGGAATTGGTTAGCTATTTAACATTGATTTATTTTCAGAGAAGTGCAACAAGTCCTTGTAGAGATTGGAGACAAGGACCCTTCATTTATCGGGTCACGAGAATGGATTGGTGCTATTGAGATCAGCTTTGTTTTAGACAAACTTTTAGGTGTAAGTATATATTTCATGGGTAGAGTCAATACCAACTTACTGTGGCCTATGCTTTTACTCGAGTTGTTTTGAGTGACTAGTAGCTTCTCTCTACTAGAGTACATCAATTCATTTTATGATCAAGATTTGCACTGGATTTCCAGGTCAGCAGCAAAGTCATAAATGTCAGATCCGGAGCAGAGCTTCCTGAGAAATGTCGAGAATTAGCCATGCATTTTGAGAGCCAAGGCACACCCATCATGATTGGTCAGTGATTGTATCTACTCAATCCTCGGATAAATAATATATATCATATACACCATAGTCTCTGCTGATTTGTTAAATTATAAACATGATTTTGTGTGGGCTAACTGCCACAATGATGCAGGTGGTGGTGTTCTCGCTTACACACTCCTAGGAGTTGACTACAATGACGCAAGCGGAGATTGTGCATTTCTGATACTGGATCCGCACTACACAGGCAGCGAGGACCTCAGAAAAATCATCAGCGGCGGCTGGTGCAGCTGGAAGAAAGCCGTCGACAGCAAAGGCAAAAGCTTCTTCCTACATGATAAATTCTACAACCTCCTCCTTCCTCAACGGCCCAACATGGTCTAGTACAGTGGAACCCCTCAGTTTGAGTTTTTGCTTCCGTCTTTTAGCGACAGGGAAATGCAACGAAATATTGGTCGCTAAATCTCATCTCTTTGGCAGCTGAAGTGATTATTTAATAAAGTAAAAGTATGATCAATGGATAATGTCGTAGATGGAGCCGACGGCCCAATAAGGGGCCCAAAGGCGTGAAAACGATAAAGAACAGAGAATTAATCCGATCCAGTAATGATGAAGATGCCACGTGGAGGTTGTATAAATGAATGAGATAATGCCCTAGAAAATGATGACGTGGAGTTTCATAACCGTACTGCCTCCATATTTAATCCCCACTTCGCTTCCTCCATTTCTCCGGCTCATCCCATTCCTCTCACATCACTCCCATTTCAAGAATCGATTTCTCCAGAAACCAGCCGATCTAGGGTTTCCGATTTGTACATCTCGGAAAAGATTGAAGACCGATTTTGTAGTGATTGACTCGTGTTTCCGCCCGGAGATCCGATTGGGAGGTTAGGCGCGGAGCCCTGTTGTCTTGGCTCGAACGATCCGAGCCAAGCACGGTTGAGGAGAAGGAAGAGGAAGTGGAAGGAGGAGTTTGAGGCCGAAGTTTATAGACGAGATCGTGGTTGCGGTAGTGGAGTGTTGCGTGATTTCGAAGGTGAAGCTCCTTAATGTGTTTGTTTCGGCTTTTATTGTTACAAAGACTGATCGAATCGAGTATAGTCATTCGAAAAGTCGTTGTCTTTTTTTTTTATTTGGATTGGTGTTGAGTGTTTGTGAATTGTTGATTGCAGGATCGTGTGGAAGAAGATGTCGAAGGGCGAAGGATTCTTGACGGAAGGTCAAAGAGAGATGATGAAGATCGCTACTGAGAATGCGGAGAATCACATTTCTTCGTCCCCCAAGTCTCCATCCGCCTTGCTGTCTGAGCATGGATTGAAAGCTTTTGGAGGGGCTAAGGCGCCTGCTGGAGGTAATGCTGGAAAACAAGTTCGCAGGACTCACTCAGGGAAGGTGGTGCGCGTCAAGAAAGGTTTGTAGTTAAATTAATTTTATTGTTGTGGTTGGATTGCTCTAAACGTGGAATCTTGGTTGTTCATTGTAGTAGATGGAATGTTTGTGATTAGTAGGGATATTATATTGTTGATTTGTGATCTATGAAAGTGACCTCAATCGTAAATGGAGTTTGTACAGAGTATTTAATGACTAGCAAGTAGACTGTTCACCTGTAATTTTCAGTAGGATTTTAAGTTAGATGCCTCTTGTATCTAGTTTTGGTATTGAGGATTGCTACGAAATTATCATATTTGGTTTCCAGTCTTTCCGTTTTGAAATATAGGTTTTGAAGTAGAGGTCAGTTCTTTTTGTTTCCTGTTATTTAACGGTTTGGTTAGCCCTATCTATGTGGTATGCTGATATTTACCTTAGATCCTCCAAAAGAAATTGGTAAATTATCAAGTGAGATGCGACTTCATTTGTAATCCAGGTTACGGCATTCTACCATTGGTCAATGTCCTGTTTTTCGCTGATGGTTTCCATTCATAGTCATGCATGGCCTAGTGATATTTACCTTCTATGCCTTAGTTGCAGATATTGCACTCAAGTATAAGATTAGACTCTATTTTTTCCAGGCTAACGTTTTTCTTCCCATTGATCCATATTTCTCGTTATTGTCTTATGATGTATGTTGTTATTTGTATTAGAAAATCAAAATGCAATAGGTCGACCCACACAACAGATCTCAGTTTTTGTTTCATCACATCTCTTTTTTTCCTGTTGTTTTATGTTGTTGTATTTATAGTGCTTCGATCATTAGTCTAAAGATATTGGCAATTGATTCTCAAAATACAGATAGTCACGCACAAGTTTGAACTCAAGTTGTGCACACTTGATCTAAATATAAACTGCTCGTTGCATTCAATAAGTTAAACTTTGTATTTCTCTGCTTTCCTTCTTAAGGCTTAGCCTCTTTGGGATTTGGCACTTTAGAGTTGCTCATTTATGGTATGTATGGTCTTTCAGATTACTTGGCCTTGACACCCAATAGCTCACATTTTCTTTTTTCATATCATCAATCAATAGATGGTGCTGGAGGAAAGGGCACATGGGGGAAACTGATAGATACAGATGGTGATCTGCTGATGGATCCAAAAGATCCTAACTACGATAGTGGTGAGGTGAGGAGTCATTGATGTATTTTTCCTTAAAAATTATTTATGATTTTAGGACTGTTTACTCTTACATTCTTTTGCAGCAGCTTGTTTCAAATTCTTCTGCATTTTTAACTGAATTAAATGTAGTTAAGTATTGCTCTAATGAATACAAATGGTGCAGGAACCTTATGAACTTGTTGGAGCTGATGTTTCAGATCCTTTGGATGAGTACAAAAAATCAGTGGCTTCTATTATAGAGGAATACTTTAGCAACGATGACATAAATGTCGCGGCTTCTGATCTTAGGGAATTAGGATCGAGTGAATATCACCCTTACTTTGTGAAGAAACTCATTTCCATGGCAATGGATAGGCATGACAAGGAAAAGGAAATGGCTTCAGTTTTGCTTTCAGCTCTGTACGCTGATGTTATCAGTGCAGTTCGCATAAGTCAGGGATTTTTCCTACTTCTTGAGTCAGCTGATGACTTTGTCGTGGACATCCCGGATGCAGTGGATGTTCTTGCTTTATTTATTGCACGCGCTGTGGTGGATGACATACTCCCACCTGCATTTCTCACCAGAGCTAAGAAATCACTTGCAGAATCTTCCAAGGGATACCTTGTTCTTCAAACGGCTGAGAAGAGCTATCTGTCCGCTCCACATCATGCTGAATTAGTAGAGAAAAGATGGGGTGGAAGCACTCATGTGACTGTTGATGAAGTGAAAAAAAAGATAGCTAATCTCTTGAAGGAGTACATAGAAAATGGAGACACATCTGAAGCTTGTAGGTGCATCCGGGAGTTGAGTGTTCCGTTTTACCATCATGAAGTTGTGAAGAGGGCTTTAATACTTGCCATGGAATTGCGAACTGCGGAACCGCTTATATCAAAACTCCTGATGGAAGCTGCTGAGGAAGGCCTGATAAGTTCAAGCCAAATGTTCAAGGGTTTCGCTAGATTAGAGGAGAGTCTTGATGATCTTGCACTTGACATTCCTTCTGCCAAAACATTGTTCCAGTCGCTAGTCCCCAATGCAATATCTGAAGGATGGTTAGATGCATCTTATCATAAGACCTCCGCTATGAATGGGGATTTGTTTGTTGGAGATCAAGAAAAGGTGAAGCGATACAAGAAAGAGATAGTGACTATTATTCATGAATACTTCCATTCAGATGACATCCCTGAACTTGTTCAGAGCCTGGAGGATCTTGGATTGCCAGAATACAATCGGATTTTTCTCAAGAAGCTAATAACTCTTGCGATGGACAGGAAGAATAGAGAAAAGGAAATGGCCTCTGTATTACTGTCATCACTCAGCATTGGTTTCTTGTCAACTGAAGATGTGGTTAATGGCTTTGTTTTGCTTCTGGAGTCTGCTGAGGACACTGCACTGGACATACTTGATGCCTCAACTGAGCTTGCTTATTTCCTTGCTAGGGCTGTGATTGATGAAGTTTTGGCACCCCTCAATTTGGATGAGATAGGTGTCAAGCTGCCACCAAACTGCAACGGAAGTGAGACTGTGCATATGGCTCGCTCTCTTTTAGCTGCTCGTCATGCTGGTGAAAGAATCCTGAGGTGCTGGGGAGGTGGATCTGGGTGGGCTGTGGAGGACGCGAAAGACAAAATATCCAAGCTTCTAGATGAATATGAAAGTGGAGGAGTGATTACTGAAGCTATCCAGTGCATTCGCGACTTGGGGATGCCATTCTTCAACCATGAGGTGGTAAAGAAGGCACTGGTGATGGCCATGGAGAAGAAGAATGAGAGGCTACTAGATTTGCTTCAGGAAAGCTTCAATGAAGGACTGATCACTACCAACCAGATGATGAAAGGTTTCGCTCGGGTGAACGATGCACTAGATGACCTGGCCCTTGACATCCCAGATGCTAAGGAGAAATTGAAGGCCTACATCGAGCATGCAAAGAACAAAGGATGGCTTCTTGGTTCTTTTGGATCCCCAGTCCAATATGATGCGGCATAGGTGGTGGTTGTCTCGTCTGTCAACGCCATAGCTGGTGTTGTGTATGTTCCTTTGCTTCCTAACTTTCAGAGTCTCGCTTCTGTAAACTGTTGTTTCAAAACCTTATTCCATCTTTATGTCCATAAAGAGTTACATCTCTCTTAAAATGTTGCCTCTCCTCCATTTCTCAATTTCTTCTAACTCTTCCAGTCGGCATCAACCATCTTCCTTTCACCTTTCCTCCTCGCCCTATCCTTCATCCTTTTCCTCTCCCTCCAAATCGTCTGAGATCAATCTGCATAACAATGCCTTACTCAATGGTTAATGTTCAACTACGACATTTCTGACTCATGGGAATCAACAGAACATCTGCATAATGTTTCCTCACATTGAATTGCTCAACACACAGTCGTCGTATGTATCAAAACGATGTCGTGCTCGAGTAGGAACAGAAGCTCCGAGTGCAAACTTTATATCCCGGAGAGAGAAAGTTGGGGTTTTTACGAGGCGAGCATGAAGCGATTCTTCAAGCCGATCGAGAAGGAAGGATCGGCGAAGAAGCCTTCGTTGGTGACAGCAGGATGTGAGGTCGACGGAGTCGAAAACGGCAGTGTTGCGAGCGGGGAGAAGCACATTGAGCCGTTGAAGTTCGTGACTTGGAATGCGAATAGCCTGCTGCTCAGAGTGAAGAACAACTGGCCGGAGATTTGTAAGTTTATGTCGGAGCTTGATCCTGACGTCATTGCTATTCAGGTGAGTGAAGCCTAGTTTGGCGAATGCCAGGTTCAATTTTGCTATTGCTATTTTTATATCTGTGTGTGTTTATTAGCTTGTAACAGGATTTTTAGTTGCTTGAGCTCTGCAAGTAATAGTTGTTGCAGTTGTGTGATTCGTGAGAAATATGATTTCTTGGTAGCTGTCCACTGGTTTTGAAAGGAATGTGTGGAGGCTGTTGAGATTAATTGTTAAATTAGCATGTCTGAGTTCTTTTCAGTGTTCCCAGTGGTTGTTGTTTGTCTGGCAATGAATTATTTGCATTAGTTTTTATGCAATGCCAGTGTTGAATTTAGCTCCATTTGTGTAGAAACTATATAAATCTAACTGCGACAGCGTACTGATGCTAGGAAGTGAGAATGCCTGCGGCAGGTTCGAAAGGTGTGCCTAAGAATCCAGCAGATTTGAAAGATGATTCAAGTACTGCACGAGAAGAAAAAAGAGTATGTAACTTTTGAATTAACTTGGATTTTCAATGGTTTGAACCATTTGTTCCTAATAATCAGTTTTATCCTTTTCCTTTATTGTCTTTATTAGCCAGTGGTTTTCCTCTTTGAAAACAGTTCGCGGGAAAATTTGGTCATGCTATATAAATGAGACTATCCTCGTTGCATTTTCATTTGAATTTTTTTTAATCTGCACAGGTATTGATGCGTGCCCTATTAACTCCTCCTTTTGGAAATTTTCAAGTCTGGTGGTCTCTTTCAGATTCAAAGTATGCGGGAACTGCACTACTTGTGAAGAGGTGTTTTAAGCCAAAGAAGGTTTCTTTTTCTCTAGATCGAACATGTGAGCTAGTAGACTCTCATTCTTGTTGAGATAGTCAACTCTGCATGTCTCTATCATTGTCATAGTTCAATTTGCATTTTAACTGATGCAAAAGTAACCCTCCATGTCTATAGCTTCCAAGCATGAGCCAGATGGTCGTGTTATTTTAGCAGAATTTGAGACATTTCGGCTAATGAACACTTATGTGCCAAACAATGGTTGGAAAGAGGAAGAAAATTCATTTCAGAGGAGAAGAAAGTGGGATAAGAGAATTCTCGACTTTGTATTGCAATCATCTGACAAGAATCTTATTTGGTGTGGTGACTTGAATGTTAGGTAAAATCTTTACATCACACTACTATAATCCATTTTTCAGCATTATTCTTTTGTTATCTTACTTTGCAAGTATGAATCGAATGGTGAGTTCTCTGGTTTCACATTAGGATTTCAGTCTCCTGCATGTTTATAATAATGTGAGTATTGAATGATTGTCTATCAAAAGAAAAGGAAAAAGACCACCACTTAGCAAGTTGGTATTTGTTGTTGTCAACTACACCAGCAATTAGTCCTGCTTGTAAAATATAATGGAACCTACAATTGTGCAGCTATTGTTAAGGCTTTTACCCTAGTTCTGAGATTTATGGGTTACTTTCATGCATATTTTATTAACTTGTCTATTGAACAATTTCTTCTTGTATGCAGTCATGAGGAGATTGATGTTAGTCATCCTGAATTCTTCAGTACAGCAAAGTTGAATGGTTACATACCTCCAAGTAAAGAGGTTCTAGTATTTTTGTGAATATTTCTAATGTCCTTGCAAACAAGTTTGTTATTCATGTGCCAAATTCTTAACCACAACCGAAGTAGTATGCACTCATCGAGTTCTATTTGTGCAGGATGTTGGCCAACCTGGATTCACTTTAGCTGAGAGGAAACGTTTTGGTTCTATCTTGAAAGAGTATGTAATATGATTCCTTTTTCTTTCAAGTAAAAATCTTTGCAACAGCCCATCGGAATTCAATATCTGTAAGATAGTGAGACACACAATAGAATGAAAGGCACCCATTATGTTACATCATGTATATCTATTAACATTTAGCATTCTTACAAACCTTCAGATTACACTGAGAATATTAACTAGTTCCACTTCAGCCGTCATGGCTTCTTACTGAATGATATGGTTATGTTACTGAAATGGTTTTCATTTCTTATTCCTTCTTAATTTTCTTTCTTGTACTGATTATGCTTGCTGCAGGGGCAAATTAATAGATGCATACCGACTCCTGCACAAGGAACAGGACATGGAGCAGGGATTCTCTTGGTCGGGGAATCCTATTGGAAAGTAAGTGAAAACTGTTCAAATAATGTACAACCCATATTTGCTTAACTTTCTGTTCCACTGTAATTTACAAAATGTCATGCATGGTCAGTGTGAAACCTTACTAGATGTGCTAAGGGGTTTTGTTTTCAGGTATAGAGGAAAGCGGATGAGAATCGATTACTTTGTGGTGTCAGAGAAAATGAAGGATAGGATAGTTTCCTGTGAGATCCATGGTCATGGAATTGAACTCGAAGGTCGGTTTTGCCAATTTCTTTGTTTTATATTTCTAGGATTTAAGACTCTTGTGAGTTATCTATGGAAGGTGGAATACATTCTCAACTGTTACTGAATTGGCTGGCAGGTTTTTATGGAAGCGACCATTGCCCAGTTTCCTTAGAGCTCTCTCCAGCAAGTTGAACATGGAATGGAAAGTGGTTCAAAAACTGATCAGTTGTTCTTTTCTTAAGAAAAACACCTGTGTTACGCAGTTACAGCTGCTGATGCCAATTAAATATGATTACAATGCATACGGCTAAGGGTTCTAAGATAAGTAAAGGTACAAGCAACTCCATTGATCAATCCGTGAGGCTTTGAAGTAAATAACAAGCTTCAAAATGATACATATCACAGATCAATCACCCGCGACAGCTTTTGGATGCGGTTCAGCAGAAAGTCGCCTTGCTTGATTGTAGCCTGATAGAGGGCATTCTTTGCATCAGGTCGGTTGGTCTCTAGAACACCAGCCACTTTGTCAATCTTACAGTGAAGCTTCCCAGCAGCGATGAACTTTGAGAGCTCCCTAAAACATGCCATTTCAAATCAAACTTATATTCCATGACGGAAAAGTGGACTTGATAACAAAACCTGCAACTTACAAATCTATGAAATCCACACTAACGCCAAAGGCCTTCGCCATTGCATCGATAGTGACACTTTTGTAAGGTTCCAAGAATTGAGAATACACTACTACTCGAACCTCCCTCATGTAGAAGCGGAAATGTGGATGCAAGTAGCGGTCCAATTTTATGGAATCAGCAAGGCCAGCTACAGACACCATTAATATATGGTTTTAGAAAAACAAGGTGAATTATGTAGGTGTTTCAGTACAGCAGGATTACTACTTACCAAATGCAGAGAAGAACGATTTGTACTGGCATCCATATAGATCATTTAAGAAATCCGTGAGGCACGGGATTTTCCCTATTACTGTCAAAATTTCAGGGGCATCTACCACCTGCTCAGCAGTGTTCCAAATAACATACAATTAAACAGTTTGTGAAAAAAGGAATATAGCTATATATTCACTATCAAAAGAGAGAAGAAATACCTTCGACTTCAGAGAAACTCTATCCAAAGATAAAATGCTTGTAAGAACAGTGTAAAAAATGAAGGTGTCGTATGGGAAGAGTTCATAGGTTGTGAATGTAGAGATAGAGTCCAAGAACAAGTCTGCAGCTTTCTTGAAATTCCGCGTGGACAAACAGTACAGTCCTTCATAGACTTTCAAACGGTTCTTTCTTTCCCAATCGCCACCTTCTTCAAACAGTCTGAAACCCACATGCAGACAAAGATGTTATAATAAGATATGTTGGAGACCTACGAAGTGGCAGCGATAATATTTGCTCATCATGTCACTTACCTCTTAGCCTTCTCAATACTTTTAGAAATGAGATCGAAGTCCATGTAAAAAAAACCAATCTGCAATGTATAGAACACCAGGTCCATTTTTTGTCCGACGGCGACTGTTTTGGTTTCTGTTTCCGTCAGCTGTTGCAATGCTTTCTCCTGCATCAATAAAACACATCAAGTAAAAAAAAAATTCACTTTTAAAGTCCAATAAGAATGAACGAGCAGGCCAAACAGCACAAAAATGTAATCTGTGTCCACCTTATGACCGATGCGAATGTAATGCAAGGATTTGGCTAAGTGAGCCTCCCGGATTTCACTTTCACCAAGATTTTCTTCTGCGTCAGTTATCCTGAGAAAAATGCAACAAAACTTGAATATAAAGACATGAAATCAAAATAAAGTAAGCGATGCAAACCTGAATGTTTGCAACAGATTTGAGGAGAAGAAGATGCGGAATGGAGGATTAGAAGAAGAATGGGAGAAGATTTGGCAGTGGGGGAAGAGAGGTACTGGGAAAAGAGAGATTTGGGGAAAAGACAAATATTTCATTTCTTACACTAGCATTTCAAATATTACCATTGCGCATCAGTAAGGAACAAGAACAAACTACTTGCCAGCATCTTAGAAAAGTTGTAATGATTCATAAGACTTCAGGAGGTAAGTTTCAAGTACAAAAGCAGCAAAAATGATGGCAGGCTAGCAGAAAGGTGCCTATGTGCTTAAGAATCACAAGACTTTGAACTGTATTGAATACATACTTTCACCTGACGATAATAATCCCGAAGAAATGATTCATTATATGATAATAATTCCCCTTGTTTCCTAATCTTGTTTCGAGTGAGGGGAGGGCATATAGAAGAAACAACGAGAAAAAGGGAAAAAGCTACCGACAAAGCGGATCATTAAAATTACTTTCACCTATTGACATCTATTCCGGTGTGCACCAACTAATACTCCAAAAAATGTTTAGCATAACTGGAACCCTTAAACTGGCAATCATAAGTTCAAAAATTAACATAAAAGTAAAGGCTTTTTTCGAACTCACTTCTCGTCCAGCTTCACAATCTCCTCCTGATTCTTAGCACGCATAGATTCCAACAACGACTCTTCCAACTCCAGGACTGATTTTTCCACTAGGGTTTGGTACAACGGAGCCATATCTACACCAAAACCGCACAATTTCACACTTTAAAAAACAAAGCCAAAAACTTTCCAAGAAAACGAATCTTTAAGACTCGATATCCATTTGAGTATACCATCAGCTTTGACGAATGCGAGAACCTCCTCGCGAAGACTGACTTTCTCAATGTCGGCCACATCCGGCTGTTCGAGCAGGAACAACTTGTGGGCGAGAATAAGATGCGGCTGCTGCTTTCCTTCCTCTTTCTCCATGGCTCGATCAATTGCGACTGGTTCCGGCCAAGGGTTCGGATCGACGATTGGCGAAATTGAAGCAATCCAGAGTTTGCTTGGGGAAGGAGTAAGACGAATTTGTGTAGACTGTAGAGTGAGATGGCTGACGACCAAGAAGACGAAATTAATTTGGGCTTCATTCGGCCCAATGGGCCGATTCGTCAATCATCGAGGGCTCGCGAAGGAGTAATTTAGTTTGGGCTAAAGGCCCAATGAGCTTTGGTTGAGTAGTGAGTAGTGCAACGATTAAACCGACGTCGTTTGAAGTTGTAACGGTGCAGTAAGATTTTGTAATGCCAGGAGAAGAGAAAGTCTGCACGGAGGAAGCCATGGCGACGGCGAGAGAGCTCCAGAAGAGCAAACTGCTCGTGACAATTGGTGACGTGGCGAAAGCTATCGACGAAGCCAACCACGTTGACCAAGTCGTCTGCGCTCTGCATTCGATTGCCGTTCTTCTCTTCCCTATTGATTCATCGAGCTTCTTAGGTAAATACTAACTGTGGCTTACAAATGGTATAGTTAGAGTGTTCGCTAAGACAGTTGCGTTTTTGGCGAGTTCAGGTTCGGTTGATCAGCGTTACAGAGATCAGGTGCGTGTATATCTTGTATTTGATTTACGCTAGGCAGTGAGAGGTTTCATCATCTTTAAAAAAAAACTTGTGATTTTCTGAAGGTTATTGGGCAGAAGGGGACTTCAGCTGAAGAGAGGAGTGAGTTGTGGGAGGCATTCTACCGAGGAGCTGCTTTCGCAGCATTAGCTAGAGTTTTACTTTATGGTTAGTTAAATTTGTATCAATTTTTTGTAATTTGGTTGAGAAAGCTTGTGTTTTTCTGCTTTCGAAATTTTGGTTGTTGATTTTTATGATTAAATGTATAAAAAAAAATTTATGTGTACAGATGTTGCTAAAAATTGGCTATCATCGTTCCCTGCTACTGTGCGGAAGCATTTATATGATGTGTTTTTTGTGTGCGGGCTTCCTAGTGAAGTCATCCAAACTTTAGTTCCTTGCCTGCAAAGAAGTGGTAATGATCGAGCTGATGTCAACTACGTCTGCTCAAATGCTGAAAGGTAGGATCATATAGACATAATTACTCACACTTTGTATTGAATATAGTTGTTTCAAGAAAATACCAACTGGAAAAAGCATTGAATGTGCTAATATCATATTTTGTTTTGACAGGTTGCTTGTGTGCTGGTTGCTTGAAAACAATGGGGTGCTCGAGATGGCTCGAGAGTTCGACAATATGTTTCATGTTGATGAATTCACTCATCAACTGCACAAGCCACTTGTATCAAGGGTGTCGCAACTAGTTACTTCGATTCCAGACAAAATTCAATCTAAAGCGTCAAAAGCTCTTTCTTCTCAGTATCCTATTCTACTCTGACCTTTCCTTAAAATATTGGAGAGTAAAAACTATTTAGTTCATCTACATATGCATCAAATATACATGCATAGTGCAGTAAAATATGCATAAGCTTATGACTGAAAATTCATTTAAAGCTCTATATGTCATTGCACTTCGGTTTGAGTTTTTTATTCCATATAATTTCTGATTCTTAACATGTATAATTCTAGCTCATATTTCAAGGGGATCACTGCTCAGCTTCTTTCTGGTGCCAAAGAATTCGAAACGAAGATGACTGGGAAAGCATCTACCTCTGACTCAATTCACAGAGAAGATGCTCTACTGTTTGTGGGGGAAGTATTTTCTCGTATTTGCCGTCGTGGTTCCGCAGGTATTGGATGAAAATTGAAACTGTTTAATATTTCGTGTTTGAGTTGTTCCTCAAAATGTGCAATTGGGCCAAAATTGGGACATATTCATATCTTGTAGAATTTTTGTGGTCTAATTCATGGCAATTATAAAAATGACGAGCAAGGCTGAATTCCTACTATCTCAGCGTGTGTGGAACCTTGTCGTGGATGTCGTTAGGTGCAACTGCAATATTTGAAAATGAAATGAATAAGCTGGAGTTGCCCTAACTGTACAATCCTCCAAAATAGGCTTGTTCCTTTTGTTTGACATTGAGTTGTACTGCTCACTGATAGCATCTAGCCATCTAGGTGAAAGCCAAAACATTATGAACTTCAAATGTGTATTTAGTTATGTTTTGGTAAGTGGGGAATACAATTTTACCTGTTCACTTTTTGTTTACAGATATATTGGTGTTTGAAATGGTTTCACACCTCCGTGAGCACATTGGGAGATGCTTGTGTTCACATCCGCAATCCAATGTTGCTGATTCATTACAGTCAATGCCGGGTTCCCTATTTTGTTCTGTTATTATTGATGTAATGGCAGACTCATATGCTGTCGAAAAATTGACTGAGCAGCTACTACATTTGCTAGCAAATGAGGGCACAACTGATGTGGAAACTTACTGGATTCTATGGCTGTTGTTCCATCAGAGCTTGGAAAACAATCCTTCAATCAAGTTAGTATGCATTCCTCCTCTCATTTGTCTTCTTTGCTCTATCTAAATGTAAATTGCATGTCAATATTGAAAAATTTTATAACAGAGTGCTTGGTTTGGGACTCATTTTCTTGCTGGAAGTATACCTGAGATATTAGTTTTTATTGCTGCAACTCAGTTTTTGATGGCTACTAATTTTTGAAAACACTGCATGATAGGGCCTCATCATAACATTGCACTTTATGCATGACTCTTACAAGTTAAAGCTTACTCTAAGCTTGCACATTATAAATGGTTATCTACTATCAGAATAGGATCATTGGCATGGGATATAAGAGTCGACTACTATTTCATTGAATCTTACTGAAGGACTGTCTGTTTCACTAGTGATATGCATAAGCTGAACGCCCACTAGTAGTTGACAGTGTTTTGTGCTTCTATAGTTTGAGATATCAATACTATTGTATTTGACAGGTCTATGTTTGTTGACAAGTTCCTGCTCTGGAAGGTGTTTCCGCTTAGTTGCCTAAGATGGATCCTTCAGGTATCTATTTTCATGTGTCCACCAAATGACAGTGCGCAGGCAAATGGAGTGACGGCAACCAGTCTCTTAGATACATTACAACATCTGGTAGGTGTATGGTCCAAACCTGATTTCGTGCAATCATCTCCAATTGAGCAACAAGCTTGTATCCTTTTCTATCTTGAATATTCTTGCATTATGAATATTCATCTAAGAATGTTCATGCATGACTATGTTTAGATTATTATTTATTTTTAATAAAAGATTTTGCATGACTTTAGCAAGTAAGTTCTCAATGTAATCAATTCCATCATTTGGAACCTAAAATTGAAGATGTCTGCTTTACAAAATCCAGAATTGTACAGAAGAATAAGCAATGGCTAAAAGACATGAGCATCTTGTAATTGCCGAGTACCTGTTGTCAGACTTAGTCTAGTTACTAGTGTCTGTAATGATTTATTTATGCTCCTGTTTTCTTCTAGCCTCAGTTTTTCTCAGGTTGAGTCAGTTTGTTGATGTATTGGAGTGTTGCTTTGGCTGTAATCCTCTTGGGCGCCATCTAGGGGCTGGTCTTTAGTACCATTCAGATGGCCTATAAAAAATGTTCTCAATGTAATTACTGTTCTCTAAGAAAATATTATGTGCTTTGTATCATTGCTACCCCCTTTAAGTTTCTTATGTTCGATATTTTCCAACATGCTTGTGAGATTATCCCTTGACTTAATATTCAGACGTCACTGCAGCCATTGGTCTTTGTATGGAGAAGGTTACCAAAGTGCAGTTAGATTCAAGGGAGAATCTGCTGCACTTATTTCTACCAGGAGTCAGCTGTACATTTTTCTGCCCCCCCATCACACATAACATATAATTTGACTGACATAGCCTACTTCTTTTTTGGCTTATCTACTGTCTTTATTTGGCAGGTAGACTTGCAAGTCCTGATGGTTTGATCAGGAAAATGGCCAGTAGTGTGGCGTTAGCATTTTCTAAAATTATCGATCCTTCAAATCTGCTCTACCTTGATGATAGCTGCAAGAATGGGCCTGTTGACTGGGATTTTGGATTCACTCCAAGAAAAGACTCTGTCAGTGAGAAGGGTTCGAACAATTCGGTTGATATGTGTAACATAAATAGACGAACTAGCATGAAACCATCAGAGCCAAGGTTAATTGATCTCGTTGGGTTTGCTGATCTGGCTTCCAAGGATAATGATGATGAAAAAGCTAGTGATAATTGGGATGCATCAAGTGATTCATCTTTGCCACCTTATGACTTGGCGGATGATGATGCAGACTTAAAAAACAATTTTGCTCAGTTGGTTGATGTTGTTAAGGCATTACGGAAACCTGATGACCCTGATGGAGTAAGTGTACTAATCTATTGATATCTTTTGTATATATTGTTAGTATCGTTCAGAAACTTATTATTTCTTAATTAGCAATAGCCTATAACTGCATATCCCGTCAATGATCTTTATCAAGAGTCTCTTCGATGTCACGAGATACATAGGGTAATTGTATATTTTCATTGGTTTATTTTCTCATATGTGATGTGCTTGATACTCTGAGAGAATACTGTTTCGCAAGTTAGTGAATTTGACATTCTTACTTGCAGGTGGAAAGGGCCCTAGATGTTGCAGAAAATATTATACGAGCATGTCCTGACGAACTAAGACATGTAGCAGGTGACCTTTCCAGAACCTTAGTGCAAGCTCGCTGCTCTGACCTTAATATTGAGGGGGAAGAAGAAACAGCTGAACGGAAGAGGCAAGGTGCATTGATTGCACTGCTTGTTACAGTTCCCTTTGAGTCCCTTGAAGCCCTCAATAATTTATTGTATTCACCAAATCTTGATGCCAGTCAAAGGATATTGATTCTTGACGTCATGTCCAATGCGGCAGAGGAGCTTTCCGTAACCCGAGTCATGAAAAGAAAACCTCAAAAGCCCAGCAAGCTTGTGTCCATTACTTCAGAAACTCAACCCTGGTTCTTACCTCGTAATGTTGGCCCTCATGGAGCTGGGCTATGGAGAGAGATTCCTGACTTGGAAAGGCCCCTAAACTGGTCTCACAAATACGAGAGAGAATTACCCCTGAAGTCCAGTCACATCAGAAAAGGCAAGACACGCAGATGGAGCCAAAAATCAGAAAATATACCTGACAGCCACGTGGACGTCACTCAGAACAAATTTCCAGTCTATGCAGCTGCATTTATGCTTCCAGCTATGCGAGGTTTTGACAAAAAGCGGCATGGTGTTGATTTGCTGGGTAAGGATTTTCTTATATTGGGAAAGCTAATACATACCCTTGGCATTTGCATGAAATGTGCAGCCATGCATCCCGAAGCATCTGCCTTGGCTCCACCTCTGCTAGACATGTTAAGCTCCAGGTAAGGTAATGTGCAAATTATATTAATTTTTCAGTGATAATGCTAACCATATCCCTCAAATGACGTTGATGCTTCTTGCTGACAAGCTCATAACAGCTTTGGACATAATAGTAAAAGACAAAATCCAAAGGTGATTCTTGATGGATAATTTTTCAAAAGCAATAGGCCGCTTATTATTGTCTATCTTTGATGCAGGGATGTATGCCACCATGCTGAAGCTCATGTTAGAAAATCCGTCCTTGTTGCTTGCTCATGTATATTGATAGCCCTTCACCCGAGTCATGTTGCATCCGCTTTGGCCGAAGGAAATTTGGAATTACCAAGAGGCCTGGATTGGATCCGTTCTTATGCTATTCAAGCAGTAGAGTCAGACGTAGACAAAGAATGCTATGTAGTAAGTTTACAACTCATCATGTCTGAATCTTACACACGACACTCTTTCATCTGATGCCAAGACATTTCCCATGGCCGTTAATTTTCTTCCATTCTTATGTATCAGATTGCAATGGCGTGCTTAAAACTCCATTCCGAAATGGCCCTGCAAGCTTCACGAGCGATGGAAACTGTGGAAACCTCATCGAGGATAAACATTCTGGGTTCACATCCTACCAACCTCACCAAAGAGTCGATAATAATTCCCTTTTCAAATATAAAATACTAGATTAGGTCTCATTCCTGATGCCCAGTGTGCCTGAGACATATTAACCATATAGTGTGTAGTCAGCCAGGTACTTCTGCTTTGTTCCTTGAAACTTTTTAGCTTCTATGGAAGCTGTTAATAGTTTTTGTGAGTCCAAAAAGCTGAAAATGTGTGCTTCATTTACGCGAGTGAGATGGAGGTAAACTAATGAACTCCTTGCTAAACTTTGTGTTTTTGTTATGTTCTATTTATGCAGGACTTCACATGTTGTGCTCATGTGCTGTTTTTTTGGCAGCTGAGCTGAGCTGGCTATAATCGATACAATGGAAAGTAAGATTTATTTGTAAAAGTATGCATATGTTGCTAAAACCGGACCCAGCACCTGGTGCACTGAGCCACACAGCTGCCTTTGCAGTCGACATTGTAACCCAAGACTTTGGGATTACGAAGTAGTAAGCTTCGCAGTGACTTACCAGTGATGCCCCATTCCTTTTCCAACACGACCACATTGTTCCGCACCTCGTCCTCCAAACTGCATCCCAGAACTTCCGGGAACTTCTTGAGTATCTTGGCAAGATCGTCGTCCGTGAGGCTCAAGCTCCTCAGGTAATTCAACATGGCATTCACAGCTTCGTATTTAGGAACTTCCTTAGCTCTCTCTTCCCCCCAGTACGGGGAATGGATTTGCCCAAATGCTTTGCCCAGGATCTTATCTTCCTCACCGCGGTCAAACTTGAACTCAACCATAGCCTGCCGGCATGAATCCCAGCATTGTCTCTCCTCTTCTGTCAGGTCAGCGGCACTTGGGCCAGAGCGCAACACCCATTTCTTATTACCCCTGGAAGTGACTGAAATGCGAGTCACATTCAGCTCGGCAACATCAACCTGCTACAACAAATTAACTCGGTGAACCCTAACAAGAGAATGCGAACACAACCTAAATTGACTAGACCAACGTCGTACCTCGGACCTTCAGATTAATGAGGACACCATAAATCAATTTCTAACCTCATTTCTGGAATCGAATTACGAAACGGACCTTCTTATAGGAGTTAGATTGCATCATCGTCGGAGGAGGAGGAGAAAGCAAGCAGGTAGAAGCCATAAGTGCACCCCGAGCTTCCTGAAACGAGAAAATTAATATCAAGCCCCGCTGAATTACATACTGAAGCAGAGCGTCAAGGAAGAACGAACAAAGAGAGAGACGGAAGTTGACTTGTTGCCAGACAGCCATTGTCCAGATACTTAAGGTCGAAATTCATCCATGTATTTTATTTTGTAAATATTCATGCCTTTCTTTAAAGGAAATTTAGAAATACTATTTTATAGATTCTCTGCACCATAATAGTATGCTCCCAACTGCAGTTGAAGAAAAAGATTTGGAGTTTGGAGTAAATTTCAGAACGAAAATTCAACTGCAAGCGACTCAACATCTGATCAGCATACATATGAGCCTTTTGCGTAGTCTGAGTTTACATTTGATGTTCCACATTGTTTTGCACAGTACATGAGGTACAGGACAAGTTTTCCAGCGTCTGTGAATCTTCTGAATCACGTATTCGAGAATTGTGAACTGTATGGAAAGAAAAGAATGTTATTAAACAAAGTGTGGGGAGTTGTCGATAGCCTAAAACAACATCAACTATGGATTAACAAAAATCATGGGGTTAATGTTGTTCGAGTAAACCTTAAAAATCAACAAACAGCAATAGCAGTACATGATGAGTACTAAATGATGATGAAATATAAAAATGAAGGAGCAACTCATGTCATGGAGAAATGAACATGTCAATAAACATGCAGACGCATTATAATTTGTCAAATGTAAGTATACATTCGGGAAAATCCTACCAATTATGAGGGTTTCTTTTTCCTTCCAAATTTTGGAATCCGTTTGAGTTCTTGAGTCCCACTTCTAAGTTCCCTAAATGTGTGCAAGCAATCAAAATTAGGTATAGTTTAAGTAAGAAAGATGAGTATTTTGGATCCTTTGAGAGTAGATAACCTTTGGTACAAGAAAACCATCAGATAGAAAATAGGAAGCAACATCAATGTCAATATCGAGATGGCCAGGTAGAATACGCCTGTTTGTTTCTAAAATTCAAACATATAAAATATTGCCCTTCAGTTTTTTTAAAAAAAACCTGTGATACACAACTTTGAAAGTGGTTACATAACATGCTCTTTAACATAACAATAGATAATGTATCAATTGAAGCCATACCTTTCCGCCTCTAGGGAAAGGTTTGTGCTTCCCCGAGCAAGTGTGAGCATCACAAAATTGACGCAAGAACAATTCTAAAATCAAATTACAAGAGTGTCATTTAATTAAAACAGCAAACACATTTTGGCACAACATTGTAAGGTTACCATGAAGACGGCTTGCTGACGGACCCTCATTTACCGAGAAACAGCTGTCTGCAAGACCCTGCATTCTTAGGAAAAAATCGATGTGAAGCAAATTAAAGGGGCACATGAACAGTCCAGATGCTAAATGTATTGTTCTAAGGAGCACCTCACATAAGTGGTGGTTCCGTGCAGCTGCAGCAGGATTGCACTTGCTCTTTGTGGTTTTGGTGCTCAACACCTGATCACAGTGTATTGCCCCACACAAATCTGCCAAGCACCTGCTCTCACTCTGCATTTGTAGACTGCAGTGAGTTGCGCTTCTCATCATTAATCACAGATTCAATCCAATAATAAGGCTAGATATGTCAACAATGTAAAAAGGATATGAACAATGATTAATTACCAATCAAGCCCAATTAACATCGGGCTTTATGTAAACTTCAACCCATCCTAACACCTTGTATAATAAATTTCAAAATAAATCTAGTCGGGATATTGAAAGACGAGCATATCCAGAACTGAATACATAAAACTCTACAATTCTGTGATAACAGTAATGTAAAACGAACACATAAAGACTCACATACAGCATTGAGAAGATTGTAGTGTCTATTGTCAAAATGCTGATCAAGATATTTCTCTGCATAAAAGCTTTTCTTACAGTAGCCACATCTCCATTCATTTATGTCAAAATGAATTTTATGCTGCTCGTGATCTCTGTACACATCATTATCAGGGTGAAGTCTGCATTTGGCAGACAACTGATATTTTTCTCGTTCTACAAATGGCATCAAGTACTGCTTGGAACATAAAAATCAGTCATTAGTGCTATTCTGAAAGCAGTCAGACAACGAAACAAGACCTTCTAATGATAGTGTACATCTTCAATGATTTTCCAAGCCGCTCTACTCCTTTCTCTAGAACAATGAACTTCATGGCGGTCTTCCTTGAGAGTTCTGCATTTTACCCATCACAAACAAAAAATGGCATCACCAAAACTTACAGAGAGCTTATCACCGAAATAGTTGTCCAGAACTTTCCAGGATAATCCGTCTATAAATTAACAGACTTCGAATACGAATATAAAAATTCTAATAATGAATTCTAACGAACATAGTGCATACCTTCCAGTTGCTGGTTCATCAATATCCTGATGCATTGAAAAATATGAAAACTTGTCAGTAACTACCGTCACCAGACCACACCATCAAAATGGAATCTAACAAAATGCGAGCAAAATTCATATACTAATATATACTGATAAAACTAGTATAATCTCAAAGATTCTATGTAAGAAAAACAAAAACAAAAATACCTAACAGCAGCATGAAATTAGTTGCTTCAGTTCATTACAGCAGCAAAAGCGAAACAGAAAGACCTCCAATCCAAAAAAACTCCAACAGCTAAAATGTTAAAACCATCATTTATGAATCCTACGAAACCCCTTAAAGTTCACCATCAACCTCAAATCTCACAAGTTCCATATCAAATTCTAAGCAAAAAACAACCAATTAACTACAGTAATCAATACTCAATCGTCAGATAATCTGAAACCCTAATCTTCAAATCCAAGATTTCCAAAGCAAAGCACAATTTAGTGTACCTTGAATCCATGATTGAGGATCGAAGTAGATGAGACGCTGACTAAGCTTTGAATCCAAAACGAGAGTAGAACGAGACTCGCGGCGATAACTCTCGTCATCGCCACCCAGAGATTCAAAGCTTAGAGATTTTTTTAATTTTCTATTTTAATCTGGAAGATGACGTCAGCCGCGTCCCTACTACAAATGCGATCTCTTCGAGTCGTTGTTTGGTTACAGGTTTAATACCACTCTTCGTATGGATATCAGTTTATAAGACAAAAAATATTATATATATAAATATATATAAATTATCAATTAATATAGATGCTTTTTTATAACAATAGTGCACTTTAAATTAAAAAGTGCTTAGAATGTGAGCTATTGTAAAAATAGAGGACAGGTCCTCCTAAGCAATAAAACATAAAATTAGACCGACTAAAAGACATTACACCGGAAGAGGTTTTGAATGAGGTGCTGAATAGAGCAATTGCTGGATTATTTAAGACTCAATCAGCAATTCCTTCACCATCTTCAGCTCCGGCACCCCCTCGAGTGCAGATGGTCTTAGAAGCTCAGCGTCCGCCGTGGTGTCTTTTTCTATTCAGCAGATAGCCCAAGGAAGGACTAGTGTAGTTCCCATGCACAAACATGTCAAACACAACCTTGTACATAGCCTCGGTCAGATGCACACCATCCCAGTTCACGTACTCACTCGGTTTCGCACAGCTAGTCGACTCAGGTGACCCACACCCATCAAATATGTCATAGTTATACGGCCCTCCACCGGCTCCACAGCACGCCTTCAGAGGCTCCTTGAACCCGTAAGCCTTGGGGTTTTTCATCACTGTGTAGTACGCGTTCCAGTAGTCTGCGTAGATTATCACTGAATGAGGATATTGCACTCGAAGTTGATGTAGCTTGTCTTTGATCGATAAGTTGTGCATGAAGGTGCGACGGTTGGCGCTCCCTACGCAGCCCGTTCGGTCCCTATCGGTCTCCGGGGCCAGTACCAGGGTTAATGGTAGGCAGCCTGATGGTGGAAGTCCTTGAACTATGACGTACTTTGCTCCCTTGCTCAGTATCCCCTGCGTAAATAAGAAAGATTAGCCATGCAATTATACAAATATCAAATCCGAAACTCACGAATTTGAAAATTTGCTCCCATCTACCGAAATGTCACAATTTTGATATTCATTTTAAATTTGTTAGTACTAATATGTCAATTTTTCCACAACCGGAAATAGCGGTTTGACTCTAAATATGATCAAACCGCTATTCCCAGTAGCGCTTTTGTGAGAAAGCCCGACTTCTGCAAAGCCACAAAGAGCTACTTCGGCGACTTGACATATCAGCGTCATATCAGTGTTCATGTGTCCTATAAAAATTAAAATTATTCACAAAGCGCCACCGGAAGTAGTGATTTATCAAAATTATGGCATTTTGAAAATAAATTTTCGAAAAATAACAGATGGAGAACAAAATTGGTGGCATTCAAAAAAAAATTCCGAGCATTGTATGTAAACCCTAACCCAAAACGAACTCTTAAGGTCTTTGGAGAACAAGTTGAGAGAAGATGACCTTTAAGAAGTTGTATAAGCTCTGAACACCAAGTTTTAGGATGAGGTCATCGGAGACGTCGGATCCAAAGTTATAAGCGTAGTCATTGACACCTATTTCACCAACCCAGAACAGAGCATCACTCAAGCAATCCTCAACTGTCAAATGACCAGAACACCCTCCACTATCCAAGTATTTACTAAACCATAAGAACTCGGTCCCAATAGACTGAGGTGTAACATCAAGGCTGAGATTATTCCTCTTGAAGAACTCGAAGCTGGAGGCCGTAGCTCCGGCCACTGCAAAGTTGACGCCGTGGGACTTGTCGGCTTTTTTGTTAAGGTAAGGATTGAGGAACGGGAGGTTAAGGTAATTGGCTAGAAAGTCGATCACAAGACGGCCATCGGAGTAGCGGTTGGTGGGTTTGTGGAAGAATGTGACGCCGTAAGGTGGGTTGGAGACAAACTGAAAGCCGGTTGGACCGGTGGAGGATTGGGTGTTGCCGGTGTCGGTGTAGGAGTCGCCAAAAGCAAATATTCTGGAGAATGGGCGAGTGAGGAGCTCGGGATTTGGAGATTTATATGCAGCTGAGGAGAAAGTGAGTGAGATGAAGAAGAAGATGGCGACGAGGGTAGTTTTGGACATGAAAAAATACTTCTGAGTAGAAGCTGAGGAAGAAGACATTATGTAAAACTCAAAATAGGTCTCCATGGATCTTCATTATGGCCGCTATATGTAAGTCTTACACTGAATTTGAGTGTAATATTTTATTCAATAGAAATGTATATATAATTTGGAAGGGTTTAAAGCCAATCTACTCCATTAGCCAGAGGTTTGTTTAAGTAAATAACCGCTGAAATTGACAAGGGTCATAAATGAATATGGTTAGGAAGCGAGTGCCGGTCCCAGAGAAAAACGGTGAGCGATCGTGCCTAACTTGAGGATGAACTGAGCTGTCAGTGACAATCCAAGTGCTACATATTAAAGGTTTGCCTGTTTTGACAAGTATGGTTTTGGTACTTAAACGTAATCTACATGATGGACACGCGGGGGTGACGGGTAGGAACGGTGATTCGGACTCACTCGATTCAGGAATTCATTTTTCTTTTTGAGGATTTTTTTTTTTATATAGTGATATTATGTTATAATGAATGTTTTGTTCAGACCTCCATAAAAAGTTAGAAACGTACCTGATAATGGATGACTTGTTGAATGGTGTAGGCATGCATGGAGGAGTTTGATTTTGTTTGAAGGTTGAAGATGAGGACATGCGTGATAATTGATGAGGACTCGATAGTCGATTCAGCCAAACAATGAAACAAAAGTAATGGTGTATCTAAGGAGTGGGGTAGACATAAATACGAGGAAGAAGAAAAAGATAAAGCTACGCACTTGTTAGAGGCTACTTCAATGAGTGATGAAATCATTGCAGTGGCCAGTGTGTAATAAATGGATGGATAAGTCACGGCCAAGATTTTGGGGCAGGTAAAAGGGTCAGCGTCCATAATTAGGCATGGCTATTTTAAACCCTCTAGCCAGTTATATCTATGTGAGATCAGTCTAGTAGATACTATGGGATATTATAAGTAGATAGTCTAGAAGCTCATTCATAACATACCTACAAAGTTTGAAACGGGCTACATACATTGTGTGGACTCCTTAACCCTAAATGGCACGGATCTATAAGGGAGGGTGAGGATCGCATAAACCCTAATCCGCTTTCATCTTCTATTAAAGATTTCAAGTGATAGCACGCAATGACCTAATAATAATAGCAAGTTACTCAACACTGTATAATTTAATTTATAAAAAATAGATTTATGAAATGGGCTTATTCCAATACACATTTGGCCCAATAAGGAGGCCCTATTGATCAACTAGGCCCAACTCAATGCACGTTTCGGAGGTTTCGTGCTCCATTCCGCTGACTTTCTAGCCGACATCGTTGACCGAAGAAAACAATGAGTGGCGCTACAGTTGCATTAAAAAAACGACGTCGCTGTCATTTTGTTGTTTCGCTGCGGCAGCTGTGAGCTGTTGATCGTTGCATTCTCACAGCAAATTTCCCACCAAGTCTACCATTTTCGCCTCCCCAGTTGGATTTCTTTTTTCTAGTCTCGCATTTGATTGACTGATTTTCTTCCCATCTCACCGTCGCCTGATTCGATTTGGTTTCTGGGGTTTGCGTTTTGATCCGAAAGACTGGAGCTTGAAGCGCTTCTCATCTTGAGTTTGGCTGTCATCGTCGTTTTTCCATTCAGAGATGGCAACGGTAATTTCTCATTACAATCTTCATCCCCTGATTTTGTAATTTGGGTTCAACTCGGGAATTGTGGAGGTGGGTTGGAGTTGGATGTGAAAATTGATGATTCATTTGCCGAGGATGTTTTGATGCTGTATGGAATTTGAGGTTGAAATCTGGAGCTGATTGTTTTATTTTTATATACTATGATGATCTGATGAAGCATGGATTTTGGGATTTTAATCGAATTGTGATAGGATCGTTTAGTAGTAACACACTAGTTATAGGAACCGTTGGGAATCTAAATTTAGTTGTCAGCTATATGTATCAGAATATAAATGCACATTCAAAATACGTCTAAAGATTATTTTATTAATCTAAACCCTAAATATAAATACTTACAGCTATTTATACACTTGTAATAATATTGCTAACTATCACACGACCAACGTACGAAAATTTCTCAACAAACTCCCGACTCGGTCAATCGGTGCCTCGTCAATTGAGTTCGTCCAGCTCACAACGTCGTTTCTCACGTTGTCCATGATTTTCGCAACTGCTCGATTGACTTGATTTCGACTCCGTTCCTTCAAGTCCTTCTGTGTCCGACACAAGTTCTTGTCTTTCGTCAGGTACAGGTACCTTCAACTCAGTTTAACAATTAATCGAGTATTATCATCATCAAAAGAACACATGGGGTTGATGTTCCAACCTATTGGTTTAGATTTGGTGGTGCAAGTTTGTTGATTTGATTCATGATTGTATGAATAATCATTTAGATGTTGAGTTGAGCTTAGTGATTGAGGGATTGGTAATTAGATTTGTAGTTGACTTGGGGAGAGGCCATTACTCATTTGAGACTTCCACCTGAGCCTCTTTTTGATCATGTCAACATTAGAAGATAATGATAAGTTGGCGACTGGCTCGATAAACATGTTGAATTGGCCCCAGCTATGACAACATTACCTGTAAGAGGCTCGAATTTGAATACCCTTTAATTGAACTGGAGAATTATCAAGGAGGCATTAGGATATATCTGCTGTCTGATTAATTAGTTGTAGATTTCTGAGCGGTTTATGCGTTGATATAATTTTTTGACAATATTCGAATATGTAGTCTAGACTCTAGAGTGGGACATTTTTGATATGGTAGAAAATGATCTTGGTGTCTTTGTTACAGCAGGATAAAGGGAGACCCTTGCCGAAATTCGGGGAGTGGGATGTGAACAACCCTGCCTCTGCAGAAGGATTCACTGTCATATTCAATAAGGCTAGAAATGATAAGAAGAGTAGCGCTGCAGGTGGGGGTGTCGTGATGCCCGAGCCATTGCCTGTGGAGAACACCTTCTTGCAGAATGATACTCCAAAGGTATAACATCCTTGCCCAAAGATGTTTCCATAATTCCTGCATTGTTTGTTATACTAGTGTATTTATATGAACATTCTATTTTCAGAGGAGGTGGTTTTGCTGTGGGTGATGGGATTCGGCCTTCTGGGACTCGGAAAATCTCAAATGTTGCGAGAACAACTTCGTACGGTCTATTACAGATTTACAGTGATGAGCCACCAAGCTATCCAGAGGGTGGCCCTTCCTGCTGCTTTTTTCTTTTCTGGGTATAAATGGTTACTTGTAATGGTCCATCAAATTTGGCTATTTTGTTGAATCTCATTGGGCCTTGTGTAACGTTGTGAAAGTAGCGTTCATCGATCCACGTGTCTGCACATCTACAATTGATGATTTCGTCAGCGAGGCCGAGAAGCTCCATCGATGCTTGCTTTCTCATCGTCCCTGTAACCCAAATTGTTGTTCCTTTAATCGGAGGCAATGTACGACGAATCTCGACCGCATAGATTCAGCCGGGTACCCAATTGGCCCGGCTGAGTTGACACGATTGCATAACGGCGGACTCTTCAATTCGCCGGCTTGCTTGTTGATGTGATCTTGTACTATATCAGATCTCGGATTGGGTCTCCGGTATGGATCTTGGGGTTTCTTTCTTTGACGACGAGGGTTGCGAGTCGATATCTGGAAAAGGGCAAGGGGTTTTGTGCGTACCAGATGTTTGATAAAATGCCTAGTAGAAGTTGCACATGGAAAGAGCCTGTCCAAGAGAAAAAATGGGCGTAGATTGGACAGGGAGCAGAAGTAAAAGTCCATTGAAACTTGAAAGCAGAATGCATTAGAGAAGAACGAGGCAGGAAATGATACTGGAGACAGATTGTTTTTGATTATTCAGACATGCCTCATTGAGGACAGGGTTGAGTTCTAGAGCTTAGATGATCCCATTGGGCGGTGGATGACAATATGGTTGTAGGCATCTAAGGTCAGGAAGTCGTCCAGCGTCTTGGTGGTGCACTGCCTAGTGAACATCTTGCCGGCCTCCTTGTACATTCCGGTTTTGAATTTTTCACGGCCAACTTCCCTTTCAATGCGAGCCATCTCTTCCTCGACGACTCTTCCGAATAGTTCAAGTGTGACCTTTACTCCTAGCCCATCTCCATTCAGTTCCGCTCCATACTTCAGCCATTGCCAGTTTTGCACCCTGCTGATTTCGGCGGTGGCAGCGTCCTCCATGAGGTTATATAGAGGAACTGATCCAGCTCCGGTGAGCCATGCTGCCAAGTACTGGATCCCAACTCGTGTATTGAGTCGGAGACCTTCTAGGGTACGAACTCCTCTCGGCCCTTGCAAGAGGTCTTCTTCTGTCAGGATTGTTGCATCTTCTCGCTTCATGGTTTCAATCTGGTTAGGAGAATTGCCCATGTTGTTGTTGAATATCTCCATACAGGCCGGGATTAATCCAGGATGAGCTGCCCAAGTTCCATCATGTCCAGCTTTGACCTCACGCAGCTTGTCCTTTCGCACCAGCTCCAGTGCTGCATTATTCGCCTCAGGATCATCTCTGATTGGAATTTGAGCTGCCTGTTTCAAGGTTAAGCAAAACATAAGCAACTTTCATCAGTCCATGTTTTTTAGAATCAACATTGTCCTTACCATGCCTCCCATGGCGTGCACACCTCGCCTGTGACATGTCCTGACTAGGAGATCTGAGTAACTCCTCATGAAGTGTTGGCCCATACCAACTAGGACTCTGTCAGGTAACAAGCGATCTGGGTGAGCTTGGAAAGTCTTGACATAGCTGAAAATGTAATCCCATCTGCCACAGTTGAGACCAACAGAATGATCCCTTAGCTCATACAGTATCTCATCCATCTGAAATACCGCCGGAAGCGTCTCGATGAGAACAGTTGCTCTGATGCTTCCCCTTTCGATCCCAGCTGTCTTCTCTGCTCTCTCAAAAACAGAGTTCCAGATTTTGGCTTCCCTGTCGACACTCAGATTACAATCAGGTACAAAGGCTATCATGGCGACTGTTATAGTGAATAAGATCATACTAACCTGGAGTTTTCCATCTTAGGGAGGTAGAAGAAAGGCCCGAATCCAGCCCCCTGGCCTCGACGAAAAGAAGCATAATTGTGGTAGAAGTACAGGCCAAAATCAACGAGGCAGCCTATAGCAGGTTCCCCATCAACAAAGATATGAGCCTCAGGTAGATGCCAGCCTCGTGGCCGGACGAAGAGCTTTGCAATCTCATCATTCAGCTTATAAACCTTGTTTCTGGCCTTGTCTTGGTAGCTTATTGTTCCATTCACTGCATCTTTCAGGTTCATCTGCCCTCTCATCAGATTCTCCCAACTTGGAGACAGAGCATCCTCAAAATCAGCCTTCTCATCATATCACATTGTAAGTTTTTAATTTCAAGCATGCATATATGAATGACGAATCTAGTAGAATTTATGTATTGATATTACCATGAAAACTTTAGCTCCAGAGTTGAGTGCATTGATAACCATCTTCCTGTCAACAGGTCCTGTAATCTCCACCTTCCTATCCGCCACGGCCGGAGGAACAGCTGCACATTTCCAATGGCCCTCTCTGACAGCCTTTGTAGATGGATCAAACCCAGGCAAGCCCCCATCATTATATCTCCTCTTAGCTTCCTTTCTACACTCCATAGCATACTTCACGTGTCCTCTGAACTCTCTCTGCAGACCAGCTACAAAACTCATCGCTTCCTTGCTTAAAATCCTGGCGAATTCCTCGTCGTAGCGCCCCCTTATGTCCACTCCCTCCGGCACGTCGTAGCAGCTCATGCCTACCTTCCCGGTTGCTGCTGGCAGTGTGTACTTGTATGTCTCCATTCCCACCATCTTTTGCACTCTGTTCTGTTCTCTACTAGTTTCATGCAGATATAAATATGAAAGAAGACGTGAGGAATTGGGCTGTCGGATATGAATAAATAAATATGATTTTATCTAGTTTTGAGATGTTATCGTTATGGGCTGATTTTTGGAAGCGCTGTGAATGAGATGATAAGGGAGTCCGGTCTTGAAAGGTGTGCCATGTTATGATAGTGTGGGGCCCTCAACGACACGTATGCCAGGCCTCGGGAGCCACTAATGGGATATTTGGAGGGAAAGCCCAATGGGCCGGCCCATTTTATAGATGCGTGTAAGAATTGGACAATCTGAAAGTATATTTTAATATATAAATAAAATACGGTGTGGAAGACGCGGATATTTTCGTTTCTTGTCTCTCTCTCATCTCTGAAAATCCTCTGCGTCGTCATCTCATCTCTTGCGGCCGATCGAATCGACACGAGTCGAGTTTAAAGCCGAAGCTCTTCGGTAAGATTTTTCATTGCCTGAATCTTATCGTCTGCCGAACCACCGCGAGGGAGGAATCGAGAAAAGAAGGGAGATTGATTTCTAGGGTTTTTGTTGTCTTCTGAATTCTGTCGCCTGACTGTTCTGATCCTTGATATTCGCTGTGCTTTCTTCTTTGTGGGATCTGATCTTCGTATGCCAGTAATTGATTTCCTCGTAATTGTTGGAATTTGACGGTTTGTTTTTAGATCTAGGGTTTGTCTTTGTCGGTCGTTGAAGAAAAGAAATTAGAAAAAAGCTTCTGTAATTGTTGTCGGGGGCTGATTTGTTATTACTAATTTGAAGGAAACAATTGTTGAGGATAGCGAGGTGGGGTTTCTATAATCGGTAATTTTTCTCTGGGAGATTTTATCTGTTCCTTTGATATCTAAAAGAAGAGTTGTGTGAATCATTATGGCGGCAGGAAGACATGCCAATCCAAGAAGGGAATTTAGCCACCGCCCCAGAAGCAGTGCTCATGAGACTGAAACTGGTCGGGGCCGTGACCAGTATGCTACAGGGCGCAGGAATGGGTACTCTGATGGTCATTCACAGATTGCTAACGTGGATGGAAAGGCTAATAGGGTTCATAGAAGTGCTGAATTGAAGGAGATGCCTCCAGCAAAGAAAAGTAAGTTTTTGCCCGGCCCATGGGACAAAGAAGTTGCTGGTGCTAGAGTTTCATCCAAATACGGAACTTCTTTGCTAAATAAGAAGCCTCATATAAATGGTGAAGTGCATCTTAATTCTGTTTCTCTTGATGTAAATGATGTTTGTGATGATGTTGATGGAACTGATAAGCTTCAGGATTTGGGAAGTATGCCTAAGAGTGATGTGGAGTTCAGGTCCGCAGAGAGTACACTTACCGAGTCTCCAACCCTGTCACCTCCTTCGCATCGAAAAGAGAGGTTGATTAATGATGTTGATGTGAAAGTTGGAGTCTTGGTTGAAGATGGGATGCAAGTAGATGATTTGGGTAATACAAGTGCCTTGCACATCTCAAAGTCAAGATGGGCGTCTGATGATGATACTCCTGTTCACAATTCGTCAGGGCGCAATGTATATGGGTCTAGAAACGTTCACTCAGTGGATACACATATTTCCAGCCCTGAGTGTGGAGAATTTATTAGAGACGACTCAGAAGGTGGAAGATCCAGGTCAACTTCTGATGATAGTAGAGAGAATGACGGTGGCGCTGTGATTGATGAAGAGTACCGTGATTCTAAGGGTGATGATGCTTATTCAAACTCTGAGGATGAAGATGATGAGATTGCTGAAGTTACTAGGAATGTTATGTGGGATAGCTGTAGAAGTGTGTTTGATTACGAGAGGCTCAATAAAATTAATGAGGGAACTTATGGAGTTGTCTACAGAGCTAGAGACAAGATAACTGGAGAGATTGTGGCGCTGAAGAAAGTGAAGTTGGAGGGTGAAAGAGAAGGTTTTCCGATCACTGCATTAAGGGAAATAAAGTTCTTGATGTCTGTTGATCACCCTTCAATAGTGCGTGGTAAGGAGATTGTCATGGGAGACCTTGATAGCGTCTTTGTGGTAATGGAGTACATGGAACACGATCTGAAGGGGCTGATGGAGGTGATGAAGCATCCATTTAGTATTAGTGAGGTTAAGTGCCTCACACTTCAGCTTTTAGAAGGTATACAATATCTTCACGACAACTGGGTGATTCATAGGGATTTGAAATCGTCTAATATACTCTTCAATAACCAAGGGGAGCTTAAGATTTGTGACTTCGGCATGGCTCGTCAGTATGCAAATCCGTTGAAACCATACACAGCTTTGGTTGTCACTCTCTGGTATAGGTGAGTTGTATCGCACATTTTATAATTTTTTTTGATGTATGTTTCTTTTCATGTCATTCTTTTCTGCACACTTGATGAACTATGTATAATCTTTACATATTTTAGTTGACATCAGTTGTTTATCATGGTTTACTTGGCTGATCGAGTTCTCATGCCTTTTTTTTTTTTTCCCAGGGCACCTGAAATTTTGTTTGGAGCGAAGCAGTACTCCGAAGCTGTGGACATGTGGTCTGTTGGGTGCATAATGGCTGAGCTTTTAAGTAAAGAGCCACTTTTTCAAGGCAAGACTGAAGTAGACCAAATTGATAAGGTATATAGGTTCCCATCTTTTAATTTATCCGTGCTTTGAAGTGTGTATTTGATTTCTCACTTGCAATTTGCTTTCATTATGGCAGATCCTTAGACTTCTTGGAACTCCAAATGAGACTATATGGCCTGGATTTTCCGAATTGCCTGGTGCTAAAGCAAAGTTTGTTAAGCAGCCGTAAGTCTTAGTCCCTAACAATTTCAAGTTGTAGTAATACATTAAATAATATTAAATAAATAGTTGATTATTAATAAATGGTATGGCTGCTTTTTGATTTACAGAATGGCTTTTGGGTTTCAGGTATAATATGCTGCGGAAAAAGTTCCCTGTTACTTCATTTACAGGGTCTACTGCTTTGTCAGATGCTGGCTTTGATCTGCTTAACCGCATGCTAACCTATGATCCCATTAAGGTAAGTCAGATTTTTTTTTACTTTGAAAAATTCGAATCCGAGTAGATTCTTACAATACATTGATATCAATGGTCTTTCTTTTTGCAGAGAATAACAGTACATGAAGCCCTAAACCACCCATGGTTCCAGGAGGTTCCCATGGCTAAAGCTAAGGAGTTCATGCCCACATACCCTGCACAAAATGCGAAAGACCGGACATGTAAGCGAGCGATTAGGAAGTAAGACAGACTTAGTTGACGAAGTGGCCAAGAATTGCAATTGGCCTATTGTAAACTGGTAGAATAGATATTTGCAAGCCCGCGGCCTTGAATCTGGCATTGTATATTGAAATTTGTGTCTGCAAGTTTTGTTGGGAAAAAAATACTGAAATGTGAGATAATTACCAAAGTATAAAATCCTCTAAACATGACAAGGGCAGGTATGTGAATAATGAATTTGAGTAGAATGATTAGATGTTGCGTATCAGTCTTGCAGAGTTTAACCACAAAGTAATAAAACATGACATGTGAGAAATAACCCTGCAGTCATAATCATCTCTGCTGGTTTATTCATGTCAACCAGTCCCTCCCTGTCCACAGAATAAGAAATTGAATTTAACTATTAGGCTCGTTTATGATGCAGGATTTTCTGGTACATATATAATGACATGCCTTGTGACTTTCAAAATAAGTAGTTGCTCCAGTTCAGACAAGTAGAAGATGATGATGCGTGTCCTAGGATAATTTATGATCACGCATTGCCCTGACCCTCATCGGAAGACCATAGAGACGGATGAAGCCAGCTGCGTCAGCTTGGTCATATATCTTTCCGCTTTCAAAGGATGAGATGTCTTGTCTGTACAAGCTGAAGGGGCTTGTACGCCCTGTTGGACTCACCGACCCTTTGTACAATTTCAGTGTAACTGAGCCAGTCGTATTCTTGCTGATATTCTTCATGAATGCGTCTATCGACTCCCGTAGGGGATCAAACCACCTGCCAGCGTACACCAGCTCTGCGTATTTAAGCGCAAGTCTGTCCTTTTCTTGTATCTCCTCACGGTCAAGGGTCAAAGATTCGAGCTCCCTTGCAGCAGTGAACAGAATAGTCCCACCAGGGGTTTCATACACTCCGCGGCTTTTCATTCCAACAAGCCGATTCTCAACCATGTCCACCCGCCCTATCCCATGCCTCCCTCCAATCTCATTCAGCTCAGCCAAAAGAGAAGCCGGGGAGAGCTTCTTTCCATTCAGCGAAACAGGAAGTCCAGCTTCTATACCGATTTCTAGATACCTGTATAGCATAAGAAGTATCAGGTATAGCAATATGTGTGCACACAGACCACAGTGCTAGAGCTACTAAAGCAATAAAACAAATTACTCGGGCTGGTCAGGTGCGTCTTCTGGATCCACTGACATCATGAACATATCTTTCTTTGGCTCATTTGCAGGATCTTCAAGAATGTCTCCCTTTATAATGGCAATCAAATTTTAAGCATTTATAAGAGGAAATAACGACGCACTGCACAGCCTTAGATTCAACAGATGTACACTAACATTTTGAAAACAAGCTGATAAACATTAAAACCTCACAAAAACATTCTTTTACAATTAATAACATACCTCGTGACTCAGATGCCACAAGTTCCGGTCTCTGCTGTAAATGGATTTCTTGGTAACCGGAACCGGGACATTTTGTTTCTTGGCATATTCAATAGCATCTTCTCTACCTTGGATATCCCACTCCCTCCAAGGAGCCACCACATTAAGCTCAGGATTCAATGCAAAGAACGTTAGCTCAAAGCGAACCTAGAGAGATTGAACCATCATCAAAAAGATTCAAAGACCAAAATTATCAACAAAATCAGAAAACTAACACTGATTCACATGCCTGGTCGTTTCCTTTCCCTGTGCATCCATGAGAAACAGCATCAGCTCCAACTTCTCTAGCAACATCAACCATGGCCTGCATTAAGGTAAAGTCTAACATTACAAAATGTTAAGGAAGTGCAATGCGTGATGTGATGAACTACACCAACTAAACAGAAGTGCCCGAAAACATCATAAAAATTAAAAGTTCGAGGTCTAAACAATAGTTTGTCTCTAGTTTTAGTGCACTTGTAGAGCACAAGAACTAGTGAGGACCTACATAGCTTCATTGGCAAATTGAAACCGCAATGAGCTGAACTTTGCACTGCTTTTCGGCAACAAGAATTGGTTCACTTAGATTCTCACCTTCGCAATAACAGGACGAGCCATGGAAGTTCCAAGCAAATATTTTCTTTCATAGACAGCCCCAGCTCTTAAGCACGGGAATATGAAATCACTAACAAATTCCTCCCTCAAGTCTTTCACCACTAGTTGTGAAGCCCCACTCGCCTTTGCCTTTTTCTCCAACCCTTCCAATTCTTGTACACCCTATGATACACTTACCTTAGAAAATACAGTAAGCAAGTAGAAAATAGTAATGAAGAAATGATACCTGGCCGACATCAGCAGTAAAGCAAACAACTTCGCAACCATAATTTTCCCTGACAAAGATGTATGAAACCATAATAGACGAACTAAAGATTTTGAACCGAATCACAAAAAACCATGATCGCTTAAGAAAATGTGGTTACACTAGTCATTTACGATGCATATTGCCAACCATACAGAAGTCTCAAAATACTGAAAAAACATGCAATGCTGGACTCTCAAATATTCCCATGAACAGGAACTCAACAATCATTTCACTATAAAGGAATAAAACCAATATTGAAAATGATTGAATACTAACTAACGAGCACAATATAGAATATGTCTAGGTATCTTGACGTTTTGATACCTCAACCATGGCACAATGACTGAGGTATCTAAGCCACCGCTATAAGCTAGCACCACTTTGTTCAATTTACCACGCAGACCACGGCTTTGAGTGGCACCAGACACGTCTGCCTCTTTGTCATTGGCCAAAACAGCTTGAACAGCTGTACCTATGACAATTACATCCAAATACGGGAATTTGAACCAAGCATCTATGAAATAAGAACTGCTGGAGTAAACACTCTACAGTTGACTTGAGTTTCTTAATCTATAGATCTATAGAACATTGATTATAGTGATTATTTTCAACAAGGCACTAAAATAAAAGAGAAAATATTGAGTTTCCCTTTTCCTCTCTTGGAATTCTGAACACTAGAATAATCAAGATATATTCATTTTAAAGGTAAGTATGTGGGAATGAAACCCTCCAATACAACAATAATACATGACATTGACAGCAGTAATTCGGGGGAAACGGATCAGAATGACTTACCCCTGGTCTTGTGAGATTGTGTCAAATTCACAAAGCTTTGAGGGGGAACTCCAAGCCCATGAAACTCACTGGCCTTTCCTCCCAACTGATCAATTAATCCCACACAAACAGATTAACATGCCAGAGAGTAAGAATTTCACACTCCATGAACCTCAAAATCATAATAATGTGTAAACATGGGCACCTCTTTTGGGAAAGATACATTCTTTCCACATCCAACTTTACCCCTGCCAGAATATGAATCTGCAAAATCAAACATAAATCATCAAAATCCTAGAAAAGTGGCTACAGCAAAGGCATAAGCATCAACTGGGTGAGGGTAAGGAGAGAAGAAAATCCAAGCGAGGAATCACCTCGTTTAGCAAGGTGGTTGAATTGGAGCTTGGCCGAAGAAGATGATGAGACGGCATGCATCAGAGCCATTAAAGCTGGAATCTCACACAGCAACTGCACTTTCGTACAAATGAACTGATTGCCACAGATGAAGGTAGTAGGTTAGGGTTTAAGAAGAGGAGTAGACGACAACGACGTCGTTTCATAAATAATACAAGAACAGCCCTCATAGTATTCAATATTTACGTTTTAATCATATCAGGAACTTGTTTATATTTATACAAAATACGAGGGTCGTTATTTGTACAATGAGTAGTATATGGACACCTTTGTAATTATACTGAGGATTTGACGTACTTTTTCTGACGTCAGAATTTTTTTTTCAATATGAATTTTTTTTTTTCTAATCTCCCCGTACGGACTTCTCATTAAAAACATCGACTATAATCATTTAGATATTTTATAGGTTTTTTTTTTTGGCTACTATATTTGATGAATGTCAAGTGGGGATGAGACATGGATTTGATGAACGTCCTGTGGGAATGAGACAGGTCTTTAATTTTTCGAAAAAGACCAGTTTTTATGATTTGTAAGAGATGGTCTGGAAAAATCAAAGAGACGGGTCTGACGAAGATAAAAAATCTCCTCCTTCTTTCTAGCAGGAATTCGACAATGGGTGGTGGTTAGCTCGATTACATTTTGAGATGCTCGGGTTTCAAGTTCGTGTTTGTTATAATTATAAATGGGGGTGTTTTTGATTCTGCAGAAGCAGATTGTAAGCCTGGTTTGGAGTATGCATGCTCGAGCTTGTGGCTGGCTCCCAATCCGAGCAAAAGATGGGGAGAGTTGTTTTTCCTGCTCTACACTCCCTTCTGGCTCACTCTATGTCTAGGGGTTGTGATTCCTTATAAGTTGTACGAGGTTAGTGATTCTACCTTGTCTCATTGTGCTGCTCATTCAGTATCTGGGTACAGCTATTTCCATGATGAACTTCTATTCTTCTGTTGATATCACGCATGTCATCCCTGTCATAAAAAGATCTGGGAAAGACTGTAATTTGTCTTGGTTGTTTATTTAAACATGTGATGGATTTACTTTCTGGATTGTCTTGTGTGTTTGGCTCCCATTTTGTCTGCTTGTGCGTTGCTGACGCACTAAAATCATCCAAACCTTTTCCATCTTATTTGCAGAATTTCACCGAACTGGAGTACTTGCTCTTGGGATTGATTTCTGCTGTTCCTGCTTTCTTGATCCCAATGTTGGCCGGTGGAAAGGTAATGTTTGTGTCGTTTGTCCATCACAATTTCCTTGTGTTGATGGCGAATAATGTGCCGAGAAAATGGGGTTGTGATCAAAATTTGAGTGTGGAGGACACTTCGAATTGAATTGATAGAGTCTAATAGAAAATTCCTTATAATAAGAGTATGAAATCGATTCTTTAAATACTGAATTCGGATGGGTTATCGAATGAGAAATGGATGCTCAATTATTAACTTAAATTATTAAAATTTTAGACTTGGGATGGAATGAAATGACTTAATTGTCCTTCTCCCACATAATAAAATTAGTAGGAAATGTTCCATTTATATATAACAGCATTCGTAGCATTGGGAAGTAATTGATCAAAGTCCTTTCAAGAGCTCTATTATTACACGTGACTATTTCGTTTTTTATATTTTTCTCTGCTGACAGTTTTGACTTTAATGTGTGCCAGCACAAAAGCGGTTATGTCGTCTTCATGAATGTCTATGAATTTGTCTTATTATCATTTTAAGCCAGTTATGACTGTTGATTCATGTGTAACCATTCGACATATTTATTTGTAGGCTGATGCTAGCATTCCTTGGAAGAATCGGTACTGGGTAAAGGTAGCTACCATTCATCCTTCATATCATACATGAACTATCTAACTATACAGAAAAACTGAAAACAATCAGTATGAACTATCAAGTGTAAACATGTAACGTCTATTGTGAGATCCTCCTGCTGTTTCTTTTTCAAATGACAAACATTAGTTGTTAAGGGTGATATTAATGATTAAACTTTTACATTGTATTTTGTAAATGGTGAAGTTGTGGATCCTTTTGGCTGTGAAAGTGCCACTGTTTAAAAGATATATCAATATGCTTCTTGTGAAGGCTCGCCAACTAGCTTGTGGAGGTTCCCAGTCATTATTGAGGAGTAAAGTTGTGTTAGGGGGTCTGTTTGGTTGCTATTAATGAGGATCTTTTACGCTTTATTTTCCACCATAGCTTACCAAGGCGGTGTTTTTGCAGGCAAGTCTCTGGATAATTATCTTTAGCTATGTTGGAAACTACTTCTTGACTCACTATTTTTTCACGGTCCTGGGCGCTTCATATACATTCCCCTCTTGGAAAATGAACAATGTAAGAGTATATAAATCCGTCATATCAGCTTGCTCCATATATGTGCCCATCGCAGATAAGTTATATTTAACGTGCTATCCAGGTACCACACGCAACATTTCTTGTCACACATGTTTGCTTTCTATTCTACCATGTCACATCCAATATGACTCTTCGTAGACTGAGGCATGCCGTTGCAGGCTTGCCACGAAAAGTACAATGGGTGGCTGAAGCCACATGGATTTTAGCCCTTTCATACTTCATAGCATGTCTCGAGACAATAGCTGTATCAAATGTACGTAAGCCTCATTTTACCTACTCTTTAACCTTTCAAATGCAGCAATTAGCGGGAGAAAGGACCCCAAAAAATGATGAAGAGTTTGATCGTGTTGATATTTATTTCTTCTTGTGTTTTGCAGTTCCCTTATTACGAGTTTGTTGATAGGGACATCATGTACAAAGTTGGATCTTTGTTCTACGCTCTATATTTTCTCGTGAGCTTCCCAATGTTTATGAGGTAAAAAATCATTCTTATTGTTCGAGTTCAAAAGCAGTGTTGAAAACTTACTCGGGTTGCCCATATGACAGGATTGATGAGAAAGCAAGCAATCCATGGGATCTTCCGAGAGTGGCAGTTGACGCCCTAGGTGCTGCTATGCTTGTGACCATCATACTGGACTTATGGCGTATTTTCCTGGGGCCCATTGTTCCTGTTCCACATTCACAGCAGTGCCTGCAACCAGGATTGCCATGGTTCCCTGTCCATGCTGCATAATCTTTTAAAAAAAAAAAACACTGATCTTGTAAGGCATACTTTGTTGTAATCTGACAAGGTGAATAAGCTCTGGTTGTTTATGACTTTAAACATAAGTTTAGCAATGGTTAAAATAGATCAACCATTCTATTCAGTGACAACTTCAATTGCTGGAGCCATTTGGCACTTGTGCTGCTTGAACATGAAGCATCTGCATATGCAGTTAGAAGCTCTCTCTCAGAGGCCTTGATTGCATGTAACATGGAAAGCCAAGCACTGTATAAAAATCCCCCATTCTAAGGCACGTGGTGGATAAATATATGATATTTGGTGATTTATGTACCGTGTAGTGTGTCTTCCTTACAAGTAAGATCTCATGTCCAAACTCCAAGGACCATAAAAGCATCAAAGTTAACTGTCAAAATAATTGGAATTCTCTTCCCACAATCCATTTATGCATATTCTAAAGTAAAAAAACAATAAAAGATATCACCTACAATGCAGATGAGATTTCATTGATAATAATAGGATGTGTGCTGATCTGGTACAGCTCTGGCACCCGCCTGCTGAGAAGTGCTATTATAATGAGAGTGGCCTTCGATCGAGTCAGCAAATTGATAAATATCAGAGATAGAGGTTCTTGTGGCGGCACTGGCTGTAGTGGATGCGTTGCTTTGTAGGCCGGGAAAGCCTTCCAGGGATGAAGAGGATCCTAACAAACTATAGTTGTTATGGCCAACATATGTCCCACCTATGGCATGCGCAGCAGCTAATCTGTCATTGTACGCAGCATTCGCAAGTTTCCATCCATATGGCTGGCCGCTAGGATTTATAATTTGCCCATATTTGTCGACTAGGGTCTCTGCACGAAGCCCTGAGTATGATCCCATATACCTGCTGCCTATGTCGTAAGAGTTGTAATGATCCACATTAGCGACAGCAGGCCTTCCATCATGCAACCCAGTGAGCTGGCCAGGTGTGAGTGAAGTCTCAGCAGTGTATCGTTGATGTTTTCGGTGGGTTTCAATCTCTTCAAATTTTCTCTTCTGTAATGCCTTGGCTTCTATTTTCTTTTCGTAATCAACTATATCCTTCTCTGCTTTGACAATCATTTCCTTGATTTGCCAATCAGGTAGAAGTTTTGAAGGGTCAACTTCATGATACTCCAAACACTCGATAATGGATTTCAGAGACGCTAAATGCTTCTCAGCAGCCTCCTTCTGCGAAGAATCATAGAGTAATATTGTCAATCAAATAAGCTTTACCTTACTCGGCTTACTACATATGAAACTTACCGCTCTCTGTGGAAAGGCTTGGGCTTCTCTCTTTTTTCTGTCACATGAATCTTTGGATTCTTTTAGAAGTAGTGTCAGGATATCATGAGGCTGGAATTTAGTGTCGAGTCCAAAAATATAAGCAACACTGACAGATTTCACTATCATGCCACATTTTATCATTTTAGGGATCCAATCTACAAGAACAATCAAGTCAGGAAACATAATTGAATAAGTTCAAAGGAAAGTCAGCTCAAAAACCAAGATTAGACCGAAAGACTATTAGATGCATAATTGTCATGAGCAACATAATTAGGCTGCATTATTAGAAACTGATAGAGTTCCATGGAATCAACCAATACATGAGAGATGCATTTGGAGACACTGATTATCCAACATAGCAATGCAGTTGGAATCAGAATCAGATGGTCAAAGTTTTTGAGTGAAAGGAAGAGCTTATTAAATATTGCTTCATGGAACTAAGCAGCCAAAACCTAAGAGACTGTATGATGACAGAACATTCCCTTGTTACCTTGTGCTTTCTATCATCATTATTACTAACTAAATAAACGAGGAGAACAAATGGTCATGCCAACTGCCATTGCACAAGCCCAAAATACACCAATATCAGCCATTTGAACTTATGTAACACTTTGCTATGGTGAAATGAGAACTCAAGTCAAGGTTGCACTGGGCAGTAACAATGCGCATATATAATATCAACTCAAAGGCCAACATACCAGAAATTTTCGGGAAAATGTGGCAAGACCTCTTCAGAGCATCGGATATCTCCCTCGGATTACTAAGCAATATCAAATCGATCACATCGTCCCTTTTGAACACACTTGGAATTCCGAAAGACCCAATAAACAGAAGCAACCCTCTTGCATCAATTTCAGATGCCTTAGGTATCCCACCTTCTGAAATAAGCCTCTTCCTCCAGGCAACAGCTGCAGATTCAGCTTCAGCCTTCACCCTTTTATCCATTTCTTTGAGACAGTCTGACAACAGATACAATTCCAAAACCAGAATGGCAGCTTGCCTCCCAGAAATCATGGGAGAGTTTTTAGTGTACGCTTTGGTACCCTGAAGAAAAAACTTCCCAACAGCCTCCAATACTAGCTTCGCTGGACGCTGCGCCAAGTTCAGAGCTTTGGGAATTTCCTCATGAAGTTTCTTAACGTTATCGAGATTGAAAGCAATGTACTTCCTCAAGCCCTTGCCGGACATCGACTCACACAAAATTTCCAACTCTGGCCGATCGGAAACTTGCTTTGTTACATCATCACAAATCGCCAAATTAGGGTTAGGGCTTTCGGGAACAAGCGATTCTGTTGCGATTGAACTCGGAATCTCATCAACATCGTTATGCGCACTCGGCTCCTGATTAAGACCAGGAAGCTCCTCCGCCCAGTCGCTGATCGATTCCTGAATCGAATCTAGATGGGTCTGCAACTCATCGTACCTGAGGGTGAAAGTGTCTATAACCGCCTTTAGAACACGTAAATCCTCTACCGATTTCTTCAATCGCGGTTCTGTTTCAGAGTCCGATTGCGAAGCAGGTGATGCATGAACGACGGCAGTGTCGTATGATTGGCTGTCGACCGGGAGCTCCGGCGGTTCTTTTTTAACGGTTAGCATCGGTGAACCGAGAGATGGGTTTTCTGGCGATCGTCGAGCGTTGGTGAATGTATCGGGATGAAGGCGGATACTCGCCTGGTCCGCCATTGGAGATAAAAGTTGAGGAAGCTCTGACTGACTTAACGACCTAGTGGGTGAGGATGATGAGAGAATCGAACGATTCGATTTACACTCCTCTCACTGATGGATCAGGCCTAAAATTTCAATTTTGCAAGGCCATATTTTAAATGGGTTTAGCCCAAATATTAATAGACCAGGCCCATTATTTCAATGGCCAGGCCCAAACTTCAAACTGGTAATTTCATAATTACCATTTGTAAAGCTGAAACGCTTACGTGTAATTTCATAAACATTTAGGACGAAACGTAAATTTTCATAGAGTTTAGGGGCTTTTATGCTATATTTTATAGTACATAACGATGCAGGCTTCATGCCGCTCAGTTGCATCCTCGCATTCTGAAACCCTAGTTGTCGTCTAACCTCCCAGTTATCCATCGGTCATCGGTAAGCTGCCTCCTCTCATAATTCCCGGTCTGTAGAAATCGGCATCTTTCGTATTTCGGCGTTCTTTTGTTTGCCTCTGAATCAAACACTTTAGTTTTAGTAAACTAAGTTCTCCTTCTCCGTGAATGTGATTGATTTTGTAATTTCTTATAATTTCTCCCATCATACTAGACTGCTCAATTTTAATCCAGTTGAATTGCGAGTAGAAGAATTCTGATGTGGTTTGACTTTGCGGCATAATTGTGAAAATGCTTGGTGAATTTAATTAAACATTATGGTGCATTTTTTTGCAGAGAATTTCCTCCTCAGAAATGGCAGTCGTTTTTCAGGGTCTTGGATCAGATGCAGGATTGAAAAAGCTTGATGATTATCTCCTGACCAGGAGTTACATCTCTGGGTAAGCCTCCCATACCCATCTTCACCATTATGCATGCTGCTAGTTATTTTAGGCATGATTAAATCATATGAATTTGATGGCAAGTGAAACATTTAACTGATGCCGTCTGTATAACGTCCTTACATTAGGTTCCAAGCTTCCAAGGATGATCTTGTAGTGCATGCTGCTCTTTCCGAAGCACCTTCAGCTGCGTATGTGAATCTCTCTAGGTGGTACAACCACATCGAAGCCCTTCTCAGGATATCGTGAGTAATCATATATTTTTGTACAATTGATCTTTTTATTGAACAATGTTTGACAATATATAAATTTCTTGTTAACTTTTTTGTTATGCTTGATCTAACTTTTCTCATTGCAGGGGTGTTTCTGGTGAAGGCACTGGAGTCACCATTAAGAGCTCTTCCCCTGCAGTAGAAATTGCAACTCCTCCAGTTGCAGATGCCAAGGTACAATCATTGTTACTTGATTTCGTGATCCAATATGATATATGTGTGCATCATATTGTAGGAAGTGAATTGTTTATGAAAGATTGTTTTTTGATGTATTGGTTTCTGCAACTTGCGGTTTCTGGTGTTTTATGTTAAATGCTCATGACTCTTTTCTTTACTTATATCTAATATTTGTTGCATGGATTTTCAGGCTGTACCTGCTGAGGATGATGACGACGACGATGTTGATCTGTTTGGTGAGGAGACAGAAGAAGAAAAGAAAGCTGCAGAAGAGAGAGCTGCTGCTGTTAAGGCGTCTGGAAAGAAGAAAGAAGGTAAGTTCTAGTACCAACTTCATATAGCTTGTATAAAGTAATTCAGCATTAGGGTGGTATGCCTACGAACACGTTGTTTAAAGAGTAAACAGTATGCATAGTTGTTGCCTAGGGTGGGCCTGATAAATTGTCTTGCTGGTCATTCGTTTTCCTGTATAAGCATTAACATTTGATTATTAATGTTATAATATATACCAGCCGGAAAGTCCTCTGTTCTGATGGATGTGAAGCCATGGGATGACGAAACCGACATGAAGCAGCTTGAGGAAGCTGTAAGAAGTGTGCACATGGAAGGTCTTACATGGGGAGCATGTATGTCTATTAATTTTGTACCTCAATATACTTTTAACATGAAGTATATATAGATACAGTGATTGTTCTTCTATGTTTATGTGTTCTATCACAGCAAAACTTGTGCCTGTTGGATATGGTATTAAGAAGTTGACCATCATGTTAACCATTGTGGACGACCTGGTCTCTGTTGACAACTTGATTGAGGATTATCTCACAGCTGAGCCGATTAATGAGTATGTTCAGAGCTGTGACATTGTTGCCTTCAACAAAATATGTAAGTTATCCCCTTTTTGTCACCCTTTCATAAGAACCCTTTTATAGTTTTTTTTTTATGTGCATAAATACTCATCTTGGCTTCTTATTGTGTTTCAGGATTGTTTCTCTGAGAGTGGCTGGCAATGCAGAGTTAGTTATCTAAATGGCTTTATAATTATTTTGCATTTTGAATCACCATGATTAGCTTTGCGTATGTTCTTCTGTTGAAGTCCCTTATGTCCTGTGGATTTTGAACTCTCTTTTAAATGATAAACTCAGTTTTGACACACTGCTGTTTGAAGTTGTGGGTGAGGAAACATGTTAAACAACCTCTGATAATTTCTCTGAATTCGAATAGAAGCCCTGCTCTGCCTCATCAGTAATTGAACCCTTTTGTGAGTGGACCACGCCGTGATGGCAAACGAGACATTTCTTATAAAGCGAAGCTACTTTAACACCGTCTCGTCTTATAAAGCGAAGATGAGAGAGGCTCAATGGTCGCCTTCGAGTTCTGCGAAGAGTGCGATCGCCATCATCAAGACGTTAACATACACAAGTGTTTCTCCAAGCACCTCCGCTCTCTCCCTCCTCCTTCCTCGCCAAATTCCAATCCAAATTATCAGATGTCCGTTTTTTCCTCTGAAACCCTACCTTCCTCCCGCCTCAGCACGACTCGCATAACCGGCTGTGGTGCGTGTTCTGCGATTCCGACATTGACGAAATCGAAAGCTCTTTTGCATGGTACGTGTGTTTCAGTTTGTTTGATTCTCAGTGATTTTTTAATTATACGGTAGATTTTTAACCTTATTTGGAACATGGTTGATTACCAGCGCATCGGCATCTATGAGTGATGCTCGTTTAAAGAAATTTTATTGGGAAAACGGAGGAGGTGCCGTGGATCGAGTTAGCTAAGGTATATTAATAAAAATATATATGGCCAATATCTTCAATGCACTCGGTGTCTTGGTAGATGTTTCAATCTTACTTCTTATGTTGTTGAATATTAATAAATTATGTATGCCTATAATTTTGACAGTGGAAGAGGAAGTGCAACTGGATACAGAAAGGAAATATATCTGCTGGTGAAGCGTCAAAAGGAGCAGCTACATATGCACTTTCAAATGATATCCACAATCAAATTGACTATCTTGCCATTAATAGTTTAGATAGTTATACAATGACCACTCATCAGTCAAATAATCCCACTGGTGTTGTTATGCCTTTACTTGGATATGCAAATGAGAATTCTCAGGTATTGGCACCACAGATGGATTTAACTGTCAGGTTTGAGTCTAGGTATCAGAATGGTGTTCTTACTTCCTTTTTTCAACCTGTAATGCAGTTCAATTTGAGCTCGGCTGGCTCAATGAGATATGCAGGTATGACTAAGTTGCGGAACACTCACGTAATGCAATATTGTTGTCTATGTCTCTCAAGTCCAACATCATTCGCAAACCTTTTAAGAGATATGCGGCAAAAATATTGCGTAGGAGGGTTGATTGACCCTCCAAGAGCGTAATTAGCTCTATCCTTACACACAATTAGGTGAGAGGAAAGCTTTGCAATATTACATGAAGTTACTGGGGAATGAAGCCATCATATTCATGTTGTGTTTGGTTTCATGCAGTTCTTATCTTTTGGTTAATCTTGGCAGATTGTCTGTCCCTTTTTAATGAATTCCTGGGGTTTCAGAAGAGGCTGTGGGAAATGGGCATACTGGAGCACCTCCTCCTTGGTTGGAGCCTATCAATAATCAGGATAATGTGTTGCAAGGATCAGCATATCTTGTTAAGTTCTCTTCTCAAAGGTCAAGGAATTCTAGTAAACTGAATCTGAAGCATGTTGGGGCTGCTTGGGCAGAGAAGATAAAGATTGAGATTAAAATGGAGAAATTTCTGCAGAAAATGATGGTGATAGTTGGCTTCCAGATTTTGGTAGGGTCTGGCAAGCTGGCAGAAGAAAGGAGTCCACCAAGGAATTTGATATGGAGAAGCAAAAAGTGTCTGAGGTTGTCAGTCAATCAGAGATGTCAATAGAGATACAATCTTATGTCAGCAAAAGAATGGTACTATCTATTTTTGAACAAATCTGCCCTTTGTGGCTTTGTCTCAAGCAGTCTTCTATTAATTGTCATGTATTGCATTTACAGGAATCTATCTAGCCAGTTTCTCATTTTCATACTTCAAAGTGTACGGTATGTGCAGCTGAAAATTTAATTTCAATACGAATTTCATTTTTAAAGAACGCATCTTTAGTTGTTTATTATTCTGTATATTTGCCAAGGCGTTTTTGTTATACAAGGATGGACCTAACTCTTTTCCGTTCTGTTGCTCTCCCTAATTTGAAATGCGTCATTTTGTTTGCAGAGAACAGATGGAACTTCGATTGATGGTCGTGCTGGAAGCTTTGGTGATAAACTGATGTCTTTTGGCTTTCAGGTTCTTAGAACAGATGTCTTTTCTTTTGTGTATCATCTGTTAGGTACCTTAACCAGTATTTGTATTGCTCCTATATATTTTGGAAGGTGTTAATGGTAGTGAAAAGGGTAAATTCTATTTTGAATCTACTTTAAATGGTTGATATGATCAATGTTGAGCGATTGCAGCTGTTCTTCACAATCCTATCTTAGCCAGCTAACTGTGAGTTGTCGTTCTTGGCACTTCAAAATTCGCATGTCGCTTCTGTAGTAATGGCTGGTATTAGAACAAGTTTATTTAGCTACAATGAATTGCTTTCATTCTTCTGTTGAGGCATGAATTGGAATCTATCACTTTCTGGCCGTACAAAATCTTGTCGAGTTTCTATGTCTTGTAATAGTGAAATTCCAGAGCTTCCCTTTAGAAGATGCTAAATTCTCATCACAAAGAAACTCCCAAGAGAACCATTTTTCAATCATCCGGTCTACATCATGTACTATTACTTGTGTTGAGTTCTTTGTGTCTCGTGCAAGCATACTAGCGGTGTAGATTGCAGCCATCCTGCCTGGAGCATCTGGTCTGTGCCCACTAGGACCGTCCACAACTATAACATCCCACATTATCTTGTACACTTCCAGGGGCAGATTTGTCAATGCGAGTTTGCAAGATGAGTCTCGGAGCAACCCTTGTTGAGGCTTACAAACCTGATTGCCCCGCGCATACTTGAGTAAGTTGAAAGCATCTGCTGCGGCTGTGTTATACCTTACCCTGTATATTTTTGCAGTGCTGGAGTTTATTCTGACATTGCTAAGCTTCTCTGGATTGTCATCCAAAAAGATGGTGTAACCGCCTCTATTCTTCAATGTGAGGTTTAAGTATTGGGGATTAAGACCAAAAACAAGGAGGTTACAAGGGACTCTACTTGCCATCAGACTCGTAAGAAATCGAAATTCCTTCGCGGTGAGAGCTGTGTGATGGCGTGGAGATTGTTGCACACCTCCAGAGATGTTCAGAAACTCAGATGTGGAGTTACATGGAGGAGTATGATATGCGTGAAGAAATGTTGGAGCCTGAGCAGACAGTGGAAGGGAGGGTGATGGAACTACGAGCATAATTTTTATAAGCCTAAGGATGGATATGCTAGACAAAAGAAAAATAAGCACTGGTAAGCATTTCCTCGGAATTTTCATCTTTGATGTCCTGCAACACGTATGATTTAACTGTTTACTAACCAGTGTTTTGGGTCAGGGTGGAAGCAGAGGTTGATGAAGTACAAATCTCAGACAGTTCGCATGATGGTCTGGTTGAGTTTCTGGGGGCATCTTCTGTCCTATTTTCACTTTGGGAACCGCTTACCTCCACATCTTCATCCTAATGCTCATTGGTGAGGTTTTTGATACAAAGGGTTGTTGCTTTGGTGTTATCAATTTATCATATGAGTACAGGTGAAGGCAAAACATTGCTTATATTTCAAGTCTTACTTTTCTCTGTTATGCTGCTAGCCTGTAAATCACACAGGCGGTTACTGTGGTCAGTTGTCAGGCTCGTCTATCTCAGCTGAATTGCTAATAATTGGTTATATTTTCCGTGATGTCATCTTCACTTCTTCTAGAATATTGCATCATTATTTATTTGACAATTTTCAAGGCTTGTTTGGTGAGGGTAACAATTAAGTTGAAGCAGACTACCAAATGATGGTTGAGGTAGCCTTACCAATGAAAATTGACTTCCAAGGTTCTTATGTTCTGTTTTCTTCTCTTCTAAAATAAACATGTACTTTTACTGATGCTGTCATGCATCCAGGCCATCACTGAAGTTAAAAGTGTTACAGACACTTCTTTTTCCTTGCTCAAATAGTTGTGTAGTAGCAGTAGTGCTAAAATGGTCCTTAGTTATTTCTGCAGCTCTATTTAAAGTTAGTGTTTTGTATGTGCAGATCCTTATCACAAGATCTCAGACCTTGGAGCTTGGTGTGAAATTGACTGATAACATATGAAACATGGTGTGAAAACATAAATGTTTTTTTGCTGATTCAGTCTGTTTAAAGCACTTTATTCACTTGAAATGTTTCTTAAGCCATCCGTCTTTTGCCTTTTTGTCTGGCAAACTCGTCTAGAAATTCTGACATCTTGTTTGTAGTTGTGATATATTGGAGATTGTTCATCATCAATTGGACCAACGTCTTTATTCGGACCATAAAACATAGCCAGAGAAACTCGCATGCCTTTGTTACTCTTGTACCACAAAACCTGATCCTAAAAATGGGTTTGCTTAACACACTCTGCGCAGAACTCAGCCTTTAGATTCTCTGAATCGTGTCTCATTAATTTTCTTTTACTCGTGTCTGATCCCCTAGGTTGATGACAAGTGCAACAAGAAGAAAACACTGAGGTATGCAACTCGGATAAACATGTATGCGACGCACGCATGAAGTGAAACCAAATACATATTGATTTCGACAGAGGCACACACTGTAGCAAAGCAAAGAAAAACACGTTTCCAACTCGAGCATCCTGTTTACTCCCAGTAGAAGGGGAGTGTTTGATCCTCATCTTTCCCATTCGCCACATCAGGTCCAGTTTGGAACATCATGTTGTGGAAGTTGACATCCGAGCCAGGTACAGTTTGCTGCAGCGTGCTGAAATTGCTAGTCTGTGGCCTTGATGAAGAGACTGCATCATGAGGCTGCAATGGGATGCTGTTTCTTAGGTTTATGTCAGTTGTTGTTCTATGCATGGGTCGTGACAGAAGAGAGAGAGCACAGTCCGAGTCAGGGGCTTGACTAGTTAACCCATCGTAGAACACTTTGTGATTTGAAGGTTGAGGAGTCGCGTGCTGCAACAAGTTCAGCCGCTTCGCTTCTCTGTAGCGAGATGAGGAGTAGTCTGCGTCGAGCAAGTTAAGGTGTGGCTGCCTGCAGTAAGGATCCTCAATTTTGTTCCCAGAGCCCGACCAGCTGTTAGGGCTGATCACTGAAGTCAATGTGTGAGCATGCGAGGATGGGTTAGAAAATGATAACATTCCAGCACCTGCAACAGACACAGCATTGTTCAGTTAAAAATCCAAATGATTATGCTCCTGAAAATTGTGTCAACAAATCCTGCCATGTTTTTTTCTTTTATGTTTCTCCACTTTTGTTATGCAGAAAACCGAATTGCTTGAATAAGACAATATAAATGAACCTGGGAAATTTGGCAAATAGTTTCCTTGTTGCAAGTGAGTTTCAGGCTGTGGCTTTCTTCTACGTCTGTTGTGCCCATCAAGCCGCTTCCTGCAACTGCGCTTTCCCTCATCAAACTCATCCAGTGCATGAAACCTGCATATCCTCGATCCATAGTGATTAAATTTACCAGCATGTCACTAAAGAGCTTTTCCTCAATTTCTTTGTCTGGTAATAAAATATGGAAAGTGATGTAGAAATAAAAAACATCAAATATGCTCTTTCAAATGATGAGCACTAGAAGACCATCAATGTGCCTGATGATATGTATTGCAGTATCACCATACAGCTCCAACAACTTACACACAACAACAGTCTGGCCTTTTACAAATTAAAGAGTCAATACTCTTCACAGGTATGCTGCTGCCTCTGTTTTTTTCTCTAGGGCTAAACAAGCTTAGTATATGAACAGTCAGCAGACAACTAAAAGAAGAAGATGATCTCAACAGACAGTAATACTAGAAAGAAACCGACACATACAACAGTCCAGAAAGTAAAGTAATACTATGCATTAGTAGAATGAAATGGGATTCAAGCTAAATTGGTAAAGCAGCAAGAAGATTGAATACCTGCTACATTGCTGGCAGAATCTTTGCTTCCTGCCCTGAATAGTAACCTCTGGGGTCTTAGAATGAACCTCACACACCTTATGTCTTCTGTGATAATCTCTGCAGTTACTGAGGTCTGATCTACAGTCATCAACGAGACAGTAAACTGTTTGTTGTTGAGCAGAAGCAGCACCAGCACCAGTGGCGGTGTTGGTTGCTCTCGCCCTCTTGGAAGGCAAAGAGGCTGGGGAGCTAGAAATCCCAAGCTGAGTTTGGGATGCAATGACGCTGCCCAGCTTCAAATCCACTGAGAAGCTACTAGACCCATCGATGTTGTTGGCAGGAAAAGATTGTAGCTGCTGCTGTTGTTCCAATTCAGGCCAGTCCCAAGATGGACCCTTTGAAGAACTCCAATCCATAAAGACCTACCTATCAGCCCTTGAATCAAATAATAATAAAAAAGAAGGAAAAGAGTCCTTTTGTATTAAAAATGGAGAGAATGGGGGAGGGTAGAATGATGGAGAGATGGAGAAGAGGAGTTGGTGCTATTGTTGTACTTGGGAGAGAAAAAAGTTGTAGCTTGAAGCCTTAAAGTGAAAGAAAGAGAGAGAGAGGGCAAGATGGGTATGAAGGAGGAATGGATGGGTGTGGGTTTGGGCTTTACAGCCAGCCAGCCATTCATTCTGTGACTGACAAGGATTCCACTGACCTAAAAACAAGAAAGATTAAAGATATGTGTGGTCAAAGGTAATAAATGTGCTAAAGCCCAAGATTTGTGTGTTGGGTCCTGAAAAAAGAAGACTTGTTCTGTTCCTCACCCCCAGTGAATGACACTGTTTCCATAGTTGAAAAACTCAAGCACTTGAAATAGAAGAGAGGAGAAGAGAAACCTCAACTGTTTACACAGTGGCAGAGAGTGGTAAAAGTGAGGAGATCAGATAGAGTCCCCATGAAGATCCTGAGGTCACATGGGCTCTGGATTACATTGCCATTATTGGTTTTGAGTTGTGGATGGAGGGAGACAAGCATGATTTGATGCTGCAACCTACACCTACCTCTCTGCCTCTCTATTGAACAAAACTTTGTTTCTCTGCCATTTTTTTCATAATAATAATAATATTGTCCATCTAACATTCAATTCAATTCAAAAATATTAATTATATATTCATAAAAAGTGCAATAGAGACAGGCTATGAAGAAAAGGCAAGTACACATATCAATTATTGGTTTCCATACATAAGAAAACAAATAAAATAAGACTAACGTGAACATAATAATATCTTCCTTCCATCCTCATGTGAGGATGAATACAAAACATGTCTGATTGCTTCCCCTATCTATCGCCTCCATCTCCTCCTCATATTAATTTGTTCTTTCTAACCCTAAATCTTTATTTGTTTGTTTGGATTTTTAAATTCAAGATCATCGTTTTTGTTACAAGTTTTTATTTTAAAAATCGGGTTTAAATTTGAACTGACGAGTTGACCGGAGTTGACTGTAAATATCCTTTCGAATCAGAAAATCGAGCCCTAATTGAGCGCAGATCGTTATTCGACTTTTGAGCCCCCCACCCTTGAAGAACGGAGATTGCCGAATCCAAGTCAGTATTTCTGTTGCCGCTGCCTCCCCACCCGCACTTCTGCTTTGTCTGCTTTTTTTGGAAGTTCTTCTCCATCGATTCTCCACAAGTTTGCTCACTTTTCTCTTCTTCTTTGTTTTAATTGTGTATGACCAGCTTGAGAATGTGGATGGAAGGCGAGGAACTGACGGAGCAAGAGACTGCGCTATATGATCGCCAAATTAGGGTTTGGGGCGCTGATGCACAGCGCAGGTACGATTCCGCATCTTTTCATTGCTACACATGGGTTTGATATTTTGATGTCCTTAGCACTTTTTCCCTGCAATATTGGTCCTTTTGTTGTAGATAAAAAATTAGGGTTCAAAGGCCAGCTTTGTGTTAGAGTGGCCGTGACTCATGTTATCAATTGATTTTCAAACATTCTAAATTATGTTGTCTTCCTATTTGTACCAGGCTGAGTAAGTCTCATGTTTTTGTGGGTGGCATTAAAGGAACTATTGCCGAGGTAATTTTTTGAACTTGTTGAAGCAGTAGAGTATCTTTGCTATAGTGGACTGGTATTGGTTTCCAGTATTTTTTGCTGTGTATGCCCTGACTAGCGTTTTCTTTACAGTTCTGCAAGAATATTGTTTTGGCGGGAGTTGGTAGTTTGACATTAGTAGATGATCGCGCGGTGAATGAAGAGGCACTCTGGGCAAATTTTTTGATTTCTCCTGTTGAAAGTCTGTATGCTGGAAAATCTGTAGCTGAAGTTTGTTGTGAGTCATTGAAAGAATTTAACCCAATGGTCCGTGTGATGGCAGAGAAAGGTATGCCCTTTCATTTGTAGTCTTTGTTGCTCTCTTTTAGTTTTCAAGTCCTTCTAATATTTCAAAGAGCTATTTGTTTTCTTATAACATATAATAACTCATGCTGATAGGAGATTTATTAAGTTTTGATGAGGAATACTTAAACAAATTCGATATTATTGTCATCAGTTGCTGTTCGCTTGAAACAAAAGTATGTCTTCAGCTTCATCATTTACCTTGGCAGTTCATTTTCTATAGATGTTTGGTTGAAAAGGGCATTATTCCTTACTAAATTATTTGTTTTTGATGTATGGAACTGTTGAAGAAACTGATCAATGAGAAATGCCGACGATTAGCTAAACGTATGGGATTTTACTCGGTTGATTGCAAAGACTCATGCGGCGAAATATTTGTTGACTTGAAAAACTATACCTATTCAAAGGTAATTTCTCTAATCACTCATGGTATAATGATTCTGGTGATCATTTGACTGTTGATATGGCACACATTTATTACAGGAAAAGCTGAACATGCACTAAACTTTCGAGGGTTTGTTTAAGATGCAAGTAATAGAGGGTTGATTTATTTAGTTGTTCAATCTATGAGATGTATCCGAAAACAAAAAGTTCTCTTTCCATTCTTTTCGTATCTTACTATTGCCTAATGTAGTGCAACATTTAGTTGAATCGTAAGTACCACTCTGTTTTTCTCGAAACACCAGTTTTATTTAATGAGCTGTAAGTTTCTATGTGTTATAATCATCTTTACCAGTGTTACTCATCGTCACTTTAATGAGTTATCTAAAGATTCTTGTGTATGAATCATGTATATATATATATATAGAGAGAGAAGAGGGTTCAAATGAGAATCCTCCAAATCTTAATCTAGGGATTTATACTATCGGTCTTATTAAATTTCTTTGATAGCTGGCATTTTCTTAATGTCAAATATAATTTGTCTCGTGATTTGTCACTGAAGGACAATCTTGATACTTATATGAAAAGGATATCATGATTCATATAAAACTTTATTTTAGGTTTTACCTTTCTGTCTTTATCTTTTTTATATTTTTCTTATCTTGTTGCAAAATTAATTGTATCGATTTTGTTGAATTAAATTTAAAGTACATAGTTTTTGCATTTGTAAACATGAGAATGTGAAATGCCACAATTCAAGCTAATGCACTTTAGATCACAAGATTAATTTTGGAGCACATTAGGCATACAAGTACATTTTAAATTGTCAAATTTTGATTTGCAGAGATGCCCTTTAAATCGTCAAATTTAATTATACAGAATTAATGCACTTCTGCAGATATAATTTTACATAATTGCAGTTTCAAGTTATAGATTTAATTTGTTCTCAATTCTATCATTGTTTGGATAATGCATATTGTAAATCTAATTTAGATATGACAACCGCGGTACATTCTGGATACATTTTTAAAAGACATGGATATGAGTAATATCAAGCACTTATAATCAACTAATGTTCATCCTGAGTAATATTTGAAATAAATTTATCTTTAATCTTATCTTTTAGACTCATAAAATAAATTACTGTGATGTACCTGTAGGTTCTTAAAAAAAAGTGGAGGGTTATTCACATATGGTGCTCCTACGTATATTCTTACAAACATTTACTTACTCATTTTTTGGCAGAAAAAGGATGAAGAAACTTTGGAATGCCAGTTACAATATCCTAGCTATGAGGTGAGTTTACTGGTGCTTTCTTATGTGTTCAGTCTTTGTCACTAGATTCTCATGTTAATTTGAAGGGTTGGTATAAAATCGATCATACCCGCTTCGTTGCACTTATTGAGTGTTAATAATTTAAAAGCACTTAATATTCTTGTTTCATTGTGAGATTGATACACATTAAGACTCGAGATCTAGACGATGTCTTTATGCTAACTTTTGAGTTGACATTGAAGAAGTAGGCATTTTTGAGATGCGCTGGTGACTCATTTTTTGTTGACGATATTGGTTCTCTATATATATTCACACAGCCTTTACTATTATCCAACAGTTCTTTTTGTCTGATGGATTGATTATCTTGCCGCAGGAAGCAGTTGCAGTACCATGGAAAAAGTTACCTAGGAGGATGTCAAAGTTGTACTTTGCTCTGAGAGGTGTGGCATACCAACCAAACTCTTCTGTTTACTACATATTTGTGCAGCACATTGCGAGTATCTCCATGCAATGGTAATTGAGGACCATGACAAAATATGTGTTTAATGATGTTTATTTTTGCAGTTATTGAGAAGTTTGAGCAAGCGGAGGGACGCAATCCTGGTGACACATCAGAGGTGGACCTTCCCGGTGTCTTGAAACTAAGAAAGGAACTATGTGATGCTCATGTATGCCATTGGTTTTCATTGATATGGTTATCTTTCCTGTATCACCCTTCATCTCTGTTGAATATATGCGAGTGTAAATTTTTCTGCAGAGTGTGGATGAGTCATTTATTCCTGAACCTTTATTGGCATGGCTGATTACTGAAACGAGGGAAATCCCTGCGGTATGTGCCATAATTGGAGGCATTCTCGGACAGGTAGTTTCTTTTCTTTCTGCTCCTCAGAGAGTGCCATGTACTGTTATCCCGTGTTCTGTTCGTTTATGTTGATCTGTTTGGTTTGGTGGGTTTCATTCATTTGTACAGGAGGTGATCAAGGCAATATCAGGAAAGGGGGATCCAGTAAAGAATTTCTTCTTATACGATGCCATGGATGGGAAAGGCAAAGTAGAGGATGTATCGCCTTCTTCTTATTCTCGATAAAACAAGGGGTGGATTGCAAGTTATGCTAAATCTAATGAACTAGTAGTAGTAGCTGGTTACTGAAAGGTGAAGTTTAATGTTTGCATACTTTTTAGAATCTGAGATATTCCTTTTGAATCCTCTAATATTAGAGGACTGCTCTTTTCTTTTTGTGTACGAAAACAGGCCTCAGTGTCCTGCAGTTGTACTGAGTTCAGGGTTTCTCAATTGAGTTTAGGAATAGAACAGGCCCTTTAGTAGTGTAAATACAGATTGCTTCTCCTTGGCTGTGTCGTCATATGCGAGAGGGAGACCAGTAGCTGAGAAGAAGAGTGCGCGAGGGAGGAATTTGGGCCGGGCCGTAACAAAAATGGGCTGGGCCGGGCCGGCATGGGCGAATGGAAAAAGAAAGAAGCAAGTTGCTTGTCTGCCTGGCTGCTGTGACTTTACTCTTTCGGATCCAATCCTATCATATCATAATATCATATCTATCGTCGCCTCTCTCGATTCCTCCACCTTTTACTGCACTTCTGCTACTTTGTTTGACCTAACAAGCCCAGGAAGGAACTTCGAGGATTAGGGCGGGTAGCTTTTCAGACTCCCTTCCAACCGTGCCTATGGTGAATCCGAGTTGAAATTCCCAGGAACCGTCTCCCTTTGTTTCAGTCGGTCAGTCAGTCAATCAGCAGCTAGCATCTCCGCAGGAGTTGAGTAAAAAGAATGCATACTGAAGACGAAGACTTGGTTGACATCAAATTCAGGCTTTATGATGGATCTGATATTGGTCCCTTCAGATACTCCGCTACTTCTACTGTTGATATCCTTAAACAACGACTTGTCTCCGATTGGCCACAAGGTACAAGCAATACTCAGTCCTTGCCAAACAACAAACCCTTCTAATCATTACCTAGTTTACTTATCCTTACTCTCTACTTTACTATTGTTACCTTCCACTTCACTGTTACAGTGCCTGTTTTTTTTTGAACTTATTACTAAATAAGTTAAGTCATCAGTGAGCTATTGTTGCTCTTCAAACACACCCTTCCACATTAAATCGGAAATGCAAGTGTATAAAAGTGAACTGTTGTTGATTGTATTCTGACTCACTGTTTCCTTTCCTTCCAGGTTTCTATGTATAATTCACTCAGGATGGATCGTATTAAACCAAAATGATCTTTAATCTTTCATTTATTCGCTGGATAAACTGAACTTATGGTTCATGCAGTTAATGATGCTCTTTTGTTTCGTAGGAAAGACGATCATACCCAAGGCAGCTAGTGAAATCAAATTAATCACTTCTGGTCAGATATTGGTCAACACTAAGACTGTTGGTCAGTGCAGAACTAATTTCAGGGATGGTGGCGCGGGGCTAATTATAATGCACGTTGTTGTACAGCCATCATTAACTAAACCCAAAACAGGTAATAATATTGCATCAGCATACATCAAGTGCATCATGCTTGTCCTTTGACCATCGCCTTCAATACCTTTACCTTTAGTAGATTATCAGTATCCTACTTTGGGTATTATTTTTGAAAATAATTCATATATATTTACTATAGGCGTACATGTTATCTTCTTTCTTTTTCAAATTCAATCCCCTTCAGTGTCGACATGGCCGCTTAATTAATCAAGTTTATTGCATATTTACCTGCACATAGTATGTATTGTAGTGTAGCTATGATGTGGTTTATAAGGGCTTGTTTGAGTTGGTAATACTCTCAACTTTGCTCTGTCTTGGTTGAAAACTCCAGCCTATCTGCAGCTTTCTTCAGCCTAGGATCTGTATATGAGTGTGCTGTGTGCCCTTCTCTACAATGGCATTTATGGGCTTTTACTACCGCTGTCCACTATAACCAGTTATTTCTTGTTATACTTCAGAAAGAAATCATTTGAATTGTGATAACAGTTGGCCCATAAATACGTATTGTCGTTTGATCATTTGTGAAGATTGCCAGTGCTCTACCCTATGTTATTTCGTAAGTTTATGTTGTTTAACTTATACTAGCTTGTGCATCTTTGAAAGCAGAAAAGAAAGTGGACGACACGCCCAGAAAAATTGTATGCAGATGCTCTATTTTGTGAACTTATAGTTATAAGGCTTTCTATCATGAACGAAGAAGCCGTCCTACCTGGCATGCTATCATTGTTGCAAGTTGCAACCCTACCAGAAATATCGCAGTGGAAAATTGTGTGTCAAGTGTAACTTTAAACCAGCATCAAGTGATGATTTGAAGTCGAAGGGTGAATAATCACGCTTATCACATTTTACCTCTCACCTAGTTTGTTTATATCCGTGTGTTGTAACTTGCAAGTATTGGTTGCCATGTATGTTTATGTATTGGTATGTTGTATAGGACCCTGAATGTAAAGACAAATAACAGATCTCAAGTATGTTATACACTTGCAAAATCAAATTCTATGCTTGCAAGCTTTCTTATCCAACTTTGTATTAAATGCTATTCTCAGATAAAATTGCAGATTCTTCAAAATTTTGATAGTTTTTCACCACCATTCAGTCCCCAGGCCACAAAACCATTACAACAAAAAACTTGTGTTACAAGAGAATGTGCATTTGGAACATGTACGGCCATTCTTCTGAACTGGGATGCTTCTGGAATTGCAAATATTCATCACTGCTGATTTGCCTATTATGCATCATCCCCCAGCTCTCAAAATTCCTTGGCAGGAACTATTGTGACCAAGATATGAGAACTAACCAAGAAGATTTGTGTTTCATAGTACTTCAGTCCCGATTCATTCACGGTGCCGCAGCAGCTTTGAGCATGTTAGGAAGGGAAGTTTTGGTAAATTTATTTCCATAAAGCAATCAATCTAGTGAGTATTTTTTATTATCCAGCTTCTTTGCCTTGGCAACCAGCTCCTGAATGGTTTTAGATGCATCCTACATAGAAAGCAACGGTCCGAGAGTTGAGCTCACATGTATGGACAAAATAAACATAATTCAATGACCACAGGAAATAGCTTCAGCCTCGCTAATTTCCTGTTTGTTTAGATTGTAGATGTTACCTTTATTTTCTTTTTCAAACACTGCATTTCCACATCTCGCCTATCCCTCTCTACTGAGAAGATATCAATGAGACTTTCTTGCTCCTTATTCAAATCTTCTATTTTCTTTTTTCCTTTCAGTAACTGTAAATGGAAAACCAGACAAGTAGACAGCACAACATTAAAAGCACATATGTCAAGTTGTAAACAGGTTACAAATTTTCATCATAAACTGTGACATTTCTGCTCCCTCAATGGTCATCATGATTTCTTGCAAGTCATTCTTGTTGAAAGTACATATAACTTGCATGCAAATTTCTGGACATCACCAAATGAAAAAAAAACTTAGTCACAGATGCAGCAAATTGGTTATATATTATAAAATAGTTTTTATCTGAAAACTCATCCCAAATCCTAACCACTGAATGTAGCAACACAAAATTGCAACTCATCAAGTGCAGGTGAATGTTAATTTGTTTTCTTCTAAGGGCTTCCATTTGACATAAAAAAAGTACAAGCGTCTCAATTATGAATCTGAAGACTGAAACAACATACCTTAGGTTCAAGTGATCGACCCTTTTCCCGCTCGGCTTCCAACTCTCTTCTTAAATCACTAATGGCACCCTCTTCCTTTTTGTTTAATCTTCAAGGAAAAAATATCAAGTATTGAATAGTTCTCTTGCGAACAAGTACATGCATATGAATATCTTAGTTTCCGTACCTATCCTTCAATGTACTATTCTCCTTTGTCAACTGATCAATTATGCACAAAGTGGAATCAGATGGTTGTCCTGCAAAAGGTGTTCCGGTATGAATTACATTTGTTTTAAACTCAATTACAGTGAGGAATAGTTGCAATAAAGTCCAATGACTGGAATCCCAAACCCATCTTATCCGAGCCAGGATTTTTCTCATTTCTGGACTTTGTGGCAGACAAATTGGATATCCGTTCAGCGGGATTTTGAATTGAAAATTTTCCTAGATTTGATGTGTAGAGAATGAACGGGTCAATTTGCTTACTATGAGGATTCAGGGAAAATACAATTGTAAAAGTAATAATATTAGAAAAACATACATCTCGTGAATATGGTTCTAATTTCTAACCTCTTTCATCAGTCTGGATAACCTGCCGCGGAGCATAGCCTATCTTATGACAATGTTTACGCCTGAAAAAAAAAATCACATATAACATTTTAGGGGAGAGAATACAGCTAGAATGACCAAATCAATCAAAAAAGCAGATACCAATATGTTTTTTGCATTGTCACCAAACGACCCTCAAGTTTAGCCAAGACCGTTGTACGCTCAAATCCCTGCTTATCATGAGCAGGTTCGACAAAGTCAGCTTCTAGAACACCTACATAACAAGGCAAGGTTAGAAACAATAGGTATATAAATTTAAAATCAGATTCACAAAGAAAGATAGAATACCTATAACACCTCGACCATCGCTTCCAGTTGAATTCCATATTCTCCAAAATGGCTGACAATCAAAAGTCATCAAGCAAAATTACAGAGCCTCTAATTTGGAATCAAATCCAATAGTAGGAACATCATAAACTGTTTTAGACATATTATTGAAATATTTTATTTCAAATAATGAGAAGTATTTGAATTAAACAATGGGCGTGAGAAGCTGGGTACGAACATAGTTGAATTCCAAAAGAAAAACATGGCTTTCAGCACGTTAAATAAGTAGTGGACAGAATCCCAACAATAAAAAGAAATTATAGGAACTTAACTGCAAAGTGTGCAAAAAGAAATTTTTTGCCATGTTCAAATCATTCAAATACAATATTAGTGTGGCCCGAACTTGGGCCATGTCATTTGCTTCTGAACAAAAAAAGCCTCAAAAGTCCACATGAAAAGATCAACATACTACGGAAGTTGCATAAGGAATAATACTAAAAACATTTAAATAACTTGAAGAATAAGAATAGGAAACCAAAGTTAATACAAAAACAAACCTTAATGAGTCTATTTTTGTGGTAAACATTAAATCCTTGAACATCAATATGGCTCGCTGCATCCTTCACAAACCCTATAGCAACAACAGCCACCATCTATCCAAGAAGCAAGCAATCAGAACAAGCACCCTTTCATTAAATGCATTATCTAACCCTCATAAGAGTTGGTAAGAGAATTACATCAGCACTGCAGGAAAACTCCTTAGCGCCAGGTTGCGGCCGGTAAGTAACCTCTTCTCTCATCATCATGTCATTCACGATATTGTGATGAACAACATCCCGTCCACGGAGAATGATCCGGAAGCCTGGTGGAATTCTAAGGTATAGAATTGATGCATAACTCTGAAATCAATTATATCGGCACAAGAAATATCAATCGCCTCAATCTGACTAAGATAAATTTTTAAAAAAAGAATAAAGCATATCTTACTTTCGCAATAATCTTATGAGGTCTACAAAAAATTTACCCTTAAAAAATGTAAATGAGCATAATACTAAACTAAACATTTTCCATGGGTTAAACAACAATCATGTTGTACACGGGGAAGAGTTACAAATCATTAAACATACTCTTAACGAATGTCGGTAGGTCAAAAAGTGTCTGGAATTAGGATATCGCTCTGCTGTCTGTATACTTTTCTCATCTCTGTTCACACCTCGAATTTGTATATCCTGTCAGATGCTTCCCAGTTAATTCAGGTTGTAAACTATTTAAATTCAGAAACCCTAATATAATATAGATTAAAAGATAGATCAAGAAAAAAGACAAAATGGTCTTCTGTCATGAAACACACATGATTATCAGCTTCAAAATCAAGTTCCAACATTCCTTGATCGTCCTCCCAAAGGTTAAATATGATAATTCTCGTACCCTGATTAGTCATGAGATTGAACTGCAAAATAAAAATAGCAGGTAATGAATAAGGCTATGGTGTTTGCAGTAAAACATACTTATCAACTGGGTAATGACTGATGATTAGGAATATTTGGAGGTGAACAATTCTCATTTCATTTCTGTAATAAAGCCTACCGGGATAGTAAACCATAAAAACGACATTGTTCTTCCTTTCCATTATTATACATAAATTTTAGTACGAGTAAACCAGAGTTGCATCATGAAAAAAGTTAGATGGGAACGAGATCACAACATTACCTGATGGAGAAGATCTTTCTCATTAAAAAATGGAGACCACTGAGTTATTGTGTTCAAATTCATATTCCAGTCATCGGAGGTTGATCGCATCATCTTCTTCCAATCCCCCCCTTCTCTTTCGTAATCAAGCTTCACATTTCAATTGAAGTAATGTATATATTTCAGACAACACATATTGGAATTGTAAACACAAATCTCTACATTTTAGAAAGATCCCAAATGACAATCCTGCATCAAGATATTCATAGGATTGATACGCAGTTAGGTGATATGTTTACATTAAGCTAATCATGTAAACATAAATAACCATGATCCATAGTGACAAGTTGCAGGATCTCAAAAGTATAAAACAACCAAACAAAGAGAGTGACTTGCTCTTGTGATTTTCATAACCAAGCTTATTGTTTAAAGTAATACCATGGGGACTACGATGTCTTCCTTGCCTGTACTTGTTAGAAATGTATACGAAAGCAATCCAATGCTTTGTGTAGGTCTGCCATCAAAAACGTAGTTAATATTAGATCAACAGATTTATAAATGTTAGTCCTATACTATTACTAAACTGGTCGAGTGAGCACTAAGATTATTAGAAAACGGTTTAAATATTGCATTTACTAAGAGCTAATGTTCATTCAGATGAATAGTGGCCCACATAAAGTTGGCGAACCTTATATTCGTGCGAGTTTTTTCTAGTTTAACCATTGAGGGGAACTCTCTTATCAGAGATGCTCAGATCAATATGTTAATAAGTTGGTAGTGATAGAAGAACTGCAACTAACATGTGGAAGCAGGTAGTACTTATCAGGGATTATGGCAAAAACAAATAGAATGTAAATTATGAGGGGCGCATCTGGCAATCCTTGGAGAACATAAAATGTAGTCCCAATTGACTGTCACAGATCAAAGGTATACCAAATCTTAAATAGAGAATTCCAACCTTTTTCCTCCTTCCCCATAACACCGTGAAAATACAATTACATCTGCTCCGAGCCTCATGGTGCTTGTCTTAAATCCATTCCCATCTGGTAGATGTCAGAATGCCATGTTTTACGGTTTTTATGGATTTGCTTACGTTGAAGCAACAAAATGAAAACAAAGTGTCTATTTCTAGATCAGCTGGGTGGATAACTTACATTGCCCTATAGTGTCTGCAATTTTGCTCTTTGCAGAATAGCCAAGAGACATGCATTGTCGCATTTTTTCTGGGTCCATCCCACCACCATTATCTGAATGCAAATTAAAACATACTTTTAGTCCTCATGCCATTGATTTGAGATACAAAAGGTTTCTCAATCATGCTAAAAGGATGATAATGCTAAACGGTCAATAGGATGATCCATAAAATGCGATTGTAACACACAATTGAAAAAAGCATGGGAAACTGTAGAAGGGGGTGTGCATCATAGCAAGTAACAAAAAAAGGCAGTAACCTTCGATAAGTAACATTTCGCCATATTTATTGCTCTCGACCATATCAATGTTAACGCAGGTAGCTCCATTGCGGACCTGATAAAGATAAGATCAGTATGGGGGAGAAAAATCTATGGGGATTAATTTATTTTGGAAACAGATCCACGCCAGACTCCACCATTCAATTGGAGCCAGATATGGAGAATACCTCGTCAAGAGCATTGTCCAGAAGCTCTGCAAATGCTGCAGATCAAAGGCAGTGCCAACAAGAAAATGAGAAGATGAGGCAGGAACAACTACAACAGTGTAGGTGGTGACTAAAATACCTCCAAGAGCCCATTTGTGGCTGGTGGCATTAGAATGCAGAAACTTGGGATGAACTCGAAGATGCTCCATGCCATCTGCATTGCATGTATGACACAACAAGTAACGCCTGAGTGACGATAGCGATTGAGAGTAGACTAATGTTTACAGTTGGGAGGCAATTACACAAATAAAAAAGACAAAGATGGAAATTACATTTGTATAAAGAAGTAAGGAAATGCAGGGACCTGAAGTGACACACGAATCGGAAGGAGCATGACCTCCTTGGTAATCTCCGGCCTTCCAAAACTGCTTGCGGATAAGCGGAGCGATTGCAACCGACGCGGTGGAGGAGGAGGAATTAGTGAGTTCCCCTGTAGGAACGGGGGAAAAGCGAGGACGAGGAGGGATGGGGTGACTGGAAACCCTAGGCGTGACGATGCTATGGTGGCCATCGTCGGAATCGGAGGTGAGGTCGATGAACACAGTGACGGCGGGGTCGGCAGCGGTAGTAATTGGTCCTCGGTGGTCGAAAGATTCAAGCTTTACCTTAATTGCATGTGCGTCCATTGTGCTGGTCGGATCATTGGCTGAGTGTAGCACTGAGAAATTCAACAGCAGAAGCGCCAGCAGTAGCAAGAGAAGAAGAGGTTTTTTGTTTGAATTTAGAGTGTAAGGAAAAGCTCATCTCTGAAACCATAAATAAAACACACCAGATTCGAGTCTTTTGCGATGAAATACTTTAAAGTGTTTTTCCATCATTTATAATTTTAATTTTAGCTTTCATCCATAGAATATAAACACAATGCGCAAAAAACCATCTCAGAGCATAATTTTGCTCATCAAGCTTTCCCAAACTAATAATGTTACTACACAATTGAGGAATATAATACACATCAACGCCTCGTACCTTGATGTGTATTTAGGCCCTCTTCTTTAGCCATTAAATTTTTAGCATTTAAGTTAAGTTAAATTAAGTTCAGTTAAATTAAACTAAGTTAAGGTAAGTTAAATTAAGTTAAATTAAGTACTACCCATCACCCCAACCCACCATCACACCCCACCACCACCACTCCAACCTACCACCACCACCACCCAAACCCACCACCCCAACCACACCACTACCCCACCCCCACCACCAACACCCCAACTCATCACCACCAATCCACCACCCCAACCACACCACCACCATCACAACCACACCAATATCATCCCCACCCCCACCACCAACACCCCAACCACACCGCCACCCAACCACCACAACCCCAACCCACCACCCCAACTATACCACCACCACCATAAAAATATATTTGTAAAAGTACTTTAAGTTAAGTTCAATTCAGTTCAGTTAAGTTAAGGGAAGTTCAGTTATATTAAGCTAAATTCAGTTAAGTTAAGATAAGTTAAATTAAAATAAATTAAATTAAATTAAATTAAGTTAAGCATAAATTAAGGTTTAAAGGACAGACCCTTAGTCTTGATCATGGAGAGCCGTTGATCTGATTTATTGTTGATCGTACGGTAATTAGTTTTGTGTATATAAGGCAAGTGCTGGAGAAAAGCTAGGGCACGAGAAGTTGGGAATATCTGGTTCTTGAGTTGAGAAAGCGCAAGAGAGCAAGAAACTCTCCTGTCTGGTAGCTTCGAGTGTGCTCTGCTGTGAGTGCTGGATCGAGTGTGAAGGCGAGGCGCCAGCTCTGGGGTTGCTGCTGTCCAGCGAGTTCCCTTGGTGACTCGGATTTCGCCCGGGAAGGTGTGGTGAGGCCTGAAGACTGGTCTGCACTGCAGGGTCGTTGGTAGCAGGTTTAAATAGCGTTCTTTGTTAGATCTGTGCGTAACTGTTGCTTCGGCGTTTTCAAGTGTACTTGTGTAAAACTCCTACCCGATTAGTGCATCTTTCGGAACCTCCGAGTTCAGCGTGGATGTAGGCTTGATACAAGCCGAACCACGATAAAAATTGCTGTGTACTCTTGTGTTCTTGTGTGCTGATTTGGCGTAGTTTGCGGCTGTTTGCATTTTTGTTTTGTGGCTGTTAGGGTTGGCCGGTTGGGCAGGTTTTAGGTTTAGTTGCTGTTATTGATCAATTTAGAACAGTACATTTACAACGGTCTGACTTTTTGTGTCATCTGATTTGATGTCAGTGGATTATATGCATAAACTTAATATTTAACTTATAGCTGGTTAATGGTGGTACTGAGCTTTATGATGCCCAAGGTTTAAGTTGACGTTGTCCCTCATGTGCACGATTGAATGTAGGGGATACATGAGTGGGAATATTGTGATGGTTGGTTTGAGATGGAAAGATGTATTAGCTTATTTATGCTGCAAGAGATATAGTCTGCTTAGAATCATATTGCCACCCCTTTCAATATGTAATGTTTATGTTAAGTATTGATGATAAAAGCTTTACAAACTGATGAGCATGTGTTTTCTAATCCCTCTTATGTGTCTTGACGCTTTATTTGTTGAGAAGTCATTGATCATGATCTGTAGCTTTAGGTGGACTTCGATCTTGGTCTATAGCCTCCGCCTCAATTTCTAACAAGTCTTACACATTATGCTATAATAGTATTCTAACAATTCTGTAGCTTTAGGATAATTTTTTTAAACTAAAGTCTGTAAAAATCGTATATAAATCCATATAAAAAAAATTGCGCAAGCGAAACTTGTGCAGTATTTTTTTTAAATATAAAATGATGTTATAGTTTCGGAAAAATTATTATTTCTAAGGAAAATCATCCAACAAATCGAAGTCTACTAATGTTCTGATGTATTTTCATGATTATTAATAAAAAAATGAAAACAATTCCATATGAGTATTTGAGTACTTTTGTAAATTGTATCTAATTTATATGAATATATTAATAATCAAAAATAAAAGAAATTACACAAATTTTTTATGACTTTCCTTTATTCCTTGTTTTGTTTAGAATTAGGGTTTACGCCGTGAAAGTGAAACACCATCAGCTCCTGTGTTTTTTGGTGTAATTGATTGTCGCCTCTGCCTGTATCTCAAACCTAACCTCGTTTCGTTTGCCTTCTCCACTAGAAATCTGCTATTTGCCGCTGCCTCCGAGATTCGCTAGCCCCGTTTCCGATGCCGATAGCCAAGAGGAAAGCCGTAGAGGGAGGGAGGAGGGACAGTGGGAAGGTCAGGAAGAAAGGGGACCAGTCGAGTTCCAGTGGGTTCGTAAAAAAGAGTAAAGGCGGCGGAGGGAAAGATAGGAAAACGGGGCCTCGGTTACCATTCGCGATGAGGAAGCAGATTGACCTTATTAGCTCTAAAAAAGAACACGATGACGAGGAGAGCGACGACAAGGAGGGGAGCAATGATGAGGATGAGTTGATTGATTTGTACGAGTATGTGGCACAGAAGCCGCAGGAAAAGTTGCAGAGGAATAGAAGGTTCGACTCGGTTGAGAAAGTGAAGATCAACTTGCCCGAGGATTTTGAGGTTTGTTTTTGAACTTTTTAGTTTCCCTTTTTGTATATTGTATGTGGAAAGTTTTGATTTTGTGCTAGTGCAGCCTCTTGTCTTGCTTATATTTTGAGTATAGCTTCTTAAGATTTTGATGTTTGTGGGTTATTTATGGGCTTGATGAAACTTTTACTGGTGGGTAATGGGCAACATGCCAGTAAGACTGAAAAATTTAAAGCCAATGAAACAAGGGCAGTGGCATTGCATATCAGATGATAGCATGATAAAGTATGTAGGTCATTACATCTCAGAGATACTAATTTTGATATAGAAGATTTCATTGTTCACTCAAATTGGATTGTTAAATTGTATTAATGTGTTTGGATTTCGATGCTCGTACTCAATGAGTGACAAGAGTTGAAGTTCAATTTGCATGAAAAATACCGGCGTTCTTAATGTCTGTTTGTACATGATGTTCTGTTTTCCAGGATGAAGATGTCCCATCGGATGATGAAATCGTCAATGGTGTTAGTGATGATAATGAGGATGGCGTTTTTACTGGGATAGTGTTTGGCAAGGATAATGACAGTGATGATGAAGTTGATGATGAGGAAAGACACGCTAGAATGCTAAATAGAGTCACTAACATGCCAACCACGGTGTTTAAAGGTAAGAATGAGCCTGTATTTATGTTATTTACATTATAGATCCATTTATTGAGCTTAAGGAGTGGTAAAATAACCAGTACATATAACTTTTTCATCATGAAGGTTCATTAGATATCATACTCTTGTTGATAACTTGTTTTATAATCTGTGCCAACAAATTGACACCTGTTTGTCAGGTGAAAGGAAGAAACAAGATGTTATCATACCAGAAGTGCATCCAGAGTCTGAATTTAATCCTACTCGTGACATCTTGGAGGGTGATGATGCCATCACCTTAGAAGATCTCATTGGTGGATTTGGTAAAAAGTCTGAGTACAGTAAAGTTAGAAATAGAATCAAGGAAATGGAAAGGAAGTCTGTACCAGTTCATGCTCCTCTTTGCAAGCCAGAGAAAGACAAGTTGGAAAGGAAAGTGGCCTATGAACATCTTAAGAAAGACATGACCAAAATGGAGCCTGTAGTTAAGAGGAATAGGGAAGCGGCAACTCTTTACTTTGACGATAATACCAATTTGGGGTTCTCAACTATTGGGGCACTTACTACCGGATTCAAACCACGAACTGACTTAGAGATGAAAATGTATTCCTTAGTTCATGATGATAGGCTAGAGGAAGCTCATAAAAAAGATGGTTCCAGGCTGCTTGAGTTGAACAAGGTAAGTTATGTTTCCCAGTCAATAAGTTGAATATCTTAATGTGCTCTAATCAATTCGTTGTTTATTCAAGAAAATCAAACTAACAACTAACAAGTATGATATAAGTATAGATAAAATGGTTAATTTGTAATGAGTTCTTAAGGACTTGTTTTAAGTTTCTGTGTTTTGCAATTTTCTGTAAGAATGATTTAAGCTTTATGCAATGCTTTTCGATAACATATATTCTTCATTTCCTTTCTCTCCAGTTTAGTTTTCAATGCTAGTATAACAAGAGCCTTGCTGTTTAGTCTTAACTTATATAATTCGGCATTTTCTCAAATGAGTGTGATCAGTGTGATTAATGAGAAAGTGACGAGTAGTCGTTTTCAGAGAATTGTTTAGCACATCGTAATTGGTATCTTGACTGATATTATCTTAATATGCAGTTCACATTTTATGTTTGACATGTATTATATTTTAAGTTCAAGTTTGGTTGAATGTGGGTATGGTGATGTGTTTATAGAAACTATAAACAGTTTGAAATAAGTTGCTGAATGTATATGCTCCCCGATTGTACAGTTTCTAATGTGGTTGATTGTATTTAAATTCTGTGGTGGACTGATAGTTATTTCAATTTGCATGCCAGGTCTCGATTGGAGATGAGAGGGAGCGTCAGGACCGTCTTGCTAAAATGCGCAGCCTCCTCTTCAAACATGAAGTGAAAGCAAAACATATTAAAAAGATCAAATCGAAGACTTACCATCGTCTAAACAAGAAAGGTAAATTGGGTGATTTACATATGGATCCAGAATCTGCAAAAGAACAGGCGATGAAGCAAGAATTTAAACGTGCAGAGGTATCTTATTATGAAGTTGAGCAAGTTGTCCGTTTGAGCATAATATAATGATTGTGAAATGGATAACTGAATTCGTTCTGTGTTTAGGAACGCATGACGTTGAAGCATAAAAACAGCTCCAAGTGGGCAAAGCGAAACTTGAAGCGTGGCTTGGCCATTCAAGATGAAGGAACACGTGCAGCTATAGCTGAGCAGCTCCATAAACATGAAGTTTTGACAAGAAAAATAAACTCTATGAACTCCGACAGTAGCAGTGACGACGAAGATGGTGATGATGATGAAGAATCTTCAGCTGGCTCAGACGACGAAGGAGCTTCAGAGGCCAAGTTACTGGAAAAAGCAAGACATAAGACACTCAAACTGTTGGAAGAAGTAGATGAACTGCCGAACTCTGGTGTCCTGTCATTACCATTCATGGTATTGTACATATTATTATATTTTCTATTAATATTTTCATAGATAACCATTGAAAGGAGTAAATTCAATCATGACACTCGTGTTCTGTTATGTAGGTTCGGGGATTGAAAAAACAGCAAGAAGCAGCCAATGAAGACGCTAGGCTCGCTCTTCAAGATTACGAAAAATCATTGAATACAGAAGGGACAGAAAGTATTCTTATCCCTGTTACGAATGGAAGGCGAGTTTTTGGCAATGTTAAGAAGGAAACTCAACCAACAAGGCGAACCAAACCAGAAGTTGAATATAATAGCAGTGATAGTGAATATGAAGTCGATACGAAAGATTTTGTCGATACAGAACATCTGGATAAGCTGAAGGACGTGAACATAGACACTGCCTTGTTTCATGAAGAGACTGATGATAAAATAACATCTGTGTTTAAGGTAACTGAATATTTGATCTATCTCCAAATAAATCAAATATTGGCTTTCATACAGACAAATGACATATTTTATTTTCATGATATAGAACTTTAAGGACATTGTGAAAGACCCCGGGCCGAAGACAACATTTGAAGTTGCCATTCTTGCTCCAAAACTTGTGAAAAAGGTTACTTTCCCACATAAGAACAAACTATTCTCTTTTATATTTTGGTGTTTCGAATCTCCTTTTCTTCTTAAACAGGGAAAAAACAATAAGGACCTTATTGTTGCTGATCCGACTAAGCAACACCCAGAGGTAACTTATTTCTTAGTTTTTTGAATTGCTTTCCTTCTTGCAACATTGAGCTGTTTCACGTTGAACTTTTTGATATGTGTAGAATCTGAAGATGTCATTGGAAAATGATGGGGATCTCAAGGCCAAAAGATCAAGGAAAATTGTGACATTCGATCTGCCTGAACACGAAGCTGAGGCAGGATAATGAGTTACATATTGCTTTATCATTTACTGTTTTGATTATTTTCCTTACTAATTTTTTATGTTCCCTTCCTTCAAACACTTAGGAAGTAGATGAAGAGAGTGATACAGACAGTGAAGGACAGATGATAGATGGAATGTTATCTTCAGGCACACAGTCCACTTATGAACTTCCTTCTCAAGCAGAGCTCATAAAGCTTGCCTTTGCTGGGGATGACGTGGTGGATGAATTTGAGAAAGAGAAGCAGGCAGTGCTCAACGACGAGAACCCTGAACCTGAAGAACCCAAATTACTTCCTGGTTGGGGTGACTGGACTCAGACTCAAAGGAAGAGAGGGCTGCCTCCTTGGATGGTAAAAGAACACGAGGATGCTAAAAAGAAAAGGGAAGAAGCCATAAAGAAGAGAAAAGATTCACATGTAAAGCATGTAATAATGTCTGAGAAGATTGACAAGGAGGTAGGTGATCCTTAATTTCATTATTATTTCTATCAATGCATTTGCCACTAATTAACAAGTTGTTTTCCATATCTTGATTCATCAGGCTGAAAAGCTTTACACAAAAACGCTGCCATTCCCATTCACTTCCGAGCAAGTGTTTGAGCAAAGTATACGGATGCCTATGGGTCCTGAGTCCAACCCCGTTTCAGTCGTCGGAGAGCTAAACCGGCAAGATGTGAGTTTCTGATGGATTTTAACTACCAATAGCTATAGTCAGTCTTTAGGAATTCCTAACATAAATAGTTCAATCATTATTTGATAGGTGATGAAACAGCCGGGAATGATAATTCGGCCAATTCAGTATGATGATGCCATTCCATATGAGAAAGTGGAAGATAGTAGCCAGAAGACCAGCAGTAAAAAGAAGAGCGGTAAAACCAGTGGTGTCAAAACAAAGCCAAAAAGAAGATGAGAAGAGATCGGCACCTGAGCCAGTGTTCTCATTAATTTATATCAGTAGCATTTAGGGTACCGGTTTTGTTGGTTATCAAGTACCCTAGCGATTGTAATTTTCACACAGCTCTACACAGAAATCCGATGACCAACAGGTTCTATAAACGTCACAATCTTGTCTTATCAGAGCCATGGTTTGGTAGATGAGTTTGTCGGGCACCTGTTCTGTTATTTTTGTTGCTTCTGTCGCTGCTCTGCTGTGTGCAATAAATCTGTGATTTTTTGTGCAGTTTTCAGGACCAAGTCAAAAGGATGCAGATTTTTAGCAAAAGAAAATTCCATGGTGAAAGAAAGTTTAAGGCAAGTGAGGGCATCCGTGTTTGCTAAGCGGGCAGCTATAGCAAAAGAAACCTGCATCCAGCGTCAAAGCTGATATTATTGGCGCGACTATTGTTAGTTCTCAGGCTTTGCCCAAACAAGAAGCCGCAACTGCTTCGTCAAAAAAACTACAGGTTTAAGAAAGGTGTGCATGCTTAATTTTGTCCACCAATTTGTGATACATGGTATGATGCGAAAAGTCGCTTCTGAAGAACTGTTTGTCGATCTCTACTCCTCTGATGATGATGATGCTCGCTGGAAGCATTTAAGTTAGGGTTCGCACGTCTAAAACTTTCACTGCGACCAAATAAATGGTATATCCCTTCTCATCGGTTGCCAGTTGTTTACCGCTACTGCTACGAGCTTTGCTAGAAGTATTTAGCTGTCGTACGCATATTTTTTATTTAAAAGTCTAAATAATATATATATATATATATATTTAAAATTAATGTAATTTTGCTGATCATGTGAGTGTAATAATTTTTTTATTTATAAAAAATAATTAAAAAGAAATCTGTAGTTCGGTATGCGCAATACGAATTGAGAGGTAAAATAAAAATCTAAAAATAGTTTAAAAATCTCTAAACTCTGTACAAAACTCAATTTCACACATTTTATGACGGTCTTGGATGATTTATTTGGATTTTAAATTTTGAGCAAATTTAGCAAAAACTGTGTATATACACGCCTATGGAAATCGAACATTTATGGATAATTTTTATTTACGTTACCTACGCACATTTTTTATTTTAAAAAGTCTAAAAAATATTTGTATAAATTTAAAACAATATAATTATGGTGACGCACACAAGAATCAATATATCATATCACATACAAAAAATTCCGTGATACAAGAGAAAGGCACCGTACCTTGAAAGACGCATAAACCTTCAAACTGAGCTCATGTGGGTCCATAAAAAACGAAAAGCGGGATACTCCTAGCTGTGAACCCTTCCAAGGGATCCCAGTTTCAAGCACAAAACATCAAACTACGGACGATTTATGAACATAATAGGAATGCAAACAAAGATTTACATTAACAAAAAAAAAAAAAACTTTCAAATAGACAACCATCCATCCATTAAAGATAAAAAAATTTGACAAAAGCTGAATTAAACAATAAAATATCACTGTGTTGTAAAACAAAAATTGAAAAATTGACAGACAAATTCTTTTGTCCAGTTTTTTTTTTTTTTAAAAAGCAAATCATCAAAAATATTAAATAGAAAGACTATTGAATGGATCTTTATGGCTCCTTGAAATGGACCATTTCCCATAACGGCGACTTGTAGCTCATTCTATTTGCAGCTCCACACGCACCAGACGAAGCATCATACTGGCAAAAAATACATAACCCAACTAATCAGCAAGTTCGTGCGTACAAACTTCAGGTGTGAACTTATATCTAGTCTCAAAACCATACACTTACCAACATTTCTAATTTGTTAACCTATAAGCAAATCTTACTTGGCACAATGGCACCCAGTCGGGCGAACATATTTGCTCTTAGTCCTATTCCAAACAATCACATCACACCTACATAACAACAAAATCAAAAGCGATAACAAAAACCACCAGCCACTGCCTGTTTGGACACACATTATCAAACAAGTAAATAATGTTTGATCAAGGTTAAGTTAAAGATCACTCAGCAAATAAGTAGGTACCTTGACCAGCTAGCTACCCTTGAGAGACTGAAGCCATCATGCTGTGAAGAAAATAGCAGTAGAGAAATAAGAAAAACCCTAATGATCCATGCTACAGAATATAACCCAAGGAAGGTGGAAGACTCCTTGCAGGGAGTTGCAACTTCATTTGATTTCAGCAGATGTTTAAATAAAAATTGGAACGTGCGTCCCGCCACCACCTCCCACGAGCCAGCCACTTCTTGCTTTGTGAACCAAATCCCCCGTTGAACGAATCCGCATAATGAGGTGGGCTACTGAGTCATTGGTTCCCCCTGTAAGGATTGAAAAATCCTTTTCTCCTGGCCAAAGGAGATTAGTGCCACCCTGAAGTCATCAGACTGATTCTTCGCTGTAGGAGTCGACAACTATAGGCTGCTTGCCTTTCTTAACTGCCGTTGTGGCAGTAGGCTATGAGTTTGGCTAAATATTTAAAGATCAAAAAGAACTATCCCATCATATCATCACATGTATGAAAATGAGTATAATATTTATATTTTACTTTATAGTTTCGTAATAATTTTTTTGAAGCATCATTTTATATGTGTAAAGAAGTGGATGCTTTTTATGTAAGCCGCATTTTGTTGTTAATCAAACTGTGGAGATGTTTTGGATGCTTTTTGCTTAGACACGTGGGACTGTAATGACCGTACATGTTTTGCTTTGTTTCAGTTTCATATTCAATATATGTAGATTTATTTTGATGTTGTTCTCTTTCTTTCTTGTCCAAAATATGCTTTATTTTTGAATTAATTAATTATTTATGTCTATAATTAGTTTTATTTGCTAAAGATTTATTTTAAACGGCTCAATATCCAACGGCCGATTTCCTAATTTTACACGAATTTGCCGTATAAATATTTAGTAACCCTCACCACCGACGAAGACTGGACTGGACTGGACTGGACTCTCATGTCAGTCAGTCGGCCCATCCAAGCAAGCTGCTGAGTCCTGCCGTCACTCCGACCGACCGACCGACCGAGATCAAGAAAAGAATGAAACAGCCTTCGACGACTAGATTCCCGAAGCCAGCCCTTTTTTGGTGATCGATGGATGAATTGATTTGGTTTGTTTGTTTGTTTGTTTTTGTGGCTCTCTTTCCGTCCCACTTTTGCAGCTTTATGAATGAAAGTAGTTTTCTGCGAGAAATTTGCTAGCCAGCCGCCAAATATTAACTTTGAATCTTCAATTTGCATTTTCTGATGCTCTGCCTTTTGTTGTCTGGTCGGTAGTGTTACGTGTTCTTGAGTATCATATTAGGATTTTCTGTTTTTAGGGTTGTAAATCACTTCATGTCTTTGCCTGATGCACTCTGCTTTTTTTGTTACTTTCAATATTCAAAAGAATTTATGTTGACGTCGTACACATGACCTCATGGAAACATCTTTTAGATCACGAATGAAGAAAGAAACACAGTAAGTATGCCTCCTCATCTTCTTTTTCACACGTTTCTTGTTTTTTTTTTTCATACTTTCTCTTTTTCAGCCAACCTCCTCAATACATCGTCTCAGATCCAGTTTCTTGGTCTTTCCTTCTGTTTTTATTATCATGCTTTCCTTTTTGGTTTTCGTCCTCCCTCAAAACCGTGACAGAGTCTTGGTCGATCATACTCAGGATTCATTCTTGTTGCAATTATATATTTATGCGACTTCCACCCTAAGATGAAAGAGTTCCTGCTCTCTACCTTAAGATTTCAAATTCAGGTATGAAAAGTTGTTCCATTGCAGTCTTAAGCATGATGTGTGGTTTTACAAGTTGAAAATCTGATTACTTTCTTATGGTTTATTCTTCTATACATTAGTCTAGTTTCTGACTGTGGTAGTCTGGTTTTAAAAAATTCTATGCTTTTCCTTTCAAATGTTTTTTTATCTTTGAAAATCTTAGAACGTGACTTTATTAAATCACATTCATTTTCATTTTCAAGCTCTGTTTTTTTTTTCCAGACCTTTGCCAAATCATCTTTGTTTTTAATATTATGCTGAGGCATTTGATCTACATAATTTACATGTTTGATTTATATAATTTACATGTCTGGTGTTGGGTGTGAGAGAGCAAGTATGTTTTGTTGGGAAAATGGTTGCTTTCGTGATTCTGCTTGCTCAAAATTTCAATCTGGTAAGGCACTTGGGCACTAAGATGTTCTTCCCAAATTTAAATTTGTTTAAACCATTTTCCATGTCACATATTTTAATTTTGCAGATCCAATGGGACATTCTATGTTTCTGCTAAGTTGAATTCGTTCTCATACCTTTGCACCTAGCCACGGTAACTTTCTATAGATCGAGCGAATCACATTCGATTCAATTTCAAACTCTGATTTTTTCTACGTCATTTGTCAAATCATTTAAAATATATAGAATTTTAACTAGAATAGCCGTACCACTGCATACGTTGATTTACATACTTTATCATATCTCTACCTTGTTTATAATTTTCTTTCTAATATTATATTCCTTCGGTGGTTGACCTATTTTTATTTTTGTTTTGAACATTGATATTTTTGGGTAACGCGTGAGAATAAATAAGGCTGTGTTCAAACGTGACAAGAGAACTGTTAAGGAAAGTTTATATTTAAGATTTACACGTTTAGGTCCTTTGTCTTAGTTTTGTTCACTAATTGAAGTTGGTTGTTTTGTTTTTGCAGTCATGTAATGTTGGATCACATTATTATTCAGGCACCTTGACTGATGCTCTATTCAATTGTCGCTAATGTTAAACTGTCTTGTTGGGTTGATCTGAACTACATATGGCAAGTGTTTTCTTATTTAATATATATGTGTGCAATGTTCAGTTCGGCTAGCTAGCTGCCATAGGTTTGGCTCTACTAGGTGCGTTCAGGCCATTGTTTATCTACTAGGTGCAGTCAGGCCATTGTTCATCTACTAGGTGTGGTAACGCCGTTTTTTAATCAAGTGTTATTCAATTTTCTGTTTATGTGTACTTGTGTAAAATAATACAAGAAATTAACTTTGTTTTTTCCGCCAAAACCTTTGATTTTTTTCAGGGGATAGTTGGATTTGCTACTGGTCTTGTTGCGATGGATGATCGAACGATTGCAGAAATTCAGTTTGCATATTATATTTATACTGCTTTTGATTAGGTATGGATCTTTCTTCCTCGTACTATGGTGTGCTAAAAAGTCCACGCCTTTCCTCTAATGATCCCATTTTTGTTGTATATCACATAGAGAGCTCACTCACTTGTCTTTACGGCCGTCTGTACACAAAGTAGTTAGAAAGCAATTTTGGGTTGCACTTTCACATGCCATATTTGCGGGGACGCCTCTCACACCCTCTGTTTTTATTTCTTTCTTTTTGTTTTTGTGGCAGCCAATAGAAAGGCGTAAATGCATCATTCTAATGGTTTATGTGTTTGTTACTTGCAGGTTAGCGACCAACCAGAATCTTCAAATAAATACTTAAGGCAATACCATTCTTAACACGGGGCACTTGTTTTCATTTTATTGAGCAGTTTGTGTGTCTAATTTTGTGGTTCCTATGTTGATTAAATACTTGAGTTTTTATTGCAACTACAGGAAAGAGA